>JAJHZJ010000278.1:0-613005 GCA_023548195.1 Bettongia penicillata ogilbyi
TCAGATGGCTCTGGAGGAGAAGTGAGGCTGGTGACCTGCACAGCCCTTCCTCACTCAAAACAAAATCAAGTGCAAGTCATGTCATTATTTCTCTGATGGCATGGTCTTCAGCAACGAAGGATGAACACACACACACACAAAATTCATTAGCATTTCTGCATTATCAACAATGTCCAATAATAAGAAATAGAAAGAGAAATTCCATCTAAAATAACTATAGACAACATAAAATACTTGAGAGTCTATCTGCCAAGACAAACCTAGGAGCTATATGACATAATTACAAAATACTTTTCACACAAATAAAGCCAGATTTAAACAAATGGAAAAATATTCATTGATCATGGGTAGGCCAATGCTACCTAAGTTAATCTACTTATTCAGCGCCATACCAATCAAACTACCAAACAATTATTTTGTAGACCTAGTAAAAATAATAACAAAATTCATATGGAATAACAAAAGGTCAAGAATATCAAGGGAATCAATGCGAAAAAAAATCTGAAGAAAGGTGGTCTAGCCAGACCAGATCTCAAATTGTACTATGAAGTGGCAATAATCAAAGCAGTATAATACTGGCTAAGAAATAGAGTGGTAGATCAGTGGAATAGATTAGGTACACAACACATTTTAGTAAATAAATATGGAAATCTAGCGTATGATAAGCCAAAGACCCAAGTTTTGAAAACAAAAGCTAATTATTTGACAAAAACTGCCTGGAAAACTAGGAAATGGTGTGGCAGAAACTAGGTAAGAGACCAACACTTTGCACTATATACCTAGATAAGGCCAAAATGGGCACATGAATTACACATAAAGGGTGATACCATAAGCAAATTAGGAGAGCATGGAACAGTTTACCTGTCAGTTCTATGGACAAAGGAAGATTTTGGACCAAGCAAGATATAGAAAGCATTACAAAATATAAAATGGATAATTTTGATTATGTAAATTTTCAAGTTTTTTGTACAAACAAAACCAGTGCAAAATTAGACAGAAAGCAGAAACTGGGGGGAAATTTTGTAGCAAATATCTCTGATAAAAGCCTCATTTCTCAAATACATAGAAAACTCAGTTGAATGTATAAGAATACAAGTCATTCCCCAACTGATAAATGCTTAAAGAATATGAACAGGAAGTTTTCAGAAAAATAAATCAAAGCTATCTATAGTCATATGAAAAAAATGCTCCAAAATCATTATTGATTAGACAAATATAAATTAAAAAACCTCATACTTAGCAGATTGACTAATATGAAAAAACGAAAAATAAATGTTGGAGGGAATGTGAAAAAACTAGGACACTAACGCACTGTTGGTGGAATTGTAAACTGATCCAGCGATTCTGGAGAGCAATTTGGAACTATGCCCAAAAGGCTATAAAACTGCCTATTCTCTTTGATCCAGTAATACCACTGCTAGGCCTGTATCTGGAACTTTGTTTTTATTTTTTTAAGTGGAAAGGATCTACTTGTACAAAAATACTTATAGCAGCTCTTTTTGTGGTGGTTAAGAGTTGGCAATAGACGGGATGTCCATCAACTGGGGGAAAGGCTGAAGAAGTTGTGCTATATGAAATGACAAACAGGATGGACTTAGATGAACTGATACAAAATGATTGAGCAGAACCAGGAGACCATTGTGTATAGTAATAACAGTATTGTATGATGAAGAATTGTGAATGATAAGTATTCTCAGCAATCAAATGATCTAGGCCAATTCCTCCCTCCCTCCTTTCCTTCCTTCCTTCCTTCCTTCCTTCCTTCCTTCCTTCCTTCCTTCCTTCCTTCCTTCCTTCCTTCCTTCCTTCCTTCCTTCCTCTTTCCTTCCTTCCTTCCTTCCTTCCTTCCTTCCTTCCTTCCTTCCTTCCTTCCTTCCTTCCTTCCTTCCTTCCTTCCCTCTTTCCTTCCTTCCTTCCTTCCTTCCTTCCTTCCTTCCTTCCTTCCTTCCTTCCTTCCTTCCTTCCTTCCTTCCTTCGTTTCTCTCTGTCTCACCCTCTTCCTTTCTTTTGTTCGTCTTCTTGCATGAAATGAGTAATAAGGAAATATGTTTTATATGACTGCAAATATATAACTATATTAGATTACTTACCATCTCGGGAAAGGGGGAGGGGAGGGAAGGAGGGATAGATTTAGAACTCAAACTTAAAAAAAAAAGTTAAAAATTGTTTTTACATATAATTGAGGAAAACAAATCATTTTTTTTTAAAAAAAAACCTTACTTTGCCTATGGATCATAAAGTCCTTATTCTAAGAGACATTCCTTCATGTTCTGGATGGAATGTTGCTACAAGATGGTGAGCCATGGGTGAAAAATATTTTTTAAATAAGCTTGTGTCTGAATCCACAATTCCTCTATACTTTCTGGGGAACCTTGGAGAAGTGAAAAAAGTCAAGGAAGGATGGTTTCCAGTCAATCAACACAACAAACATTTATTTGCATAGCAGGCATAAACTAGTTGCGAGGAATTCATCTACTAGGTTTTCATCTACTTAGTCTTTCCTGTAGGTGGTCAGGCCAAATGCCTTTGCGATTACAGATTGTTTCTATAACCTCTGGGAGGTTATATTCTATGAGAGGAGATCATATGCATATTTATAAGAATATACAAAACACATGTAAAGCAAATACAAAATAACTTGTATTGCTTGTGGGGGTGGGGAAGGCACAATAGCTGGGTCTAACTAAAAATGGCCTCAGACCAAAGGTACCATGGGAACTGAGTCTTTTTTTTTTTCACTTAAAAATTATTTGATGTTATATTTTTCCCTAGTTACATGTGAAAACAATTTTTAACATTCATTTTTAAAGCTTTAAGTTCCAAATTCTCTCCTTTTCTCCCTTCCCATCCCCTTCATTGAGAAAGCAAGCAGTTTGATATAGATCATACATGTGTAATCATGTAAAACATTTCCATAGTAGACATCTCATAGAAGAAAACACAGATAAAAAAAAAACTCAAGAAAAATAAAGAAAGTAAAAAAGTATGCTTCCATCTGTATTCAGACACTATCAGTTCTTTCTCTGGGGACAGCATTTTTCATCGTAAGTCCCTCAAAGTTGTTTTGGATCATTGTAATGCTGAGAAGAGCTAAGTCATTCACAGATGATCATCTTCTATTGCTGTTACTTTGTACACAGTATATTTCCCTTTGCATCAGCTCATGTTAAGTCTTTCTAGGATTTTCTGAGAGCCGCCTTCTCGTCTTTTCTTTCTAGCACAATAGTAATCCTTCATAATCACCTACCATCCCCCATTCATTGATAGGTTCAGCCATTCCCAATTGATAGATCTCTCTTAATTTCCAATTCTTTGCCACCACAAAAAAGAGCTGCTATAAATATTTTTGTGCAGGTAGATCCTCTTCCCTCCACTCTGTTTAAATTCTTTTGGGGATACAAACCTACTAAAAACCTGCTGGATCGAAGGGTATATACAGTTTATATCCCCTTTGTGCATAGTTCAAATTGCTTTATAGAATGGTTGAATCAGTTCACAATTCCACCAAAAGTGCATTAATGCCTCATTTTCTCATATTCCCTCCAACATTGATCATTTTCCTTTCTGTCTTATTAGTCAATCTAATAGGTATGAGGTAATACCTCAGAATTGTTTTAATTTGCATTTCTCCGAAGTGAGTTAGAACATTTTTCCATATGCCTATAGATAACTCTGATTACTTCATCTGAAAACTGTTCATATCTTTTGATCATTTTTCAACTGGGGAATGGCTCTTTTTTTATAAATTTGACTCAGTTCTCTGTTGAGAAATGAGGCCTTTATCAGAGAAACTTACTTCAAAATTTTTTTCAGTTACTATTGCTAATTATATTTCCCTACATCCTACTCTACCCTGCCCTGTTTATTCTGTTTTCTCTCTCCTTTCATCCAGTACCTCCTCAAAAGTGTTTTGTTTCTGACTACTCCCTCCCCTAATCTGCCCTGCCTTCTGTCACACCTTGCCCCTTCTCTTATTCCCTTCCCCTCCTACTTTTCTGTAAAGTAAGACAGATTTCTATACCCAATTGAGTGTGTATGTTTTTCCCTCTTTGAGCCAATTCTGATGAGAATAAGATTCGCTCATTCCTCCTCACCTCTCCCTTCTTCCCTGCCACTGCAAAATATTTTTCTTGCCTCTTTTATGTGAGATAATTTATCTCCATTTTACTTATCCCTTTCCCTTCCTCTAGTACATTCCTCTCTCACATCTTAATTTTATTTCTTTTTAGATATCACCTCCTCATATTCAGCTCATCTCTCTGTCTATATATACTCCTTTTGTAGTTGCAGGTATCATCTTCCCATGTAGGAATGTGAACAGTTTAACCTTATTAAGTCCTTCATAATTTTCCTTTCCTGTTTACCCTTTTTATGCTTCTCTTAAGTCTTGTATTTGAAAGTCAATTTTCTATTTAGCTCTGGTCTTTTCATCAAGAATGCTTGAAAGTCTTCTATTTCATTGAATATCCATTTTTCCCCAGAAGAATTATCCTCAGTTTTGCTAGGTAGGTTGAATTTGATTGTAATCTTAGCTCCTTTGCCCTCTGGAACACCATATTACAAATCTTGTGTTATTCCTGACTGGTTCAATCATACTTGAATTGTTTATTTCTGGCTCCTTGCAAAATATTTTCCTTGACCTGGGAGCTCTGGATTTGACTATAATATCCCTGGGAGTTTTCATTATAGAATCTCTTTCAGGAGTTAATTGGTGGATTCTTTCAATTTCCACTTTACCCTGTGATTCTAGAACATCAGGGCATTTTTCCTTGATAATTTCTTGAAAGATGATATCTACACTCTTTTTTTGATCATGGCTTTCAGGTAGTCCAATAATTTTTAAATTACCTCTCCTGGATCTATTTTCCAGGTCAGTTGTTTTTACAATAAGACATTTCGCATCATCTTCTATTCTTTTCATTCCTTTGGTTTTGTTTTATTGTTTCTTGATTGCTCATAAAGTCATTGACTTCCATTTGCTCAATTCTAATTTCTAAGCAATTATTTTCTCCAGTGAGCTTTCAGACTTTCTTTTTCATTTGCCACTTCTACTTATTAAGGAGTTCTCTTCAGTGAATTTTTGTGCCTACTTTTCCATTTGGTTGTTCTGCTTTCCAATGCATTCTTCCCCTCATCAGCTTTTTGGACTCCCTGTACCATTTGGCTTAGGTCTGTTTTTTAAGGTGTCACTTTCTTCAGTGTTTTTTTGTGTCTCCTTTACCAAGCTGTTGACTCATTTTTCATGATTTTCTTGCATCACTCTCATTTCTATTCCCAATTTTTCCTCTACCTCTCAAGTAAGAGAAATAATAACAATAAGTAAGATTTTCAAAATCATTTTTGAACTCTTCCATGGCCGGAGATCTATTCATATTTTCTGTAGGACCTTTGACTCTGTTATCTTCTGAGTGTGTTTTTTGCCCTTTCTTGTCACCATAGTAACTTTCTATGGTCAGATTTTTTTCTGTTTGTTCATTCTTCCAGCCTATTTCTTGAGTTTTAATTCTTGTTAAAGTAGGGCTCTGCTTCCAGGGGTAGAGGGAACACTATCCCAAGCTTCAAGGGTTTTGTGCAACTACTTTCAGAGATACTTCTAGGGACCTGTAAATTTTCAGTTCTTCCAAAGTGGTATGTTCTAAAGAGAGTTTACCACTCTCCTAACCTGTGCTCTGGCCTGTGAATGACCACAAGAACTCTTTTCTGCCCTGGAACTGTGAGGAGAGTCTCTGCTCCACTGTGGTCACAAGCTCTGATGTGCTAGTGTTCTTCCTTGCCTGAGGACTGCCACCCAGGAGTGTCCTGGTTTCAAGCATGGATAAAGCAACAGAGTCCTGCCTCAGTGCCAGAAGATGGACCCCTGTAATATTCTGACTAGTTGATTAATTTCTTTTTATCTCATGTGGGCTGAGAGCTCCAGAAGCAGCTGTTGCTGTTACTGATTCAGTGGCTCAGTGGTTCCTGGTTTTCTGGGGCTTAGTCTGGTGTGCTCTATTCTCACCAGGTATGACAGACCTTTCCTGCTGACCATTTAAGTTGTCTTTGACTAGAAAATTATTTCACCCTGCCCTTTTATGGGTTAATGTTGCTCCAGGAATTATGTTATGGCATTATTTGAAGGTGTTTGGAAGGGTTTTGGATAGAGCTCGGGCAAGTCACTGCCTTTTCTCTGCCATCTTGACCCTACCCCCTGAGCTTAATCTTAAAAGAAGCTAGGGATTCTAAGATGGACAGCTAGGTGATGTAATAGATAGAATGCCAGGACTGAAGTCAGAAAGACTCATCTTCAGTTCAAATCTGGCTTCAGATACTTACTAGCTGTGTGACCCTGGGGCAGTCACTTAACCCTTTTTGCCTTATTTTCCTCAGTTGTAAAATGAACTAGAGAAGGAAGTGGCAAGAAAATCTTAAATAGGGGTCATGAAGAGTTGGACATGATTAAACAATGATGAGGGATTCTAAGAGTGAGAAATTAAAAGGAAGAGCATTCAAGGTATGGAGGACAGTACTGAGATGAGAGATGGAGTATTGTGTGAGGAAAAGCAAGTATTAGGATCAAAAAGTAAATGGAGGGGATGTGTTAAAAAAAAAAACTGGAAGGATAGATTGTGAAGTGCTTTAAATGCTAAACAGAGGAATTTATATTTGATCCTAAAGAGAATAGGGAGTCACTGGAGGTTTTTCAGTTGAGAGAGGGGGACACAATCAGACTTTTGCTTGCAGAAAATCACTTTGGAAACAGAGTAGAGAATAGATTGGAACTGGAAGAGAGTTAAGGAAGCGAGACCAACCAGAAGGCTATTATGGTAGGGGTGATGAACTACAAGGAGGGTGGCTGTGTGAAGGAAACACAGCTAGGTGGTACCATAGTGCACAGAGTGCAGATCCTGGAGTCAGGAATATTCATCTTCCTGAGTTCAAATCTGGTCTCAAACATTTATTGGCTTTGAGGTCCTGGGCAAGTCACTTAACTCTGTTTTGCCTCAGTTTCCTCATCTGTGAAATGAACTGGAGAAGAAAATGGCAAACCACTCCAGTATCTCTGCCAAGAAAACCCCAAATGGGGTTACAAAGAGTTAGACAAGTCTGAAAAAAGACAATAACAACAGAGAGAAAAGTGGGTCTAGGACAGAGCTTTTAGCGGGGAAACCACAGGAGAGGGCATGACAAAGACTTGAGGAGAGGTCAGATGGATAGAAGGAAGAGAAAAAAGAAGAGAACAGTGTCATAACCCCAGAGAAGAAAGAATTCAGGAGGAGAAAGGAATGAATCTCACGAAGTGCTTCAGAGAGTTCGAGAAGGATAAAGCCTGAGAAAAAAAGAAAAGATGTTCCGTTTGGCAATGAAGAGCTCACTGGTAACTTTGGAGACAGTATGTCAGCTAAAACAGTAGTTCCTTCATGTATAAAATGAGCAGGTTGGACTAGATGATCTCCAAGTTCCCTTCTAGCACCAAATCTATGAGCCTATGCTCCTATGACTAGATAATCTGGAGATCCCAAGCAGGTCTTGATCTGCTGTTTCTGTGACTCTTTACCTTCATCATGACTTTGTTTTGCCGTACAGTGCCCAGAAGTGCCTCTCAGATTCAAACCTTCTCAATATCATTTCCCTATTTCATGAGACCCTGCCCATGTTCACTCTCTGGGCTTCTCTCCTTCCTCCCCAGAAGTCTTTCCCTCCTCCCCACCCTCAGTTTTTTTTTTAGTTCTTCTTTATGCGCTGTGTTCCCCATTAGAATGTAAGCACATGGAGGAAAGGGATCATCTTGTCTCCTTGTATTTGTATGACTAGCACTTAGCACAGCACCTGGCACATAATGCCATATTATTAAGTGTTTAATAAATGCCATATCTCTATTCATCTCTTTCATATTGCATGATAGAACATAAGCTCCCTGAAGGCAGGAACTGTTTTAATTTTGTCTAGTATCCCCTGGTGTAGCACAGTACCTGACATGTAGAGGTGTTTAAAATAATGCTAGTTAAATGATCAAATCAAATGAAATAGATTTGGAAATTCTCTGGTTAAAGTTGAATCCTGCTACGAAGTGATTAATCCTTTCTGAAATAAAGAGCCACTTTCTAACTGAAGAATTTTCTTAGTGTTTTGCTTAAATCATGACCTATCCATGTTTATTTGTTTTAGCCAATGAGTATGGAGAAGAAAGCATTGAGCAACTTGGGCCAGAGACTCATTGTCTGTCCTTTGCTGGGAGAGACACAAGAGAAACAGGAGGAACAGGATCTCCGCCTTAAGAGTCATATCCTTATACTTCTGTCACTCTTCCTCTTGCTCAAAATCAGAGGATGATATTATACCTTTGATTTCAGCAACTGTTCTTCACAAGTCCAGGCAGGTCTCTGGGGAGGATAAGAAGGGAAAACTTGGGTCTCTCCTCTTTTCAGGACTTCTTTTCCATCTTCTGTCTTTAGACATGGTCCTGGGTCCTCCTACTCCCAAGATGCTTCCCACCCTGTTATTTTCCAGCAAGACAGTGTGAAGTCAGAGCTCTTCAACACCAATTCCATAGCGAGACAAGCAAAGAGTCCCAAGGCCATAAACTGTAGAGCAGTGGCTTCCTTGCAAATACAGATGCACAGGAAATTCTGGTTTATGAGCTTGAAAGCAGGTGAGGTGCCCTGAAGGAATCTAGAGCGTGGGTTAAGATTTCTTCATCCCACAAGTCAAGTTGAACAGGGTGTAAAAATACTTGGTCCTGAGTCCCTCTCCCCTACCTCTTCCAGCCCAGCCCTTGGCATTCCTGATTGATAGGGAGTCCGGAAGAGATAAGATGGGGCCCAAGCTGGCTGTGGGCCAGGAAATTGGGCCAATTAAAGGCTTGGGATTATTCTAGGGAGATAAAAGTTGTCCCCTGACAAATACCACCAGTTGCTGTTCCCAAGTGAAGTATGTGAATGTTTACTTTGTGATGCTACAGTAGGCAGTAAAGGATGATGCTTGTGTGAATGGCCCCCTTGGTTTTATATCTCAGAAAAGCTGACCTTCAAGGAGGATCTCTGTTGGTTTTTGTTTGTTTTTTTTTTGCTATTCTCTCTTGTAGAATGTCTTTGACGGCAGAAACTGTCTTGTTTTCGTATTTGTGTCTCTGGCATGGCACACTGCTCATCTTTGGGAAATCTAAGGCAGCTGAGGGCACAGTGGATAGAGTGCTAACCCTGAAGTGAGAAAGACCTGAATTCAAATCTGACCTCAGGCACTTATTAGCTGTGTGACCTTGGGCAAGTCACTTAACCTCTGTTTGCCTCAGTTTCCTCAACTATAAAATAGGAATAATAATAGTATCTACCTCATAAGGGTTGTTGTAAGGATCAAATGAGATAATATTCGTAAAGTTGCTTAGCACAGTACCTGGCACATAGTAGATACTACATAAATGTTTATTCTAGGGGAGGGGAACCTGCAGCCTCATGACCACATGTGGCCCAATAGGTCCTCAAGTGTGGTGTTTTGACTGAATCCAAACTTCAGAGAACAAAAACCACAGAGTAGGTGCTTCATAAATGTTGGCTGATGGATTGATTCATTACTGTAGTCCCCAAATTCAACCTTCATTAGGGGAAAAGAAGCAAATAAGCATTTACACAGTGCTTATTGCATGCCAGGCACTATACCAAACACTTCATAAATATTCATTTAATCTTCAAAACAACCCATTTTACAGTTGAGGAAACTAAGAAAGACATTAAGTGACTTGTCCAGGGATACACAGCTAGAAAGAGTCTGAGGCAGGATTTGAATTCAGTCTCTCCAACTCCAAGTCCAATACTCTACATTCACTGTGCCACCTGGTTCTCTCCAGGGGGTCCCAGGAAGACTCAAGATGTGTGCATGTGTGGGTTATAATATGGAGAAATCTCTTGATGGGTCTATGGTCAAAGGTTCTCTTTGTCTCTTACCTAGTCAGTCTTTAAATTATCTCCACAGAAGCCCAGACTATAGGAAAATTCCACCTCCTCCATGAGGTATTGTCTGACTACTGTGGCCCTCAATTTGTCTCTTTTTACTTCCTACAGCACCTAGAGTCTGGAATTTACTTCTATTTCATCTTGTATCAGTGTTCAGCTTAGTCTTATTTCTCTATAGAGATTATAAATTTCTCATGTAGAAGAACTATACCTTCTTCTTTTCATTTTATTTTTTTTAAGCTTTTACATAGAGATGTTTACTTCAAGGTTATAGCAATAACAGAAATACAAATATTTCACACCTTCACACCCTTCCCTAAGCCGCCTTGGTCTCTGCAGAGAATAAACTTCCTCTTTGCCTTCCTCTACCCCACCAGGTCCATGTCCAGATTTGCCACCACTGATGGATAAATTCTTATCTCAGCAACTGCTGAGCTGGCTCTTGAAGGTCATGCCTTTCAGGGCATTGCTACAGATGCTAGCTCTTTGTTTAGATTCTGATGGCTTAGAATGAGGGTACATAGCAATTTTTTTTCTGTTCTGGCTAGAAACTTTGAGGGTCTTCCCTCATTGACACTTTGATTAATTTTTTTGTGATGGTAAATTAGGCCTTTTGTCTCAATTCTTGCCTAGCCCTTAGTCATTGAATAGGGGTTATCTCAGATCCACTGAGACCTGCACTCTATCCACTGTGCCCTCAGCTGCCTTAGATTTCCCAAAGATGAGCAATGTGCCATACCAGAGACACAAATACGAAAACAAGTCTGGAAGAGACCTTAAATCAGAAGGGTCAAGGTCATTCACTGCATCCCCAGCAACAGCCAGCCAGTTGTCCTGACTTTTGTCTTGTCCCTGGACTTGCATGACTCTAAAGGGTAGAGCGAGGCTGACCCTTCTCCAAGCTCTTCCTCATTTACATCTGGTTCAGGAGCAAGTCAAGAGATCTCTCCACCAATGCAGACAAACAACTGCAACAGCCATAAAACCCGATATGGAGTCTGATTCCCAGACACTCCCAGGTTCCCAGACTCCTGGAGGCTAGTTTTCCTGATCTTCTGAAAGGTACAATGTAAGAACCTTCAAGTTAATCCCCTTCTCCTAAAAGGAAAGAAGCAATTCCAAAGCCATTGAAGGACAGAGGTCTTTCTTCACCAGACTGAGCGTCATGCTCAGAGAGAGGATCCCTGTGTTGTCTCTCACCCAACATGGTCAAAGCAGGAGCAGAGATCTGCCAAGACAGGGGCAGCTCTGGCCTCTTCTTTTTTCAGTGTCCTGTCCCCAAACCCTAGTGCTGAATAAATACTTCTGGTTGTCGATCAAAAGGGGTAGAATACAATATAGAAGGAAGAAGCATGTCATAATGGAAAGAAGACTAGACTTGGAGTCAGAAGATAGGGGTTCAAATGCTGACCCTAGCTGTGAGACTTGGGGCAAATCATGGCACCTCTCTGGTCCTCAGCTTCCAAAATGTGGATGTTAGATGGAATTGGTAGTGGCTATTCTATGGGCTATACTGGGGGAGGGGTAAGGGTGTCATGGAGTTTGGAATTCATATGTACGTTGTTATGCTGTTCTATTGATCTTTGTCTCTGATGCATATGTATATTTATATATGAATATATATTGCTAGTTTTAAATATATATGTAATGTTATTGTGATCTATAAAATAAATATTCTTTGAAAAGAATTAGTCAATTAATCTAAAAATCTTATCAAATTCACCTTTCATGAAAGATGTACTCCAATGCCTCAGTGTAGGGTAGAGATGATTCTGGGTTCTTGTAGGTCATGTCTGTAAAGATCAATCAGTTAATCAAAAAATATATATTAAATACATACTATATGCCAGGTTCAAAGAATGAAACATTCCTTACTCATAAGCAAATAAAAAAGACTTCCAGTGCCCTACTGGTGACAAGACTATCTACTTTCTGAGGACCAGACTAGCTAAGTATGGAAAGCTCATTACCGGTAGATTGGCCATGTGGTGATGAATTCTTTGGTCATGACTTAAGCAACCCATGAAACAAACTGTAATACTGAATGGTTCTGAATCCTGTGCAATCCCCTTGTGCATCTACAGTGATAATGGTAGGGAACTGGGAAGGAGGATACAAAAAGACTATCTTTAAATATTAACTTACCTATCAGGGCTCTCATTGAGAGATTCTTGCTGAAAGCTATTGATATGATGACATGATACTAGAAGAAAGGAATTATAACACCCTTGGCAGTAAACTATAAATGAAACTGGAAGACATAAGGAAGTTACAGCTAATCGCGGGTTCTCCTTCTTAGACCAGCTTGGTTGAGGTGGTTTTATTGTGTGTCCAAAGGCAACAAAAACAACAGCCAAAAGAAGAAATATATTTTATGAGCTACTTGGTCATCTTGCTTTGTGGTGCTTGTGATAAGTGTAAGCAACACTATCTAGACATCCTGATGACTTCGATGCTAAGGTGGGCTTAGCGGAAGATAATGAAAAGTATTTATGTTGGAAAATTTGGATCAGGATTAAGAAATGAAAACTACCAAAGGCTTTTACCCTGAAGCCTTATGACTATATGTCATAAGAAATTTCTTTAAGAAGTGATTTGGAAAGTAATAGTCATGGTAACTACTGAGTAATAGCATAAAAAACTAAACTGATTATATCTAAGTAGACAGGAAATGACTGGTTTCTAACCTCACAATTCAACTGAAACTGCTCCCTCTAAAATTACCAATGATCTTGATGCCAAATCTACTGTTTTTTCTCAGTTCTCATCCTTCCTGGCCTCTCTGCAGTCATTGACAATATCAATCACCTTCTTCTCCTGCATACACTATTCTCTCTATGTTTTTGTGACACGGTTCTCTCCTGGTTCTCCTCCTACATGTCTAACTGCTCATTCTCAGTCTTCTTTGCTGGATCTTCATCCAAGTTATGCCCTATAAGTGTGGGTGCCCCACAAAGTTCCATGCAGGATGCTCGTCTCTTTCCCCTTTATACTATCTTGATTAGGGATCTCAACAACTCTCATGGGTTTAATTATCATCTCTAGGCAGATGATTTTTAGATCTGTATATGCACTTCTACTCTTTCTCCTGGTCTCCAATCTGGAATCACCAATTGCCTTTTAGACATTTGAACTGAATGTGCTACAGACTCTCAAACTCAGTATGTCTGTAGCAGAATTCAGATTTTCCTCTCTTCTCAACTTTGCTATTACTGTTGAGGACACCACCATTCTCCCAGACACGCAGGGCCACAACCTTCATGTTATCCTCAACTCTTTACATGCAATCATCCCACATGTCCCACCTGTTGACAAGTCTTATTGTTTCTCCCTTCATAAATCTCATACTGCTCCTTGCCCCTCCGCTCATACAACCGCCACCCTTGTATAGGCATTCATCACCCTACACCTGGACTGTTGAAATAACCTTTTAAGTGGCCTTCATGCCTTAAGTATCTCTCCACTCCAATCCATTCTCTTTAGATTTTCTTAATGCATATGTCTGACCATGTCATCCATCTAGTCAATAAACTGTAGTGACTCCCTATTCCCGCTTTGGGTCAAATACTAAATCCTTTGGCATTTAAAGTCCCTTACAACATGGCTCCATGTCTTACAATAAGGTAAGAAACCTTTCCACTCTTTTTTCTATGTTGCTTCCTTCTGTGTGTTCTATGATCCAGATATACTGGCCTATGTGGTGTCCTTTATATTCCTTTATATAAGCTACTCCTTCTTCCAGCTCCTAGCATTTCACTGGGTGTCCCTTTTTCCTTAGATGTTGTCTCTTTAACTCTACCTCTTTCAAGACAGTTCACATCACACTTCCTTCAGGAGGCTTTCTGGTTCCCTTCATTGCTAAAGCCTTCCCATGATATTATCTTCTGTCTACTTTATATACAACTTATATGTGCATAGCTTTTTACATGTTGTCTTCTCCATTAGAATGGGAGTTCCTTGAAAGTAGATGTTTTTCTTCCCCATCCTTCCTTTCTTCTTCTTCCTCCTCTGTCTTCTTCTCCTCCTGCTTCTTCTTTCTTTTTTTCTTCTTTTCCTTCTTCTTTCTCTTCCTCTTTTTCTTCTTTCTTTTTCTTCTTCTTTCTTTTACTTTTTCTTTGTCTCCTCCCTTTTTCCTTCTTCTCCTTGTCCTTTTTCTTCTTCTTCTTTCTTTTTCTTCTTTTCCTTCTTTCTTTTTCTTCTTCTTCCTTATTCAGATACAGTAGGGTTTAATGAGTTTTTTTTGACCAACTGACAGGTTGTTGATATAGGTGTCATTTAAAAATCTTCTGTGTGAATATAGCCAGACCATGGACATCTTAAAGCAAAGCTCAAAATCAATACCCAATTGGAACAAAAGATAAAGAGGAGAAGATATGGCATGCAATTAAAACAAGTCCAATCTGACCTTTTAAGCAAGATACTGACCCTGAAAGTGGGACATTCCTAGAGAAAGAGAGATGAATAAAGGCTATCTATGGACATTTAATTTATGTAAAGCAATCACCACTAGAAAAGGCCAAAAAAGCCAAGAAACATCCTCAGTCAGTAACCTCTTGGTCTTTTTGCCAAGCAGAGAGATGTAGCAGTCAAAGCAACATCAGTTTAGGATATAAACTGCATCTGTAAAATCTTACAGAAAAGGATGATGACAGATTCTGAACAAAATTGCCGTATTAAACATTGAGAAATGATGAGTGGGAAAAAAAATGAGTTTACAATAAGTTTGGCATGAGACTCAGTTAAGTCTTATGATCCTAAGAAGATTTAAGGATGAAACTCAAAAGACAAGAAAAAAATCATTCAGAACACAAATAATGACTAATTTTCTCCATCAATGACATCGTAACTACCATATTTTGACTCTGACATCACTGTCCCTAATGTGTTGCATGAGAAAGTAGAATGAAAGAACAGATAGACTTGATCACATATATACAGAGGAAATCCAAGTAGGAGGCAACACATCTGTGAAAGAGGGGTAGATGTCTAACAAGAGAAAAGAAATATGATGGATGAAAGCTTACTACTATAAGAAAGAGGCACTGAGAAGACATCACTTATATTAAACGACATTAAAGGAGATGCGTTACCATCCATTTGGCTGCAGTACCTGTGAGAACCATGGGGATTTGCCATCTGGATTGCAGCTGAAATTTCTTTTATATGTTGTTTTTTCCCTTTTAGAATGTGAACTGGTGGAGGGCAAGGACTCCCTTATTTTTCTATTTGCATCACCAGTATTTAATCCAATAATTCATAGATGAGAAGCACTTAATAAATGATTTTTATTCATTCATTCTGATACATATGCTTACTGTCTGACCTCTACACAATCTTCATGAGAAGAATATGTATTTATATGCATATATATATGTGTATGTGAAATTCTTGATGAAGATGTAAGAGAGGAAGTCAGACTCCCACACACAATATTCTACAACATACCCCCATTTTTACAGTCACATGCTTGACTAGTTGGTAGAGAAAATAGAAATCCCATTGTGTAATTCTTGTATTATGGTGGTATTTTCAGTAGCATCCAACTCTTTGTGATCCCTTTTTGAGGTTTTCTTGGCAAAGATACTGGAGTGGTTTACCATTTCCTTTTCCAGCTTATTTTACAGATGAGGAAACTGAGGCAAACAGGATTAAGTGACTTGCTAAGTATCACAGCTAGTAGGTGTCGGAGGCTGAATTTGAGCTCAGGTCTTCCTGACTCTAGGCCTGGAACTCTATCTAGTCACTGTGTCACCTAGCAACCCATAATTAAATAGTTCAGCATAAGAAACTGATATGATTTTATCAGTGCCCTATTATTTTATATATGCCCTTAGCACAGTGCTTTGCACGTAGTAAGAACATAGTAAATGCTTCATTCATTAATTACTGTTTAATCATGTGATTAATAAAATCTCATTTTATATTACATTATTTACCTTTGAACAATTTAGCAATTTTTATTAATCTCTTTTGCTTTTATATCACTTTCCTTTCTGAATTTATTCCTCCATTCTCCTCAGGAAGTCATCTCTTGTTACAAAAAATAAAATATCAATTATTAATGTAAAATATGGCAGGATTTTTGGTTAAAATGGCAACATGAAACCTCTCAGAGCAGCTGAGTTCTTCCACAAATGTTCCAAAAACTTCAAAAAAAATATGCCGGTAGGTCTAATATGAAAGAAAACTAAATAGCAAAAAGTTCCTTTATACAATCTAAGACTCCACAAGCAACTGCCAGAAGTACAGATAAGCAAAACAAATTCTCCCACTGACCATATCTGGGAATGGCATGGGTCATCATTCTGCACTGTCAAATGGTAAAAAGCATGACGCACCATTAATGTTCTGGAGTCGGAATTGGTCATTGTATTGGTCAGAGTACTGAAATATTTCAAAGCTGTTTTCCTTTAAAATTGCAGTCACTGTGTACACTATTTTACTTGTTCTGCTTACTCTACGTTCTATCAGCTTATATATGCAAGTCCTCACATGTTTCTCTGACAGCATCCTTTTCAATATTTCTTGCAGTGCAATGTCCCATTACATGCATATGCCATAATTTGTTCAGCCATTCCCCAATGGATGGGCACCAACTTTGTTACCAGTTCCTTGTAACAAAAAGGGAAACAGTGACTTCATTAGAAAATTTCTCTAATGAAGTTCCCTTAAATATCCTAAATTCCCATTTTCTCAATCTATTCAGTTCCCATCACCTACTCCTCCACTTCTCCACCTTACCCACTCACAGAAATGCCCATGTCCTCAATCCTGCCATTGCCAACATGTGTTCCACTTAAATATTCATGAGCTCCGAACTGCCTTTATCTGAGCAGTATCTTTTTTCATTCCATCTTTCCCTGTCTTATAGACCCTAAATCTGTTGTTCATCCTCACTCTGGCCTTTAATTCATCCATCCTCAATTCTATTCTAGCCCATCACTCTTCCACTGGCTATACTTTTTTTTTTCCTTTCCTTTCTCAATCTCTTAATGGACCAGTTCAATTCTACACAATTTTCTACCCTCAAGTCACTTGTCTTTTTATGCTACTGACAATCATGCCTTGTTGAGCCCCCACTTTGGGTTACTCCCAGCATCCATTGTCTTCACTCATATTCACATGCTGCTTAAAGGAGCTAGAGAAAATCATGAAACTGTGCTGATTGAGTCCATGCAACATTTATGTAGCATAATCTCAACCGGGTTCTCTTTTCAACAAGGCTATCATTTTATATCTCCCTAATAGATTTACTATCCCACTCACCACAGATAGTATTCTAAAACTTTTCATCCCTCCTCAAGCCTTTCCAACTAAAATCCCATCTTCTACAAGAAGTCTTTCCCAACCCCTCTTAATTCCATAATTTTACCTTTTTTCTGTATATAGCTGTACAAGTGCGTGTTCATCCTTCATTGCCAAAGAAGACCATGCTATCAGAGA
This sequence comes from Bettongia penicillata ogilbyi, assembly GCA_023548195.1. NCBI lineage: Eukaryota > Metazoa > Chordata > Mammalia > Diprotodontia > Potoroidae > Bettongia > Bettongia penicillata. The sequence continues at coordinate 17,370 of JAJHZJ010000278.1, forward strand.
AATGATGACATGACTTGCACTTGACTTTATTTTGAGTGAGGGAGGGCTGCGCAAGGTCACTAGCCTCACTTTTCCTCCAGAGCCATCTGAATCCAGTGACCAGATATTCATCAGGATGACTGGAGATGACTCAGGATGAAGCAATTGGGGTTAAGTGACTTGTCCAAGGTCACCCAACTAGTGAGTGTCAAGTGTCTGAGGTGAGATTTGAACTCAGGTCCTCCTGACTCCTGAGCTGGTGCTCTATCCACTGCACCACCTAGCTGCCCAATAGCTCACTTGTATATATTTGCTTGTTGTCTCTCCATTTGACTGTGAGCTCCCCAGAGTACAGCACAGTGCCTGGCATACGTTAGGTGGTTAATAAATGTTTATGAATTGACTGTATTCAGTACATACGGAAGAAAGAGCACTGAACATGGAGTCACAAGACCAGAGTTCAAATTCTGAAACTGGGCCAGGAAAGGTAGTCTGATAATCATCAGCACAGAGATGGTAGTTAAACCCATGTGATCACAATTGAAGTAGCATAGAGAGAAAAGAGGGCCCAGGACTGAGCCCTGTGAGACACCTGTTGTTAGAGGGCACGATATCCATGATAATTCTGGAAAGGAAATTGAGAAGGAATGGTCTGATAGGACCTTTGAAAAACCAGGAGAGATCTAAAAACCTAGAGAGAAGAGACTATCAAGGAGAAGAGGGTGATTAACAGTGTCAGAAGCCAAGGGGGTCAAGTACAATGAGGACTGACAAAAACTTACTGGATTTACTTTTCTGAACCATTGTGTTTGGGGTGGATCAACTTGTTAGGAGGACTTTATGTCTTCGCACCCATCAGATTGGATAACATGACAGAAAAGGAAAATAACAAAAATAGGCTGTTAGTGGAGCTGTGAAATGATCTAACCATTCTGGAAAACAATTTGGAACTATACCCAAAAGGCTATAAAACTGTGTATACCCTTTGACCATTACAAGGTCTATATCGTAAAGAGATCAAAAAAAGGATAAGGACCTATATGTACAAAAATGTCTATAGTAACTCTTTTTGTGGTGGCAAAGAATTGGAAACTGAGGAATGGCTAAGCAAGTCCTGCTATATGATTGTGATGGAATACAAGAGAGGTTAAGTGACTTGTCTGCCATTACACCCACATTAAGAAGAACAGTTCAGCTTTAAATCTAGGTCTTCAGACTCTAAATCCAATGCTGTTTCTCCTCAAACAAACTGTATTTTATAGCTTTATTTTACTCTTTGCTTTATTGTTGTGGGTGTGTATGTTTTGGGCGGGAATGGGGTTTGTCACAGGATTTTACTTTAATCCAATATTTCCAGTCCCTCATTAGTTGATAATTCAATCATATAGCTCTTCATCTTTGCCTTTTTTCATTACAGTCTTCTTTCATCATTTCTGGGCATCTTGGGTTCATACCCTCTGGATCAGTTTCTTATACTAATCCTATTTTTTGTGGTTGCAAAAATTAGAAACAAATAAAGGGGCAAAGGAAAGATGGACACTACAATGCATAGTATTTATTACATAAGTTTTCTTGATGTGGAAATTTATTGCTATATATTTTGAATCCTCTCATTCTGCTGTGCATGACGTTCTTTTTCTTATTTTATATTTAAGTTTATAATATATTTCTTTTCTTTTTTATTGAGTATTTAAGCTTCAGAAAAATAAAATTTAAAAATATCTTTCCACAAAAAAATTAGAAACAACTTAAATTGAAATAATGATGATGATTATAAAAGCAAAATATTTCACTGATAGTGTCTCATGTTGTCTTCACAACAACCCAGGGAGGAGGTGCTGTTATTACTATCCTCATTGACAGCTGAAGAAATTGAAGCAGAGGTTCAGTGACCTGCTCAGAATCCCACAGCTAACAAATGTCGGGCCAAATTTGAACTCAGGTCTTCCTGACTCCAAACCTGGTACTTTATTCATTGAGCTACCAAGAAAAGAAACAGTGTTGTAAGGGGAGAGATCTCACATCTTTCTCATTTGAGGCTGATGTGTGGTCCATAAATACAGGCTTTGATCCGTTGCCTCAGCATTTGTCCTTTCATTTTAGGTGAAGGAGAAGTTGACTCAAACCTTATGAGTTTCCAAGTGTCAGGACTGTGAGCCACAAGAAGGTCCAGGAGCAAATTCCAGACTGGATTTTGTAGTCAGTTATTCTAGCATTCAAGTGCAAGAAGTGATCGATCCTTTGAGCATCCTCCAGTCATCGAGATGGGTAGTCATCCAGCAATGACGTTCTGTTAAATGGGAACTTGCAAGACCAATGCTTTGTAGAAACTGCATATAGTCTGAGCCCATTCTCCCAAGAGAACAAAATGGTATCAGTATGCCCCACTGATATGGGGGAGTTAGTGTTTGTCTTTCTGTTTTTGCTATATTTTTGAAATAAATATCCCAATTCTAACCTGGCATTTCTTCATTCCTGAGTTCCTAATAGGTATTGGAAAGTGGGTTGTTGTTCATTGGTAACTAACAGTGGGAGAATGGATCAGAAAAGGGCCTGAAGCTAATAGCATTAGAGAAAGACATCTCAATCCCTCTATGCTACCCCTAGAACCCTGAGGGGGAAATGTGTCCAGCCTTTCTTTGGAGGAATGAAGCTAGAGCACTCAATATGCAAGAAATTACGTTGTTGTCCAGTTGTGTCTGACTCTTCCTGACCCCATTTGGGGTTTTCTTGGCAGAGAGACTGGAGTGCTTTGCCATTTCCTTCTCCAGTTCATTTTACAGATGAGGAATGAAGACAAACAGGGTTAAGTGACTTGCCCAGGGTCACGCAACTAGTAAATGTCTGAGGCTGGATTTGAACTCTGGTCCTCCTGACTCCAGGCCTAGCTTGCTATCCATTGTGCCACCTAGCTACCCTTATATAAGAAACAGAGGAGGATTAATATAAACTGATGTAATGAAGATAACCGAGCCAGAAGAACTATATATAAAGGTGATAATAATGCAAATTAAAAACAGCATTAAAATGTAGCTAAATTCAGATTATTTTCAGTGATTAATATTGGTTCCACAGAATAGAGGATGAAACACACCCCTTTCTCTTGGCCGAGAGACAGAGTTCCACACACACACACACACACACACACACACACACACATATAGTTCCTGAATGTCAATATACTGTCAGATATGATTTCCTTGCTGATTGATTTTACTTAACTGGTTTTCTTTGTAAGAAGGCTGAGGTTTCTGGAAAGATTTACAAGAACCAATGGGGAGTGAAATGAGCAGAACCAGAGGAACAATGTACACAGAAACAGCAACGTTGTGCGACGATCAGCTATTATAGAGTTAGCTCTACTCGGCTATATAATGATCCAAGACAATTCCAAAAGACTCAGGATGGAAGATGCTATTCACACCCAGAGAAAGAATGTGGATAGAAGCATATTATTTTCACAGTCTTTGCTTTTTTCTTAGTTCTTCCCTTTTGTTCTATTTCTTCTTTTGCAACATGACTAATATGGAAATATGTTTTACATGATTGCACATGTACAACCTATATCAAATCAGTTACTATCTTAGGCAGGAAGGAAAGGGGGAGAACAATTTGAAACTGAAAATCTTATAAAAATGAATGTTAAAAATTGTCCTTATATGTAACTGAAAAAATAAAATACCATTTTTAAAAAAGGATTTTGGAGGGGTGTCTGTTGGGGAGAGATACTGGAAAATGTTTGTGGTATAAAAAAAGGATCAATAAAATGTTTAAAAAGGAGTTGTTGGCATTAGTTTTATGGATACCACCTATCCTCTGTTTGCTGCCCCCCCGCCCCCAGGAATGACATAACTTTAAAAAGCAAACACAAATCCTTCCATGCCTCCTATTTCTTATTCATCCGGCTGCTTGATCCTAAACACTTTCCAAAACCTGTTTCTAGAATCCTGTATTTGGGGTGCAGGGGCTGGGACACTTTATTATCTGTGTGACCTTGGGTAATTCCCTTAACCTCTCTGAGTTTCAGTTTCCTTATCTGTAAAATGATAGAACTGGATTAGGTGACCTTCCAGCTTTAAATCTATGATCCTCTGAGGGCAGAGAGAGATCCCGTTTCTATAAACTGCTACCTTCTAAGCCCAGGTGGTGATTTCACAAATATTTACTACTGGTCTACAGGGAATCAAAGCAAGAAGGCGTGAATGGTTTGGTGCAAACCCGTCTTTACCACTGGAAAAAGATCTCTGAATCCATGGTCTTCTGGGTATTCCCTTTCACTTTCTAGCTCTGGTTCTATGATATCATGTCAAAGTGAGGTGTATTTTTAATGCTGAGCCAATGCTGGTTTGTCTGAAGTCAGCCTCCTAATCCTCCTGCTTTCACCTTCTATTAGCCACACTCCCAGGTCTGGGTTCTTGACAGGAGAGGTAAACAGGAGAGGATGGAGCAGGACAGGCTTTTAAAACTGCCCTGATTCATGGCATTTTCACATCAAAAATTTCAGTGTGAAGTCTCTGGAAGGGAGAAAGATACAGATTTTACCTCATTACTGATGAGTGTGGTTTTTGTGAACTGATTGAATTAAGTGGGAAGTCACATCAAATGTCCTAATTTTCCATAAAAAGAATAGCCTTTCTTCTCTTGGCTTTACCAAATATTTTGAAAATTCCAGGGAATTTGACAGTAGAAAGAACAGGACAGGTCATGGCTCAAGTTCATGTGATTTGTAGGCAAGATCTGAGAAAGTACTGTATTTGGAGTAAGAGGACCTGGGTTCATATCCCAGCTTTCCTCATTATCTGTGTGACCTGGATCAAATCAGTCTGTCTGTCTCTGTCTCTATGTCTCTGTTTCTGTCTCTTTGTCTGTCTCTTTTTCTCTGTTTCCCCAAAGAAGGAATTTTACTTGATGGTTCAAATAAGGTCCCTTCCAGCTCTGAATCTCAGGAGTATATGAATATTAAAGTAAGCCACATGGGCACGGGCCCATTGGAAGAAAGTTAGAGATGACATGTCCCTCGGATTTCATAACGTCTCACTTCTGATTCCATCTATGAAAGTTTATCTGCTTCATACCTGGAAATTGAAGCTTGAGATGGCTCCAAGATAGGGATGAGGGGAAAGAAATCACTCTCCAGCCCCTCCTTCCTAGCATCCCAGCCCCAGGCTTCCTTTCTTCCTGATGTTCTTCAGGCTCCCCAACTCTGAGCTCCTTCGGGTCTAGATTCAGGCTCCCCTACTCCAGGCTTTGTCTTCCATCAGGGTCTAGGATTTTGGTCATCTGACCAGAGTCTCCCTGGAGCATATCAATAGCTTTGTAGAGGAAGAAGAGGAGGAAGATGAAGGAAGATGGAGAAGAAAGAAAAGATGTCGGTAAGGATCCCTAGGAAGACAAGAACCTCCATCTTCTTCAATATCACTCCTACAGTATTTCTTCTATTAGTTCCTATTTACTAGGCTTTATCTGAGTTTCTGCTACCAGGACTTCTGAATAGTGACCTTTTCTGTGAAGGTTAGGGTCCTCTCTGGGGTCCAACATTATGGGACTCTAAGGCCAAGTGCTTCCCTATCTTTTCCTTGATCTCGCTGCTCCTGGCTGTCCTGATTATCACTGATGACCAAGAGTCCTCCCGTAGCTGATCAGGGGTGTCCCTTCTCCCTTTATTTTGATGAGGTTACCAGGAACCTTTCTTTCACTGACCGACCTAGACTCAGGAGAATGGGATCCGCTTAGGGAAGCTGCCTGTCTTTATAAAAGTGAGCTGACAGAGCAGCTCATTCTCTCAGGTGCTTCCTTTTGGGTGATCTAGAGCAAAGAGAAGCAGACCTGCATTTAGGTGTGTGAGAGGGAGTGAAAAGTTGTTAAGTTGTGATCGCTTTCTCTCAGGAACTGCAAACGGCTGCACAGTCCTGTCCCAGGAAGCCAGTCATCAGAAACTTCCTGATGTCCTCTCAGAAAGGGACCAGTGGTCATACTCAGCCTCTCTATAGGGATGTGACCTTCAGATGAGATGCCTCCAAACAAAGTTCATTGTCACCTCAAATTGACTGGGAGAAACTCATTAAAATGATCAGGAACTCCCTGGATAACATCCTAACATGTATGCGGCTTATCTCCAATGTTAGATGTTGTTGTAGTACTGTCTGACTCTGTGACCTCATTTAAAGTTTTCTTGCCAAAGATACTGGAGTGGTTTGCCATTTCCTTCTCTAGCTCATTTCACAGATGAGGAAACTGAGATGAACAGAGTGAAGTGACTTGTCTAGGCTCAATCATATAGCTAGTCAGCATCTGAGGCTGGGTTTGAACTCAGGTCCTCTTAACTCCAGGCACTCTGTCCACCACACCATCCAGCTGCGTCTCTCCTTTTAGATAGGCAGCAAATAAAGGAGAAGGGGAACTCTGTGTTTCTCCTTTTGACATTACCACTGCCTAGCAGAGTTTTGTTATCTATCTTCAGGACCAGTTGCCTGTTCATCATATTTGTTTTGTATTTTCCAGGGCAGAGATCATTTTCTTTGACAGAGAAAAAAGAATGAAAAAAAAGGGTCAGGCAAAATAGCAAGGAACTCCTTTTTCCTCAGTCCAAACGAGGAATTCCAGTGTTGAGAATATTGGACTTTGTAACAAGTGATTGGGGTAGTTATTCCTGGGGAATAGGGGTCTTTACACAGGCTCACAGATCAGCACACTGAGTTGGGGTCCTTACTTGTAGTCTGAGTCTCTCTACTCCATGAAATGCCTCCCAAGAGACATGAAGATGGCAGGGTTTTTAGGACCTTCCATACTAAATCTCCCAGGGTGTGTTTTAATAATGCACCAATTATTGATTTGTTTAGGTGGTCAAGGTATGCCTTAAGACTTTAGCAAACACTGTCACATAAAGTATCCAGTTTGAGCAGTGCAGGAATTCTGCTGTGATAACTTTTATCCAGGTCCTCCTCCTTCACCTCCAATCTCCCCCCTGCCCCCCACTCCCTGCACACTCCATGTAATTCACTTTATATTTTCTTATCTATCTTGTGGAATTAGACAGTAAGTTCTTTGAGGGCAGGGGGTGTGTTTTATTTTTTCTTGGTATCCCCTACATCCATCTAGGCATTTGAGACAAGCTCTTGACTTTGAAATGATATTGGAACTTGATTATTTGCTCTGCTCCATTTAAGGCCAGCCCTGATAGTGCCAGTAACAAAGAATCAGAGTGATGCTGTCCCAGAAATGCCAGAGGGAAAAACAGCCTTTACTATCACTCTCTGCCCTAAGAGCTTAGTCATAGTATTTTGATAGGGAGAATTGGTTTCCACTTGCAAGAAAATATTTGTCTTCCCGTTTCTGGTCCACTGTCTTCTCAATTAATAACTTAGGGCTGAAGTGGGGTGAAAGGCAAAAAAGAACACTGTCTTTTGTCCTGAGAGCCCCCAGGTGGGGCCAGCCAGGCCCACAGGAGCCACTAGCTTAGCATTAACCATTTAGTGACACCAACCTTCATTCTCAAATCATATCATCAGGGAGGTGATGCCATGACGTAAAAGTGAATTGAATTTAAGTGAAGGAGTGCAGTGCAAGGTCACCAGTCTCTTCCTCCTCTAAAGCCATCTGGGTCCAGTGGTGAGATACAGATAAGAAAGACTGGAGATGGCCCAGGATGGCCTTCTCAAGCCAAGTCTTTAAGAAGTCTTACTACGACAGAGGCAATGCCCTTTCAGCGATAAAGGCTTAATAAGAGCAGAGGCAGAGAAAAATTGATATGATAGGGGAAGATCCTCAGGGTTTCTGGCCAAAATAGAAGCAGTTGTTATTGACAATCATTCTTAGTAAACCAGGGCCCAAACAAGGACCAAGTACAGCTTGGCCTGGGACCTATTGTTAGCCAAAGTGATTTGGGGTTAAGGCTAGTCTTTTAAGTAAGAAAAAAAAGTTTCAAAGACAAAAATTTATATTCCCTTTGGGTAAAGCACCTGCATGTCAGGGTATGATACCTTATGTGGATGGAGAGAAGGGAAAGAAAGAAAGGAAGAAAGGAAGAAGGAAAGAAGGAAGGAAAGAAGGAAAGAAAGAAAGAAAGAAAGAAAGAAAGAAAGAAAGAAAGAAAGAAAGAAAGAAAGAAAGAAAGAAAGAAAGAAAGAAAGAAAGAAAAGAAAGAAAGAAAAGAAAAAGTCATTGCCCAACTGCCAACTGGCCAGTTCCAGTTTGGTCCCCACTGGGCAGCTCCTACTACTCACAGAGGCTGTTGTTTGTCTTTCATTCTTGAAGAGGACCAAGATATCAGGGAGGCAATGCCATGACAAGTGAGTGAGTTAGATTTAAGTGAGGGAAAGAGTGCAGTCACCAGCCTCACTTTCTCCTCTCATGACACCAATTATCATACTGTCAGTTAGCAAGCATTAATTAAGCACCTATTATGTGCCAAGCACTGTGCTAGGTGCTAGAAATACAAAGGAGAAAAAGACCCCAAAGTCTCTGTTCTCAAGTTGTTTTTACAGGGGATACCCAAAATTTTGGTACACTTTTTAATTCTATTTTGGGAAGACTCAAAAGAGACACTTTCTGCAAAAAGCCTCTTCCAGCACCTCCTAGTGCTTCCCTCGGAGATTATCTCCAAATGATCTTGTATAGACAGTGATGAGATGGTAAATGTTTAACAACTGGCTGAGGCTGGGGATGGGGGTGAGGGTGGAAGAAAGCATGAGTTACACACTTAAGTTTAACCTACATCATTAACATTTTTTCCATGACTTTCTTAAATCTAGATAATCCGCAAACCAAACCAAACAGGGATTTGGAGTGTTTCTAAGGTGCAAATGCTCACAACAAAAACTTAACAATTCATTTCTTTCTTGTAGTCTTTTCCTTTTGTTCTGATTCTTTTTTCACAACATGATTAATGTGGAAATATGTTTAACATAATTGTGCACATATAATCTATATCAGATTGCTTGCTGTCTTGGAGAGGGAGAGAAAAAAATTTGGAACTCAAAATCTTACAAAAATGAATATTGGAAATTATCTTTACATGTAATTGGAAAAAAATTAAATACTAATAAAAATTAAAAAAAGAATATTTAACAACTGGCTCTCAGTTTGAGCTGGTTCCAGCGCACTCCTTGTATATAGATTGTTTGTAGACATAGTTGCTTGCATGTTATGTCCCCTAACAGTCTGCGACCCCCTTGAGAGCAGGGATTATTTTTGCTTTTCTTTGTATCCCTAGAAAAAATCTTGTCCTGTGGAAGAGAGGTAAGATGTACTGTGCTTGGTCCCAAAAGGCAGAATTAGGAACAATGGGTAAAAACTGTAAAGAAACAGATTTAGATTTGGTATCTGGGAAAATGTCCTTACAATTTGTTGTTCAGTGGCGTCTGACTCTTAATAACCCTATTTGGGATTTTTTTTTGGTAAGGATACTGGAGTGGTTTGTCATTTTCTGCACCAGCTCATCTTACAGATGAGAAAACTGAGGCAAACAGGTTATGTGACTTGCCCAGGGTCACACAGGTAGTAAGTGTCTGAGGTCACATGCGAACTCAGGTCTTCCGGACTTAAAATGGTGGAGGGCAGTGTTGAAGGGCGGGAGAAGATGTTCTTCACTAGAGGCTGGATGATTACTCCTTGAGCATATTGTGTAGAAGATTGTTATTCAATTATGGGATTGGACTCAATGACCTTTGAGGCTCCAACTTTGACATTTTGTGATGCAACTGATTAACTGATTTATCAATTCATTTCATGAGATGTTGGGGGCTGGGGGAGGCTTTCCAAGTCATCTAGTCCAACCTGTTCATGTCATAGATGAGGAAGCCGGGGTCCAAAGAAGCAAAGTTACTAGATTTACCAAAATCAAGACTAAAATAAAAGCTGTAACTGATACATCAGTAAGAATGGGTCCTCTTTCACCTGACTTTGTGATCACTACCAAGACACCCCTCGCTCCCTCCCTTTTCAAATCCTATTCAGTTTGGTGAACTGTTTAGGTGATGATAGAACCCAAATATTAAGGAATACTAGGATTGGTCATAGACCCCTGCTGGCAACTAATTTTCATGATTAAAATATTGGCTAAGCTGTCCAGAGTTGGCTTGTAACCCTAAAAAGGACTTGGCCAAGATCACACAGCTTGGGAAAACGAGGACTCCTATATAGTCATTTCTATTTTGCAACATTCCCTTCTTCCAACCAGTGGCAGCAGGGCCCAACTTCTTTTGGGCTCTGTATGGATATGTACTGTACAGACAGTGAGTATACACTACACCACAGAGAGTAAGCTGGCTATGCCAGAAGATCAGGCCGTACAGCTTCTCCTGGTCTTTGTTTATCATCTCCCACCCCAAATTGGTCATTCACAACTTTTTAAGCTACTCCTTTCAATGAGCCATTCTCAGGAGCCTCCCACAGACCTGAAGATGACAAAGTTTGGAGAGGAGACTGTGGTGCTGGTTTAACCAGTTTAGAAGCAGTTTTAATGGAGATGGAAACATCTATCAACTCAACACAAATATCCCCCAAAATACAAACCAAAATATCTTCTTCGGCTGCATAGCAAATATGATGTAAGAATTTAACACCATGATTTTATCACTAGCGTAAATATAACTCACCATAAATAAATGTGAATTCATTGTACAAAAAAACCCCAAAGACTCTTAATACAAATATGGTACATTGACAATTTCTGCAAACAGATTTTGTTTTAAACTCTTAAAAACCAAGTTTTTTCTGGTTCTTGGACACACATCAATTAAGCTGGGCCAATAATACTGGGGGGTGAGGTGGGAAGGAGGGAGCAGGGAAGGAGGTCACAGAGATATTGGACTTTTATGTTTAGTATCCATAGAGAAGTGCTGCTAGAAAATAGAATGAAAAAAATACCACAAATTCACAAATTTCCAAAGGCTTCAGATCTGACTTTTCTGCTGCAGGAGTTAAGAATGTTAATTTTGGGAAGGAATTTGAAGTGGGGATTTTTTGAGGTGGTGTCATCTTTCTACATCATGTAGGACAGGCCTGTGAAGATTAACCATTCCCAGGTAAAACCATACCTTATAAAGTAAAGTAACTTCAAACCTGAGATAGGGCTATCTGTTTCCGTGTGGGGAAGGGGAGTATTAGATCAGCAATCTGATTAGCCTACTCTCAGACAACTATGGCCATGTAGAGCATGTTGAATTACTGATCAACATCATCTTCCTAGAGTCTAAAGACTAAATTCTGGAATTGACCGATATTTGCAATGGATGTTGAGCTTCAATCTAACTCACCTGGGATCATAAGAGGACCTAGGTGTCTTCTTTGAGCTACCAGGACTACATTTTGATTGAAAACCACCATCCAAGATGGTGGAATGGCAAAGCGTCCTGTGCCCTTCTAATGGCCGTGGAGGCAGGGCTCACACGGAGAATGTGGCTTTGCTAGAGGGCCACACTAGGGTTGATATATGACTGCTGGAGTAGCACCCCACCTCACTTAGAAACCCTGGATTAAACGTGGCAAATCAAGTATTAAGGATGAACTCATTAACTTAAGAGCAGCTTGAGAGATCCTGATAGGTCAATAGCTGTTCTTCCCAGGAAGAATCTGACCAACTACACAGTGTCATCTGATTTAATAGACCTAGGATTTGTGGCTCTTCTGGTAACTTCATTAGCAATAAGTAGTGAGGATCTTGACATCTGACTACTAATGAATCTGACCCTCTACGACCTTAGGAAGCACCTCTGGCTGGATGTGGAAAAGGAAGCAGTGGTTCTCTCCATGAGAGAATTCCAAGCTTTTACCTGTTGATAATCAGCCCCTGGGATAACTCACAACATCCTAGGTCTGAAAGGGACCTCAGAAGCCATGTAGTCCAATCCCCTCAGAAAATGTAGGCCCAGAGAGGTTAATTGACTTGTCCATGGACACACAGGTAGGAAGTGGCAGGGCCAGGATTTGAATCTAGGTCCTCCAACTCAAAATCCAGTGTTATTTCTATTGTGCCACACTGCCTCTTATCTTCCTTTCTTGCCCACAGCTCTTTCCAACAGATTAGAGATACTGCCCTGGCAGGAGGGTCACAGAACTCAGGTGCAGAGTAGTGCCTCTTAGGAATTCTCTCATAGGAGGCTCCTGTTCCCCCTTTCCTTACTCCGGGCATGAATGTATTCAATTAGCTTCAAGTCTCTCTTCTCCTATCTTTCCTTGAAGCAAAATTGGCCCAGATGATTGGCAAGAACCCTCTTTCAGAGCTTCCCCTTTGAATTTCATTTCTTATAGGGCACAGACTACTCAAAGAGGCACTTTAAATGTTGTCAGCTGCCCATGGCCAAAGCACCCTGTGAAGAGAGAGAAAAAGAGCCCCCTCCATGGGACATTTACCTCAATGCATGTCTGACATTTCCATTAGAAAAGGGATTCCTATATCCTATGTGAAAGTCATTTATCATTCTATAGGCAGGTGGAATTTTTGAATGGTTTAAGTGGGAAACTGGGAGTGAATGGAAGCATTTGTGAGACAGATTTCATGCCCCTAAATTTAACAAGTGCTCATTAACCACTTCCTTCCCTACCCTACTTCTCCTCACAACAGACTCTATCTGACTGTAAATGAAATGATTCCTCCCTGATATTTACTGAGATTTCATGAGAGTGTAGATTTAGAGCAGGAAAGGACCTTAGAGCCCATTTAGTCTGATCTTCTCATTTTATAGATAGAAACTAATGACCAAGGAGATTACATGATTTACGAAAGGTCACATAGGTAGTAAGTAAGCATCAGAAGTGGTATTTGAACTCAGGACATCTGACTATAGAGTCACTGCTCTTCTGACTGTACCATGCTTCCTCCTTTGATCAGAGCTGTCCTTTGTACCCAGCCCCCAGGAATTTACAGGAATGGACTGTTGTTGAGCATCTCAGTTTCCTATCTTGGCAACAAACCACGGAGAAGACTGGAAAAGCTCCCTGTGCTAAAAGCGATTTTTTTTTTTTTGATTTGAGGATGGAAAGATCATGTATGCTTCAGGAGTACTGCATCCTAGTAATGCATCCTTTGCTGTTTGTCCTAACTCTGGTACTATTCCATGTGCTGCAGGCATGGATGAAATTATAAGTTCCCTCCTGGAGGGCAGTAGTAGTTGGGTGGGGTGGGGAGGATTACTAATTTTCTTTTAGAGTCAGAAAAAAGCAAGAGCAAGCACCATCTCCAGCAGGAAACCACCACTAAGAAAGCTCATGTACTGCATGTGGATGGGCGTTGCCCGATAGCCCTTGGACAGCTGTTCAGTCCTTGAGTGCTCTTGGGGCTGAAGTCCCTGGAGTCCAATGTGGTTCAGAGGAGCAGGAGGAGACAGGTACCAGAGAGGAGAATGGGCCGGGTGAGGGTTGTGGGCTATGCTGAAACGCTGGGGCCTGACCAAGACATGTGCCTTTAGGCAGGAGGGCACCGCTTGCCCCTGGTTCCAAGCTTTGATCGGTATTGCTTCTCCAGAGGACCATGGGCACTGGAAATTTCCTCCCCACTTGAAGCCTGCAGATATCAGCACGAGGTCATAGATGGCTATGTTTGCAGAGGTGAGCACAAGATGAAAGGCCTTAAGGAGCAGCCATAGTCGTGCGGTAGGGGGAGCTGGAGGCTGTGGGAATGCCAAAGGGTCAAACAATGAATTCTTAGTATCAACAAAGAAGAAACTGAGGAAAGAAAAGCACACACTGCCGTTTTTGTGTGCCTTTTTTTTCCTTTTTTAAGCTATGAGAGAAACCAACCACAGAGATGTCATGGAAGAGCATGCACAGGCCCAGCTCTCAGCTTGGGTCAAGGTGTGCTTAGGGTATCTGGTTCAGTTCATGTCCAGCCCACAGGTCGCCAGTTTCCTTAGCCATCCCTGACACAGTCTGGAGGCGGTCCCTCCCCTCCACCTCCTGATAGGCTCTTATTAGGGAACCTTTGCACTTAGCAAGTGGTAGCCAAGGATTGATGGATGGGCGGCTGGAAGCAGCGTACGTGCTCCACGGTGGTACTGTCCGTCTCTACTGACTTCATATATTTGTTCAAGATCGCGAAGACCTCATTGTTTAGGATCTGGTATTTGCGGATTCTGTCAGCCATCTTCTTCAAGGGCTGTAGTAAAGATGGTGAGTGGAGGGTGGGAAACACAAGGATGGACAGAGAAAGAGAACACAGAGGTAAGGGAAGGCACCAGAGGCACAGAAAAGTTACTCGCCAAGGGTCACACAGCTAGAAAGTGTCTAGGTTCCTACTCCTGTAACCTTGTCTTAGTAAAACCCAACCAGATATTCTCAGCCATACAGTGATCCAAGACAATCCCAAAGGACTAATGATGAAGCATGCTATCAGCCCCCAGAGAAAGAACTGATATTATGTGAACACAGACTGAAGCATGTTATTTTTTACTTTTTTTATTCAAGTTTTCTTGTACTAAATGACTAATATAGAAATGGTGTACATGATTGCACATGTATATCTGATTACTTACTGTCTCAAAGAGGGAGGTGGGAAGGGAGGGAGGGAGTGATAGGATTTGGAACCCAAAACTTAAAAAATTTTTTTAACATGTAATTGGGGGGAATTATATATATAACATATATCTATATACATGTATATACATATATATGTGTATATATTTGTGTGGATATATTACAAAAACCTCAAAAAAAAAATAAAGAAAGGCGATGGGAGGGGAGGAAGCTATATTTCTTCCCTGCCCTGTGAAGTGACCTGACTCATTCCACTTGTCTTAGGAGCTCCAGGCTCACAGGATTCACACTAACAATTCCTCACCCAGCTCAGTTCTCCATGTCTCCATTTGTCAGAACAGACCAATTCTTTTCATTTTGTCTCGTTTTAATTTTTAATGCTGTGTCTTCTTGTTCTCAGGCACTCTGTCTCTACATTCTCCCTCAGACCCCCACTCGCCACCCACCCCATTCCACTTACCACATTTTTTATGATCTCATCCTTTCCATCCTGCCTCTGCACCTTCAGTAGATGGTAACAGAAGTCAAACAAATCAAACCGTCGCTGCTGTCCGAGGAGGACGATGACTGAGCAGCCAGCCCAGTTCAAGCCATCTCCAAAGCACTGCCTGGGAGGGAAGAAAGCAGAGGCCTGGAATGAAGGGAGCCTCCTAAATGCCTGGCTGGCAGCCCGGTCCCGGATATCCTTGATTATCCTTTATTTTTATAACCCCCTGCCTGCAGGTAGGTGAGTATGAAGGAGCTTATCTTGTCAATGGGATTTGGGGATGAGATGCACAATATAATGGATAGTGCATTGGATCTGGGTCAAAAAGGCCTGAATTCAAATTCCATGTTGACACTTTCTAGCTGTGTGCCCTTTGGTAAGTCACTTGACCTTTCTGTGTCTTGCTTTTCCTCATATGTAAAATAAGGAAGTTGGACTCAATGACTTCTAAAGTGCTTCCAAGTTCTATATCAATGATCCTATGAGTTAATAGGCATCAGGTTATTATTATTAATAGCATTAAAAATAATAACCATCTTAAAGAGAGTTAACATTTATATAGCTCTTACTATGTGGCAGATACTGTCCTAAGTGCTTTACAATTATTATCTCTTTTGATTCTCAGAACCCTGGGAGGCAGGTGCAGTTATTATCCCCATTTTGCAGCTGAGGCAACAGGGGCAAAGAAAGGTTAAGTGACTTGCCCAGGGTCACACAGCTAGGAAGTGTCTGATGTGGGATTTGAACTCAGGTCTTCCTGACTCCAGGCACAACTGAAAAACTTGGAAATCCCACTAAGAAACCCAGAATAGCTGCTTATTCCCTCTCAGATCAAATCTGAACTTCTGCTCTTGGCTTTCAAATTTGGCTCGGCACAACTTAACCCATATTACCTATAACTGCTAGTTGACTGACCGACTGACATAGCTCTCACTAAATAAGCCCTTGACTCCAGCCAGGCTAGTATCCTCTCTTTCCCCCTGCTTCTTCCAACTTCCATACCTTTGCCCTCCCTATTTCTTTCTTCCAGAATGCCTTCCCTCCTCCTCTCTTCCACTCCAAATTTTATTCATTCTTTGAGGTTTAGTTCCAGTTCTTTCTCTCCTAAGTAACATCTTCTAGTGACACCACCTGAACATGGATTTTCCCCTGATTTTTTTTGTATTTGCTGTTTATATTGAATAATGAATGTCTTTATGATACATCATCTTATTCTGCCTACTTTGTGGGTTTGCTCAGTTTCTATATGTATAGTTTTATCTTTCCAATAGACTATAAACTCCTTGATGGCAATGCTTCTTAATTTTCCTTGTCTTGTATTTCTCCCGCCTTCCCCCCCATTGAGATCTCTAAGAGTGAATCACTAAATACCTAGCAGGGAAACTTTAGAGGTGGGTGGCTTCTGCCCCACACCTCCCCAGTCACTCACTCAGCTGTAAATTCATTGGTCCCCACTGGGATACAGTATACAAATTGCATGGCGCTCCAGAGACGGTGAAACTCCACACACTCGTCCACATGCATGACACCATTGGTAGGGGGAGGGCCTCGCCATATGGGATCCTGGAGGTAGCTCCGGATGCGTGTCAGGATGACCTCAAACATGGACAGTCCACAACACAGTCGCTCCTTGGTCAGTAGATCTCCTTCCCGGGCAATTGCAATTTGCTGGGGAGGAAAGTGTCTGTGAAAGCTTGTGGGTTGTTCTTTCTTTCTCCTACTCTCCTGTAAGATTTTCTTCTCTTTCCCCCTTCCCCTAGTTTCCAAACCAGCAGAACCTGGAATCTATTCACAATGACTGAGGGCCTGGTACGTGGGAGAATGCCTATGCATCCTTCAGTACTCCATGATTTCATTCAACATTTCATGTTTTTATTGGTGTAAACATTCCCTCCACTTCTACAGACCGGGACCCTTTTATGTCAGAATCCTATCAGATACTTCATGAGTTGACCCAGTAGATCAACTTGCTTGTGACCTTAGAAGGTTCTTTAGATGACAGTCATGTAATCTGTCACCAGATCCTTCCTGAAGTCCCTCAGACTCTTCCCCAATTTATTTTGTATCTATTATATGTCAATTTATTTATGTATATGTTGCTCCCCACACCAGAACCTAAGCTCCCTAAAGGCAGCAATGACTTGATTTGTGTCTTTGTATCCTGGGTTCTTGGCACATGGTGGGCAGTTGATAAATACTGGTTGATTGATGGTAGGTTTGGTAGGATTTGCCAGAGGTCATGCTCTGTTGCCGTAGACTCCAGGGTCATTTTCATACCGTGATGAGGCATCAGAGGATGACTTTGGTGCAACAGAGTACTAACCTTATAAAATTCAGCATGATATTTGAGGGTAAACACACCATGGCTATCTTGCCATCTGTCCTGATACTCTTTACCTACTAACTATCTTTGGGCTACCAGGAAAAAATATACCCCTGTCCTTGGGGGTGTTAATTCACTCAGGTTTGGAGCCTCTGTCCTGAGTTTAGCTGTTTTGATTGGTGAGTGAGAGCAAATTCAACTAGACTGCCATATTCAGCTAGCCCTAGACCATCAGACCATCCCTACCTCCCACCCAGACATCCATCCTGGCCATCTTGCTTGCATTCCTTTGCCCTTCCTACTTTTTGCCTTTTGTTCTGGGTTCAGTAATCAAGCAACACTACCACAGTGCCACTGACATGAAATGGGTGCTTCAACTGACAGCCCTGTGGATCAGTTCAACATTCTTTCTATTCTCAAACATTAGACAAAAACTAAAATTTAGGGACCAGGTCATAAAATGCCACTTCTTGAGATGGTTGTGTTTGTTCTTCATTCTCAAAGAGGACCATGACATCAGGGAGATGATGACATGACGTGCAGTTGACTGGGTTGAGTGAGGAAGGGCTGTGCAAGGTTACCAGTCTCACCTTTTCCTCCAGAGCCATCTGGGTCCAGTGGCCTGATATTCATCAGGATGACTAAAGGAGCCATCCCTTGACTCACTTCTTAAAGAGTCCTATTCACTGCATGGGCAACACTATACCTGAAAAGACCTTAGCCTAAAAGGGCCAGGGTCTCCCACCGCACTTCTTGAGACTATCTGAATGAAAGCCTTCCCAAAAATGTCTCATTCTACTCTGTCCTTATGACCCTAGGCATTTAAAAGTAGAGTCCTTATAAAGTTAAGGATCCCACAAATCCTTGCTTCAGGAAACAGTCAACCTCAAATGTAATCAATGAGCAATAATTAGTAAAGTTGGGGCTTATAACTCATTAGAAAAGCCTGTTGCAATGAAGCTGGGAATGGTATGATAAATGCAAACAAGGGAGCAGTCTGCCAGAGTTAAGGAAAGGGAACATCGGACATGAAGATCTTCTTGGTATTTCTCCAACTCCCTTCCTTGGGAGAAAGGATGCCCTAATTCTAGGTGAATAGTTCTGTTTTTTTAGACCAAAATATTCCCAGACTTGAGATTACCCTCACTTGATTCAACTATCCCTAATAGTAGCCAACGCCCTTGGTTCTAATTCTATGCTCCCCAAGTGACCTGTTGATCTCTATCTCCTAAGTAGACTCATTCACTAGGAAGGGAAGCTATGCACCAATGACCATCCTCTCAAGGCCAGACAGGTAGGGAAGGTCCAGTGTTGTCATCCTACTTTGGCAGGGGGGAGGTGCCACAACTACATATCAGATACAAGGTTAGGGGTTGGGATACAAACCATTCCCTAACCTCAAAGAGTTCACATTCTATTGAGTGAGATGCAGAATAGTTAACCAGAATAGCTGTGTTCACACAGCTTCACACAGAACACCAGTTTGGTATAGCACAACCCCTTAGATGCTGTCCTAGCTATTGCTGAGTCCTCTGGTGAACTCTAACTGGCCTCCAAACTGTTTTGTTAGCTTTCCTGTAGTTGTTTGGATGACTAACTTCTGGTCCATTTCTTGATGGGAGAAGGGTTTACAAAACTGGCAACTCCTTCCAACTTGGACAGAACCTAAAGGGAATTCAACTGGGTAAATACTGAGTGTTTGACTAGGGAATTCTAACAGGTCCAAGGACAATTTATCAAACAGAACCATGAAGCAATTCATAATTTTCTAAATGCAAACAGACGCCAGGCATTAAGAATTGAAGACCAGATTCTTGTGGGAGAGTGCTAACAGAGAAGATAATTTTGCGCACTGCTGGTTTTAAGAGATTACTCCCTAAAAGGAAATCTTCTCAGACTATCTGATCCTACCCCTGGGGAACTAGCCTGAAAATGTGCTCATTAACATGGTATCTGATCTGCTCAGCCAGGATGCTCTGGAAAGGCCCTTTCAGTTCAAACAACAATAACAATAGATAATCAGAGTGCTTTCAGAAATTGCAACACATACATAAACAGGGTGTCCCTAAAGTCTTAATGCAATTTAAAGCCTTTAGCTTAGGACAGTTTTCAGCTATTCAATTAGAACTACACTAAGAATCTGGGGACACCCTGTATATTAAACATGGCTCCAACCTATCTTTCTAACTTCATTTTCCAATTTTTCCAGCATAGCTGTTTTTCAATCATTTTCAGTTATGTGTGACTCTTCATGACCCCATTTGGGGTTTTCTTGGCACTGGAGTAGTTGCCACTTCCTTCTCATTTTATAGATGAGGAAAATGAGGCAAGCAGATTAAGTGACTTGCCCAGGGTCCCACAGCTAGTAAATGTCTGAGGCTAGATTTGAATTCAGGAAAATGAGTCTTCCTGACTCCAGGCTTGGTGCCATCTAGCTGCCCTTTATAAAACATTACTCCCTTTTATACCTACTATGGTCCAGGTAGGCTGGCTTTGTCAGGTCCAACAGTCCATTTCTGTCTCTCCCCATGCTAGGAATTCACTCCTTCCTTACCTTTCTGCCTGCTTCTTAGAATTTGATTTCCCACCTCCTCCATGAAGCTTTTTCTAATAAACTTCTGCACATTTAAATTGTCTTGTATTTATTTTGTATACACTTCTGTGAGTATATGGTATCTTTCCTGGAAGAGTGTAAGATGCCTGAGGGCAGGCACTGTTACATTTTTTAAAATTTCCTATCGTCTAACGAAGTGCCTGGCATATGGTAGGTTCTTAATAAATGCTTGCTGAATTAAACCAGGGGAATCTTGGCATCTCGAAGATCAGAATTGGAAGGAGCCAAGAAATTATCTAATCCAACCCCTTTATTGTACAGGGAATGAAACAGAAGTCTAAAGAAGGGATGTGACTTATTTAAGGTCACACATCAAGTGACTGGCAGAAGAAAGGCCTAGATCCAAGTCTCTGACTTGGTTCAGCCCCAAAGCCCCTTCCATTCCATCAAAGGGCCCCTCTCACCAAGAGCTTTTGGTTGATCAAAGTACAATTTGCAACCTCTCCTCTTTCTGCAGCCTTCATTTGAGCCCTCCCTGTGGGATGACAGAGAAACCACAGAAGATGCCAAGAGGAAGCCTGCAAGTATTTGTAGTGGAGATTGCAAGGGGGTGTGGAAAACTGGGAGTTTCCCAGTCATGCCTGTGCTCCCCACCCCTCTCTACTGAAGAAAAGAGCTGGGGGAGGTATTAGCTTTTCTGCCAAGACCGGCAGTTAGCCAGGTTATTTAGGGCAGTTGGATAGAAAGGACAGAGCCTATACAAGCCACCATACAGTAGCTGCCCTATATGTGACAGTGAGTAGGGGAAGTATGGAGGAAGAAGCAGGGGACCTGCAAGTTTATGGGCCTGGATAGGTATCCCAGGCGTTACGTTGTGCTTTCCTGTTGACGTGTACCAGGGCCTAGAGTTAGTGCTATGTGCTGTCCATCTCTGTATCCCCGGAGTGCCCTCATGTGCCCACGATACCTTGGGTACTTAATAAGGATCTGTTTAATTGAATTGAATTGTCTTTCCCTTAGGGGTTGGGGTGTTTGTATGTCATGTTTTCCTGAGTCCTGGAGTAAGCATGTCTACATCTGAAGGACTGCAAGATACAGCCGGGATGGAGGCCACATTCCTAAGAACAATCATAGGGCCATCAGTTTAGAGTTCATCAAATCTAACCCTTCATTTTATACACAAGGAAACAGGTATAAAGAGTAGCCCAGGGTCATATAACTAGTGTCTGAGGTGAAATTTGAGCTCGGGTCTTCCTGACTCCTAGCCTAACACTCAATCCACTGGGCCAGCTAGCTGCCCAACTTCTCTGACCTATTTTCTCACTCACAGAACATGGTTGTGACATGGTGATGGGAGCTTAGGGATTTCTAGGCAGGGTTGTATAGATAGAGTGTTGGACTTGTCATTGGGAATGCCTGGGTTTGAATCTTACCTCATACACTCACTAGCTATGTGCCACTTAAACAAGTCACTTAACTTTTTCTCAACCTCAGTTTCTTCATCTGTAAAATGGATATAAAAATAGTACCCATGTCACTGAGTTGCTGTGAGTGTAAAATGAGATAATGTATGTAGTGCTTTGCAAAACTTAAAATGCTATATAAACGGAAGCTACTGTTACATTTATTATTGTTAAGAGGTTGACAAAGGAGGCACTCCCCTAAATACATTCTGTAGGGAAGCAGTCTTTAAGTATTTGTTTCTATTTTCCCCTTGACTGAACTGAAATTTCAGCTCCTTTTCCTTTTCCTCTTCTTTCTTACTGGTAGGATAATTCATTTAGGAAAAGTTCAAATGAAGAGACAGTGAATTTAAAGTCCTGGTTAATCTACCTGGATTCCACCATCCCAAGTCATCTGGACAGGGCTAACTTCTGAACTCAGACAGCTTTCACCTAGAAGCAGAAGAATGCAGGGAAAGCACGGACATAATCACGGACAGGCCTGTCTCAGTCTCTAGAGAAGACTGGTCCCAAATGCTTGGAGGTTCTGTCCTTTTCAGTGCAGCAGCTGAAATCCTGATAGGTATTTGTTGGTTTCTCTTCAAATCCAAAGATGACTAAAAAGAGCCCAAGTGTTTTCTGCAATGGTTCTGGTATCTCTACTCTCATGCTTTCTGTACCATCATAATTTAGGAATCTTTTCTCCTTGACTCACCTAGACTAATGCAACAGCCTCCATATTCATCTCTCCGCCTCCAGTCTCTTTCCAGAATCAGGGAATTTTTTAACCAGAAGGAACTTCAGAGCCCATCTGGTCCAACTCTCACTCAAAGACAGTCCCCACAAGAAAACACTAGACAAGGGGTCATCTAGTTTCTGAAGCCACCACATAGTTCTTTATTGTGGAGCAGAAGAGAAAAAATTCAATCTATTTCCCAAGTGATGTCCATCCAAATGTATGACCAAAGCTATAATCTCTCTCTCTTTACCTCAAACTTGCTTTTCTCCAGGCTAAATATTCCCAGTTATTTCAACTGATTATCAAATGACAAGGACACTAGGCCCTCCACTATCTTGACTGCCACGTTCTGGAGGGTCCTATGTATGACATTTGGAAAAGTACTTTTTAAGACTTTCACTTTTTTCGTCTGTAAAATAGAGATAATATTTGTACTACCTACCTAAGAGGATTATTGTGAATAATAACTTTAAAGCCCTACAGAAATGTAAGTTGTTGGAGAAATACTGTCATCAAATTAATCTCCCTAGTAGACAACTCAGACTACGTCACTCCTCTTCTCAAGATACTTCTGTGGCTCTCCATAACTCACCAAATGATATACAAACTCCTTAGTCTATTAGTTAAGGCTCCCTACAATCTGGTTTGAATTTACCTTTTCAGGCTTAGCTTAAATGACTCTCCTTCCTGTATTTACATTCCAGTGCTGCTGCAAGAAGAGTGAGGAAAGCTTGGCCTAAAATGGGTGACCCAGTTCAAGGGCGGTCTCCTAGAGTTTCATCACTGAGCCCCCTTCTCCTGGTTTAGCCTGAAGATCAAAGGAGCTAAGACTTGACCAATGGGACGGAGACCCGGTAGTTTCCTTTGCTCTAAATCCTACTTTCCTTGCATTTATTCCCTTGCACCCTGGCATCTGGGTGTCTCAATTTAGGCCTCATGTCTTCCCTGGCATGAATTAAAATGTTTCATTATGAATGACTTGTGCCTTTGCAGATTACTGATCTCTCTGATTTTCTGTGAAATCTCCTTAAATCCTAAAACTGCTAGAATGCCTGGAGAGGAAGGCTTTCCCTCCACTGGAGCTCTTACCTGAGGGGTCCCCAGCCGCTCTATGAGAGGGACGAGGTGAAGAGGAGCATACTTTGCTTCCAGTCGCTTCATCCGGACTTCCAAGCGTTCCCCTTCTGTTTAGGCAAACAATGGAGAGAAAAAGAGAATAATGAACCTTGAGACACTATCCCGGTGTAAAGTCTGGGAAGGCATTTATATATGGGCTTGGAAGTCAGATTTAAACTCTGATTATTAATCAATGAGTTCCACTTGTGTGTTATAGATATGAAAATCCTGAGCTATGTGCTTAGACGGACCTAAGTGGAAAAATTCTCTCTGCTTTTTCATTATTACACCCCATCCATCCCTTCCCAGGGGTCACAAACTCTTGAATATCAGTCTCAAGTCTGCTCATTTAAGGAAAACTGTCAAAAAAAGGCAAGTCCCTTTGGAATTATTTATTAGAATCAGCTAGACTCAAGACTAGTTTCTGAGCTCAGCCTGTCACATCCCTCAGGATTTTCTTACCTTTAATGTAGACACGAGGCAAAATGTTCTGGAATGGAGCAGCATGGAGCAAATCACAGACTTCCTCCTGAGACTGTGGAGGAGAAAGAGAGAGACAGTGAGTCATTTGAATCTAAGAATTCTAACAACCCTAGTGGTTGAGCATATGTGAGCACTGCTCTGCCTGACAAATCTGAACGCAAGACTCCAAGGACCAACTGTGATGCTCAGCCACTGCACTTGTTATTTGTTTATCAAGATTTTTTTCTGCAACACAAAAGCAGCTCTATAAACCAAAGCACTCGGACCTTGGCACCAAGGCCACATGGACCTCTTTGACAGTCCGGTGAAGCCTATGGTGCTTCTCAAAATAATGCTTTTGGAATGCCTGCTACAGTTTAAAAAATATTTTAAAAATATTTTTATTTAAATAAAAAAATTTTTTAAAAAAACCATTTCACAGATCCCAGGTCAAAACCACTACGCTAGTCAGTTCATAAACATTTATTAAGTACAATGTGAGATGCTAGGGATAAATGAAACAACCCCCTTTCGTAAAAAGTTTACATTCTAAGCAATGAACTGAAGAGGAATATGGATCTGGCCAGTGGCTGTTGGGATAACACATCCTGGCTTTGGTATGTTTTGGGAAAAGAGAATTGTCTAAGAAGTCAATGAGACTGACCACTATTTTTGGATGTGTTAACTAGCACGGAATATTGTATATTCTTCTAGCCAAGCTATCTGAACAAGTCAGACATGGAAAGTAGTATGCCATGACATGCAGCACTGATCTTTTGCAAAATTTCACAGTATACAAAGTTGTTGTGGGTTTTTTTTTCCCCTTCAAGATATCCCACATAAAACTGTATTACCTAAGCTGGAAGAAGATTAGGGGTCATCGAGTTTAAGCTGAGGCCCAGAGATGAGAAATGATGTCTCCCCTCCCCCACTGACCACCTAGGGTCATACAGCAAACCAATAACTGAGTAAGGGATAGAATCCAGGTCTTCTTCCTCATAATAGCAAGCTATTTCTGTTAGGCCACATTGCCTCTCCTTCCTTGGTGCCCCCATTCCCAGTACCCTATACTGGCGCTATGCTGTACACAGACCTTTCCTATGGCTCTCCATCAAGATCATGCCCTCTCAACTGGAACCTCATGTTTGAGAGCCTCTTTTCCTGCCTTTTTCCTCCACTTTCTTCATTAGAATTTACCTTCCCTGTGTCTCATCCCTTCAAGGTAACAGCCTAGTTAGTCTGTTAACATTAAGCCTAGCAGCACAAAGGACAAGGGCCTTAATTTTGTTCTACATTCATTCAGTCTCAGTACAATCCCTCCCAGTAGCCACATGCCAAAGAATCTAACAGAGAGTCCCATTAGTATTTGTTATCTACCACGTGCAAAGCAAAGTGCCATCTTAGGCACTAGGGATGATGCAAAGGCAAAACTGAAATAATCTCTGTTTTTACATTCTACTTGGTTGTTCTTTAATCTTTTCAGTCATGTCTGCCTCTTCATGACCCCTTTTGGGGCTTTCTTGGCAGAGATACTGGAGCGGTTTGCCATTTCCTTCTCCAGCTCATTTTACAGATGAGGAAACTGAGGTAAACAGTGTTAAATGACTTGCCCAGGGTCACTCAGCTAGTATGTGTCTGAGGCCAGACTAAACTTAGGTCTTCCAGGCTCAGTGCTCTATCCATTGAATCTTCTAGCCGTTCCTTCACGTTGGACTAGGGGCATGCAATCTATTCACAAATAAGGAAATAGAAGACATTTTAAGAGGGATGAAAGAATTAGCAATACTAATTGTGGGTGGGACAAGATGTCAGAAGAAACTTCAGAGAGAGGAAATAGAGCATTAAATTTAATTGAAATGGGGAATATGTAAAAGAGAATAAAATATATATCTGAAAAACTGGGTGGAAGCCAGACTAGAAAGGACTTTAAATGCTAGAATTAGTATTTCATACTCAGACATTAGGGAAACATTAGGGAAAGATTTTGAGCAAGGGAGTGGTACAGTCCCACTTATTTTAGGAACATTAATGCGGAAGTTATGTGTAGGATTAATCAGAGGGAGGAGAGATTAGAAGCAGGAAAAACAATCAGGAAGCTATTGCAAAATTCCAGGAGAAAGGTGGTATGAACCTGAACAAGAGTAGTGATAATGTGAGTGAAAATAAGGGGATGAATGTGAAAGTTGTTGTGAAGGCAGAACTGACAAGTGGATGTAAGAAGTAGGGGAGGGAGAGAAGAGTCAGGGATGATGCCAAGACTGTGTCTGGAAAGAAGAGGGTGGCCTCCCCAGAAATGGAGAAAAGTGGAGAAAGAGTTGGTTTACCAGGGAAAATAGCTCTACTTGGAACATGTTCATTTTTAGATACCGAAGAAGCTTCCAGGTAAAAGTTTCCAGAAGGCAGTTGATGATGTCAGTCAGTTGATGCCAGTCTACAAGAGATTAGAGCTGCACATACAGATTTAAGAGCCATCTGTATAGAGATGATAACTGAATTTGTGAAAATAGACAAGAAAGAAATAGAAAAAGAAGAGAAGGCCAAGGATAGAGTCTTTGGATATTAACCACCTGGACATTTCCAAACGTATGCATCACAAGCATCTCGACCTCAACAGGTCCAAAACAGAACTCATCTTCCTCCTCTCCACCCTCCCCTTTCCTAGACTTTTCTATTACTTTTGTGGGCATCACCATCCTCCCAGTCACCCGGTTTTGTAACCTTGGCTTAATTTTTTTGATTTCTCATGCTTACTCACCAATCGGCTGCCAAATACTATTTCTACATAGGCATCTCCCTACATATTCTTATCACGTCTTTCCTGTAATGCCGTTAATAACCTTTTCTTTAAATAATTATTTTATTTATTTTCAGTGTTCTATAATCACTTCCATATATGTTAGATTTTTTGCCCTCCCTCTCCGTCTTCCCCACTCCCTCCCTACTCCTCCCTGAGATGGCTTGCAATTTTATATAGGTTCTACACATACATTTCACAATTTCATCATAGTCATGTTGAATAAAAGAATTAAAATGAATGGGAGAAACCATAAAACAAAACAAAACATAACACAAAAGAAAATAGTCTGCTTCATTCTGCGATCCAGTTCCACAGTTCTTTCTCTGGATGTGGAAGGCATTTTGCCTCAAAAGTCCATTGGGAATTTTTTAAGTCCTTGTATTGCTATGAAGGACTAAGTCTACCAGAAAAATTCCTTGCACACTGTGGTTCTTGCTGGGTACAGAGTTCTCCTGGTTCTGCTCCTTTCACTCAACATCAGTTCATAAGTCTTTCTAGGCTTCTCTGAAGTCTTCCTGTTCATCACTTCTTATAGCACAATAGTATTCCATTACATTCAGATACCACAACTTGTTCAGTCATTTCCCAATTGATGGGCATCCCCTTGATTTCCAGTTTTTGGCCACCACAAAGAGAGCTGTTATAAATATTTTTGTTTATGTGGGACCCTTTCCCATTTTTTATAATCTCTTTGGGATACAGTCCCAGAAGCAGTATTGATGGGTCAAAGGGTGTGCACATTCTTGTAGCCCTTTGGGCATAGTTCTAAATTGCTCTCCAGAATGGTTGGATCAACTCACAGCTCCACCAACAATGAATTAGTGTTCCAACTCTCCCACATCTTCTGCAACATTTATCATCTTCATGTTTTGTCACGTTAGCCAATTTGATAGCTGTGGTGTAGTACTGTAATAGCCTTTTAATTGCTTATGCTTCCTCAAGTATCTCTCCACTTTAATACATTCTCTACTCATCTGTCAAAGTGATTTTTCTAAACCCTGAGTTTGACATGACACTGACTCCCCTCCTCCCTCATACTCAAACTTCTTTGGCATTTAAACCTACTTTCCATCCTTATTTCATATTCCCACCCTTTATACACACTATAGTCTAGTCAAAATAACCTTATTTCCACCACATCCCCCAATTATAGCATTCTCTTTCCCACCTCTGCCATTTCACTGACTGTCCCCTATACCTAGAATACTCTCTCCTCCTCACTTTTATCTTTTAGAACACAACCTCATGGAGATCAGGGATAGTTTTATTCTCTACATGTATATCCTCCCTGACTATAACAGTGCCCCACACATAGTAGGTGCTTTATAACTTCTTGTTGATTGCTGGTGTTCTCTAAAACTTTCTTCAAAACTCAGCTCAAATCTCTTCTTGTTCTTCCTTGTTCATGCAGTTCCAAGTGTCTTCCCCTCTAAAATTACCTCCATCCACTCTATTTGTATCTGGGTACCTATTTATATATATTTTGTCTCTTCCATTAAGATGTAAGTTCATTACAAGTCTGTACATGATACTTAGGGGGTGTTAAGGGAATGAGGGTACCCAAATGAGGGTACACATAGAAGTATGAACATCACTATCTGAAGTGGAGCATTGTGTCAAAGCTGGACAAGTCTTTAGAAACCAGAAATCACAAGGAAACTAAAGGTTAACTGGGGAAGCAGGTGAAAACCCATTCAGGTGTCTGTTACCTCGAAAATGTCCTTATATTTTCTGAGCTTGTATTTCATAAAAATAATAGTCTTCTCCTATTGAGTTACTTCCCATGTCACCAGGAATAAGTACTCTACCATTAGCAATGATTGTGGAATAATAAGTCCACTGTATCAAAGAGTTCTTCAAGTAGGAGTGGGGGGAGGAAGACAAGGAACAACTTGCTAATTGAAAAATGTAACTAAAAAAAAAAAAGTCATCTTACTAAAATAATTTGGTCAGTGGATAAAAAAAGATGCAAGTTCCTTGAGGGCAGGAACTATTTTTCTTCTTTTTATCCATAATAAGCACTTAATAAATTCTTATTGATGGATGGATTGATTAGCTGAGAAGCAAGAGGGAGGTGAGAGAATGAGGCAATGAGTTAAATGGTCTTTTCCAGGAGACTGACTGTGAAAAGGAGAAGATATGTAGGACAGCTGATGGAGGAGAGGGCAGGGCTGAGTAAATGTGATTTTTTTTAAAGTATGGGGGAGACCTAGCCATAAATTAACGAGAAATTGATGATGGGAGAAACAAAGGGAATGATAGAAAGGTCAAGCTCCCAGAGGAGACGGGAATCCGTGGAGTCAAGAGCATGAGGCAAGGCTTGGCCGTAGCGGCAGAGAGGAGAGTGCAACAACCACCAACCACTTATTTTGGAAATGCAGAAGCGGTTTCTGTTCTCACGGAGCTTAGAGTCTAAGGAGTGAAAGCAGATGAAAACAACTCAGCACGTACAGGAGATGTGGATAGTATCAATAGGAAGTAA
Organism: Bettongia penicillata ogilbyi; assembly: GCA_023548195.1. NCBI lineage: Eukaryota > Metazoa > Chordata > Mammalia > Diprotodontia > Potoroidae > Bettongia > Bettongia penicillata. Next base: position 46,220 of record JAJHZJ010000278.1, read on the forward strand.
TCTCATAGGGAAGACACTAGTAGAGAGGACTGAGAAAACCTCTTGGAAAAAGTGGGATGTGGGCTAAGTCTTGAAGGAAGCCAGAGAAAGAAGGGAGAGAGAGAGAGAGAGAGAGAGAGAGAGAGAGAGAGAGAGAGAGAGAGAGAGAGAGGGAGAGGGAGAGGGGGGGGGGAGAGAGAGAGAGAGAGAGAGAGAGAGAGAGAGAGAGAGAGAGAAGAGGGAGAGGGAGATGAGAGAGAGAGAGAGAGAGAGAGAGAGAGAGAGAGAGAGAGAGAGAGAGAGAGAGAAAGGGAGAGGGAGAGGGGGAGGGAGAGGGAGGGAGAGAGAGAGAGACAGAGAGAGGGAGAGAGAGAGACAGAAAGAGAGAGAGAGAGAGAGAAAGGGAGAGGGAGGGGGGGAGGGAGAGGGAGGGAAGAGAGAGAGAGACAGAGAGAGAGAGAGAGAGAAAGGGAGAGGGAGAGGGAGAGGGAGAGAGAGAGAGAGAGAGAGAGAGACAGAGAGAGACAGAGACAGAGAGACAGAGACAGAGACAGACAGAGAGAGAGAGAGAGAGAGAAAGAGAGAGAGAAAGAGAGAGACTGAGATTTTGGCAGCTACGTGGAGGATCACTGGAGTGGAGAGAAGAGGTTAATTTTGGAGAGGATTATTAGAGGGAGAGGAAAGAAAAGGGTCACAAGACTTCAGTTTTCCTCAACAAAGTGGAAGGTGAAGTGATCTGATGAGGGTGAAATAAGTAATTTAGGAGTTCTTTCCTTGTAAGTAAAGTAAGTAAAAAGGAAAAAGTAATTCTCTAAGAAGAGAATGCTTGGAATAGCCAATGTGCCCAATAAGACAGAGAGTTAATCATACAAACTGCCATGCGCAGCTAGGGATCTCAAATTCAAATAAGATGACTTTTTTTTCTACAATTACATTTTTCATTTAACAATTTGTTCCCTGTCTTTCTCCCCCCATCGTTCCCCGCCCCCCACTTGGAGAGCTCTTGGACACCATGGATTTTTTATTCCAAAATCACTACTAATGACAGAGTACATGACCAAATCAGAACTCACCTTTTTCCTCAGATTCATTCCTTTTTGTCTAGGGTACCACTATACCACTATAGCAACAGCATCCTCAACTCCTCTCTCTCATTTTTGTTGTTTTTCAGTCATTTCAGTTGTGTCTGACTCTGAGGTTGTCCTTCTCCAGCTCATTTTACAGATGAACCAAGGCAAACAGGGTTAAAGGACTTGCCCAAGGTCACACAGCTTGTAGGGTCTGAGGCCAGATTTGAACTCAGGAAGATGAGTCTTCCTGACTCCAGGCCTGGTGTTCTACCCACTGTGTCACCTATTTGCCCCAACTATCTCTCATTACATGTATCTAATTAGTTACCATGTCTGCCTGATTCTATCTCCACAACATCTCTCAAATATATAACCTTCTTTCTACCTGTACAGCCACCATCCTAGTTCAGGCCCTCATCACCTTCTGCCTAGATTATTATAACATGTCTCCTAACTGGACTCACTGCTTCATCCCTTCTCCAAGCCATCCTCCACAAAGCTGCTGAAGTAATCTTCTTTTAATTTCATTCTGTTCAAGTCACTTTCCTGCCTGTACTCAATAAACTCTATTTTTTTTAATATCTCTAGGATCAAATAAATACTTCTGTCTGAAATTTCAATCTGCTCATCATTTGATGCCTTCCTAATTTTCTGGTCTTCTTACACATTAGTTCCCTCCAAGAGCTATGAGGCTTCCATACTGTTCTACTTGCTATCAAACACACACACATACTCACACATGCACATACATGCCTGTACACACACACATATATTCACCACACACACACACACACACACACACACTCTTCATCACTTTATACCCTGTCCGTCCCTGCACACTGGCTGTCCTTCATACCCTGAGGGTGGTCCCTCTTCACATCTCTGGTTGCTTTAGAGACCGAGTTCAAGTGCCAGCTTCTACACAACACTTTTTTTTTTGCTGCCAGGGCTCTCTCTCCCCAAGATACCTTGAGCCTATAGTATCTATTATGTTGACACTTCTGTACATTCATGCTATTTCTGAGATTAGAATGTAACTCTCCTTGGGATCCAGGGTTAATTCATCTTTAGCTCTGCATTCCCAGTATGCAGTACAATGCTTGTGGTCAGAAAGCTGGCCTTAGAAGATGTGACCTCAAGGCCTACTTCTGCTGCACATTGTCTGTGCCACTCTGGGCAAATAACACCCTATCAGTGCCCTAGACAGTCGTATAACACTGTGAGTTACACTGAAGGTGCTAGTCTGCATTGCTTGAGGATGTTCCTCCCTGAAAACTCCCTATACTGATAAAATCACAGGTTTGGTCCACACACAAAAAATTCACATATAATTTTTCAATTACACATGTCTTATCTTTATGAGGAGATTACTCCTTCAGTGAGTGAATGATCCTTGTCTTAAACACTTTTTATCCATCAAAAATAGAGCTCCTAGCATAGGACTCAAGACACAGAGTGGGCTTAACAAATACTTGAATGAATATTCATTGGAAGACTGGATAATACATTGTTGAGTGCTATGAGCTCAATAAGGGACACTGTTTACCGGGGTCTAGGTATCTGAGTCAACCCATGTTATTGCACTCAGTTACCTAATAACATTAGCAGGGCCCCTGATAAGAGTGCCTGGAGTCAGGATGATTCAAGTTAAAATCTGACCTCAGACACTTACTAGCCGTGTGATGCTGGGCAAGTTATTTAACTTAGTTTGTCTCAGTTTCCTCATCTGTAAAATGAGCTAGAGAAGAAAATGGCAACCACTCCAGTATCTCTGCCAAGAAAACCCCAACTGGGGTCAGAAAGAGTCAGACATGACTGAAACAACTGAACAGCAACAAATCCCAAAGTGGTTGCAGGGTGAGTCATCAAATCTCAAGCCAATCCTGAGTACCCAGGAGAGGAGCGTATAATAAGCCTGAGACACTGAAAGTACATGCTGAAGCTAGAGATGCTCCAGATATGCAAATACATTATTTGGGTTGGGGGTGAGGGAGTCTCTTCAGGACAGCCAGGCTTGCAGCTTGACAATTCCTAGAGACTAAGAGGATTCCCCCTAGAGCCTGGCTACATCTTGCTGGTTCAGGTAAAAGGGAGGAAATGCCCATATTTTCATCATTTTTATTCTGCTGGGCATACTCTTTCAGCAGGCGTGATTGTCTGCTTTCCACTGGGGTTTCTGCTGGATACCTAGCAGATGCTAAACCCATGCATTTGATCATGCAGATTTCCTCCTGGGAAGAGGGCAGGTTGGCTTAAAATATTTTTAGCATTTAATTGTAGTGCACTAATTTGAGATCCCATATTGAAATGCTAAGCGTTTTTGTATGGCAAGACCTGTATTTTACCTCCTCGCACAGCATGCACAGACAAGCATTCAATTGCTTTTAGATTTGGATTTTTTACTTGAATGCTATTGAAGTTCTACCTGAATTTCTGTAGGCTGTGTCTTTTGTTCTTTTTCACTTATTTTGGCTGATCCTCATGACATTTTGGGAAATTCAATGCATTTTTGTTTTGTTTGGGCCATTTTTCTCCCTTGCCCCACCCCCCCAATGAAAAGGAATTAAAAACAATATAACAAATTTGCATCTCTAACCAAGCAAAATATACTCCCATATACATGTCCAAAAAACTCCCCTAAAAACCCAGCCTCCCCCAAACAAACCCAAAACAAAAGACATGGGATTTTTGTTAGCCTTTATACGCGTTCATTCTGTGAACAATTCCATCATACAGATTCAACCACAAGCTCAGCAGCTGGTGACTCTTGTCTATATAAGGCAAAGGTTCTTAACTTGGAGTCTGGGAATTTTTTTTTTAAGAAATAGTTTGCTAACTATATTTCAATGTAGCTGGTTTCCTTTAGCATCTCAGAAGTTCATCGCTGCAGAGTTGGCCACCAGATCATGAACATTTTGGTCACAACAACTCAGCCAATCAAAAAAGAATTTACTTGGCACCTACTATGTGATTATAAGCACCTCTTGTTTGTTCTTCATTGAGATGTCCTTCATTTCAAAGGGGACCATCATAGGTGATGTCTTGCACATGAATTGGATTTAAGTAAGGCAGGGTTGCACCAAGTCATCAGCCTTACTCTCTCTCCAGGATCATTGAAGTGCAGTGGCAGGAAAAAAGTCAAAATGACTGACAATGGCCCAGGACGCAGCGGACGACCTTGGCATCTTCCATGTCTGACCAAGCTCTAAATGCTTCAGTGGCCTTCGGCGGCTCATTCTGCTGAGGGAAATTTTCATAGACATCCCCCCTAATTCACTGATGGGTGTGAGACCTGTTGGTTACTCTGAGCCTGATTTAGCCTATTTAGTCTCAGACACTTACTGGCAGCAAGGCTCTGGGCAAGTCACTTAAACCTGCTTGCTTCAGTTTCCCCACCTGTGACTGCTGTGCATGCTACAGCTTTATAGGTACCTACACTGTACTAGGTTGTAGGATGCAGGCTTCCTGAGGTCAGAATTATGTGCTTCCTTTTCTTTGCATCCCCAGCACTTAGCTTAATATCTAGCACATAGTATACACTTAATAAATGCTTACTGCCTATGATACAAAGACAAAAATAAAATAATTTCTATCCACAACAATCTTATATTCTAGCAGGGGAGACAACATGCTTGCATCATTATCTATTACATATATAATATATATTATTAACTATTAAAAATGTTCACAAAATAAACTGAAGGTAATTTTGTGGGTGAAATCTAGCTTCATGTGATGCTTTGAGGTGAGGAAGGAGTGCATTTCAGGCTTGGGGGTGGGGTCAACCTGTGTAAAAGTATGAAGAAAAGGATGGAGTGAGGTGTAGAAGGAACAGCAAGTAGCCCTGTTTGACCGGACCAGGGGTGGGGAACTGTGGCCTTGAGGTCATATAGACTGGACTATATGAACTCCTGAACTGGTCCATTTACTACTTCTCTAATATATCCTCATAAAGTGCTGGGCCTAGGGACAAGAACACAAGCTCAAATCCAGGTACTCACTAACTGTGCGATTCTGGGCAAATCACTTGAAGTGTCTGCCTCAGTTTCCTCATCTGTAAAATGGGGATTGGGCAGCTAAGTGGCACAGTGGATAGAGTGCCAGGCTGGAGTCAGCAAGACTCATCTTTCTAAGTTCAAATCTAGCCTCAGACACATATCGACTCTAGGTAAGTCACTTAACTTTGTTTGCCTCAGCTTCCTCATCTGTAAAATGAATTGGAGAAGGAAATGCTCCAATGTCCTTGCCAAGAAAACACCAGATGGGGTCACAAAAGTCAGACACAAATGAAATGACTGAACAACAAAAGGGAGATGGTAATGCCACCTACCTCCCAAGGTTACTGGGAGGATCAAGTGAGAGTATCTGTAAAGTGCTCAGCACAGTGCCTGACACATGGCAGGCACTACGTATGTAAGTGGATGCTAGCTGCTATCGTAACATGGATCTTTCTAAAATATTAGTGGAATCACGTCATTTCCTTTAAAAATCGCTCATCCTCATACAGTGTCCCGAATTTCTCAGACTGTCTACGCTCTGGTATCACCCCACTTACTCAGATTTTCCTACTCCTCCCTGGCAGGATCCTTCTAAAACCCTAGCTGTGCTGATCTCTTGAGAAGAATGTAAATATCATTTCATGCTCCCTTTTGACTCCAAGATTTGGTTCATCCTCCCCTCTGCTTATTCCTATTCTACCTAGAATAAAAGTCTTGCCTCCCCAACAAGGCCTTCCTTAACCATTCCCATCCCCAGGGATATTCTGAGTAGAACTTACTGTCTCTACTATTCTTTTACCACTCTTTATATGTTGCCTTGAATCACTATTTGTTTTGTGTGTAATGTTTGTCTTATCTTCAAACAAACCATATCACCCATTCCCAAATGCCTCCTCTTGATGATACAGCATCCTTGGCTACCCTTTCTATCCCTGGTTCACTCACACCCCTGACTCACTGGTCATGATCTGGGAGGTGGAAGCCTTCTTGCTCCCTATTGCCACATCTAGACTCTCCTTTTACCAGTAACTAAGGAACATCCTTGAGATCCACACTATTTGTGTTTATTCAGATCTTGGTATCTATTGACCTCCTCCACCCACCCCTGACTAGGATAATCTTCCTTTCTTGTTTAGTTTAGTGTATGCATGTATGGAGAATATGGGGTGTTCAGGAGGACTAGCACCTCTGGTCTGAGAATGTCTGAGTCCTTTTCAGGACTGCTTGTTCACTTTTGGTGTCCCTCTGATTCACCCAGCTCTCACCTGTGGCTCAAAGAAGCTGTAGCATGTGCAAGGGCCACACCCCAGTAAAACTGTCTTAGCAGATGACCTAAACCAGATTGAGGGCAATTCGCAGACTTCAAACCCATTGGTGACTTAAGGGGTACCCTGGTAGAAGGGTGGATGGGAATAATTTATTCCAACAGCCATGAAGGTGACTGAAATAGGTGTCATGAAATGCTTAGAACTTGGTCAGGCACAGAAGATGCCATGGTCATCCACAGCCTCCCAGGTTATCATCAGTCATCCTGACTTTTGTCTTCCCGCCGGACTTGAAGATTCCAGGAGAGAGTAAGATTGATGACTGCCTCACTTAAATCCAATCCACATGCAAGTCAAGACACCACCCATGATGTATTGAAATGAAAGGGTAGTAACAAGTACACTTTAGTATTTGGCTCACAGTCTAGTCTTTCTCTCTACTCCAACTCCTGCTCAATTCAATATGAGTACTCTCTCAAATACCCAAACTCCCCAGTTCCTTCATCTGCTCAATAACCATGACCCACTCCTATACTCCACCTGAGTTACACAGAGATGGTCATCCATACCCTTGATCTCCCTATCACTATGGGTGTTCTACTTCCATATTGATGAATTCTGTAATCCCTTTATCTGATCATAATCTTTTATCATTCCAGCTTTCCATCTGCCTGATGGCCCCTACAGACCTTCATCTTCACAGCCCTCTGATCCATCTCTCTTTCACTGCTTTGTCAATCTATCATTGCTCCTCTTTTCCCTATCTCAGCCCCTGGATGAATCAGTTCAACTCTCACTATCAGTCCTTTGCCTCTTTATCCTTTCCTCTATTACAACCTGTCAAACTTCCTCTTTAGATTACCCCCAGCATCTACTGCCTTCACTCCTATTCACATGCTGCTCAATGGAGCTATAGAAAATCATGAAACCATGCTGACTGGGTCCATTACAAATCTACATTGCTTTATCTCAACTGGACCCTCACTGCAGCAAGGTGATCCTTTTATTCCATTTTAATCAACTCGCTATCCTTCTCACCACAGCTATACTTCCAAATCTTTTTCCTCAAGCCTAGCATCGTACTCCTCCCCCTACCCTCTCAGTGAAAGACCTTGCCCAAAATTTCACCTAATAAGTGAAGCCATTTGCCAAGAGTTACTTAGCATAGCAATAGACTAACTACAAGTAACTGAATTTCAAGAAATATTTGCTTTATCAGTAAGAGGACAGATTGAAGGCTAGACTTAATTGGTTTGTTGTTTGAGATTGAGTCTTTCTTCTTTGCTGAGGTTGGCAATGAAGTGGCCATTCATGCCTGTTTGCTCCATTTCTAACCTGGGTTAGTTTGTCTCTCCTCAGATGGCCTGGTAGTCCCCTGCTCCCAAGACTTGGTCTAGTGGTACTAGATTTAGCGCAAACAAAGGGCAGAGATGTCATGTCCTTTCCTATTCCCCAAACTAAACCTGAACTGCAGGTGGTCTTCTGATCTCTAGGGAAATTATTTTTGTTGAAGTCATACAGTTGCAAATTGGAAGCTCCTGCAAATCTAAGTTGTGGAATAACAAATCTGGATGGGACAAAATTGTCTCTCAGTGGAGCAAGGGCGTAACATGAACACTCTACTTTTTCCTGTAGATAAAAGGGTTTAGCAAGTCTCAAGCTGCAAATACTAGTTGAAAAACCTTAGGTGTCCATTTGCTGCATTTGTCCTTCATTCTTGAAGAGGACCATGACATCAGAGAAATGATGACATGACTTGTACTTGACTTTGTTTTGAGTGAGGGAGGGCTGTGCAAAGTCACCAGCCTCACTTTCTCATCCAGAGCCACCCAGTGGCCAGATTTCCATCAGGATGATTGGAGATGGCCCAGGATGTGGTGGGGAGGGGAGACCTTAGCCTTTTTAGGCTAAGATCTTATCAGATTCTCACTTTGAGTGAGGTAAGGCCCATTCAGTGAATAAGGCATCTTTAAGAAGTGAGTCAAGGGATGGCCTCTTTAATAATAAAAAAAAAAAAGATCAAACTGGGAGGGGAAGACCCTCAGGGTTGCTAGGCAAAAGAAAAAAGGTACCTACTGCCAGTTTTCTGGATCACAGACATTCCCAGCATCTAGTAGATTTCTTTACTGCTATTATATGGGCCAGTCTATGTTTTGCCACTTAAGTGTTAGCTGGCATGTGTTTCAAACCACATACTAGGTCTGTGATACTTTGAATTCAGCTGGAAATGTCCTAGGGCTAGGTGGTTGGGATTAGGGACCAACTCCATTTGTTATAAATCACTGGAATATGTAATCACCAAAATGATAGACTGGAAAAAAAATGAAATTAAATCAATGTCATAATTAAAATGAGGGCCATTTCTTTCCTCTGGCTATCTTGAAAGAGAAGTAAATGAGAGTAAATTGATACTATCTAGGCAGTGATACTGAAGAGGGCACTCCTATCTCAAAAGGCTACCTATTAGCAAGCCAGAGAGAAATGTACATCCGGATGAGAAAGTTCTTTACTAAATATAGGATGGTTTGGAACTCATAACACTAGGACACGAAATCATTTCTAGGATCTTAGGCCACATAAATTCCTTCTTTCTTCATGGAAATGTTTCATAACAGGAAGAAACAGGTACCAGGGTTGGCAAATCCTTTCTCTCCCAAAACGTCTTACAAGGCTATCTATTACATGATATAGAGGAAAAATGCTTTGGTCCTGGAATCAGGAGACATATGAGTCAGATCTCAGCTCTAATACTTACCAGTTGTGTGATCCTGAGCTATGCCAATGCGGATCATTAATTTAGGTGTAACAGTTTGGTTAGGAGTAATCAAATTGTAGTCACTTGGTTATTACAGACTTAGGTGATTAGGACACTCAAAAGCTAAGTAATTTTTTCACAGTCACATAGCTAGGATGGGTCAGGCACAGGACTTGACCCCAGGGCTGTCTGATTACTAGACCACGCCTCTATTTACCTTGGTCACCAATTCCATGCTGCTGCTCGATATGTATAAATATGAATTGTTATTATGACTCCATAAGGCCTTGTTGGTCTGCTTGACTAATCCCTATTAAAGTATTATCTCACTTGCTCTCCCAAGGGAAAAGTCTTCCCACTCCAAATGAATGTCTGTAATAACAGGCACTCCTGACAGGTCAGCATCTATCTATTCTGCCTATCGGTGAGTCTGATTCTGTGTCAAGTTCATCTGGATTGTGCAGCTCTAGTTCCACCAACGACTACCTACCTAACCCTCTGGAACTGAAGCCATCCCTCTTGAAATAAATTCAGAAAGAAAGGCACCCTTGTGTGTCTTTTAAAAGGAAAACCAACCAACCAACCAATCGTCCTTAAGGGAGGGGCTCAGAGACAGAGAAGCTAAGGACAGAAAGATCACTCCATGGTCCACCATTTCAGGGTGACACATGCCAGACCTCATGACCTCATCTCTTAGAAGGGTTTGGAAAGAAGTCTTCTAATTAGGGTTTGAGAGTAGGAATGATTTTATTTGCTTTTTCATACTCCAAAATTTGTATAATCTTGTAGAAAATCAAATGGAAGGTTGCAATTATAATGGATGCTGAATTGTGACTTGGCAGTTGCCCTTACAAATTAAAGCCAAAAACAAAAAAACCAAAAACCTGGCAACCCCCAAAACTAAGTTGGGAGTAGTAGCTCTGGGGCATACACTGTGGGGAACAAATCTCCCAAAGAGCAATAAATATCTGGACAAAGAAAACCATGTGCTTACTCTCCTAATCTTCCCCTCCCTCTGCTGTAAATTTCCTGCTGCTCTTACTTAGTCACCATTTCCCCCCAAAAAATAACATGGTACCTCCAAGAGAAAAAAAACCTAACCCCAAACCCAGCACTTAAAGAGACTCTCATTTGTCAGTCACACACTTATTTGCTAAATAATTGAAAATGCTAAACAATTATTTGCTCAATAATTGAAAATGATCAGAAAGTACATTTGTGAATAGGAAGGATTATATCAATGCTAATATTCTCATTGACCACAATACTCATGATTCCATATGAAAATGGATATTTGGGCACTGAGAGACTAAGGGAAACTTCCCCTTGACAACAGGACAAATTATGAAGTTTGAATGCTAGGTTAATGTTCCAGAGGCACATTTTTCTGTCAGAGAAAAAATAAATCTAACTTCTACCACCAAATATCCTAATGCCCCTAATACACCTGAAACCCTCCTACTCTGTAACTATAATCACACAATCTATAATCAATGAGCAATCGATACAGGGGTTGCCAAAGCTTTACCTGGTTTACCAACAAGATTTAAGTCCCACTATCGCCTCTGGAATGTAATAAAGTCAGCACTGAGTTGGACTGCATTTTGTCAAAGGCCAGAGCAAAGAAAGGAGAACACACCAACCAACCAATCATCCTTAGGGAAAGGAGCTCAGAGACAGAGAAGCAAAGGACAGAAAGATCACTGTCCTGACCTGTCAGGAGTTGTTCCCCCTCCCTTCCCCTCTCCTTTCCTTTTCTCTCACCATTTTGTCCCTCAATCTATAGCTAAAAGGAATCCATCATAGAACATTCTCAACAAATGGTCATTGAGTTGCTCTCTCCTTGAAAACCTTTAGTGGAGGGGGAAGCAACTCCACCATCTCATGGAGCAATGGAAAGAGAGTTGAACTGGGATTCACAGGACCAGTGTTTGAATACTGGTTCTGCCACTAACTGCCCCCAGTGATGGTGGAGGGCAATTCTTTTAACTTGAATCAAGGGATTTTAGAGATGGAAGGGACATCAGCAGTTACCTCATAGAACTCAAACTTGAAAGGATTCCCTCCTATAACACAACTTACCAGTGGTTGTCAAGCTTCTGCTTGAAGACTTCCCAAAAGACCAGTGGCCTTCTGGGCCATTCCTCACACAAGCCACTCTCTCTCCTGACTGCATTTTCACTGCATTGCATCCACACAAGGGATGCTCTCCCCCTTTGTCTATCTCTGGCTCCTAATTTCCCTGACTTTCTTCTCAGATATACTCCCACATTCTTCAAGAAACTTTTCTTAGTTTCCCTCAATGCTAATGCCTTTCTTCCAAATTATCTCCAATTTTCCCTTTGTAAATATCTACTTTGAACATAGTTATTTACATGTCTTCTTCATTAGATTGTAAATTCCTTTAGGGTATGTAAGGGTTTTGCCATTTTTTTTTCTGTCCCTGCACTTAACAGAGTCCCTGGTGCACAGTAGGTGCTTACTAAATGCTTGTTGAATTGATTTGACTGCCACTTCTAGAAAGCTATAATTGCTAGGAAGTTTTTCTTGATAATTGGATTTAAATTTGCTTCTTTGCAACCTTTAAATAATGTTTCTCTGGGGTCAAACAGAACAGACTAATCCCTTTACAACACAACAATCCTTCAAGTATCTAAACAGAGCTATCACGTCCCCCTAAACCTTCTCCCTTCCATGCTAAACAGGTTCTTCATGATAAAATGAATTAAGGTCTTTTGGATCATGTAATCCACAAAATGGAAAACCAGACGTTTTCTCTAATTCCTCAGGACTTCTCAAACTTCTCCAAAACAGAAATTACACATCAAAGATAAAACAACTACAGCTGTGTCTATGGATTAGGACTCCCAGAATCCAAAAGAAGTTAAAAGAAATTCAAATTAGTCTAGTCGGCTTCTAAGATTTCTTCCAGCTCTAGAGTTACATTCCTATAAGCTGAAGTAGTCTTGTTTCACTTCTGGACAATCTGTTAGAAAAGTCTTCTCCAAGCTAAACATTCTCTATTCAACCCACCTTTAATAATCTGCCTCACTTAAATCCAATTTACTTTCAAGTGCAGATATCTACCTCCTGAGATCACTGGCCCTCTTTGAAAATGAAGGACAGATAGTAGCCATGGACTTAAGGCCCTTTGCCAGGCTAGCTGCCCTCTGCTGGTTCCTCTCCATCTTTACCATGTCCCTTCTAAACTATGTCATTCAGAATTGAACACAATACTCCAAATGCCATCTGACCAGGGCAGAATACAGAGGGACTAGCTCATCATTCCTGGAATCTGTGCTTTCTCACTAGGACCCAAGATCTCATTAGGTTTCTGGCTATTCTATCTTATGGTTGACTTTTATTGAGCTTGCAGGCCATTTACACTCCCTTGCCACCCAGATCTCTTTCAGACAAACTGCTTTCTAAGTATACATCCCACATTATTGGGGAAGAGGGTCTTTTGAACCCAAGGATAAGACTTTACATTCATTATAATTTAATTTCATCTTGTTGAATTCAGTTCAATGTTCCTGTCTACAAAGATCTTTTTGGTTACTGGATTTGTCATCCAGAGTGTTAGCTTTCCTTTTCAGACCTGTATCATCTACGTACTATTTATGCCTTTGTCCAAGTCATTTGAAAAATTGTTAAACAGTCTGAGCCCAAGTCTGGGTCCTTGGAGCATTCCACTCTGACTCCCGCCAACCTGACGTTGGCCACAACATTAGTATATCTGTCTTATCTTCTTGGGCCCTCAATACTATCCCGGTCTTTCTTTTGGTTCTGCCAACTAGATGCTTAATAACTATTTGATGCTTAAATGAAAATATGCAACAAACATTTTATAAGGGAAATCAAAATGCCAATACATCAGCATATTAACCTAATTGCATTATCTAAAGTTATTTTACTTCTGATATTTGAGACAAAAAAAAAGCTTTAGAAGTTGAGCACATGTCAGTATTTGCAGTTTAAAAAAATTATATTTCCTGGAATTGTTATTATAAACAGTTAGAATTACACGAATAAATTTCTGGTATGGTTCCAGTCCCATTGGGAAGAATAAATGGCAAGAACATAGAATCATGGGATATTAGAACTAAAAGAGACCTCAGAAATCCTCTGGTCTAACTTCGTTAGGCCTATCAAGGTCATATAATTAGGGAGTGAGCAGGGACCAGATTCCAAGTCTTCTGACTCCAAATCTAGTACTCTGGTATAGGGATAGACAAGTTCCATAGTATCACCGGTATAGGGAATACCTCGATAAGGCGACTCTCTCTCTGCCAGTGCAGATCATGCATTCTTATGCACCCTGTCTGCATTTATACTTTCACAGAGTTGCCTGGGGATCTGAGACTTTAAGTCAAGGGCGATGCTGCCAGAATGTGTCAGTAGCGAAACTTAAATCCAGATGTTTCTGACTGAGGACAACTCTCCAAATCCACCTGTCCTATGATGCCTGTAACACTCGTTTATTATGATTCTACATAATACGATCACCTTTTATTATGTTACCACTTCCCAACTCTTTTGACCACAGTGTCCCACTTCTAAAAGGGTTTTGGGTAGGAAAGTCCATGAAATCTGAATTCTTTACTATTAGTCAGGATTTCCTGATTAGCCATAGTGACTATATGCAAGAGTCACAAAATAAGTTCTCTGAATTATGCAGAAGGAGCAGTTTCAAGGACTGATTCTGTCAGAGAAATGGTGAATTTTCTGGTGCTGAATCTGCCTGAATGTGTGATTTCTCAAACACATTTGTGTTTCTCTCTGGATCTGGACCCTAGCTTTCTATGCATGGGTGATAGCAGTAGTGTAGCTATAAGAATAATGAGCATGGAGTCGGCAGGGAAGAGGGTTTAGGGTTATGAGAAGATCCAAGATTGCTACTGTAGACGTGCCCTTGAGCCAAATGTTTGCCCTCCTCAGGCTGCAGATTTATCCTCTGGAAAGGGAAAGGGTAGGATTAGGTGAGCTGGAGGGTCTATCCCTTCCTGCTCCAGTGTGAGCATGGAAAGGTAGCTGTAAGCTGACCCCTTCTGGCGTGTGTTGGTATAACCAACAAGGCCTTGACTAGAGCCCTTGCCCCTGATTCTGAAGGAAACTGGAAAACTTTAAAATGTCAACAGTCTCTTGATCAATTAGCTTTCTAGTGACTATTCCCTCTGGCACTCCCTGGGTAGGGGATATTGGAGAACGTACTAACCAGCACCTCATCTAAAAAAGACCTATAAAGAGATGATTAATAAATGCTGTTGATTGATGAAAGCAATTACATTAGGAGCTAATTAGAAGCATAAAGCTATTAAAGCTGGAAGGACCCTCAGAGGTCATCTGGTCCATCCCTCATTTAATTTAATTTAATTTTCTTTTTCTTCAAAACAAGGTTTTTATTAATGCCTTTAGTTTTTCCATCAAAGTCATCTCCCTACTCCCCATGAGCCTTCCCTTGTTAATGGAGAAAAAAATTAAACAAAACCAGGGGTATACTAGGGCCAGCTCTAACTTAAAGTCTGTTATCTTTTCAGGGTGAGCATTTACATCTCAGAAATCCTCCAATGCTACAAATAAAGGCTTGCTGTATTTTTTGTTCATTGTCTAGACTTAAGAAAGTGATGGAGAAAATGTTAATAATAGAGGTTAAATTTAAAAGTGTGTGAGATTCATACATCCTCCCCTGTTCCCCAGAGAGCTGGTTGTTAAACATTGACCAATACACTACCGCCTGAAAAAACCAACAGACACATTGACCACATCTGGTGGCATAACCCAACATTTTGCACATGGGGAAATTGAGATAAAATGGAATAGTAACATTAGATGTTACTGAACTGAAGTTCCCTTCCAGAGCTATGATATTATGATCACAAATTATTCTACTTTCCTGAATTACTACGCTTCAGTAACCTCATCGGCTCCCAATGTCATGCCCAATTTTTATCTCAAAGAAGTTCCTCCTTAGCTGCTTTGGCACTGACAGTTTTCTGAGTGCATTCACAGCAGAAAGAGAAGTAAACAGGCCTAGATACTCCTGGCCCTTGTTTTTAATTCTCTTCCCCAAAGACTTAAAACTGCAGAAGCCATCAAAAAAAAATCAAGGAGGGAGGGAGCCCCGGCTCTTGTCCCAGTTCCATCATAATTAGCTAAGTGACCTTGGGCAACTCTCTCTAGTCCTTGGTTTCTTCCTCAGCAAAATGAAAGGGCTGTGCTTAGGCAATCAC
Source organism: Bettongia penicillata ogilbyi (assembly GCA_023548195.1). Classification (NCBI taxonomy): domain Eukaryota; kingdom Metazoa; phylum Chordata; class Mammalia; order Diprotodontia; family Potoroidae; genus Bettongia; species Bettongia penicillata. The sequence continues at coordinate 61,517 of JAJHZJ010000278.1, forward strand.
TGATTTCTTATCCTCTAACATCCTCTGATTCTGCATCTCTCTGTCCTGTGTGAAACACGACGATAACCAGACAGAGGTGAGTCAGTCTGAGTGAAAAGATCTTCCTTTCCTGATCAATACTCATTCACTTCTACTTTGCTGAAAACTGGTCCTCCTCTGGGGCAGTAAGTGGAGACCTGACGGATGATTTCTGAATCAAGGTTCCTAATTAAAGGTCAGCAAAAGGGGATAAAATGAGACACACGAATAGAAACATCAGCGTGTCTCTCCACCAGGGGCTTTTTATCTTCCCAAGGCCTTGGGCTGCCTTTCCAACCTTCCCCAGCTACTTCTGAGGACAGATCACCATGGCAACGGAAGGCCACTCAATGCTTCTAAAAACCTGGTACCGCTAAAAGGAACAATGAGCTGCCTCAAGTGTCCATTAAAGGAGGAGGAAGCCAGTACTACCTCCCGAGAGAGGAGTTGGAAGAGCAAAGCCATCTTCCTTTCATAGAAATGCTTTAAAAAAATAAGAATTAGAACAGGCAGAGATTTCTGAGACCCTCTAGTACAAGTCTCTCATCTGACAGACGAAGACACTAAGGTCCTGAGAAGTCATGTGACATCTCCATGGTCACACAGGTAATCGGTGGTCAAGTTAAAACTGGAGCCCAGGGGCAGCTAGATAGATAGGGTGCAGTTGATAGAGCACTGGCCCTGGAGTCAGGAAGACCTGAGTTTAAATCTGACCTCCGACACTTACTAGCTGTGTGACCCTGGGCAAGTCACTTTACCCTGATTGCCTAAAAAATAAATAAAAGGAAAGAAAGAAAAGAACTGGAATGTAGATCTCCTGACTCAGAGCTAGCTCAGGGTACTTATCCATGACTCCTCATCCACGCCCCCCGCAACTTCATTCATTTGTCATATCTTACTGATCCTATCTCCACAACACCTCTTGTTTATATCTCCTTCACCCCACTCACATGGCTACCCTGACTTTCCAATCGATCTCCCTGCCTCCCTTCTCATCCCTTCACAATTCGTCCTCCCTGTAGCTACAGCACAGGTCTAACCGCATCACTGCCCTGCTGTTGCATCAAGGATTACATGCGAAGTCCGAGGGCATGGGAAACCCTCCATACCCTGGCTCCTGCCTGCTGTTCAGACCTGCTAAACATTGTTTCCTTTCACACACTCTGAGGAACAGCTAAAGTGATTTTATTGTTATTTCTGACATATACAATTCATCTTCCACTTTCATGCCTTGCACACACTGTTCCCCACGCCTGTAGCTCTTCAAGTGTACGTATATGTATGCATGTGTGTGTACGTGTGTGTGTGTGTGTGTCTGCATGTACTTTTTCTACCCCCATGAGAAAATGTAAGCACCATGAGGGTAAGGTCTTTTTAATTTTAGTTTTTGTATCCCCAGCACCTGTCATAGTGTGTGACACACAGTAGGGACTTAAGAAATGCTCATTGATGGATTTCTGCTAAGATTCCCCTACCTTCCTGGTCAGGAGAGACTCTGAAACACCAGGAGCTAAGTCAAAGATGGCACAAATGGCCTCCACAGATGTTCTCCCTACTTTGTTTTAACCACAAAACAACTAAGACCAAAGTAGGGAATGAGAGGAAACTCATCCAAATGGATCCAGACTTGGGGTGACCTTTTTAACAAAAAGCACGGGGAGATGAGCTAAGACAAAATGCAAACTATGTGTGTCGTGAGGAGGAACGGGGCCCCAGGTCTTACCAGAGCTTGCTCTATGAGGAGGCAGAAGAGAATGGCATTGCCCACTTCCCTCAGGCTCTGGAACACGTCAGTCTTGAGTTCCGCATACTCAATGATGTCCTTCAGCTGGTGATGGAAAAACTCCAAGATCCCTAGGGAGACGGAGGAGACAGATCATCAGAGAGCTCCCAGCTGGCCTCTTTGGCCTGAAACCCTGGGTGAGCTTTAGGGATATCCTTGCTGACCTGTTCTAGATTCTACTAAGGGGTTGGGGTGATGGGTAAAAATTGCCTGGTTCCTAAGGCACAATCCACAAGAAGAAAACTCAGGTGAAAAATTGGGTTTCTCATTGCAGGGGAATATCTCATTCCAGTCTTGTACATAATCTCCTACTCATATACACTGGTCCCAGCCCTGGACTCTGTCCCACTCTTCTCCTAGACACTAGACATTGCGATGGAAGAGGGACGGTTACACATTTACCTGCATAGCCGTGAAATGGCTTCGGTTTCCTGGCTTGCTTTCTGGACTGCTATGAACTATCTCAGAGGTCTTTTTCACAGGGGCAGATCATTACAGGAGTTTGGAAGAAAAGGTCAGATGGACTGGTATGTCATAATGATAATAACAGTAACAGATAACAGTTATATAGTATATGTGCCAGGCACTGTGCTAAGTGCTTTACAGTTATTATGTCACTTGATCTCAGAAAAATTCTAGGTGGTAGGTGCTGTTATGATGTGTTTTACAGATGAGGAAACTGAAGCATACAGAAGGTTAAGTGAATTGTCCAGGGTCACACAGTTAGTACATGTCTGAGGCAGAATTTGAACACAGTTCTTACTGACTCCAGGTCCAGTGCTCTATACACTAAGTCACCTTGCTGCTTCTATTTAATATTATTACTATTACTGTATAGTCCTCTGTATTTTGAAAAACAATTTTATACTCACTATCCTGTTTTATCTTCCCCAGGAGAGGCAGGTTGTCCTAGTGGATGGAGAGCCAGTTCAAAGTCAAGTCCTGCCTCTGATGCAAACTAGCTGGGTGACCCTGGACAAGTTACTCAGTGCTCCTAGAAAACCTCTGAGACTACATGGCAGGGAATGTGTCCACCTGAACTAGTAGGAGTTTCCTTTTATCAATGAAGTTATGAATCCAGTTCCTAGCTTATCATGATCTCCCTAGCTACCTTGGAACGTAGGCAGGGTCCTTCCCTCCCAACCCTTTTCCCAACGACAGAGGAAGAGAAGTGACTTACTGAAGACCTTCTAAGTTGATTGTTCAATCCACAAACATTTATTAAGCACGACTTGTGCCAACCAGTCACTCTGCTAAGCGCTGGTGTCAAGAAAGGCCAAAACAGGCCTCAAGAAGCTTACATTCTAACGAGGGAGACAGTGTGTAAGCAAGTAGGCGTAAATGATTAAGACCTGGGACTTGAACTTGTTTCTTGAATCCCAGTTCGAGGTTCACCATGATGCTGACACCTGGTGGGCCAAAGGAAAGCTCAACAAAGACATCTACTTGGTCCCCAAAACTAACCTGGGGAGCCGTATTCATGCCGTGGCAACCTGCATATCTTGGGCATCACCTCTATCAAGGTCTTCACATACTGGAGGATGGTTCCTTGGAGCTGGTAAAAAGAAAAGGAAAAACAAAGTATGGGAAGATAAGGAAATGGTAGGCTCAAGAACCATTCATGCCAAGGCTCTTTCTCTGACACTGGTACCCAGAGAGGTGAGAGTTATCCAATTTGATAACCTCAGAGATGTGAGTCTGCACTGACGTATTGTTTCCCTGAATGTTAGTACATGAAATTATAGACCTTTGCCTGACATTTAAGATTCTCCACAATCTCGTGTCACTGTACCTTGGCAGACTCATCTATTAATCCCTGTCTCCCACTCTATGTTCCAGTTAAATTTCACTGAATTCTCATCCCTTATGACTCACATGGAAGATGGATTAGTCAAGTTTTCCTTGGCCCTCTAAGGTTTTTGCAATGGAGAAATGGGGAGAAGGCAGAGTAGATTTAAGGCTGAATATTAGGAAAAATGTCCTAACAATTAGAGAAAACTAATCCAGAAATGGAATGTGATGCCTCCTTGAGAAGGAGGTTTTCTTCACTTGGCAAAGGCTATTGGGTATGTTGTAAAGTTGCTCAGATTTGGGTTGGACAAAACGGCTTTGAGGTTCCTTCCAATACAGACCATTCCTCTGGGACTCCATGCCTTTGTTTGTTACCTATGCCTGGGGCAGCCTCCCTGTCCTGTGGCTTGTTGAACTGCAATCTATTTTTACAGCTCAACTGAAATGCCCCCTGACCCATGAAGCCTTCCTTGATTTTGTTTTCCTGTTCCTGCCTCTGGCCCCAGTTAGCAATGACCTTCCCCCTTATACTCCACATAGCACCATTTTGTAATTCTGATCTCCTTATTGGCTATTCTTGTTATCTTTGTTGACATTTTGGACCTCTACTCTACTATTTTATAAGTTGTGTGAGGGCAAGGAATGTGTCTGATTGAAGCTCTGAATAACTCCTGGAACTTAGCACAATTCTCTGTATAAAATATGCACTTAATAAATGTATTTTGTATTATTGTACATGGCACATTACATGGCATATGATGGAACATATGCAGCATAATGTACTGTAATCCATGAATCTGTGGTGATGTTTTCTGAAGCTATTTTTATCTCCTCATCCACCTTGTTGGTGTATTCCTCAATGGTTACACAAATGTGTATAGTGATGCTAAAGATCATTTAACTGATCTCAGGACTTTGAGCCCAAGAATGTGAGGGTTTCACCATCTTCCCCTCCTCAAAGAGGAAATTGAGTCATGTTTCTTTCACCTTGGCTACCTTTTATACCCTGTGATCAAGCCCTAATGCTGATGACTGCTGCTACACCCTTTAAACCAGAACTCCATCCTGGCAATAAGCCAGATTTGTGCTGGAGTTAGCTTGGTGAGAGCTGATGATGAAGTTTTCAGTGTGGGCACTTATACTATAAATCAGAGCTTGATTTACTATTTTGATCATTGTCACATTTGGAAAATGTTAAATAATACAAATTAAATTTATAAGTGGGTTGTGGGTACATTTTTTTCCCAAAGAGATGGTTGTTAAACATTTGCTAGTAGAGCCCTAGACTGAGCTGTCCAATTCGGGGCGAACACATTAAATCTAGCCAGCCCTCAACTCGATGGCTGATCTCTCCATTTTCCACCACCTGCAATCAAATCTATAGTACCATGGCTTCCCAGACCCAAACACCCTTGCCTGACCACCATCCCCTTATATATGTTGCCTCAAACTATTAGAAAATGTTTTTAATGGGCAAGGACTGGTCCACTCATGTATTTCTATCCCCAGCACTTAGCACAAAGTAAAAGCTTAATAAATGCATTTTCCTTCCTTCCTTCATAAAGACCCTCATTATTAGTAAAACTTAACTAAAAGTGAACATGGGTCACGCCTCTGAAAGGAAACTAGGGTTTGCTCAGGCCTGAACTTACCAGGCTCTTGACAATCTTTAGCAGCTCCTCCATCACCACGGCAATACCCTGATAACCCAGGAGCCTGCAGATTGTCTTGAAGTGAGGTGGCCCTACGAAATTCCTATAGGAGCTGTAGATGTGGCTGTAGGCAATGTTGAGGGGCTGCAAAAACAGAAACCATTGTCATTGGAACCGAGCAATGAAGGATGGTGTGATTTTTTTCTTACCCTGAGGAATTGTATTTTAAAATTCATCTGCTTCAGTGACTAAGCCTTATTTTCAAAAGAGTGAAAATGAAATATGTTCCCTGCCTCTTAGAAAAGAAGTGCTAGACTAGCCGTGAAGGGTGAGGCATTCATTTTCACACATGGCCAAAGTGCTGGTTTGTCTTGTTTGATTTACTTATTCATACAAGAAAGGATCCTGGGGGAGGATGTAGTTAACAGGAAATGATTAATGAAAAAAAAAGTACATCAATGAAGCATCTTTTCAAAAAAAATAAATATATGTTTATTTTAAACCCACATAAACATTTTCTAGGTGGATTTCATAAGTTAGTTAAACATACTGCTTCCCACGTTTGAGCTCACTTTTTATAATGTAGAAGATAAGGATGCTCATGCCTAATGTTGAAAAAAATATTTACAGCAACATTAAGTCAACCCCTCAAAAGGCAGGAGTACAATGAGTAGGACATAGTTGAATTTGTGCTTTAGGAAAATCTCTTTGGCAGGGGCATTGAGGATAGATCAGAGAAAGGATGTAGTGAGGCTATTGCAGAAGGGTATTGTAATAATCCAGGTGACAGGTCATGAGGCCCTGAACTAGGACGGTTGCTATGTAGGTGGAGAAAAGGAGGCGAGCTGTGAAAAAATGTTGGGGAGGTATAATTGATGGACAGATTTGCTAGGTGAGGGAAAGGGAAGAGTGAGAGAGTACGCTGCAGTTGTGAACCTGGGTAGCTGGAAGGAGGGTGACACCCTCATCAGTAATTGAGAGGTTTAGGTGGGCTGGAGGGTGGGGAAGATAATATTTTGTAATGCAAATTATAATCCAACTCAGGGTGCTTATCTTATAGAACTCATTCTGTCTCCCCTAAAATTAAAAGGAAGGCGGTGAACTGGGGCTCTTACTCACCAGTTATAGTACTGGAGAGTACAATCCACCCTTTGAAGGTACTTACCATAGCCAGGAGGTGACCTGGGAGGTATTGGGAGAGAGCAGGAATTTTCCAAATGGCGTCTAACACACTTGCCACTGGTTCTCTGGGTAGCTGTTACATAATTGCCTTGAGGGACAGAAGGACTCAGAAAGGGGAAGTTTCAAGTGCCCAGAGGAGAGGTTAGAGTAGGGGGGTCCTTGCTTCAGAGACAGACTTAGACTAGCTATGGGAGAGAAGATAGTATACAACCTGGGTGTGCTGGTAAATGTTTGGCAACTAGCTTTCCAATGTATTCTGGGTGCATTTTAAAGTTTAAGCTACATCATTAGTTTGCAGTTGTAATTGCATTCACATTGAAAATTTAATAACTACTTCTTCAGTCAGTAATAGCACTCTACAGTACACAACCTATATTCTCATACTCTGACTGATCACATACCTCGTGAGGTCAGTTTAAGCCCCCTCTCTTGATTAGGACACTGAGCATTTATTAAGTACCAACTAGTGTACTAAGTGCTTTTTACAATTACTATTTTATTGGATCCTTGTAAGAACTTGGTGGATTCTACTATTATCCCCATTTTTCTAGAGTTGGGAAAATGAGGCAGTCCCAAGTTCAAGTGACTTGCCTAGCTAGGTCATAGTATCTGAGGCTGGATTGGAACTCAGGCCTTCCTGATTCTAGGCCCAGCGCTCTTTCCACTATGCCATCTAGTTGTCCATGCAGCTAAGCTGAGAGACTGGTCCACATTCACACTGGTAGAATGTGTCTGAGGAAGGACTTGACTTCAAAGTCATCTATCTACTATGCTACTCTGTCTCTATGAGAAACGAGCTAATACACTTTAATCAAGAGAAACTGTTATCTGATACTGTTCCCCAGAACTCTCCACTACCTAACAATTCTACAATATAAAGTTAATGGCATTCATAACTATGCTTTGGAGTCCTTATGGATCCTCAAAGAAAGATTCTGTTTTTTTCAGTCTAGTTTTACTGCTGGTGGGAAATCTTACTGAATCCCAATCATCTTAAAACTGCAATGCACATCTGAAAGCTCTCTAAAAATCAGGAAATTTGATCAACTGCAATCCCCCATTCCTTCACCATTCTGGATAACAGAATACATTCATTATATGAAAACCTAATCTACTTTGAGGTCCTTCAGGTGTGCTATATGCAGTCATAACATTTATGTGGCAAAAGCCCACTTTGGTGCTATGCAGATGAATTCTTAATATTACTTGAGTGTGATGACATTCTCAGCTACATGGAGGGTGAACGGAAACATTATCACACGTAGTTACAAAATATTCTAAAGGCCACTTTGGTAGGGAATAAGAGTGCCTATTATAGATTCAAAAGTATGATAATTGCTCAACTTAGTGTCATGCACGTCTCAGGCATTTTTATGAAAATGTTCACGTCAGCTCAGCAATCTATGTAGTTGGGCTAGTACCATGATTAAATTTTCATGTGCAGAGCACATAGAGATGGTAACAACTGAGAGAAATCATTATTAACAACCAAAGATTTGGGGAGATCCAGGGTTATCCCCTTTTCTTCTAACGCCCTCATTTCAAGGCTGAGCAGATAGGATTAACATTCTCAATCATTCAATTTAAGGAATTTATTCTAAGGCAAAACACTCATACCCATTGTCTTCTGCTCAGGCTTGGGCTAGGGGCACAAATTCTTTGATTGCCCAAGGGTGGGCAATTTAGAAGTAAATGACAGAATCAAAGTCACATTCCCCCAGTCTCTCTTTAAAACAGGTCCGCCTCTCATTGTAATATTCCTTCTCTCTTATTACTTGTTAACCAATCAGAGTCAACTGCTGCCCTCAGGAACACCCACTCTTCTAAGGGCATATAAATTGTGAGCCCACTCGAATGACTGGTCTTTGGCCTTTGAGAATGCCACTGGACCTTTTATTAATAAAATACCATCACTATTAATGAAATTATTAATTACCCAGAAATTATGTCTCTCAGACTTCTAAAATATTGCACACAAGATAATATGGATTACGATTTTTTGTATTATTGTATAAGGTTTTTGCGTGTGTGTTTTTTTTTGTATCAGATCTTTGTTTTCATTGGTATAGGCAGTGCTTTCTTAAAGTGTGGTCTGGAGACTCCTGGAGGCCCCGGGACACTTTCAAAATGAGGTCCATGAAGTAAAAACTGTTTTCATAATACCACACACTGAGAGATATACATCAAACAAACAAAAGCTCTTTGGTAGGTGCTCAGCAATTTTTATGAGTGGAAAGGGGTCCTGAATAACAAAAAGTTTGAGGGCTGCTGCTACAGGGATCTTGGTGAGGAAAATCCCCTTAAGGCAGCTCAGTACCTCTTCTTAGAGAAATGCTGATGGATTCTGAAAAATCAAGCATCTTGCCAAGGGTCATAGAGCTGGAAGGTGTGCCTGGAACCCCAACCTTTCTGATTCTGAGGCAAGTTCTCTAAACTTTGTGTCATATTGCTTCGTAGGCAGAGATCCAACGTGCCTGCAAGACTGCAGCCACAAAAACTGAGTTATCTATTTTTTCAGTTGCTTTTAGGAAAAGGCATTTTTCTTCGAGTGCCCCTTTAGCTAATGGTCTTTTCAAGCTCCACTAATGGTTTGCCTAGGCCCAGAGGAGCATGTTGAGATGCTGATCTGGTAATGGCAAGTATTTGAGGATACTGCTTCTGATAAAAGCTCAATGTTTCTGGTCCATTCGGCTCTTTTCTCAGTGCCAGTTAGCTGTTTCTTCTAACACATAGAGCAGCAAGAGTGCACCCCGGTCTTCCTGTATGGTTCCTTCTTTAAGACATGCTATAGAGACGAGATTTGGGACAATCATCACTCTTCTGAACTGTGACCGCCAAAGGAAAGTCAGCAGTTAGCCATCTCTTTCTCCATCCTTTTGGCTTTTTCTTGTGATATGCACCTGAGACCTACTCAAGAATCAGGGACAACTGGGCTAAAAGATACTGAATTTAGTAATCAGTAATTTAGTCTAATTTGATTATTTTACATGTTTCAGGATTGAGACACATTTCAAGGTTCATAAAGCCTATGAACGAATGTAAGCTTCTTGAGGGTAGGGACTCAGTTTTGCACTCCCAGTGCTTAGGATAGCAGCACCAGGCACCTAGTAGACTTCAAAAATGCTTACCGAATGTAAAAGTGTACAACTTTCTGCAGTACTATTCTGCAACTGCCTTATGACACATTCCCTCTATTTCACCATTTTCCTGGGGAGTAGGCAGGAAGGTCACCTCCAGAATTCATTGGAGAAGCCACTTCATTTGTTTTTTTTTGTGGTTTTTTTTTTTTTTTTTTTTGGAGTGCGGAAGGCAAGGCAATTGGGGTTAACTGACTTGCCCAAGGCCACATAGCTAATAAGTGTCAAATGCCTAAGGTCACATTTGAACTCAGGTTCTCCTGACTCCAGGGCTGTGCTCTAGTCACTATGCCACCTAGCTGCTCCGGAGCCACTTTAGAGTGAACAAAAACCTGATTCATGGAATAAATTCCACTGCTTTGCCCTCAAGTCTTGTTTCTGAGATGCTTGTTTTCTAAGTTTTCCTATTGCCTATGGCATCTCTTCGTAGCAAATGTTAATAAATCATACAAAGATGGATGGCAATTCCTGACAGGTTTGATAGATCATAGATTTAGAGCAGGAAGGAAGGGACTTATAAAATTGCTTCACCACCACAGGACAGAAACCACAAAACAAAACAAAAAACAGGCAGACACCATGCAATAACTAGAAGAATCTCTTTTGGACACGTTGATAGGACTAAGCTCCTTGAGGGCAGGGACCATATCTTTTGTCTTCTTTGTATCTTTCTTTGATCCTTACGCAGAGCAATACTTGGATACAAGAAATGCTTCTCAAATTGAATGGAACTGAGTTCTCTTTACGTCCTCCAGAGGTCTATGCTTCAAGGTATGACCCGAGCCTCTCAGAAAAAGGATTGAACTGAAGAGAATTCCAAAGTCAGCTGTAGGCAAACCAAACCCCTTTCGAAGAATCACCAATATTGAAGAGTCACTCTTCATTATTCCCCAGCACACACAAACACATGCAAGTACAGAAACACACACACATGCCAATAGAAACATGCACATACATCCCCTAAGGGCACCCAGTCTAACCTGCTGACTCAATAGGAGGCTGGACCTTACTGCCCCATAGGGGAATGGGTGGAGAGGCAGAAGGCTGGACATATTCTGATGATGTGAAGAAAAACAGGGACGCAATGGTGATTCTAGATATTTGAAAGCTACCACAAATATTCCTAGTGGGCATACTACCAATGAACTACATCTAAATTGATCCTGCTAATTGACTTCACTAAAAATAAATGCAGAGTCAACTAGCAGGATTGGTTCATTTGCTGGCTTGAACATCCTTCTGGAGCTGACTCAATTAACAGGGCTGAACACTCTCTTCTCTCGAATCCAACGTGTACCTAGTCTTTTTAGGAAGGCTCACTTAAAGCTGGCTTCATTTAAAGTCAAACTGCATGAAATAAAAGTCACTTTCTTCTCTGGATTTCATTTTCCCCATCTGTTGGACTAGAAGAGCCCCAGCGTGGCTTCCAGCACTAAAATTATATGATTCTTCATGTCTAAAATAACAAGCAACACTAATTTAAGACCAGTTTTTGATGCCAAGTGCATTTTCTTCAGGCAAAGAAGTATCTTAAGAATGAAGGGAGAAAAAGGATGTTTAAAGTAGCACAAAACAAAACCCAAATAGTATCTGAAATTCTCAGGCTATCTGCATTTCTTGGGACTGTCTACTGACCATGAGATAATTCATATTCTCATTCTAAAACTAGAACAAAGTTAACAATGTTGGAATTGCTAATCATGCACTTACCATTTTCATATCATTGTTTGGCCCCATTGAGTCTCAGTTGTTTGTCATCCAAGGGAATCCAGTTTGTTAGCTGAACAACGCAACTATTTGTTGTCTTGGACCTGCTCAGTTCATCACAGAACAGGATATCTGCCACTCTCAGTGGAACTCCTTATTACCCAAGTGGCCCCATGGATAGGTTTGTACAATGTATATTCCAAAGCTGAGATTTCTACTTTCTTATGAACTAACATTCTTGTAGATCATGGTGGATAGTACCAGGCAGTTTCATATTTCCACCTTGACTTTTATGGAAATCAGATAATACTGTCTATGTTTGTTTGTAAGTCCTTTCCAGTTCTGACATTCCACATTCTAGGGTCCCTTCCAATTGCTGCTTTCTATTAACTCTAAATTCTTTCCTAGTTTCAATAGTTCAGATTCTGAAGTCCTTTCCAGTTTTGAAATGCAACTTTTTCTTGCTCAAACATTGTGTTCTAAGGTCCCTTCTAACTTTGATGTTCTATGTTCTAAGATTGCTTTCTGATTTAACATTCTGTTTCCTTTCAGTGTGTGTAGGAGGACAGGCTTAAAACACTCAATTCCTTTGTAAACTGTTTGGTAAACACTCTGCATCCCTGAAATCTGGAATCACAACTGCTGTCTCTCACAGATCTTCTAAGTACTGCATATGTTTTTCTTCTGGATGCTTCTGATTTCCTCTCTTTCTTTGCAAGTCTTATAGTTTCTCTACTTCTCCTTATAAGTATTTGCATATAATCACACTTGGACAAATGAACTAGTTTTTCCATTCAGGTGGAGTACATGGATCTTAATATTCTAAATCACTCTGAAAAGCCAAAGTATTTGAAAGGGAATGACTAAATGAGAAGTAGCCGCTCTTGGGGTGGAACAGAAAATTGGAAAGCCTGGTAACGTACAGAATCCTATTATGTCAGATTTGGAAACAACCTCAGAAAACAGAATGTCAGACAAGGAAGGGCTCTTAATAAAGATCCTCATAATTCATCTCTTCATTTCAGAGAAGGCAAAATCAAAGCAGACAGAGAAGCAGCCAGAGTTTTATATTTTTGTTACTCATTTGAATCCATTCTAAGACTCGGTGTTCTAACCACTAGATGGTCCAGGTGAAATGAGCTGATGGGAGCTATGTTGCCATGGCTAGGAGGCCATGTGGAGTAAGGAGAGAGAGAAGGCTGATGTGAAACTGAGTTAAGTCCTGCTTCTGACCCATACTGGCTTTGTGACCTTGGGTAAGTCATCTTTTCTAAGACTGCAGATTGCAGATTAAAGTGCTGACCTGCATTGACAGAGAGAATTTCATCATCCAGAAGTTACTTTACCACTGAAATCACAGGTCCAGTCCTTATCCCTATGGCTGAGTACTACACCACATTTTGGTTTCGGTAATCTTCGGGAGTCATTTATTTGTGTCTGATTCTTAGTGACCCCACTCGGCGTTTTCTGGGCAGAGATACCAGAGTGGTTTGTCTTTTCCTTCTCCAGCTCATTTTACAGATGAAGAAACTGAGGCAAACAGGGTTAAGTGACTTTCCCAGAGTCACAGAACTATTTAATTAAGTCTGAGGCCGAATTGGAACTCAGAGAAATGAGCCTTGCTAACTCTAAGCCTGGCACTTTGTGCACTATGGTGCCACCTAGCTGCCCAGTGATCATAGTAGAGCAGTTGCTAAGTTCCCTATAGTAAAAGATACCTCTTTACGCATGACTGCTCTTATGGGTACAGTATGCTTTTGGGATGGAGGGCAATTATCCCTTCCACACCATGGCTTTCTCCATCATGGTTTCGAGATATCGCGGGCAGGTATAAGAATTTAAATAGGAACTTTTGGGGAGTTTTACACAAGCTATGCATGACACATGAAGACCAGCAGACAATGCAGAGTCTATGACCAAATATGGAACCCAAATTTTATAATAAGGTCCTGTAAGAAAAAAGAAAACATTCAGAGTTCTTTGATATGAAGGGAGGGCCAAAAGTTTTACAAGGATTTTCCAAATCACAGGGGTGCTGCACTCCTAACCCTTAGGATATGGAAGGGATAACTGTACTATGAAAGCTGAGGCCAAATATATTGTACTGCATAGCCTTCTTTTAACCTTGCCATTTTAAATGACAATGAAGATTTTGGAAGAAATTTATGGTACACGGATGCTCTTAAGAGAAAGTATTAATTTTTTTTGAGATCTTTGTCTATTATGCACAATTTGGTGTTCAAAAGGCAGTGTGGTACAGCAGAAAGAGTCCTAAACTTGGTGTCATGAAGGCCTGGGTCCAAATCCTATCAATAATGCTTATTAACTATGTGACCCTGGACAATGCACTTAACTGCTCTGAGTCTTGGTTTCCTCTTCTGTAAAATAGAATAAAATGGAAAACCTGGAAACTTTACCTCATAGGGCTCTGTGAGGCCTAAAATGAATTAATGTATATAAACTGCTTTGGAAATTTTAAGTGCTGTATCAGTTGTTTTAAAAAAAAAGTCTGGTTAATTGGAAGCTCTCTGTGGCACCTTTATTTTGGAAGTGGGAAGTTGGGATCAGTGATTTTAATGTGTAGGGAACTCCCAGTGTTGGAAACTCCCTTCACAGATACTTATCACAAACTTATACAGTTGTGTGGGCATTGGTAGGTTAAGTGACCTCACCATCACACAGCAAGTATAAACAGGACTTGAACCCAGGTCTTCCTGGCTCCAAGGCTGGCCTACTTTCTCTGCCAAATTCCTCCAAAATCCTCTGTCAAATTGCTTCTTTATTCGCACTTACATGCTCTATTTCGGTAACAATTACTCCCTGGGACTCTTCTCCTTGCTGCATCATGAAACTTTGTCCTGTTATTTATCCAAGAAAGCAGGGATTTATGTGCACTGGAGAAACCTGTCCTGCCCAATGAGACCATTGCCTGGCTAGTAAGTAGCTCTGTGTTATTTCATTCTCTGCCTCTTTTATTGGGCAGCTAGGGGTACAGTGGATAGAGTGTCAGGTCTAGAGTCAGGAAGACATCTTCCTGAGTTCAAATTTGGCCTCAGACACTTACTAGCTGTGTGACCTTGGGCAAGTCACTTAACCCTGTCTGCCTCAGTTTCCACATCTCTAAAATGAACTGGAGATGGAAATGGTAAACCATTCCAATATCTTTGCCAAGGAAACCCCAAATACGGTCATAAAGAGTCGACATTATTGAGCAACAACAAAACATCTTTTCCTCTTTTAATCCCTGACCTTACTGTGGCCAGATACTGATTGTGGAACAGACAGATGTCACTCCATAGCTCCTTCCCTGTCATATAGAGGTGGAATTTATTCTAATGCAGAGCTGGGGTGACTTTTTCTGACTATTGCTAATTACGAAAATGGAAAAGAAGCATCAGAGCTTAATGCAGTGAAATGACCATGCTGAGGATTTTTCATCACTGAAAACAGGACCTTGTAGGATGAAGTAGACACCTCCCAGACATCTCCCTACTCCTTCAGGCAGAACTGTACAGCTGCTCTTGGTTTTGAAAGACATCAAAGTCAATCTGGCAATGTAGAAAAAGTATTGGCTTAAGAGTTTGGAGACCTGGGTTTTAATTTCATCTCTCCTCTTACTAGCTGAATGACCTTGGGCAAGTAATTTTTACATACAGGTCTCAGTTTCCTCATCAGTAACATAAAGAGTTACTAGCTAATCTCTTAAAGCTTCTTCTAGCTATGATAGTATATTATTCTTGAGAACTGAATAGTTAAAATCCAGATGAAAAAATGCTGATGAAGAAAACTGAACTTAATTCTTGGCTCCAAAGAAGAGAATGATGAAACACATCTGAGCACTTTTTGGATTTATTATTAGCACTGGCTCTCCCCCATTCTTCCTCTGCTCCTAAATAATCCTCTTAATACAAACAGACTAGAAACCACCTGTGGTCTTCCTTCCATGGAAAGAACCAATGTTATATTCTGC
Organism: Bettongia penicillata ogilbyi; assembly: GCA_023548195.1. Taxonomy (NCBI): domain Eukaryota; kingdom Metazoa; phylum Chordata; class Mammalia; order Diprotodontia; family Potoroidae; genus Bettongia; species Bettongia penicillata. The sequence continues at coordinate 76,757 of JAJHZJ010000278.1, forward strand.
GGGGAGACTGGATTTTAGATGTTTTAATATTTGGGAGGAGGTCTTTTGCATGCTTCCTACAAACCTTGGATTTCCCTCTTAATTAAAATAAAATCCCACTTGTAAATTATGGGATAGCCTCTAATAGTCATGAAATATTACAGTCATCAGGAGAATACCATTCAGAGAAACCTTTTTCTCCAGGGCAAAGGCCTCTGACTCCCTCTGGCTAGTGTAGCAGAACTTTCTTATCTCCAACAACCATTTTAATGGTATCACTGGGAGCTGGAGATTCTCTGTGACTTAGTTTCCTCATTTGTAACATGAAGAGGCTGGACTAGCCAATCTCATAGGACCACTCAGGCTCTGACCTTTTAATAAGTGATCATTTTGAGATATGGACATCTAAAGAGACAAGGACTAAAAAATCAAACAAACAAAACTGGCAACGAATCTTGGGAATTATCTACAAGGTATTCTAGTCTCTGCTTTCTGAAGTTAACTTGTTTGGGTAACAGAAATCAGAGACTAGGAAATGGAAAAGCTGACACATTTAATAATAGTTCACATGTGTGTAACTCTCTATGATTTACAAAGCACTTTCCAAGCAATGGCTCTAAGGAGTAGGTTGTGAAAAGAGCTCTATCCCCACTTTGAGCTTGGAAAACTGAGACTCAGATAAAGTAAGTGACTTGCCCAGGGTCACTAACCAGTAAGTGTTGGAACTGAAAGTCTACCATAGCTGGTGTTCTGACTTTGAGTACAGTGCTTTTTAAAAACCACATCACTGGTTTATGTCTCTCTGCATAATACTGCTATATTTCCATTTTATTGGAGCAAATCTTATATGCCACAAACAGGGCTTTGGTTGGCTCATGTGGGACATACGGAGGAGCTAGGATCTCACAGCCAGAACATGCTGCTCCGGAGAAAGAGAACATGGAACCACTGAAAGAATCCCAGAACCATTGAACTCAAGAACTTTGGAGATCAAATAATCTAGCCCAGGTGTGGAAAACCTGTGGCCCTCTAGAGCCTCCAGTGTGGCCCTGTGACTGACTCCAAACTGTACAGAACTTTCTGCGAATGTTCAAAGGGCCACATGGGGCCTTGAAGCTGCAGCTTCCTCACCTCTAAAATTCTCTCATTTTACAAGTGAGGAAACTGACACTTTGTCTGAATGGTTAAATGGCTAAGCCAAGCCCAAGCTGGCATAACTAATGCATAATAACAGATTGAAAAGTAAGGAATAGAAAAGATATTACAGAGGTTAAGAGTCTGGTGGAGGAGGAGAGAAGGTGGTAGGTCAACTCAGAGGAGTAGGGGTAAGGAGGGAAGGTAATTTTTGCCACAAAAACCTAAAATGAGATCTCTTAAATCTTCAATCATGGTTGAAGTCAGCAAAGAAAAAGAGAGGAATAGGAGCAAAAAAAAAGAGATAAAAACCAAGACAAGCATGAAATTTCCCAAGTTTTTTTTTTGACTCTTTGTCCAAACAGAAAGGAGAAATGTCCCCCTCCCAGGGCTGCAAGCTTTCAGGAGACAGACCACTGACTGGCTCCCTGAAAACAATGTGCATACAGGTCCCACTGGTTGCCATGGTGAAGGATGCTGACGCTGAAGAAATGTATAATTCAAAGCTTGGAGAGGGGTAGGGGTGGCAATGAGCTTTCTCAGTCAGCAGCAAAAGAGACATCAGGGAGAACCCTAACTGTGAGGGAAGAGAAGGAAAAGCGTCATTAATTCTGCTTGCTGTCTGCTCTATCACCGAGAGTTGGGCTCTGGCTGAATAGTTCTCCAGGGAAGAACTTGTAAGGTAAGATACACAGCCTTTCTTTCTCAGGCTCTGTCTGAAGAAACCTCTGTCATTATTTGGAACAGAGGAGGGAACAAGGGAGTGAATCTACAAAGTCATGGCCTTTAAGAACAAAACCAGATAGGAAAACAAAAAGGACTTAGGTAGGAGTACAATGGAATGAGGATGAGGGAGAAAGGGAGAGTGAGTCTGAATTAAAGGAGGCAGGCAGGGGAGGCAGGGAATAAATAAAAATATATTTATATGAAATATATTTATGAAAATCTTATATTATTTATTAGGGAACTGGAAGAGGTTTTATTACGGAACTGTCAAGTGAGCCAATATACCATGGTCCTGGGTCAGAATGAAGAGAAAAGAAGCTCTTTTTTATTCAAGATGATGGGGTAACTGTCACAAAAATCTCCTTTCCCAATCTGCCATGGGGCACACCTATGTATCTAAAGTAATGAACAGCACAGATTTGAGGCAAGTCTGTAATGGAAAAATCACAGGATTGCAGTCAGCAGCCCTCAAGTCTTTCACTGTGAATCTATGTATCCATTTCAAATCACTTTACTGCTGTGGGTCTCAGTTTCCTCAATTTAGACAATGGCAGAGTAAAACTAGATCCTCTCTAAAGTCTCTTCCACTGAATAGTCTATGTAAATAAATTGAGTCCTCCACTCCCAGTCAAATTGGGATGGAGGAAATATGTGGCTGTGTGGGAGGGGATGGAAGAAATGAACAAGAACTCTAAGATGCAGTCCTGTAATAGACTCTCAGAGACAGATCCTGAAAGCACTTAATGAATCCCTTTAGAACCTATTGTTCAGGGAAGAGATGCTTAGCCAAATGGAAATGGTACTTCCAAGCCTGAGTGTTGTGAGCTTGGATGAAAAGCAAGACCCAGAAGATCATCTCACTGTCATCTAGTTTCCTGTAGTTCAGTTCCCTTAAGAGATATAGGCAAGGTAATAAGGAGGTGATGATGGGGAAATAGAAAAATAACAGCCCCTTGCTGAACTCAAGTTCACAATGGATTGTCTAATTTTTACCATCTTATAGTGATAAGAAACAGTGCATGTGTATGGAAGGAGATGTACATATACTGAGTATGGCTCCATCCTACTGTTACAGCAAGAACTTACAGGACAAGTTCAGGAAGTATAGGTGGCATGGTACAGAGGAAAGTCACTAAACCTTTCTGGGCCTCAGTTTCCTCACTTGTAAAATGAGGGGGTTGGAGTAGAAGGTTTCCAAGGTTCCTTTCAGCTTAGTCTACAAGTCAGCAGAAGAGAAGCACTCACAGCTTCCCTTCAGTTGTGTCTATGATGTTGCTTACAACATCTTTCCTGCTTTGGGATTTTACTTGACTTGGTGATCTCTCTTGGTAGCCAGCTGCCTCTCCCCACCATCAGCCCTGAGTTTCGCCAGGGTAGCAAGGCACAACACAGCAGTTCTCTCTTCGGACGTGCCCCACTGTGAAAGGCTGGCTGCTTTGAGTTATAAGGCTGGCTTTTGCTGGGTGCACCATGTTGTGAGACAGGAGCTGTGTGGCACAAAGGCCTCTCCCAAGTTATAAGAAATGACGCATTTTAAAGTCTAATGGCTAGGCAAAGGGGAGCTATCACAGAGGAAAGAAGCTGCATAAATTGAATCTGAACTGCTATCTGGGAGCTCCAGTGACTAAGCCTGAAGCTTCCTGTGTTTCTGTCTCTTCTCCCTCCTCATCGTTTTAAAAATGTTCCCTTTTAAAATCAGTCAAAGATGTTCATGAGAAAGGAACAGGAGAATTATCGTTACTCAAAGATCTCGGCCAGGGGGAAGCTCCTTCCTATGTAGCCTGGAGAGCTAAATGACACTGTCCGATGCCCATGAGGACCACTTGATCCCATAGCCCAGGCAAAGAAGCTGAGGAAAAGGGGAAGGGTGCAGAGAGGGGGAAGGAAGGAAAAGGAGAAGAGGAAAGAGGGAGATATGAAGCAGAGAGAGAGAGAGAGGAAGAAAAGAAAAAGGCATATATGATAAAGGGTGGTTTGGGCCTACTCACTGTTGACCCAGCCTCTTAGGCGGTGTCAATTCCCAGCATTGCCCATCCCCCATTTATGCCAAAGACCCTAAGTCTCTCCCGAGTTAATATTGGCCATACCTCCCTTAGGCAGGCCCTCCCAGAGCCCTGTACTACTCTGTTCTTAGAATATGGAACAGACTAAACCAACAAGCTGAGAGTTTCAATCCTCCATCCCTTTAACTGTGTATTTTTCCTTTCACTCTTTTCTTTCCCCTCCTCCAGCTCTCACGTTAATTAGTGACTGAAGTCTTACTGATGCTACCTCTGTGGTGCCTCAGTTCCCAATCCCTCCTCTCTATTCCCACAGACACTATATAAACATGGACCCTCCTTACCACTTTCTTTTACTATTTCAATAGTAAAACCTAACCAATATTGCCACTTCTGTTCTTTCTCACTCCCCAAAGATATCCAATGTACCCTGCCAGACTAATCGTTCTTTTGGCACAGAACTGATATTTCATTGCCTTGCTCAAAATTCCTTCAGGACTCCTCATCATATACTAAACAAAGCTCACCCTCTTGGGCCTGGTATTTTAGACCTTCCACAATCCCCATATTATATTTCCAACTTTATCTTGCATTATCCTACTCCACGTAATGTGTGCTTCAGCCAGATCAGACTACTCACTTTCTCCTCTACATGTCTTGAATTTAGCTACCTTCATGCCTTTGCTCATGCTGTTCCAATACCTCTATCTATCTGCACCCTGCTGAATTCTTACTCATACTTTACTTTAAATAATGTCTTCACTTTAACTTAAAATTCCTTGGTTTCTACCACCAACCCTGGAAGTGGGTAATGACTTGCCTCCCAACCCTGAATCTTACATAGACCTTAGCTTATGTTTACTTCAAAAATTCCAAAGACCCATTCTTTCATGAGGATTAAAGGATAGTATTCCATTAAACAAAACTGATTATAGCTGCTCCATGATTCAGAAAACATTCTCCAACTTAGTAGAGCTATACTGTGGTCAAAAAGAAATTCATCATCTGGTGGTCAACCAGATGCATCTCTCCAAACTGCTGCACTTAGCACAGTCCCTGGCACTTGACTGACTGATTGATTGACTTAGCAAAGCTCATATTGAAAGGATATGTTCAAAGTCCATTTCTGGGCATAGAGTCAAACCCTTGGTCATTGGATAGGACTTGCCAGCATTTGTACTTCACTGTCATAACTTCAAGATCCCAGGTTCCTCCCCAGGCTGGGATGAGATGAGGCACTAGGAGGGGATGTTATTGGAGTTGCCTTCCACTTACTTGGCATTGTTTGCCTAGGCTGTCCCCATAAGCCTGGAAGGCAGACCCTCTTTATACATGTTCCCAGAATCTCTGGTCAAGTTACATTTCCCACCTGAAAAGGCTTTCCTGATCCCTTAGTTCTTAGCGCTTTCTCTCCTTTAATTTAGTGGGTAAATTTTCATGTATATACTTATCTGTGAGATAGAGAGATAGCACAATATAATGGCTAAAGAGTTGGCCTTGAAGTGAGAAAAATCTGGGTTCAAGACGCGTATCTGACACATCCTGGTCTTAGGATGAGCCACTGAACTTCTCAGCACTCTAGGTAACTCTTTCAAACTACAAATTGCAGAAGAGCTGACCTGAACTGAGAGTACATTTCCTCACCTGAGATTTTCCCATAGCAATGAAGTACAGGTCCTATATTTATCTGTTCAGATATTGTTCCTCCTCTCCCCATCCTCCCTCCTCAGCAGAATGTGAGCTCCTTGGGGGCAGTGACCACTTTTAGGATTTTGTGGCATCCCCATTGCTTAGCAGAGTGTGTGGTAAGTAAGGTCTTAACAAATGCCCACTGGATTGACTATATTTGGTATTATAGTCATTTTCACTTTGTCTCCCCAGACTATAAACACTATGAGGACAGGAACTGTTATCTTCTCTAACCTCTGAATCTCCCCCAGTACTGAGAACAGAGTTCTGCAGATAACAGGTTCTTACTGGATGTCTGAATTGCCCATAAGTCTTCATGAAAAGTATGTCCTGGCCAACCCAGGCCATGCTTTCTGTTCCTCTTCAGGTTCCTTTCTTTGGGATGTAGATTTACCAGAGTAAGGAGAGCTGATCATTTCTTATGCTTTGGATTTCAGAGACGTGATGAACATTGAAGTTAAAAATGTTTCTTATACTCAAGCAACTATCTCCTGGTCCACGCTGGAGCCCTGTCTGGAGAATAATTACCATGTCATGTATAGGCCCAACTGGAACAGCATTTTCTCAGGTTACCTGCGCCACCCCTTCCACCATGAAGAAAAGGTGCCCCGAACACTCAGCTCCCTGGTCCTTCGCCAACTTGCTCCATCCACTCTCTACTTTCTGTGCATCACCTGCAAGAATTCCTACCCCTCTGGCAACCACTGTACTATGTTCCACACTCTGGATAAAAGCTCCAAAGCTACCCACGGCTCCCAGCTGGATCCTGGCGTGTCTCTCTGGGTGGTCACGGCTCTTCTCCTTGCCTGCTTCATGGCCATCTTAGCCTTCTTCTGTCTCCAGTTCTGGTGTCTGAGGTGCCATGAGCCACGGTGGACATACCACTCAAGTCAGCAGGAGGAAGTTGATGAGTTGGTGAGGTGGGCCGAGGGTGCTCTGGGCCTCGGGCAGAGGGAGGAAGACCTGCAGGAGTTTCCCATGGCAGCACTACTGACCAAGAGTTCTAGCACCATAGCTGAGAGCTCCCACAGCTCTCCCTCTGCCCACTTCTCCCACAAGGGGACTCAGGATCAAGTTGTTATATTTCCTCATTGTGGGCTATGAATGATGGAGGAGAGGTTCCAAAGAGATGGGCATAGCCAATTTCATGACATGTGCTTAATATTGGTTAGATTTTTTTTCTCCTTTAAAAAAGAAATCTCCTTTTCTTCTCTCCTATGCCATAGAAGGCACAGTTTAGGGTTTGGGTACATGCCCAGGGACATAACTATGTTGGCAAAAGCCACACAGCTACATAAAGCCCCCATGGCCTCTAGCACCTGGTAGCCTCTACATATTCTCAGCTCATCTCAAATGCAACACACACGTAACCCACCCTACAATTCTGAAAGGGAAGAGAGAGCAGGGAGTTAGGGGTGAGGAGTGTAGAGTCATAGAATCTTTGAGGCAGAAGATAATTTACAGATAACCTACTCCAACTACCCTCCACCTCCCATTTTACATTGGAGGAAGTAAAGCCTTAGGGAGATTGTATGAATTTAGGCAGTGTGTGTAGTGGAAAGAGAACTGGTCTTAGACTGAAAAGAAATGAGTGTCAGTTCCAGCTCCAATGCTTACTATATGGTCATAGACAAGTCAATTAATCCCAGTAATCCTCATCTCTTCTTTTGTGAAATGAGGATAGTAACATTGGTGCTAGAGAGGAAGCATGACATCCTGGATAGAAAGTTGTCCTGGGAGTCAGGAAGACTTGAATTCAAGTCCCACCTGGGACCCACACTGGCTATGTGACCCTGAGCAAGTCACTGGAACTCTCAGTGTTCCAGGAGATTCTTATTTTTTTCCAAACTAAAAGTTGTGCAACACGTGTTGATCCACATTGGTGGAAGTTCCTCATGAGGAGCACCCCATGACAGAGAAATTATAGATCCAGTCAAGAACAAAACTGAAGAGAAATCTGTGTACTCTCTACTTGACAAGAGTGTTGAGAAGGACTTAAGAATTTAAGAATGAGATAAACCTAGGTCATCACTGTTGCCCAAGATCACACAATCTCTCTCTACTGTGGATTGTTTCTGTAGACCCTGAGTCCCAAGTCAGATGCTTGTGAAGGCTCTTGATGTTATTAGTGGCAGATTTTTATTCAACTATTAGGAAAATTATTCTTGAATTTTGGTGGGATTTACAATAATTACAGTCTCTTTAATAACTAAAGTATTCAAGTATTCAATTTTTTTGTTTCTCCTGTTACAAAGTTCCCTATAAGTAAAGGCCTCCTTAGGTGACTCAAGTATCAGTGAATGGTTGTGGAGGATGATCTAAAAAGACTGTGAGGCCCATAAGCTGAATCCGTGCATGTGGATATAACTAGTAGGAAGGGAAAGGGACATTCACCTTGGAGGTCTGGCTACAGCAGTATGAGATGGAATTTGCTAGCCCTTAAGGCTGATGCTTGTGAGCAAAAACAGATATCTCTCAAATTCCTATGCCCCCACCCCTTCCTTCCCTCTACTCCACTCCCATGCCATCACCGAGCAGAGTCACAGGATCATATCAGTACATCATAATTAGTATACCAAGAAGGAAACACAGTGGGGCAGCCAAGCTCAGTCATCGTACACCCTCGTCCCATCCCCAAGTCCTCCCTGATAGTCAGCATGTGATCATGTTACAACAAAATACCATGTCTTTACATTGCCATGCATGATGCAGATTTTCAGCCTGAATAAAGCTGATTTTAAAAAGATTCTGATGTCTTTGTTTCTCTCTGATGTGCTTCTATCACTAAGCCTTCTGTCTCATTTAGCTACCAGCTTGGAAGACACTTCCCTTCATGCGATCTGCAGACGTAGGTTCTGCTACTGACAGTTTTACAAGGAATAGTGTTTGTATATCACTGACCTTGGATCCATAGAGGTAGTATGGCTGGACATTGGCAGGTTTGTCCCTCTGTGGTTCCTGGGTGAAGGGGATGGCTGTTCGGACGAAGCTGAAAGAGGAGAAAAAGAGAATTGGATAGAGTCATATGTGTTCTGAAATCCCAACACAGGGGGATTGCTGTAACAAAGTCCTTCCTGAATAGAATAAAGAGGATGGGCTTGGTGATCATGGTCTATCACAGTCAATCAATAAACATTTATTAACAACTTAGAATGGGGCAAAGCCCTGGGATGGATGTTATCTGTCCTTTTTCTACTTTTCTTTTTTTGAAGACTTAGAGGTTATGAGGCCATAGAAAAGTGAGATGGGTTTGCAGAGCTGGCTGCTTATCAAGGTCAAGTTGAGAGGAGGATTAGGGTCCAAGAAGCCCATGTTTGGGACCAAAAGGGAGGGCACTTTGTTAAGTCAGTAAAAAAAAAAAATACCACCCTAATGTAGCAACAGTCATGATTACCTGCCTTTCAAGGTTCTCCTGTCTTCAGACATTCTCTCATTAAGGTATTATTATCTCCCTTCTCAGGGAAAACTGCAGCCTAAAATAAATGATTGCTTTGCCTTCACACCATTAGCAATTCAGTGGGAAAGATAGAGGCTGAATCTCTAGCCAGGGATAAGAAGCCTGTGGTCACGTGTGGCCTCAAGGCCTGAAGCTCCCCACCCCTGCTAGCCTTTCATCACCATTTCTTTAAATTCCACTTACATATGTGTGTATGTATATACAGGTGTCCATTTGTAAACATACACATAATGTGACTTTGTATGTAGAGGTAAATAATTAGGTTAGGGACTTGATCTGTGATTTCGTACGTACACAGAACTTCCTCATAGGGAAGGGTACCCTACCAATGCAGGGTGATACTTTCTCTTCATCTTAAAGTCTTATATAACTAGAGCAGTGGTGTCAAAATCATATAGAAATGGGGCCATTAACCATGCATTTGGATCCCTGCACCCTCACATTGACCTAGAAAACCACATATTAACATTCTGTTTATTGTTCAGTCATATGTCTGACTCTTCGTGACCCCTTTTGGGATTTTGTTGGCAAAGATACTAGAGTGACTTGCCATTTCCTTTTCCAGCTCCTTCAGATGAGGAAATTGAGGCAAACAGGGTTAAATGACTTGCCAAGGGTCTCACAGCTAGTAAGTGTCTGAGGCCACATTTGAACTCAGGTCTTATTGACTCCAGGCCTGGTGTTCTATCCAATGTGCCATCTAGCTGCCCCATATCAACATTATCTATGCTTTATTTTTATCTTGCTTAATTTTGTTAAGTATTTCCCAGTAGCATTTTGATCTGATTCAGGCTCTCCTCGGGAGTGTCTCAGGCTACAATCAGGCTGCATTAGACACTGCTAGCCTAGAAAACCTCTGCCCATGGTCACAGTGTATGTCACAGGCAGAACCCAAAGCCAAGTCTTCTGGCTTCAAGCATGGCTTTCTAGCTGTTAGACAATGCTGCATCTCTTCCTGTCTTTTACATAAGGAAATGAAGGCCCAGAGGGGAGGTGACTTGTATAGTTAAAAAGCTCATAAGTGCAAGAGAATGAATACTAATTCAAGTCATCTGACTCTTGAGTCCAGTGACCATTCTAAGACACTGAGCTGTTTCTCTTCTAAATTAGGACAGAGGGAGGACAGAATCTCAAGTGAATTAAACACCTATTCTGATACATTTATTCTGTCATGTCAGTGTGTATGTGGATAAAAAGATGGCCTATGTGCATCTTATGCAAGACATCTGGACATAACTATGCATATATACATTTCTTCACATACAAGTTCACTGAGTTGAACAGTAAGTTCAAGCACGTAAGTTCTTAGAGGATGAGGAGTCATGTCTTGTACCCCTTTGTGTATAGAGCATACAGCTAGGATTTAACTCCACCACTCACAGGAGTGGTATGAGCTGATCATACCTTTAGCCTCTCCACACCTTAGTTTTATAATAGTTATACTATACAGGCAATAATAACACTACTTGCACTACCAACCCTTTAGGATCAGAGTGAGGAACAGCACTATGGAAACATGAGTACTGGTATCCCCTACAGTACCAGGCAGGTACAGTGCCATATACATGGTAGATTCTTAAGGAATGTTTGTTGACTGATTGCATTTATATGCAGGAATACTGGGATATCCATATATGTAAATATATTCATGAACATGAGTACTATATAGCTGTGTATTTGCATGAATCCTTCAAGTGTTATCTCCCCATTTGGAATGGGAGCTTCTGACAAGCAAGGCCTCTGTTTGCTCTTGTTTGTATCTCTAGCACTGTCCTTGACACTTAGTAAGCACTCAATACACGCTTTTTCACTCATTCATTCATGTATATTCTGTATGACCTTCAAGGCTCTTCACAACCTGGAATTTTCCAGTTTGATCTCATATTACATCCTTCGATGCACTCTACAGACCAGCCAAACTGGGCAACTCCATGCACCCCAACAGGCATTATGTCTTCATGACTCTCTTGTCTTTCCTCATGCTGGTCCATAGGCCAGCAAGGTTCTTACACATGGGATGGTAGACAGAGTGCTGGGCCTTATTCAAATCTGATCTCAGAGACTTCCTAGCTGTGTGACCCTGGGCAAGTCATTTTACCTCTGTTTGTCTCGGTAGCCTCCAGTGTACAATGGGAATAATAACAGCACCTACCCTGAAAGGTTGTTGTGGGGATCAAATGAGAGAATATTTGTAAAGAGCTTAGCACAGTGCTAAGGAGGAGTAGGTGCTTTATGGATGCTTCTTCCTGCCCCCTTTCTCTTTCTTCCTCTGAAATCCAGTACAGTGCTGTCTCCTCTGGCATTGTCAGTAACGGCCCTTCCCCCTCGGTACTTTGTTTTGCACCTCTGTTCATGCACCAATCACCTAATATTGTCCATTATTACTTCTGTCGTTATCTTAGTCCTCTACCAGATTTTAAGTTGCTTAAGGGTAAGGACCATGTCTTACCTAACTCTGGATCTCCCATGGTGCCTACATGGTGCTCTACACACAGTAGGTGCTTAACATTTATTGTAGGCACACATACTATCCATGTACACCTGCTCTAGAAGCAAAACCTCATAACTTCTCTCCATCCTTCACAGAAATCCTCTTACCGGTTAGTGGATCCATTGTAGCAGTAGTTGGGGAGGAAGTCAAAGTTCAGCTCCCAGAACACATGGAGAGTGATGCGGCCATAAGGGGCGGAAACATTGTGATTGGCTTCCCGGAACATGGCATCAAAGCTATCCAGGGTCATGTGCTTACACAGTAGCCGATGGGTTAGACGGTTGATCTCCAAGAGCCATTCAAGCTCCTGCCCCAGAGAAAGAAGACACAGTTGGCTGTCTGAGCCTTGACTTACCTCCAGGATTTTGGTGAGGGGACAATGAAATAATGGTATATGAAAATTCTTTGAAAAGTAAAAACTGCCAAGGCAATGTAAGGGAGTAAGGGACTTGATTAGACAGAAAGGAAGTTGATACAATAGGAACTTAAAAACATACATGAAGCTACCAGTGCTGCAGGTCTGCTCATGTCCCCTACTTCCTCAATAAACTCCAGTGGTTTCTTTCTACCTCTAGGATCAAATATAAAGCCCTTTGTTTGGCATTCCAAGCTCTTCTCAACCTGGACCCTTCCAGTTTCCTTACCCTTTGGTCCCCTCCATGTAATCTGAAATCAAGCTGTACTTGCCCCCTGGAGCATCTTCACATACAGCCCCTCATACCCCTTCTCTTTGCCTTTGTATTCTCTCATTTATCACTCTGTCTCTCCCACCCTCCTCCCTCTCTCTCTTTCTCTCCCTGCCTCTCTCCCTTTCTCTCTTCTCTCTTTCCCTCTCCTACTCTATCTCTGTCTCCTTTCTCTCTCTTTTCCCCTCTTTCTTGCCTCTTAGAATTCCTGTTTTGTTTTTTTTTTCAAAACTCAGCTCAAATATTTTCTTCTACAGGAAATCTTTCCTAGTTCTCCTAACTGTAAGAGCCTTCTTTTCTAAGGTTACTGTTCTTTTACTCTTTGTATCACTGTCTTCCTCCAACAGAACGTAAACTCCTTGAAAGGAGGGACAATTTTTGCCTCTCTTTCTATCTCCATAGCTTATCGTACTGTCTAGCGTATAGTAAGTGCCTGATAAATGTTTGTTGAATGCTTAGTTAATAGTCCTTGACATATGTTACCTCCTTTAATTCTATGAATAACTTTGTGACATAGTTAGGTGGTACAGTGGATAGACAGTGGAGGCCAGAGTCAAGACAGAAGTTCAAATTTAGACTCAGACCCTCACTACTTGCAAGACCCGGGGCAAATCCTCCAACCTTTGGTTGCCTCAGTCTCCTCTACTGTAAAATGAGGTTAATAATAGTACCTACCTCACAGGGTTGCTGTTGTGAAAATCAGAGATAATATTTATAAAGCAATTAATACATCTGCTTAATTAAATAAATGCTCATTCCCTTTCTGGACATATACGATCTCTGTTAATTCATGAATAACTTTGTGAGGCACATGGTATTGTTCTGCTGTTTCAGTTGTGTCTGACTCTTTGTGACGCCATTTGGGATTTTCTTGGGAAAGATACTAAAGTAGTTTGCCATTTCTTTCTCCAAATTATTTTACAGATGAGGAAACTTAGGAAAACAGGGTTAAATGATTTGCCCAGGGTCACACAGAAGTGGCTGAGGCCAGATTTGAACTCGGAGAGATGAGTTTTCCTGACTTGAAGCCCACCTAGCTGCCCCATGACAGAGGTACTATAAGGAACTGGTCCAGATTTGAGATTTCATCAGTGGAGGGAAATCTCGCCACAGAAACTCCTTCCACCAAGGAAGATCTCATTTACTCCTCACAACAACCCTGGGAGGTAGGTGTAATTATGAGCCCTATTTGACAGATGAGGAAGCTGAGGCAAACAGAGGTCAAATGACTTGTTCAGAATCACATAGCTAGTAAATGTCTGAGGCTGGATTTGAACTCAGGTCTTCTTAATTCCAGGTTCAGCATTCTATCCATTGTACCATGTAGCTGCCTGTATGTCAGAAAGGCTACCATGTGCATGGTCCCAGAAGTTAAACTGTGAAAAGACAGAAATTGAAGATGTAGGCTCAATGTATGGGAAAACTTCCTAAAAATTAGGGCTATTTCAATGTGAAAAATGCTTCTGTAGGAAATGAGCTCCCTCTCCTAAGAGTTCTTGAAGGAAAGTCTAGATGAGCACTCACTGAATATGTTATAGAGAGAATTACTGATCAGGTACCATTGGACTTCACGGCTTCAGAGGGTCCTTCTAGCTCCAGGATTCTGGGGGGTTAAACCAGATGGTCTCTAAGGTCTCTTCCTGCAAAAATACTGACTCATAAACTTATTAAGAGCCTTCTGCATTCAGAGCACTGTTCCCTGTCCTGGGGAAAGACTGTTTCTGCCTTTCTGAAGTTTACAATCTAGTAGGAAGATATGAAGCAGACCCATGTGATTATAATACAAAATGAAACATGAAAAATGCTTGAGATGCACAAACCAAGGGCTCTTTAAGGCCTAAGGGGAGAAGGCTCAGCACTCACACTAACATTCTACTATTCCCAGAATTCATTAGGTATCAGGTTTCGAAAGCACAAAGCAATGAGGCAATTACCTTGGTTGGAAATGCAGTACCAAAAGCTTCTCTCCTAATCAACATGAGCTAAGGCCACCCTGACCCAGTAAACAGAGTACTACCTTGGGGTTATTGTACCAGGTTCCCAGAAAAAAGATGCTCTCTAGGGGCCATCTTTCTTTGCATGATCAAAACCAGTATCTTTTAAATTTATCAGCAAAGAGCACAATTTACATCATGAGGAAAGAGGAGAGCCCTTTCTGGTCTCTTAGTCAAAATTAACTCCTATGGAACACAAGCTAATGTTACACTCCTGATGTGATCTGGGGTCACCAGAATGTGCCAACTGATTACTTTCATTGTGAAAAGCTGGCAAAAATTCATCACAAAAAGAAAAGCTTCCATTTCCCTCTCAGGTCCTATTGAAACAAAATGCTTCCCACAGCTCCACTTTATGTTTGCCACCTAAGTCTATTTTAAATTCCGAGACATCCAAAGACACATAGAATTTCAGAGCTGCAAAGGACCTTAGATATAGAATGTTGAGGTATCAAAGTAGAAGGGAAATTGTGCTCACTTTGGATGACCTAAATTAAAATTCCATTACTGTCATTTACGACCTATGGGACGCTGGCTGAATCAGTCACTTAACCTTCCTAGGTTGAGTTGGAACACGTGACCTCTAAGGCCTCCCTCAGTGCCAGATCTATGATCTGTCATCAGAAATGGAATCAGAATACAGAATATAAGAAGTGAAAGAAACATTAGATCATAACATAGATTTTGTTTTGTTTAATTGTTCAGTCATGTCTGACTCTTTGTGATCCCATAGACTCTGTTTTCTGTTTTCTTGGCAAAGATGCTGGAGAAGTTTGTTATTTCCTTCTCCTATGGATTATCTTTTCGAATTACCTTTTGTCAGGCAAACAGAGATCAAGTGACTTTCTCAGAGTCACACAGTTAGGAAGTTTCTGAGGCTGGATTTGAAGTAAGGTCCTTCTGACTTTAGGCTCAGTGTTCTATCCACTGCCTCAACATATAATTATGTAGCTGAAAAAGAACTTAAGAGATTCTTTTAGTGCAATCTTCTCATTTTGGAGATGTGGAAACTGACACTCAGAGGAAAGAGGACCTGTACAATGTCCCTCAATATTTGTGTCAGAGCTGAGAGAATATATCAAGACTTGTATCTTCCACTCTAGTGCTTTTTCCCCTATGCCACTCTCAGGGAAACTTTGAGAAGAGGGAGGGTTCAGGTTAGGGTAATCATGTTTGTGTTTCATCCCCTCATATCCCAGTAATACCTGTTCATGCATTTTGTTCTTAGTATCTTGGGGAACAAAAAGCTATGTCTGTGAATCAGGAGTAGAACTCCAGAAGATTCCTGGAGAATGCCAAAGAGTTGGCACAATGACTACCTCTGCCTTTGTTTCCAATCAGAGATCATAGGATCATAGACTTAGAGCTGGAAGGGACTTTAGAAGCCACTGAGTGCAATCCCCTCTTTTTGAAAATGATGAAACTGAGGGATAGAAAAGTTACATGATTTGCTTAATATCATAGTTAGTCATTGTCTGAGGCAGGATATGAACCCAAGTCTTCTCTTCCTGACTCCAAGGCCAACACTATCTACTATATTATGTTTCCTCTCAATCTTGCTCCATTAAGGATGGGGAAAGAATAAGAGATCCATTTCTCTTCATAAGAAAGCTACTTTATAAAATGCAACTGGTCACTTCCTTCCTTGATCTTCTAGCTCCATAACCCAAAACTCAAGGGTGAGTTTTGGGTCGAGATCCTCAGAGGTCCCGGTCCCCATTATCTTACCACAATAGAGGTCAGGTCCTCACTCTCAAAGCGGCTGATGGCTTGGTCTAATGACTTATACATTGCGGCAGAGATGCGCTGGGTAATGAGCCTGTTTAGGTCAATTGACCTACCAAGCAGCTGAGGAAAAGCAGAGAAGTTATTTAACATTCATGTAGTCAACAGAGAAAATGCCAATAGCAGGCTTGGGGCAGGGATTCTGGGCACTGACTCAGGTGACTTTTTTCAACGCACATCCTAAATTTAGCCTCTCTGTTTCTCCTGTACCTCCTCCTTACCTTCCCTCTCCCACCTCTACATCCCAACAAATGATCTCAGAGTCCCTGCAAAGCAGCAAGTACCTTGAGTATGACCTACTTCTTTTACACAGCTACCTTTGTCATATCACAGAAGTGCATTTTAATGCCAGTTACAGGAAGGAAGGGTTTACTTCAGGAATGCAAAATATAGCCAAGGAGGAAATTTCCCCAGTGCACAGACATGGATATTATCAGACTGCCCTATATAATAATATACACTTCATTGCTTCATTGGAAAAGTCTTGTATGCATCAATAGTATTTCATTATATGCCATTACCATCATCATCATCATCATCATCATTATTACTCTTATTTAAATTTTCTATCCCTCTCTTCCCACAGGGGAAAAAATGTTGTGCTGACAATAACGGACATCTTGTAGCAAATGAAGTGTATTGCATTCTCTTAGGGCCATCTTGTGGATCATTATGGCTGTTTCCAGAACTGAATTCAATGCCTCAGCTTTTGGGAAAGTGGAATCACATTCAATTCAACACATGTGTTAAGTACTTCTCAGGTGTCAAGTGTCCAGGTAATAATTCAAAGAGTGCTGGGCTTGGAGTCAGGGAGACCTGGATTCAAATCTCACCTCTGATACTTATTTGCTGTATGACCTTGGGAAAGTCACTTAACCCCCTTGTACCTTAAGTAACTCTTTAAGACTTATATACTAAGTCATAGAGGGGTTGTGATCTGTGACCTTCCTAGGTTGAGAGAGTTTCCGTACCAGAAATTCCCTATATTAATGAATTCACAGATGGCTCCAACTGTCTTTCCAGCCCTATTACATATTATTCTCCTTTATACCATCTTTGGTACAACCAAACTGTCTTTTTTGTTGTTCTGCACACCTGAAACTCCATTTTCTGTCTCCACATCTTCGAAGTAGCTGTCCCCAATCCCTCACTTAGCTGCCTTTCTTAAAAACCCCAGTTTCCTTTAAAGTCCAGCTCAAGCATATCCTCCTACCTAAGACGTTTTCTCAGCAGCTAGTGCACCCTCTCCCCCCGCTAATCATGGACATACTCATTTATTTTTGTACATACTTTTTATAAATTTAGAGCTGTTTAGGTTATCTCCTCCAGTAGGATGTAAGTTCCTTGAGGGCAGTTCTTTTTATACCCAGCATCTAGCAGTGTCTGGTACACAACAGGCACTTAATAAATGTTTGCTGATTGACTGGTATATATGCAAAGCACTGTGTTAAGCACAGGGGCCACACAGAGATGGATGCTGAAGAATGGTAAAATTTTCTTTCAGGGTCTTTGGGTCCCTGCAGTCTGTCTAAATGACAGAATGTTCATGATGACAAGTACTTCTCTTCACATTCTTTTAATCTCTCTGAGGGATCACTGTTCATGGGATCAAAAATGTGGAGATGAAAGAGATCTCAGAGCTCAAGTTCAAGTCCCTCATGAGGATGTATACATATGAGGAGACTAGGAAAAGCAAAATGACTTGTCCAAAGTTACAAGCAGAACCAGGGTACAAATCTAGGTCTTCTCACTTCTAACTAACTCCGTTACTATGTCATGGTGGTGGTCAGTTATAGTAAGGGTGTGCTGGAGCCAGCTCTAGCTGGAGCATCTCTGATTATTCAAATCAGCAAATGCTACAAGTCAGGATTCAATTTATTGTTTTGCTGATGGTTTAGACTTAAGGAAGTGTTCATAAAACAAATTAAACTTAAAGGTTTGTACATACATTTCCCCCACAGAGTCTGGCTGTTAAACATTTCCCAAACCTTGCTTGACTGAGCTCAACTGGAGTGCAGTAGAAGAGTCAGGGAATGACATCACCAACAGAATAGAGGCCTAATCCTCCTCCTCCCCTTCCTCCTCCTCCTCCTCTTCCTCCTCCTCCTCCTCTTCCTCCCCCTCATAAGTCTTTAAGGCTTCCAAAGTGCTTTGCATCCATTATCTCATCTGAGCCCCACGATACCCCTGATTAAAGCATCCACTGCTTCCTTTTGTTCTTTGGGACCTTTGGAATTCAGGCTTTGCTGTGACTTTACTTCTCTCCTCTCCCTGAAAAATCACTGGGCAGGCAGTCCTGTGCACAGACCGTGTAATTAGCACAGAGAGCTAAGAGCTCCAGGGTCATTTAGCTGACAGCCTGTCACACAGTGGGGTTCCCAAAAGCAGGATATGAAGTCTCCATAGTGTATCAGGATTCTGACTGCCCTAGTCATATTAAAACCTTTCACTGGGGAAATTTTCATGCCTCGCTCTCAAAACTATTTCCTGGATATTAATAATCAAATATGAGAATGGGGAATATTAGTTTTTACCTTTGGATTATTTGGGTATCCTACATGTCAGAGACTTCTCCCCCATCCTTCTAAACTTAAAAGTCTGATCAAGGATGAAATCTCTCACTTACAAATGGTACATGTGGGTAAGAAGAGAGGCACTTAAAAGTTATGTATGTGATGAATAAAATATTGATAATTTGACCAATCAACCAATAAACATTAATTAATTACCCTGTGCCAGGGACTGTACGAAGAGCTGGTGTCACAAAAACAAAAATGATACAGTTCTTTCTATCAAGGGCCTTATGGTTTAGCCAGGGGAGATGATGTTTACCTAGATGGGTTTGCCTATATGGAAAATAGCTACTAGATAGAGAGCAGTTTATTTTGGGAGGTGGATACTAGTAGCTGGGGGATGAGGAAAGGCTTCATGTAAAAGAAGGTATTTCAGCTGAGCTCTAAGGGAAACCAAAGATTCTAAGAGAAAAAGGTAAAGACAGAGTACATTCTAGATGGGGGACACATAGAAAGGACCACAATGGACAGCAGCTTAGTGGGCAAAGTAGGAAAAAACAACAAAAGCTTATATAAAGCCTACTATGTGCTAGCACTTTTACAAATATTAAGTGCTTTCATATATACTATCTCATTTGATCCATACAATAGTCCTGGGTTTTTTGGGGTTTTTTTGTGGTGGCGTTGTTTTAACTGAATCCCACTCTCTGTGACCCCATTTAGGGATTTCTTGGCAAAGATATTGGAGGAGTTTGCTATTTCCTTCTCTAGCTTGTTAACCCTGGGAGGTAGGTGCTCTTATTATCCCCTTTACACAGTTGAGAAAACTGAGGTAAACAGAGAGGTTAAAGTGACTTGCCCAGGATCACAGAGCTAGTCAATGTCTGAGGCTGGATTTGAACTCAGGTCTTACTGATTTCCTGACCAGTGCTCTAATCCCTGAACCATCAGCTATCTCTGTTGAGAGGGGAGATCCGTAGCAGCCAAAGCTACACAAGGTGGACACAGAAGAGAAGAATAATGACTTGGGCTAGTATTCATATATATCGAGAGCTACAACTTCTTATCCTATGTGAAACACTATGGATATTTTACATCCTTCAACGCTCTAAGGCTGGGAGATGTGGGGGCTGATTTGGCTTCTTGGCTTGCCTTTCACAGATTCCATCCCCCCATCTCTAAAGGAATTTAGGGGTTCCTGGGTTATTCATTCCCTCCCACCTTACCTGGACATGTCTCTGTTTCAGTAGTGTTTCGTAGCGGTTAGATGGTGGATATGGAATAATGACTCCATAATTCTTGCATTCTGCTCTAAAACGTTTATCCAATAGTACACTGGAGGGAGAAAAAAAAATAAGACCAATGAAAATAACCCATCCTCAGACTTGTCAGTTACATCTGTTCAGAGCAGAAGATCTATCTTATCAAAGAGTTTTCCTGAATTCTTTTCAGTGTTAATTTCTATCCTAGGTGGCAGAAAGTGGGGTGAGGAGCCAAAGTGTCTGCTTCCTGCTCATGGCTTTCCTTCTCTTTTCATCATATATAGATAAACAACTTAATATAAGAGATGTACTATGTTCCTGAATAGGAATCTTTCAAGAAATCAAGTTTGGGTAAATGAAAGCATGTTTCAAACCTGTCAGAGTACTTCACCATCTAAAGCAGTGGTTCTCCAAGGGTGTATGTAGGCGTAGTATGAAATTTTGGATGTTTTACTATTTCAGATGAGGGGAAACATAAATATTTCTATTTAATGCAAATTTCACTTACCCAATTTTTATAGTATAGTATTTCCAAGATAAATAAACTTGCCTATTTTACATAGTAACCTAATACAACATCAGACTGCAAAACTAGCTACCGTGCATGCCTGAGTGTCCTAATTCTCCTGTGATGTTGCCAACTCAAACATCCATGGGCCAGCTCTCCTCACAAAAAAGAATATTGTGTCATAAGTAAAAATGTCATGACCTGAAGTAATGTCATAGAGAATCCTCTTAAAATAAGAAAATTCATTTTATAATGCAAATAATCACTTCCTAATTTATTTGGTTTGCAAATTCAGATTTTCTCAGATTAGGTTTTCTTAAAGTGGGCCATAATTATGCTTAAGGCCCTTTCTAATAATCGTACTGAGTCTGATAAGGAGTGACAGATTGGATTATAAGTCAGATATTCTCACAATAGCATTGAAACTAATTAGAATGGCCTCCTGAATTTGGATTTAGGTTCTAATGGTGGGATCATGCATTGCCTATCTCTCTCTCTCTCTCCTTTTTTTTTTTTTTTTTAGAGAAGCTCGAGACTGAACCCTTGGCCATGGAGAAGATCAGTTTTACTTTTGGGTTATCTAGGTATCCTTCACCTCAGGGACTCCCCTGATCCTTCTAAACTTAAAGGTCTGATTAAGGATGAACTCTCCCATTTACAAATGATCAATATGGGTGATTATATAGGTGATGAATAAAATGTTGATAGTTGGATCAATCAACATACAAGTATTAATCACAATGCACAAAGAGCTAGAGAAGCAAAAACAGAAAAAAATGGTACAGTCCTTTACATCAACAATCTTATAGTTCAGCCAAGGGAGATGACTTGTCTCCGCAGAGTTTTAGAGGTCATGGCACTCACCATTCCACCCAGGGGATTCTCATACCTGCCAGCCATCGCTTTGTAGTAGGCAAAGATCTGATCCGCCAATTTATACACAAACTGATCGAAACATAGATTGACCTGAGGAAGAAAAGGCAGAAAGTGCTACTGGCATCTCTTTATCACTATTGCTTAAATTTATGAAATGGGAAAGAAACAACTCATGCGCTCTTCAATACTAGCTTGGCCCACAATGAGAGTTGGGGTAGCAGAAGGAAACAGAGTTCTAGACTCTGAGTGAGGAGGCCTGGATTCATATTTGACCTCTGATACGTACTGGTTGTGTCATCCTGGACAAGTCACTTCAATCTCTTTAAGCCTTAGTTTTCTCATTCACAAAATGGGAATGATGATATTTGCACTATTTGCCTTATAGGGTTATTGTGAAGAAAGCATTTTGTAAATATTAAAATGCTATTGAAATGTGATGAATTAGCATTGTTATTGGTTCATATGTGAAAGCTCAGACCCTTCTTTTCTATGAACCTGCAGACTGTCCTCAGAGAATGACCAAGTTGCTTAGTCACCAAACCACTGAACTCTTCACAGAAGCAGAAGCACAAAGGTTAATCTGTTATCAATCAAGCAACAAAACACATATTAAGTATCTGCTATGTGCCATGGATTCAGGAAGAAAAGATAAAAATGAAAACTTATCTGCCCTCAAGAAGCTTGTATGTGGGGCAGGTTGGGGAGGGGCAACATCCGTCAGACTTATCTTCATGTCCTGTAATGAATGGCATGGGACTCTCTCTCAGTCTCAACCTCTTCCATTTATTGCTGCACTGATGTGTTTCCATTTCCTGTCTCGCTTCAGATATGCTTTCCAATCTCTAGCACAAAACTGTTGGGGTGATTTTTTTAACCCCCTTTGGCTTTTGAACTTCTTTTTCTTGTCTGTTGTTTTTACCAGTTTTTTGCATTCCTTCAAAGAATCATAGGATCTCAGAATTGGAAAGAACCTTAGATGTCATCTTGTCTATGTAGAACCTAAAAAAAAAAAAAATTCCCTCTGCGACACTTCCTGATATCGTCCACTTGAAAACTTCTGATGATGAGAAATATGTTTTCTTATGAGGCATTCCGTTTCACTTTAGGGCAGATCTGATTTTTAGGAAGCTTTTCCTTACATCTAGATAAAATGATCTCTCTGCAACTTCCCTTTGCTCTTTGGGACAAAGTAAAATAGGTCTAAATGTTTTTGTTTTCCATGACAACCTTTCCAATACTTGAAGAAAATGACTGTCTTACCTACATCTTCTCCAGGTTAAATACCTCCAGTGCTTTCAATCAATCCTCATATGGTATGGTAAGACTCTATGATATGATGTTGAGGTATTGATGGCTCAGAAAAAGTAAACAGCAATTGCTTTCTGTTCTGGTCAGAAACTCTAAGGGTCTTCCCCACCTAGATAAATTTTGTTGGGATAGTAAACTGGGTCATTTTTTTTGGTCTCAATTCTTACCTAGCCCTTAGTCATTGAATGGGCAAGGCCTCAGACAAACTGACACCTGGGAAAGATGTTAATTTAAAAAGGCCAAGGTCACTCACTACATCTTGGGCTATTACCAGCTGTCTTGACCTTTGTCTTGCCACTGGACTTTATGACTCTGGAAAAGGAAGCTAGGCTAACTTTGCCTCACTCCAATCCAAGTCATTCATCATATTCTTGAGAATGAAGGACCAGCAATAACATATGGTATGGTCTATAGTCTCTTCACCAGCCTTAAGGCCTTACTCTGGGCACGCTCCAGCTTGTCAATATCTTTCCTGATATGTGGTATCCACTACAGAACACAAAGTTAAAACACTCTAAATCCTAACACACATAGAAAACCTTTATTATACTGATTCATAGTCCATCAATGGTGAACTTGTCATGTTCCAGCATGAATAAAGGTTCACATCAGACATAGAAGGTCAACTAACCAACAAAGGCAGGAGCTGTAAATGGCCTTGGGCTGGGGACATAAAAGACATGTGGATGAGGAAAGCTCAGGGTGTGAAAACAATTATAAAGGAAATGGGTTATATTTAACTGTTCTATCCTGCATTCTTTTGTCACCAGAACATCAGAACCAGAAGACTCAATACTTTGTTGAAATTCTTTGATTTCTGACAGAGTTTTAGTATTACTATAATTACCTATAAAACAGACTAAGCTGACTGGTAGGGACATCTGCCTCCCCATTTCACTTAGATGTTTTTTGTTCTACCGGTTTGGTTTGGCTTTTTTGGTGGTAGCTTGCTGAAGAAAAAAGTATCTAAAATCAGAAATGGGTATCCAAGCATTACTGAATCATCTGCTATGGACAAAAACCTATGCTAGGCACTGGAGAAACAGAGATGAAATAAGACATGGTCTTTGCCCTCAGGAAGCGTACACTGATCAAGATTCAGTAAATTCAGTTTGACTTTGATGCCATGTTCCTCAAAGCCTTGTCATGCCTAGTGTCTACGGTATCCAACTTGGGTGGGTGCTCATGATTCTGGTGTGCATGCCACCATCCCAGGGCACAGGACTGAGTTTGGAAAGAAGTCAGCAATCTTGTTCATTTTTCCCCTGAAACATACAAGTTTTGGCTTCACACCACACTTCAGGAGTAGCCCCCAGCACTTCCCCAACCATGATTCCTTGACTGGTCCTCCACTTGATGTTTCAAAGTGCTTATCTCAATCGATCCTCATGACGGCTCTGCAAACGGGATAGGGCAGGAGAGGGATCACTTGTTCTTTTATAGGTAATAAAACTGAGACACAGAAAGTACCTCAAATGACTGTAAAGTTTGGTTAGTTTATTCAGGGGTGGTGGAGGGGTCAAGGCAGTGATAGCTGTTCTTGTTACCATTGTTTGGACAGGTGATTTCACCCATACACTGCACTCCCAGTATGGAAACTTCTTCCACAGATGATATCAACAACAATTCATGTGTAAATGAATCTCAGATAGATGCCTAGGGCATTGAAGGGTTAAGTGGTTTACCCATGGTCTCACAGCCAGTATGTATCAAAGGTACCTGAATCCCACAACAAATGGCCCCCTCTCCACTCCATCATGTTGCCTCCCTGACCCGAGATGACCTAGATATAAATGTCCTTTTGTTAAGTAATCCTTCCCAAACAGCTGTCAGAGATGCTTTATTAATTTAATGTTTTTCTTTTTTATTATTAAAAACTTGACAGACATAAGCAAACATGAACATTCTCTCATACAAAGAACCGAAAAAGAGGACTGTGTCGCAAACTGAATCTCCAGTATGCATAGCTTGGAATTTTTAAAAAGGAGATATTAAATTTAGCTTGGTAGTTCCAAACCCTGGTTATCTCTGTCTTCTTCTAAGGTTCTTTCTGTTCCCTTTTATATATTTTCTAAAATGTTTCATGCTGGCATATCTTTAAAGACAACTGCTTCTATATTCAAGACTAGAGGTGTCCTTTGTTAGTTATAAGTGGGGAGAGGCAGAAATGCGAGGTGACGCTTGGTCCTTACCTCGGCTTCAATCTCATCATAGAGGAACTGCTTTTTGAACTTCGTCAAGGCATAATATGCACTGTCATTGTAGAGATCCAAAGGATACAGCACATACCTTAGGGGAACAAACAAAGGCTGTTGTTCACTCTGAAAACGATCTTCATCACAATGAAGGACTTTTGGACTCCCATAGGAAACAAAAAGAATGAGCAGAACTGGGGACTGATTAAGGCCTGATGTACTGTATAGACTTGGACTCAAAGTTTCTTGTTGTTCAGTCGTTTCCAGCCATGTGTGACTCTTCATGATTCCACTTGGGAGAGTAACCCATCTCAGCAGAGATTCTGGAGTGGTTTGCCTTTTCCTTCTCCAGATCATTTTACAGAGGGGAAACTGAGGCAAACAGGATTAAGTAACCTGCTCAAGGTCACACAACTAGGAAGTGTCTGAGGCCAGATTTGAACTCAAGGAAGCTGTCTAGAATTAGGGGAAAAAAGTGCTCACTCTTTTATTGCTTCATAGTACCCCAGGAGACAGTATGTGTAATGGATAGAGAGAGAGAGCTAACTGTGTAGACAGGAAGACCTGGGTTTGAGTTCCACCTTGAATGTTCATACTAGATACTGGAACACAGCCCAGTAACTAAACCTCTCAGTGCCTCAGACATCTCTCTAAGACTAAAAATTACAGGTGACTTTCCAATCTGCATCAGAGGAAAGAGTTGCCACACAAAAAGTTCTTTATAAAAATGAACCCCCCACCCTACACACACATGCACTAATGCCCATAGACTTGGGTGAATTATTGCATTTTTATCTCAAGAATCCACTGAGGCAGGTAAGTACTTAAGATTTATGGATACAGAAACCAAAAGATCAGGTTAGTTAGGACAATAAGTTCAATTAAATAATAAATAATAATTATATATTAATATTTAACATATATAATAATAAAGTCTAATTAAATTAGTCTGCAAAAAAAATCAGGTAACAGAGAGGAATGCTGACAAACACACAAACCAAAATGCTCCCTCGAGATCATTTCTTCTCAAGACTGCTGATGCTCACTGCCATCAGACCTGAATGTTAAGAATAATGGGTAAAAGTATAAATGGGACAGCTATGTGATACAGTGGATAGATAGCGAGACCTGGAGTGAGGAATATCCAAGTTCAAATCTGGTGTCAGTCACTTACCAGCCGTGTGACCCTGGGCAAGTCACTTAACCCTCTTTGCCTCAGTTTTCTCATCTAAAAAAAATGAGCTGGAGAAGAAAACAACCAACCACTCCAGTATCTTTGCAAAGAAAACTCTAAATGGGGTCACAACGAGTTAGACAGAACTGAAATGACTGAACAAGAAGAAGAAGCATGTAAACAGGTAGACTTTTCCCAATCTATTTACAAAGCTGATTCAAATGATTGCTGTTTGGGTTAATGCCTAGCCTGAGTTTCTTTTGGGCAGGCACACTGCTTCTTCTCATTTCCCCCTGGGTTTATGGCAAGCACTTGACCCCGGGAAGACCAGACCCCTTAGCAGCCATCTCCCTTGCAAACCTCCCTGTGAATCCCAGCCCTGCCTCTTCTTACTCCATCATGGAAGGCTCTTTGGTTTCCAGGATATGGTCTGTTAAAATCCAGGGCATGGACATCTCAATAGGGAACTGGATTCGACGGCCCATTGTTAATTCCAGAAAGAATTCTCGGAACCAAAGCTGGGAGAGGTCACAGCACTGCTGCAGGGCTTCTGAAGGCATAAGTAAGAGAAGCTAGAATTAGTCATCAGAGAGGGATGATGGGAAGATGCCTGCAGCAGCAGGGAACACAGTCTGGTGAGTTCCTTTGGGATTTGGTGCAGGTGGCCTAAAAGGAGATCATGGACTGATCCCACAGGGCTACTGTCAGGCTCAAATGAATCCATGTAAATCACAAACAGCTATAACAGTGTCAGTTCATCATTATCACTGATTCTGTTACTGGGTTAATGCCTTTGCAGAACATGGCAACCTTCAGTTTTCTGAAGATGTAAAGGACAAAAAATGTTGATGAAAATATTGGACAATAAATATGACACGGTAGAATACTCTTATCCAACTCTACTTCTCATTAATCCCTAAAATGAACTCTCTGCTCACCCCAGGTGGGTCTCTTTGGTGCCTCCTTTGTCTCCAAACCATGCTGACTCCTTGATGTCTCTCTCTCACTGAAATGTTTCTTTTCTACTTTCTAATATGAATTCTATTCTTAAGGCAACTAGGTGGCACAATGGATAGAGTGCTGGGCCTGGAATCAGGAGGACCTGAGTTCAAATGTGACTTCAGACACACTCTAGCTTTATGACCCTGGGCAAGTCACTTAACCACAATTGGCTTAAAAAAAAAATTCTAGTCTTGTTTCACGGCCCTGTTCAAGTCCTGCCTCTTCCTTAAAACCCACCCCTATCTTCTCCAAACTAAATTGATTTCCTTTCTCTTAAACCTACATTTAATGATCTGTAAAACATACCTTGGTGTTTATTATATTTGTTAGAATGTAAGCTTCTTGTAGGGAGGGAATTATTTCATTCATCGTATTTGTTTCCTTCATACTTAGTATAATGCCTGGAACATAATCGGTGTTTAATAAATGCTTGACTAGCTGATTGCTTTGTCCTACACGTTCTGATATTTAATGTGTATTAATCTAGTGTTTCCAGTAGACTTCAGATCAGATATTGTAATTCATAGTGCCTAACACAGTGCTGGGCCCGTAGTCTGAACTCAAGAAATACCACCAGACTGATTGAACGATCAGTCTGTCTACAGAATCACAATCTATACAAACTTACATGAGGAAAATAAAATTTTGTGCTGACTTCAGAGGGCACTGAAGCCATGACTGAATCTTAGAGCAATCTCGATTATATGAATCATTCAGGATTTCTTTAAGGTTACACATGGCATCATGTCGTCCACATCCCTGGACTTCATCTCGTCCTGTCTGACCTAGACAAAACCCAGACTACAGGGAGGAAAAGGAAGATGAGAAAACCCATAGAAATATCCTGGATCCTGCCTTGCTGTACGCTAAGTATCACTAATTAATGGATCTTAAGTAGCTAACTTGACAGATGTGGTAATAGGAAGAAGAAAAAGGTTGTTAGTCTTATTCCCTGAGGATGTGAAGGCTTATGTCCATTCCTCCCTCGAGGGCGATGAGCCAAGCCAGCCACAAACATCTGCTGAAAGAAATTCTGCTAAATCAGGAAGAAAAGAAGCCAGACAGATCCCAGTTTCCTTAACTTCCCAAATCACACCATAAATATGCTCCATAGGGAATTGAGCAATTATGGAAACAAAAGAGGTTCCATCAGACTAGCATGCTGTTATCCTCACCTAACCTCTTCGACTTAGAATTTGGAATCAGAGCTCACCACTGATGTTAAGCAGATGAGTGAAGAAAAAGGACTGTTTGTGGAACTCCTCAATGGCCAGAACAATCGGTCCATCGAGGCTACTCCTCAAGGTCTTCTTGGAGCCACTTTTGTCTGCGATGAGGGACTCCAGCATGGTCCTCACCATGTATAGCTGGAAAGGACCAAGAGACACCAGGGAGTTAGGGGATGGGCACTTTTATCCAAGTAATAATACCCAAAGTAGTAATATTACTAGTAATACCCAATGGTTTTACAACATAAGATGGCATCAGAACAAAAATACTCAGGCTTCAGAAAGATGGAGTAAGAATGGTAAACAAATTCACAACAAAAAAAGATACTTTTTTCTATTTAAATTCATTCTTTTAAGATAATATTTCATTCTGAAGGGATGAGGGTATTATCACGAGATCCCCTTTACCACTCTAGGAAAACATTTAAGGGTAATGGTCAAAGAAGGAACTGAGTAGTTACTGAGTAACTGTTCTATTTGATACAGTAAAGTATTAACCCAAAACTGCATTTTAACATACTGTGACCTTTTCGTCATGAAAAATTCCTATAAATGTTACTTCAAATTATCTTGGGGTATAATAAGATGTCCAAGGGCACAGGAAGACATTGTCAGTTTGGACATTTCTCTCGAAGCTAGAAATGCTTAAATTTAGAAAAATGTTTAAAAAAAAGTTTCTGGCAGAATTCTGCCTGATGTATATAGTACAGTATTTGTATTAATGTTTTTTTCTCCAACAATCTCTATGGGGGTAGTAATCCTTTCCCTAAAGCCAGCTTCGTGGCTCAGTGGACAGTGCACTGGGCATAGAGTCAGATACTTACTAGTTGTGTGAACCTGAGCAAGTCACTTAACTGTTGCTTGCCTTAATTCACTGGAGAAGAAAATGGCTAACACTCCAGTATCTTTGCCAAGAAAACTCCATGGACAGTACTGGAGTGATATGGTCCATGGGGTCACAGAGGGTCAGACACAACTGCACAACAACACAATCCTTCCCCTATTGTAGGGGGCTGACTGTAACTGCCTATTGACTGCATTCTTTAAAGTCAAGCTAACATGCTCTCATTTTTTTGTGAGGTTTTGGAAAATGAGCCAAAGAATATACTGACACAGAACATTTACTTGCTCAAGGCTGTTTTACTGATGCATACCGGAACTAATATGCCATATCTTCCTGAAGCCACAAAGGGACCCAGCACACCCTTAGTCCAAGATGCCCAGCAGCATGGATTTACTGGAACTCAGTTGCCTAAACAACTTTCAAGACTCAAGCCTTTATGCTGCAACAGTCCCCAAAGAAATTTGCTGTGGTAAGACTTGGATCTGTCAGACCACAAGGAAATAGCCCAATAAAAAATAAAGATTACAATACTGTTGAAATTGCTGCTGCCTGGAGGTAATGCCAGGGATGCAATAAATAGAAGAAGACAAGAGAGTCACTCAAATGTCTCATCTCAACAGCAGACTGGCTATCCCAGGACTCCTCTAAACACCTAAACACTTCTGCTTGCTGGAATCTATGCTTAACAAGCCCACTCCCTAACCATGCCACATAATGAGAATAACTCTACAATAAAAGGCTTTTCAGTCATGATCCTCTTTGGCAATCTGTTGAAGCCTACGCACCACTTCTCAAAATACTAGTTTTAATTCATAAATGAAGGAAATACTAGATTTCTATTAGAAGCTAGTGAAAATAAAGAGGTAATTTTTCATAGACCCTCTGAAATCTACCCTTGGATCCCTGATCCATGGATCTGCGGACCCCAGGTTAAGAACTCTTGCTATAACATAAATGACTATAAAGGAGGAATGTGCAAATGCTTACCTAAGAGGCTCTATGATTTATGGCTGTTGTTATGGAGAAGTGATGGAGGTCAGCACGGGGTGGGGAGCACTGAAGACAAATGCTCAGAGACCTCTCCTATTCTCCACTACTCACAACTTTTCCTTAATCATAATTAATAGCTAATATTTACATAGTGCTGACTACATCCCAAGTGCTATACTAAGTGATTTACAAATATTATCTCAGTTGTTCCTCACAACAACCCTGGAAGGTAGTGACCATATTATTATCCCCATTTTAGAGTTGAGTGACTTGCCCAAGTCACTTCTCTTTCGTTTCTCCTATCCATCTATCTCTTGATATCTCCCTCATCTTTTCTCCAGCAGTTTTCTTACTCTATTTTTCCTCTCCTTTTATCTTTCTTTCCCCCTCATCTCTCAGGCCTGCCATTAACACTCAGGTACTCAGCTTAATGCCCTATAGCATTTAGAGCTGAGAAGCTCATTGACCCCTGATATGAAACATAAGTACTTGGAGCTGGCCATGGTAAAGAGGACTGATCACTGGGCTTAGGGTCAGGAGACCAGGGTTTGAGTCTTGCCTCTGCCATACTAGTTATCTGTCTTGGGCAAGTCACATCATTTCTCAGAAACTCTATAAAATGAGGGGAACGTGTCACATGATCTCTGGAATCCTTTCTGGTTCTAAAATTCCATCATACTAAGTGAAATACTTCCCTCTTACGTAGGGGGTCACCAGGATGAAAAATGTATCTCAATTTCCTCAAATTTCCTATAACCCTTTGTGAAAAGTCTTTCTCAGATTCCCAAGAGTTCCTTGGGATCTGTTGCTCCTATCCCCTCCATCTGCCCCTTAGGTTATGGGAAATCACACCTATTTGTGGGTTTTTAGAAATAGCCTATTTCTTTTTTTCTCCCTGTTATTTACCTGACTATCCTATTCCAATTAAATATTTTGCTATTATATTAGGGGAGAGGATGGGGAATTATGTTGTATAGAAAACAAAAAAACTTGGGTGTCAGAAGGACATGAAAACAAGGGAAATTATGCAGCAGTAATGATACTCAAGTTCTGAGAAGAGAAAGGGAGCCTAGCTACTGACCTGATTTGTGATATTGGCCAAATTGTTTCTTTTCTCTGAGTCTCAGTTCCTCATCTGTATAATGAGGATGGATGAGATAACCTCTAAGGTCCTTTTCAGAGAATCTATGGTTCTGTGATGCTGAGATAATTCTGCAAAGCTCTAAGGAGTTCCTTGGACTGACCAAAGCTACCGCTAGAACTGATACTCTTATGTTGGGACAGAAACAAGCGTAGACAAGAATAATACACCTTACACCTGTATGATGCTTTATACTTTTCAAAGAGTTTTCATGTACATTATCTCTCTCATACCATACAAGAACGCTGTGAAGCGATGAAGAATCACCATAATATCATTTCTGTGTCACAGATAAGGGGACGGAGGCATTTGCCCAAAATCACAATTTGCACCATATCTGAAACTAGAACTCTGTTGTCCTGACGCACAATGCAGTGCCCTTCCCACCACAGCAGCACAAGGTGGGATGACAGGACCAGAGTACCTGTTTTTTCTCTGATCCCTTGTTGACTGGGGCCTCCAGTCTCCAAACCAAACTATCTGACTGGTGCCTCTTACCTGGGTGCTAGAGGGCCCAACAGCTCGCCGTGGAACCTTGATGTCAAAGCCACCCTTCGGGTCCTTTTCCCCTCTCAGGCAAGGATCGTTTGGTGGTTCCCGACCTCCCTCCCAGTCACAGATTGTTTTCCGAATAGCCTGTAGGACACTGGAGCACGAAGGTACATGAAATCAGACTCTGGTGTTCTAAGAGAGGAAATTAGTCTAAACTCATATGGAGGGAAATAACTTGGGTGGAAGACCATAGGGTCATAGAACTAAAGCTAGAAGGAGCTTTTGGAAGCCATCTGTTCCAGCCCCCTCATTTTACAGGTGAGGAAACTGAGGTCCAAGGTATCATCAGGGGCAAGATTCATATCCACATCCTGATTCCAGAGTTCCTTCCTCAGTATCACAAAGATTGGACCAGTTTAGGTGCCTACAGTTTGGGTACTTTTCATTCTAGGTAGGAGGGAAATCTCTCTTTTCAGGCCTTTCTGACTAATCTCCTTCCTCTGTGACCTGATGAAGGTGGCCCAGCTCCCATACAGGGAGACACAACTGGTTTGTCCAAGCACTATGGCACATGGGAATTGGTTAAGCAATCAGGATGGTGTGCTGCTAATGAAGGGTGTTCTGTTTCCTCTTCGGGTTGCAGTTAAGCCCTCAACCACTAGGAATCTCATGGGAAAGGGGGAGCCGGGTCTTTGTTTCTGAGTTGATGCCATCACTAACCTGATGAGGACATTCTTCTTCTTCCTCACAGCCTGCCTCAGGGGCTCTCTCAGGGTCACCTGGGCAAAGTCCTGCAGGGCGGCATAGATGGTGTTCCTGATGGCCTGGTTAAAGACACTCTCCATTCTGCCCATGAGCACCTGTAGACCTTTGATCATAGCAATCACCTGGGCCAAGAACAAGTTTGAGAGTCAATCACACCTTGCCCTCCTAAAGCACATTCCTTTACCTTTGATCAGAATCACCAGGTAAAAAAAGGAGGGATGTTCAATCAAATTCAATCCTCTCATTTTACAGATGAAGAATTGAGATATCATGATGTTAAGTGACTTGTCCAAGGTCCTTCAGGTAGTAAAATGGCAGAATAGTATTCCAACCCAGATCCTTTGATTCCAAGACCATGGTGTCATGTTCCATGTTTTTGTTTTTTTTTGACCAGTCCTATAATTTCATTTGTGTAGTAGAAATCCTAGTAAGGAAATGCCCTCTACCAATGTAAAATCAGAAACTCTTCTGGAGTTTTGGAGACTTGCCTAGAATTCTAAGAGGTAACTTGACTTGCCTACAGTCACGCAGCTACTATGTCAGACACAGGACTTGAACTCAGGCCCTCCGTTTATTCCATCACATCACCTCCCTGGGGCACTCTGACCTGACAAAACCGTGAGCACTGTCTTCTCCTGATCCTGAACTGGCCCTGATTCTGCGCTTTGGTCAAAGCACAGCACAGCACAGCAGATCTGGATTAATCCCCAAATTGTTCTCAGTCTTTGTGTTTCCCAAAGGAGCCCCCAAATCTTTTTGAGTCGTGACAGAAGTCATTTTCACAGATAACAGCCTTTGTCTGTCTCCCTCAGGTCTCTACAATGACAGCTGCCCATATTCATCTTTCCAAAGCACTTTCTAACCATGATACCCTTGAAGTCAGTAGGACAAGGATTATTATAATTCCATTTCTATTTCTAATTTTTTTTTTGTTTTAAGGAGAACGGAAGAAAATGAGAGAAAGAAGGTCAAGTGCATGACCAAGGTCATACAATGAGTTAGTAAAGCTGGAACGAGAATGTAATAATCCTGACCTATAACTCTTGAGTTTTGTCTTCTGGATGACAAAAATAATTCCCACTTACACAGTGATTTAATGTTGACAAAGCTCCTTCCTTACATTGACCTATGAGATGTCCCTTCTCCCAACAGAGAGAGCGGGGACAATGGAGGAAGAATACAGTAAATGATATCAGACAAGGTCTCTGTGTCCAGTGGTCTTCCTTAATTATTTTTCTTTGTTTCAAGAAGGGTTCAGTGATGAGATGGGGGAAGAGGTTAAAGGGAAAGAGCTGTAAAACAAGATGCTACCCACTTCCTCTCTGTATATAGAGAGGTGAGGGACTGCCAAATCAGAATAGCGTATGCATTGTAGACAAAAAGGAATTTTGTTCAGTTGTTTTTGTCATGTAGGAAAGTTCAATGAGGAAGGGAGAAAGAGAAGGAAATGACTACAATTTAAAGCTAAAAATCATTAAACATTTTTAAAGGTACCAATACAACCAGAAAAAAAAAACAACAGAAGAAGACCTCTGATTATAGACTGATGTGGTTTGTTCTTTGTTCTTGAAGAGGACCATGAATCAGGGAGTGATGCCATGACTTGTAAGTGAATTGGATTTAAGTGAGGGAAGGCTGTGCAAGGTCACCAGCCTCATTTGCTCCTCTAGAGCCATCTGGGTCCAGTGGCAAGGTACAGATTAGGAAGACTGGAGATGGCCCCAGATGAAGTGGGAGTCCGTGGCCTTTCTAAACTAAGGTCTTTTCCAGGTTTCAGTTTGACTGAGGCAATGCCCACTCTGTGATTAAGTGTAGATAAAAAATGAGACAAAAAATGGCCTCTTTTACCTAGTCAAAAAAAAAATATTTAGAAATAAATTTCTAAATAATATTTAGAAATAAAAAAATAATGGAGGAAGACGGCAGGAAGGAAAGAAAAGATCCCTGCCTTGGCACTCTATCTCAACCCACGCAATTCATCAAAATTAGGAAAGGATTCACAGAGTTGCAAGGATTTAAACTGAACCTTGAAGGAAAGGTAGCTCTTAGACAAGGGAAGTAAAGAGAGAAGGGCATGTCAGGAAGCTGGGGAAGCAAAAACAGCATGGTGGGAATATATGTGGCAGTTTTGGGAAGAGTGGGGAACTAGCCTGGGTAAAAGTGGATGGTTTGTATAGTGGGGATAAGATGAAACAATTGACTGGGACCTAGTAGTGTGACCGTAAGTCACTTCATGCCTCAGTTTCCTCATCTGTAAAAGGGGTTGTATTAGATGACTTTTAAAGCATTTTTACTTCTAATATTTTGGAAATTCTCTCTGTCTCTCTTTCCTGGTGCCCTAGTTAATTCTCAAAGACTATAAGTTATAGACAATTTCTCAGTTTATATTAGTGGAGAGAGTTGCAATATAGAGGGATTATGCCTAGACTGATGAAATTGCAGGTGTGGTGCATATATCTTTGAGTCCTTGAGCCTCTCAAAAATACACACTCTTCTGTTCTGGTCAGGACCTATGATTTCATCTTGGCTAAGAACTCCTAATAGGTAGATCAGAGCATCATCAGTTTAAATCTGAAAGGGATGTTAGAAATCACCTAGTCCAAACCAACCTAGGTGGTGCAGTAGATAGAATGCCAGGTCTGGTATTTGAAATATCTGAATTCAAATTTAGCCTGAGGCACTTACTAGCTATGTGACACTGGGTAAGTCACTTAACCCTGTTTGCCTCAGTTTCCTCCTCTGTAAAATCAGCTGTAGAAGAAAATGACAAGCTACTCCAGTATCTTTGCCAAGAAAACTTCAAATGAGGTCCTCAAAAGTTGGACATGACTGAACAGCAATATGAACTCTTCCTTTACAGATAAAAGAACTGGAGCTCAGAAAAACTGTAACTTGCCTAAGGTCCTTCCACAGTAGAGTGAATGGCAGTGCTAGTATTTGAACCCAGGTTTGTGGATTCCAATTCCAGCATTCTGTCTACTGTATCAACCTGCCATCTTAAAGTTTTAGAGAGGTGCCTGGAGCTCTGAGAATTCAAGTGACTTGTCCAGGGTCACACTGCCAATATGTTTCAGGAGGGAGACTTGAACTCTCCTAATCATTATTCAGGGATCAGTTCTCTATTCTCTATTTCATGGGGCCTCAATGTAGACCCCAGTGGGGTGTACAAGTGTGTTTCCCTCCAAGAAGCATTGTGGTCCAGTGGACATATCATTGGCTCTAGTGTCAAATGCCTTGGGTTTGAATCCCAGCTTAACTATTTATTGCCTGCAGGACCTTAAGTCGCTGAAAGTCTGTGGGCCTCAGTTTCCTCATCTGCAAAATGATGGGCAATCTTGAAGGATCCTTCCAACTCTAAAGTCTGTGCCACCAAGAGCTGATACCTGTGTTAAGCAAGAGTGAACTAAATGTTGATCCTCAATTAGAATGGGCTGCATTAAATTTCTAAATCTCCAAACAAACATTAGGCCACAGGCTGCCACAAATTTTAAACAAATGCCTGGATGAACAAGTTCAGCTGAGTACAGTCAGTATTCACAAAGACCTGCTGGTGACTGATTAATTCTAATGGAACGAAAAGAGAGTGGTGATTCTACAGCCACCTCCTCCAACTCTCTCTCCCACATCTCTCAGGGACTCTCATAGCTGCCTCAATGGATGCAAAGGAAGGTAGCATTCAGGAGTCACCTGGCTCTCGCCTACGGAACCCAGCATCACCTCCAGCTCTGAAACTGGATGACATCATAACTTAGTTGTTCTCAGTCATTTATGCCTTAATGAGTTTCAGATTCTTGCCTGGGAACAACTTTTGGGGGACCATTCAGGAAAGGCCTTAGGGTTCCCATAGCATGGAAATTGTACTTAGGGTGTTAGCCTAGATACACCCCAACATGAACAGAGGGTTGTAGAGAAAGGAGATGCTCACCTCCACAAAGGCAAACTTTTCCTCGCTAGTGTAGTTGTAGCGGGTGGCTCTCTCATACTCTTCCGCTGTGCCAGGGCAGTCCTTGTTGCAGAATTTGTCTGTAGGATGAACCAGCTTCCAGGAGTACTGGGGAGGGGAAGACCAAAGATGAACATGGGCTGTTGTTACAGGCAGGATGGGAGGGAGATGACATCAGCCTGGGGTCAGAGTTGAGGTCACTTACCACCTCCATGACATGGGCACTCCACTTGGAGAGCAGCTGAAGCCCCCGCAAAGCCAGATCAAAGAGCTCCTTGTACTCTTCATCTGACTTCTGGCTGTCTAATCCAGAGCCAGTCACCACCTGGAGAATATTACCCAACGAGGTGGTCAGACCAATTTGCCCATTCATTTCTCCCACCCTAATCCTGGCTCTGCTCTTGCTTCTAGCTCAGGTCTCTTTGCTAAGGAAATAGGCCTTTTCATTCATCTCTACTTGCCTCAGGGGTAAATAGGGAGGGCAATGGACCAGTGGTGTAGGGAACACTCAGGTGAGGAAACTTCCTCTACCAATGCATCTTCTCTGCAATTTATAATCTTAGAGTGTCACCTATAGCAATGAGAGATTCCATGACTTGCCAAGAGCACACAGCTAGGATGTGTCAAAGGCAGGACTTGAATCCAGGTCGTTCTGACTCTAGGGTCAGTTCTCTATCCACTAGGCCATACTGGCTCTTAGCTTTGACAGAGCTGCTGTTGAATGTTACTAACCCATTATACAATCATAGAAATAAAGAATGATAGACCCAGAATGCAAAGCGACCTTATAGGACATCTAGCTCAGACATACCCTCCTCCATATAACCTTTCACTTTCTTTCCTTATCTTGTCATTCCTTCACCTGTACTGCCCTTCTCTCTTCTCTAGATTATTAAAATCTTATCCATCCTTCAAGGGCCAACCCAATCCCCATACCTCTGTCAAACCTTCTGTAACCACTCAGCCCAAAGTGATCTTTCCCTCCTTTAAACTTCATCACCACCAGTTATCTCTCCTCATTTGACACTTATTAAATGCTGCCTTGCATTAGTTGTGTTTTTTTAATGGGCCCTATCTCCTCACACAGAAATATGTACAAGGTTTTTTGGGGAAAAACTATATGTTTTATTTTTTGTCTACCCTATCTCTCCAAAGTGCCTGTCAAAGTGTCATACACGTAGTAGGAACTTAATCACTATTTGACTAATAGCTGACTGAAAACTGAATCAAGTCAAAACATGGCATCAAAGTACCAAGAAGGTTTTAATACTCTCAATGACGCCTAAAGATCCTAACCAAGTTTTTCTGTAGTCTTGGATATAGCAATATGACCATTAATTGTAGATTTGAGCCCTGTGTGGTATTATCTATATATCTATATCTATGTAGATATAGATATATAGATGAGGTGGGTGGACTTGACCTCTAAGGTCCCTTCTGTTTCTAAATCTATAATTCTATAACCCATAACCTACATGCTCCATGCCCAAGGCAGCTCCCTTAAAATGTAATCCATATATGACACCCTTCTTTGCAGAGGGCTAAGGGAGGAGGATGAATATGGAGACAGTTATGGGTATAAGACAGTGCTCTTGCTATCAGACTCCAGTAATAAGTGGGTTAGTATTTTTATTGGAGCTTTTTTCTTTTTCTCTTTCTCTATTACAAGAGATGGCTCAGCTTAGTAGAACATTCAGAAGTAAAGTGATGCAAAAATAAAAGCTAGAAATATTTTAAATGCAAGTCACTGGCCACAGTATGATGAGAAGATATAAATGGTAACTCATCACTACTGAAGGAAAAACAACTTCAAACCTGTGACTTATTGGCTTCATATGTTTTTTAGTCCCAGCACATGTGGCCCAGAATAGATTCTAAAAGTCGTGCTGAAACTCTCTTATCTTGTCCAAATATTAAAAACTTGGGGGAAAGCTAGTTAGAAGGGCATCTCCTTCTTTGACACAAAGAATGGTGCAGAGAATTCATAAGTGTGCTGGAATCAGCTTGAATTGGCCCCGGAGAGCTGATAGTTAAATTTTCATTGTGAGCACTGACACCTTTGAAATCTGTAGGTGCTACAAATCAGGGCTTGATGTGTCATTTTGTTGGATGTCAACTTAAGAAAATGATGGATAAAATGTTAACAATACAGATTAAATTTAAAAGTGTATCATAGTACTTTTTTTCTTGGAGAGCTGCTTGTTAAACATTTACCAGTACAACTCAGAGTAATCCTCAGGCTCTGACCTACTCCTCATTTAGTCATGTCTACAAGCGTTCCAAACTTTTTATCCCTTTTTCCTTTCTCCTACATTCTCTCATTTTTTCTTTTTCTGTCTCTCTGTTTCTGTCACTCTTTCTGTCTCTATCTCCCTCTGTCATTTTCTTTTTCTGTCTCTATTTCTATTTCTTTGCCTGTCATTTTCATTTTCTGAAAGTCTCTGCCTCTCAGTCTCTGTCTCTCTGCCTCACTCCCTCTCTTTCTCCTTCCCTTTTGCTCTTGGGGGACAGGGAACCTCTGCTGCCTCTTGGTCCCTTTCTTGCCTTCCCACAGCCAATCCCAGTAGCCCTGGGACAGGGCTCACCTCACTGTTGCTATAGCGAGCGAGCTCGGAGATGAAGCGGATGTGGTCATCCCGGATCTGGACCATCTGCTCACAGATGTTGTACTGGGGGCTGATGCTGCTCTGTGTGCATGTCCACCTGGACA
This sequence comes from Bettongia penicillata ogilbyi, assembly GCA_023548195.1. Classification (NCBI taxonomy): domain Eukaryota; kingdom Metazoa; phylum Chordata; class Mammalia; order Diprotodontia; family Potoroidae; genus Bettongia; species Bettongia penicillata. Next base: position 115,650 of record JAJHZJ010000278.1, read on the forward strand.
GAAAAGCATGGGGTCTGAGTAGGCACCCAGCGTCACACTCACGGGTGGGGCAGAGTCCTTCTGTTCAGAAGTTGCTCCTTTTGTATCCATCAGTCTGTCACTATGGCCCTCTTGGGGCTTTGGAACAAGCAAGGATCCACGAAGGTGATACATCTCAGTCAGCATGGCCAGGGGAACCTGCTAAGTCAACTACATGAAGGACCCACAGGGGAGTGGGTCAGCCTTTCTGCTTCTGGGGCATGTGGAATCCCTAGGGAACTAGCTTCTATGTACACAGGACCATCTTGTACTGATCACCACAACCCTCTCCACTGTGTACTTACCTGGCAGTTAGGAGGGGTGAAAATCTGGCCAACCCTCTCCTCAGTTACTCTCCAGGGCTTCTGGTGACGGAAGGCAGTGCAAACTGTGCAATGTGCCAACATCATTGTGTCACCATCCTGGGGAGGCATCTTTATTTGGGATGGGGGCCTGGGTTGGGGATAGGTGGGTCATAGTGGAGAAACTCTACACTTCAGAAGCCTATCACGTATGTGGAATCTCTGTGGTAGAGCAATACCACCTGACAAGACAGCATACTTGGCTAATGCCACTGACCAGATGCTATTTTTTTTTTCTTCTTTTCATACCAAATGACTTTCCTTTGATGCAGAAAACCTCCAGAAATGGAAGTGAAACTCCTCTCACTATGAATACTGGAGAAGCTGAGGAGTGATCTTGGATCCTAAGCTAGGGCTAGAAAAAAGCTTCGAGATCATCTGGCTTGGCCTCCTTGTTTGGCATAATATGTCAGTGTGGGGAATAGAGGAAAGAACCTGAATCTGCAGGTGGAGGACCTGGGTTTGAATTCAGGCCCTGCTATGGTTAGGGTTAGTTATTTAACCTCTCTGGACCTCAGTTTTCATCATCTATGAAGTGAGAGTATTTAACCGGATGATTTCTAACGTCCCTTTCAGTCCTAAGTCTACGATTCTATTAAATAGAGATCCAGAAAGAAGGGTTTTATTTGTCTAATGTCACAAAGTTAGTTTTTATCAGAGCTGAAATTAGAACCCAGGTCTCCTAACGCTGACCCACTTCTCTGCATCAATCTAGAAGTAACTACAGCACCTGCCTTCACCCCTAACTTCTTCTCTCTGAGAACTCATGGACATTTGGGGAAAATGAGTTTGAAGTTCTCAACTTGATGCCCATCTAAAAAAACCTCTGCACATCATGTGATAACACAGTGGGCAGCACCGGCTAGGGAGAGACATAAAGCATCATTTTATTATTGTCAGTCATTTATATAGTGATAAAAGATTTGTTTTTCATGTATTACCTCATTACAGAGACTCATCTAGCTTTACTTTGGCTGGCACAGGCCAATGTGATCTGACCATTTTCTGTGTATCTGTGCATCCAGCACTTCCCACAGTGCCTGGAATCTATTAAATATACATGCTTCTGGACTGACTGATTGACTGATCTCTATCTCAGATATAAGGCCTAAAGCAGGCTGAATTCAAGGATGCCACATCGGATTTTCTGGGATGCTAAGCTCCTGGATTAAGCACTGCTGATAACTGTGCCACATGGTAGAAAATGGGGTGATTCTGTGAGATGGGCTAAGACGAGACAGTCAGACCCACTCCACATTTAGTCATGTGGTAGGGTCCTCACCACATCTATGGCTAGAGGTAACTCACTTGTGATGTCCACATAGTTTCCAAAGCAAGAACTACTCCCAATGCAATATCCTGCATTCCTCTCTAAGTCCTGAGTAGAAAAAGGCCTTCTTTGCTTCTTGGCGACACCCAAAGATGTGGGGAGTGGCATGTCCTAACTTCATAGAGTGCTGTGGTTGTGCTCTGAGCACGTTTGTACCCTGAGAACAAAGAGTGGGTAAAAAAGTGTTCAGAGCACTCCACCATGCACACCTGCCCACTCACTCCTTGCCACTCACAGGCTACGAGCCCAGGAAGCATGACCCCGAAGGCCAGGTACGAGGGGCTAAGGCTCGCATCCAGACCCCCACACACTCCCCACTCCAGGGAGAGTGGAGGAGCCAAAGCTGCTCCCTCAGCCTCCCTGCCAGGTGGGACCACACAGGAGCCAAGAGACATTATGGCACGCACTCACTTGGATTTGTTCTCCTCATAGTGAGCACTGGTCTTAATGTATCTGGCCAGTTCTATCTGCATATCGCCGAATAAAGGGACCACTTGCAGCTGCTGCAAAGGAAACAAAACACAACATAACAAATAAGAGACGGAATGGGAAGAGCTCAGACGGATTTTCTATGACGGCAAAGGAGAAGAAAAGAGAGCATGAAGACATGAGCGTGTCGCTCCCGTGGAGACGACTCTGTGTTCCCTCCTATTGCTTCCTAGAGGCAGCAACCATTTTTGCTTTTGTATCTAAGTACAGTATAGTGTCTTACATGTTAAAGACACATGGTTGTTGCATCGAATTGCTGGTTGAACATAGATGTATTCTGGCCTACGCATGCGATCCCAGAACCGATGTCTAGGGATCCTTCTTTTAGGCCTTATAAACCCAATTTTACAGATAAGTAACTGAAGCTCAAGCAGATCAAGTGACCTGCCCAAAGTCACACAACTAGGTAATGGGCAAGCCAATTTTAGAAACTGGCAAATGCTATTTCCTCTCTAACATGGTACCTCCCTCAAATTAGAAGAAAGACTCAAGAGGATTTCCATTATCCTCAAGAACAAGTTGTTACTATTTCATTTCACTAATAGAAGGAAGTTAGAGACTGGAGGGAATGCAACTGTGATGAAATATAGAATTTTTTTCATGAGAACATAAAGGAATTTTAACTAAAAAAAGATATTGGGACTCAACAATCAATTCAATAAAGCATTAGAAGAGATACCTAGAGGGGTATTCACTTCCCTTAAGCATCCTTAAAAATGAGGGTCTAGTTTGACCATGAGATGGTTCTGCCTGGAGACATGGAACTGAATAAGATTATCCAATCCATCAAGGTCCTTTAGCACTTTCTGATCCCACCTAATTCAATGTGGAATCTCAGTCTGGTTCTTCCCATGATATAATGCAAAAAGCCCTAAACGTGGAGTCAGACAGTCTGGTTTCAAGTCCCAACTCTCCCAGTGACAAGTTATATGAACTTGGGCCAATCACTTCACCTCTGAGTCTCCCTCCTCACCTATAAAATGGGGATAACAATACCTGTCCTACACACCTCCTGGAGTTGTTGGGTCCAAATGAAAAAAAATTGTGCAAAATATTTATAAATTGTTAAGCATAATACAAACATAACCTTCCAGGACCAAATATGCTTTTTTGTATGCAGTAGGTATTTACTATATGGTTGAATGACTGTAGGAATGAATGAGAACCTTATTTAAGCAGAAAAATGAGACTAGGAGATGACTGCTTCAATGACTTTTTCTCGATGACAGAGAGGGGGATGTGGTGATTCAGAAAGAGAAGATCAACCACTCCCTTCCTCATCAGACACGGCTTATGGCTTGAAGGTTTCTACGATGTATCTTCCAGTACCCCAAAAGCCCAAACCCAATTCCATCCCACTGCGTATCGATGGCTCTCTCCATACGTGCAGATGGACACATCTGCTTGGGAATGGGTAACCCTTCAGATGCTCCCACGCAAACCCTCTTGTTTTCTAATGCAGAGAGCCTATACATCAGCTTCCCCACTGCCTTCTGACTTGACCCCAACAGCAGACACTGACCTTAAAGAACTTATCTATTTTGCTGAGGTTGATTCTCTTCTTGGCGTCCAGTTTGTAAATATTACTGACGTTTCCATCCATCAAATAGAGGCCAAAGCCCATGACCTAGAAGAGCAGGCGGGAGGAGGATTAAGCCCGAGAAGCTGGGCCCAAGACATCCCATGGTAGGATCCCCTTGAAAGTCATTCTCTCAAAAAAATACATTTTTAAAAGCATATTATTCTTTCAGCTTCAATTAAGGAAAGCAGGCAAAAGCTTGAGTTCTAATTTCACTTTTTAAAAAAGACCTCAATTTCTCCTAAAGAGACACTGAATGTATAACATATTGTTTGAGGATCAGTTGAAAGAACTGGGTATGTTTAGCCTGGAGGAAAGAGCTAGGAGAGAATGTGATTGTTGTCTTCCAATACAGGATTTCCCAAAAGTCTTGATGGAGAAACTGTACCAAGGTTTTTTTCAGACACTCTGCATGTGATGCTCCGACATTTAGAAGTGGAATTAATCTCATCTTAGAGAGAAGAACCAGAACCAACAAATGACTGGAAGTTCAGTGAAAGTTGATTTCTATTCAACACAATGCAAAACTTTCTAACAGGGCTAATCAGCCAAGGAATAGGTAGCCTCACAAGGTAGTGAATTTCTTTTTATGACAGTCTTCAAGTGAAGGCTGGATAATTATTTGCTATAGAAATTGCAGAGAAGATTTTTACTCAGGTAGAAGGTGAACTAGACTACTTCTCAGGTTCATGGATCACAGATTCAGAGAAAAAAGGCAGACTTTCTCTTTAAACTCTGATATGTTGTAAGAGGTTCCAATGGGCCACTCCCAACATTGTTAGATTTCAAAGTAGGCCTTTTTACAACTCTCACAGGGCATCCTTGGTCAGAGATCATTTTTCTAATTATCTCTTTCCCATACAATACCCTAAGGTTCCTCATATGATACCACCTTCAGGGAATGACCTTTATGAAATGAAAGAAGAGAAAATGGATAGAAAAAAAACTGTGTTCCCCTCCCTAGGCAAAATGTTCCATTGGTAGCTAAGAGCACATAAGTGCCCACTGAAAAGAACTAATGAAAAAATTTGCTTCAATACATCCTTAAATGGTGAACATCTTTCTGTTCAGTGTATTGGTAAGGTATCTCCACCTGGTGGTGGCCGACTGGCACTGACACAGAGACAGGACAGATTTTTTTTTAATCACTGTACCTGAAATGATGATGATGATAACTGACATTTATACAGCGCTTACTATGTTAAGCACTTTATAATTATTATCCCATTAATCCTCACAACAACCCTAGGAAGCAGGTGATCTCATCCCCATTTTGCAGATGAGGACACTGAGACAAACAGGTGAAGTGACTTGCCCAGGGTCACAAAGCCTTTGAGGCCAGATTTTGAAGTTGGGTCTTCCTGACTCCTGGTCCAGTGCTCCCACTGTCCACTAAGTTACATGACTGGTCCATGTGACGGATTTAAAGAGAGAAGATGACAAAGATGACTTAAAAAGAAGAATTAAAAACGATGGGTGGGAAATAAGATGAAAGAGAGATACTGGTAAGGAAATGAATAATAATTTGAAAGCAAAATCTATGATTGTTTGAACATCTCAGTTAAGAATTCTGTTTAGCTATTTGAAACAGCAAGGTCCTAGAAATGCTCTAAGGGTAGCATGACCCTGGTGCCCCAGGTAGGAGGCCTCACTGTCCTGAGAAGGCCTCTCCTACTGCATTTCAAAGTGATTTGGGGAAGTGACCTATAAGATCAAACTCAGCTACAGAAAACTTGATGGAGAAAATTGAGATAAAAGAAATGAGTAGGGTCTTTCCTAAGGAGACCTCAAAGAAAATGAGGATGCAGGGCATCAAGGGAGAATGTTGGCCTGGTTAGGATTCCTGAAAAGAGAATCTTTGAGAAGGAGATGGACGTCAGAGACAACTAGAGTGGGACTCTAAACTACCATGAAAATTCATATGAAATGAAGCTCTGAGAAAGAAGAAACAAGTCAAAATGGAGATGAGAAGGTTTACTTGGTTTGGGGAGCAGCGGTGGGGCTTGGCCCAGAACTCCTTGTAAGAAGACACCATCTATTAATGCAAGTTGGAACCTTTTCGGCAACTTCATCTTAGAGAGGGTCTTTGAGCAATGAGAGATTAAAGGACATGCCAGAGGTCACACAGACAGGATGCATTAGATATAGGACATGTCCCTAGGTCTTCCTGAGCCAGCCATCTATTTACCATGCCATGCTACCTTAAGAAAGAAGGAATACGGAAGTCCAACTAGTAATGAGAGTAAGATAGGGTAAATATGAGGTAGTCAGAGAAACATGGGAAAACAAGAAAGTAGAACCAGGAGAACAACATACACAAGGACAACAATGATTAAAATGAAAATAAGACTAAACGACAGAAGAATCTGGATTACCATGATTAATCTGAGTCCCAGAGAGAACAGAATTCCAAAGACAGCAAAATTTAGGTTATGTGCAAGGATTACATCTGGTTTCAAAGAACTGATAATGAAATATAATTTCCTTCTCTCAGAGAAGAGATACACTACAGATGCTTACGCTGTTAAATCATACTCTGAATATCTGTGTTATATTTTTTGTCAATTATTTTTTTCTTTAGGATTCTATGGAGTTATTGGGAAGTAACTGGTATAAAAATATTTAATAAAGCATTTTAAAAAATGAAGGAGAGGCTGGGAAAGGGGAAAACAGAAGACAAGATGATAGATGATCAAAAAACCTTTTACCTTAAGGAGCATATGTTTCTCACTGGGGGTTAGGTACATCTTATTCTCATAGTAATCCACACAGATGTTGACAATGTCAGCCAGCAGCTCCTCATAGCCTGGGATCACCTCCAATTGCTGATGGAGACACTGAAGAAAGCACCCACAGTGTTAGATACACACACAAAACCTTTGCTCTTTCCTACCCAGGGCATTCTGTCTCCATGTGCAGATTCATGGGTCTCTGGAATGAGCCTCTATAGTGTGACGGTGGAAAGCACTTATAGGATGTAAGAGATCTGAGAATCCAGAGAGTTCTGGGAAGCCCTGCTCCATTATGATGATTACAGAAGTACTGGCCAGGAGGAAACCATTGAAGCTCATTGAGGTTTCTAGAACCATCTTTTTAAATGTGCAAAGGACAAATGGACAAAAGGAATTTGTAATTAACTGGCATTACTGGCATATCCACTGGCAGTGTCTAGATGATACAATGAAAGAACTAATTCATTGGGAAAGAAATTATTCCTCTTCCCAACTCCAAGCAATATTATCCAACCGACTGAAGGCAAGCTGGACAATGAAAACTCAGTCCTGGTAAAAGGGATTTGAGCATGACAGCTTTCCACAGAGGAATCACTATTCTCAATCTTGCATAGGAGATTCATTGTTTTGTCTGATAATATGTCATTAAAGTCAGTTTTGGTTGAGTGACAGCTGGGAGTGGCAGTGTTCTGGAAGGCCTGAGTTTGAATCCTGCCCCAGGCACATACTAGCTAAGTTATACTGCCTGTTTTCTCATCTCTAAAATGGGAATAATAATAGCACCTACTTCACAGGATAGTTTTGAGGATCAAATGAGATAATGAATGAAAAGTATTTTAAAGTCTTTAAAATGTTATACAGAAGACCTAAATTAGCTGTCATGCACCTAGAAGCTAGAGACTGGTTAGAAGAAGACACCAGAGGCTGACTTTTGGTAGAAAAGGAAGGCTGAAATTATAGTGGGATGAGTTTTCCCACTGGGTCTTTGGTTTCTATGGCAGTTTAAAGCTATTATAGAAAATTAGACTGGGGGAGAGATGGTCTCTGTGACACAGGCACTAGACTAGGCTGGTCACTGACTACAAAACATTCTATTCATGGCATGCCTTCATTTGCCCACCCTGGAGTTAGCATTTCTGAGAACACTAACCCAGTAGGGAGGGAGGAGAGTGGAGGGGATAAAGAGGAAGGAGGGAGGGGCAGGAGAGCCTGTGGTTGTCACCTGTGTGATCCTGTTATGGTTTGCAAGGAACATGGAGAGGTTCTGAGACTCCTGGATAGACTGAGGATCAGCCATCTTCCTCAGGAACTGGGCTGCTCTGAAACACAGAATACAGAAATACAGAAAATGCCCTCAGAAAATTCCCCAGGCACTGTGGATCTGAGCTGATCCTGACTGAAGCTTTTTAACCCTTGTGTTTGTGTTAAAATGAAAGGGCTTGGGTTTCTTCAACCAGAAAAAACATATTGTGGGTTCTATTCTTATGTACCCAGAAACTCCTTCAAGCGCCCAGCTGTGGCATCTGCCTCATATCCCCTCAATTTCAGATTGTTTCTGAAGACATGTTCTGCAAACCTTTGAGAAGCTGGGCCCTTGCCCGAGTGCCACCCAAGGCTCAGGCCGTCGGACCCATTAAAAGTTTCAGTTACATCCCTCTCTCGGGTGGAATGAAGGAAGGTGAGGCTTTGAGAAGGGGCTCCCCTGACCTCTTGTAAGCAGAGTGGTCATTTTTGACACTGCATTTCATGTTCTTCAGCTCATCGAGGACGGCGAACATGTTGATGAATTTGCCCAGGGTCAGAAGGTAGGCCTCAGAGACAAAGTCCTTCCTCCGTTCTGTGTGGCATAGTCTCTTCACCTCACTGCAGAACCGCTCTATGGCTTTGCGCTGAAAAGCAATGCAAGGAAGGCTAGAGTGGACTGAAGACCAAAGGTAGCCTAGAAGAGCAGCCACCCTCCCTGATTTGTTCCTGGAAGGACTTCCCAAGCCCAAACCTGATTTCTAAGGCAGGGTGAAGTTCATGTACTCCTACGTTACTTAAGTCAAGAGACTTATTCCTTTAGCAAAGATTTACTGACACCACTGTTTTCCAGTGCTCTCCAGCACTAACACTCTACCCCAACTGGGTTAATTCGTTTCCCTGTCTCCTGCACACACCCCAAGCTCATTCTGTCTCCATAGGCAAATTTTGTTCATAGGTAGAAGAGTGTCCTAAGAGATAGAATAGTGGATAGAATCATAGGTTCATAACTATAGAACTGGACCTTGGAGGCCATGTAGCCCAATTCATTCTTTCACAGATAAGGAAAGCGAGGCACAGGAAGCTTAAGTGACTTGACCAGGGTCATACAGCTAGTAAAGGTCTGAGACAGGATTTGAACTTGGGTCTTCTTGACTTCAAGTCCTTTACTAAATCTGGTCTCAGATACGTGCCTTGGGAATAAGGAAAATACCAGTTCAAATCCCATTTCTCATACTTATTACATGTGTGACCTCTCTGAGCCTCAGTTTCCTAATATGTCATATGAGAATAATAAATAACCCCACAGGCTGGTTGTGAGAATCAAATGAGATAATATATGTAAAGTGCTTTGCAAACCTTAAAAGCACAAATGAATGTGAATTGTTGCTGTTGCTATCTTTATTTTGGACTGGACCTGTGATTCCATTAATATAGAGAACTCCAGGTGAGAAAACTCTCTTTACCCATGCAGGTCACTGCTTACTTTGCAACTTATTGTCTTACAGAGTTATTTTTATTCATTGTATTTCCCTTACTTAAAATTTCCACTCCCTCCCTCTCTTTGTCCCTTCTACCTATTCTTCAAGGTCCAGTTCCAGGTTCATCACCTTCTCTGGCAATTCCAGCACAGATGACTTTGCCTTCCCTGAGTAACTAATGTACTGAAGTCACAAGGTCATAGACATGGAATTGGAAAGGACCTCAGACATCATCTAGTCCACATCCCTCATTTTACAGATAAGGAAACTGAGGCTCAAAAAAGTTAAGCAACTTGCCCAAGGTCAACAAGCAGGTATTAACACAGCCAGAATGCAAACTGAGGTCATTGGATTCCAAACCCATGGCTCTTTCCTCTGAGTGTTTGTTACGAGTCTGTCAGTTTCACTTCCTCTAACCTGTAAACTTGTGAGGGCAGACTCTGCTCTGTGGCTTCTCTTGTATATGACACTTATGTAATAGACTCAGTCACTAGTTGATTAAACCAAGGTCCTTAGTTCAGTGTAATGGAGAAACCAGAGATAGAAGAGTAACAGATACTTATACAGTGGCTTAAAGTTTACAAGATGTTTTGAACCTCATGGCAACCAATGAGGTAAGGACTAATGATATTATGATGTCATTTTACAGATGAGAAAACTGAGGTTCAGTGTAGTTAAGTGACTTGTCCACAGTTACAAAGTTAGTAAGGGTTAGAGGAGAGATCTGGATTCAGGTTTTCCTGACTACACTCTCTGAGTCTTTAAATGACTCCCACTGTGATCCAACTGCTCTAAATTTAAAGGTAGACTTTGAAGTGCCTAGACGAGGAAAGCAGCCTGTAAAAAATCCACAATCATTTTATTACATATGTAGATATGTAATAAAATATAAATATAAATAAATATGTAATAAAATAAAATAAAATGATATATAAATATACATACTGTGTGCATGTTATGAGTCACATGTACCATATATATGTGTGCATGTGTGCATATAAAAATAAAATTATATACACATGTGTATGTGTATGTAATGGCAATCAAATTAGTATCTTTTGCTGGTTTTGTTTTACTAAAAGTGCTTCTGATTGAATAATGTGATTGGGGAGGATCCTTCCTGCCCACTGTGGGAAGCTTGATTAGGGGAGTTGTTTTGTAGAAAGGTCATGCCCTCTGACTCTAAAAAGTGTATAAATACCCTGAGGGTGAGGTTTTACTTTGGGGCTTATGGACAGGAATTGTTTCTTTGGCTAGACAAAACTCTGGGAAGCCACTAAGGATCCTCCCCTCCACCCACATCCCACCCCCACCATATGTATGTATGTAATGGTCAGGTAATTTGGAAGCACTGTGTATTGATTTTTGCTTTCTCTGAAATTTTGACTTGGATTTTTCTCTGATACCTGTGCTTGATTAAAGTGATTGTTAACCCCTTGAAAGTTGCTTTCCTTTTATGAATGCAGATCTAAGAACCTGTCATAGCAGGTCCTCCTGTATATGTTGGGGTGCTTACTGATACAATGTGAGCATATAGAAATAATATACACAATACACATAATATATGTACATAATATAACTCATGTGTGTCTATGATAAAATGCTATGTACATACATGTGTGGACATGTACATGTATTTATGTTTCAATATGGCTGATGTGGAAATGTAATTTAATAAAGAGACCTTAGAGTCTGTGTGGGCTGTTTTGTTCTTTAAATCAGTTCACCTTCTCCTATGGAAGATCCTGTAATCTTTTCTCTTTGATGAGAGAATAATGTAATGAGATAATGAGATAATGTATCATAGTAGGAAAAACACTGGCCTGGGAACCCGAGGAGACTTGGGTTCCACTCCCAACACTGTCAAAGAATAGCCATGGGATTCTGGGCAGGTCACCTCCCCTTTTTGAGTCTCTGTTTCCCTATCGGTAAAATGAGGGCATGAAAAGTATTACAGTAATGATCTTTATTCTAAGTTGAACACGTGATGAAGTTTTGACCTCAGATAAGATAATCTCTCTGAGATTCCATGAATTCATCTGTAAAGTGGAGATAATACCTGTACTACACACTTCACAGGTGTCTAGGTGGCACAATGTATAGATTGTAGGACTTGGAATCAGGAAGATTTGAATTCAAATCCCATCTCAGACCCTCCATAACTATATGACCTCAGGGAAGTCATTTACTCTCTCGTGCTTCACTTTCTTCATATGTAAAATGACAATAATAATAGCCTGTATCAAACAGGGCTCTTGAGAGGATCAGAGTTAAAATACATACCTTGTAAATGAGAGCTAGGTCACTGCTAGGTCACTCTAATGATTCTTTCAGCTTTGTGACAGACCATTTTTTCTGACATTATACAAGTCATTTCCTCTTTCCCAACCTGTGAGTTTCATCATCATCTCTGCAAAGGGCAGTTGAGCTAGGCGCCCTCTACAACCTCTTTTAAGCTCTAAAGCTTTTTAAAATGTAAAATTACACATTTTAATAGCTGTCAACAAAAAGTTATGGGCACAGCAATCAGATCAATATGACCACTGCATCTGACAAGGGCATGCCACTTGGCTGCCCTATGAAGCAACTCACCATCCCAGTGACTCCCCATAAGAAAACTGCCTTCCCTAGATACCACTCCTTATGTGTATAATCTCCTACTACCTGAAGGTAAGCTCCTTGAGGACAGGAATATCTCACTTTTATATGTGTATTGCTAGTTTTGGGGGCAGCTAGGTATCAAAATAGATACAGTGCTGGGCCTAGAGTCAATAAGACTTATCTTCAAATTCAGCCTCAGACACTTACTAATAGTGCAACCTAGTCAAGTCACTTAACCCTGTTTGCCTCAGTTTCCTCACTGTAAAAGGAGCTGGGGAAAGAACAGCAAATCACTCCAGTGTCTTTGACAAGAAAACACCAAATGGGGTCATGAAGAGTCAGATACAACTGAAACAACAACGAATTCCGTATTGAATTCACTGTTTAACACAGTCAGTTTGGCGTATAGTATATATGTTGAAAGATATGTATGTATGTGTAAATATATGTACACACACGCACATACACGCACACACATATATGAAATAAAGGGAATGTTCATTCATTCACAAGCAGCTGGTGGCACAACAGACAGAGAGCTGGGCATGGAGTCAGGAAGACCTGAGTTCAAATCCCAACCTCCAACACTAGTTGTAGGACCCTTGGCAAAGTACTTATCATCTTTTGGCCTCAGTTTCCTTAACTGTGAAATGCGGGACAGAAGATAACAATAGCATCTACCACAAAAGTTTGTTGTGAAGACCAAATCATATGCTTGGTTTTTTTTAAAATGCTAAGAATACTTCCTGGCACACAGTAGGTACTATATAAATATTTATTATCTTCCCTCATTCATTCATTCTAGTCAATCCATCCAAACAAACTCAAAAAATAAGGAGCAAAATGCTACATAACCTTTAACAAGGCAGAAACAAATGAGTGAACAAGCAATAAATAAATCCTGCACTTCAATGGTCTTGTTCTGTGTCCCTTTCCAGGCCTGCTTGATGTTTTAAAAGCCTTGTTTCTGTCTTCCTTCCCTACTTCCTCTTTCCTTCTTCTTTTTTCATTTAGTTGAAGCCAGAATGTTAAGGTCTGTTCTGAAGACTTCTCTGATAAGCTGTGTATTGTTTAAGAAAGGGACTGACTGTGTAGGTCTCTGATTCCCATTTGACCTGTTTCCTGGGTCAGGTGTCAAGTTCGCCTTCCCTTCTCCTTTTGTAAATGGGGAAGGTGAGGCCTCCCCAAGATAGTGGTCATTGAGAAACGATAATAATGAGAATTGTAAAAGCACAGTCACCTGTGCTCAGCCTCAATGGGCATGGCAGGGGTAGATGTCAGAATATTGTTAGATTTCTCTTGTTATTACTTCTCCTCCTATATGAGTGGATAGGTTGATAACACACATTCCAATCATATTTTAAGGTTTGCAAAATGCTTTAGGATCACAGATTTAGAGCTAGGAGGGACCTTAGAGCCCATCTAATCCAATACACATAATTTTATATATATACATAGAGGTATGTATGTATGTGTATGTGTGTATAATCCTAGAAATGAAGAAACTGAAGTCTAGAGAAATTAAATGGATCACCTAAGATCATGCAGACAGTAAATGGCAGAGTCAGAATTTGAACCCAGACCCCCTGACTCTCAATTCAGTTCTCTTTCCACTGCACCAAGCTGCTTTCCTCACAACAACCATACGTGGTAGGTCATGAAAAACATTTTACAGATGAGGAAATTGACTCTCAGAGAAGTCAAGAGACTTTCACGGTCATACAGCTATGAAGTGTTTGAGGTGGGATTCAAACCCAGGTCTCCTGACTCCAAGTCAGTCCAGCACTCTGTCCATTGTTTCTGGAAACAGTTCATTATGTCACACTGCCTACATGTCTGTAAAGGGTAGGCACTTCCAAGGCAGTTAGGATATGTGAGGTGGCAGGAACCTACAAACGCTTATCTTTGGAGTAAGAAGATATTCTTCTAAGACACCTTAGAACCCTGTTCCACCTCCAGGTCGTGCCCTCACCTGAAAGTACATGAACTTCATCAGTTTGGTGACCTCTGGCTCCAGCACTTCCACTGTCTTCTCATAGATCTCCACACGATTGGGCTGCTCATTACATTTTACCTGTGAGGGGAGAAGAAGGCCATGGAGGAATGGATGTTTTTGTGATAACACAGGGGTGTAAGACTCTGGCTTGCCTGGGGACTGGATGGACCCTATAGAAGACTAGTGGAGACATGCAAATAACCATATCCAAGAATTTCATCCTCCTTACTTTCCTTCTTCTCTCTCTGCTCTGACTCTGATCTGTGTATATCTTCCCCTTCCCCCTGGAAGGCCTTTCTCTTCTATCCTTACCATCACTCCCAATGCCCTTCATCCTCTTTTATTTTTCCCCAATGAAAACAGGTGGGCAGGGAACAGCTTCTGGTCAGGGAAAAATGTTCTATCCATACTTCTGGGGGTGGGACGCAAAGGGCAAAATGCAAGAGTTTGCTGGTAAATGTTTAACAACCAGCTCTCAGAGGGTGGGTGGGTGGGGATGTACACACAACACACTTTTGCTTGATCTTCGTTATTAACATGTTCTCCATCACTTTCTTAAGTCTAGACAATTGACAAAACAATCAATCAAGCCCTGAAGTTTAGAGTTTGCCAGTGTCCAAGATGTTAATGTACACACTGAAAATTTAACAGCTACCTCTCCTGAGAGCTGATTCAAGCTGACTCTAGCATATCCGTGGCTCCCCATTGTCCCACCCTGAGTTTATTGAAGGTAGAGCTGAAAGGGATGGCAGCAATCAAGTTCAACCCCACACTTTACCCCATAAGGAAACCGAGATCTTGACAGAAGTGAACTAACTTGATGAATGGTAAACAGTAAAGTCATGATAAGAACCAAAATGTTGTGACTCCTCATGGTGCTCCTTCTATTCCATCACAGTGCCCACAACAAGTAACCCAGAGGAAAACCCTGTCCCATATGTAGAGCTAGCAGATTAGGAAGGGACCCCTGTTAGGGACCAAAAAATGAAAATCCATTTAACTGTCATGCTCTCTATGAACAGGCATTTATTTGATATGTCAAGACAACATGGTGGCATGTCTAAGGAGCTGGCCTCTGAGTTAGGACTCCTGGGCTCATCCCATCTGACACACACTGGCTGTGACTTTGAGTAAATCACTTAATCTTCAATGCCCCCACTCTACTTGCTAAGGCTAGAAGTTGTGGACTGGAGCCAATTTTCACTAGCACAGGTGTCCTCAAAAAGAGGGCCTACACTAATGAAATCTCAAACAAAAATTTTATAAAGTCAAGTCACTTATGCTATAGTAACATGTACAGTGAAAAGAGCACTGAATCTGAAGTAAAAAAAACTCTAGTTTCAAATTCTGGCACCAGTAACCTTGGTCAAATCACTTCCTCTCTTTGAGATGCATTTCCTCATTTGTAAAATGAGGAGGTTGGGCTGGCTAATTTCTAAGTCTTTTTCAATCTCTAAATCCAGAGACCTTTGTAAATCTCTGCTTTTCTGCTGTCTGAGGAAGAGAGTCTGTCCTGATAGCCTGATAGACAACTATTTCTTGGTGTAACACATTAGACCACAGCACCCACCAATTGGTGAGGAGAAGGAGAAGATGAGCGGATTCCAGGAAGCTTCTTACCTGGGGGATGGCCCTTGAGCAGCTTCTCCAGGTGTAAAGCATGACTGCATATTCGTGCCCTTCCTCCAACATTTCATTCTGAAACAGAGATAAATGTCTATGTTGCTAGGACTCCAGACGATAGTGAGAAATAGTTCCTGCTCCCCTAGCTTCTAAAAGAAGCCCCCAAATCCCTGTTCAGAACCCTGACTGCTCCCACAATGAATACAAACTTCCAGACACAAGATTCAAACTCAAATTCAGCACAAATAAGAAGTCTACAGTCAGTGAATCATCTCTCTCTTGGTCATCTCCCCTTAGGCAATCATCTCTACCTCCTCCCTCCTAGAACCTTGGACTCCACCCTATTTTGCTTGGATCCAGGTCTCCACCTCACTTCTTAGCCTTCTCAAAGTCATGCCTTCTGGGTGGGTGTCTGCCTTTCCCACCCAGATAAATTCATACCCCCTTTATATGTTATCTTTCCCCAGTAAAATGTGAGCTTTCTGAGGTCAGGGGCTATTTTGCTAACTTATATTTGTATTCCCAGCACTCAGCACAATGTCTGGCACAAAGTAAGTACTTAACAAATTTTCTTTCTTTCTCTCTTTCTTTCTTTCTCTCTCTCTCTCTTCCTTCCTTCCTTCCTTCCTTTCTATCCTATTTCTCTATTCATCCAACTATCTATCTACCTACCTATCATCTATCCCATTCATCCAACTATCTATCTACTTACCTACCATCCAACCATCTATCTATGTCTTTCTGTCTATCTTTCCCATTCATCCAAGTATTTATCCACCTACCTAGCTATCATCTATCTATCTCTCTATTCATCAATTTAACCATCCATCTATCTTGTCAAGCCACACTTACATCTGAAAAAGTAAAATCACATAGATTATATCTGATCTATAATAATAAAAAAGAGAGGGTGGAGCCAAGATGGCGGAGTAGAAAGACTCACGTATGCTAGCTCCGAACCCACAGCCCATATATTTCCAGCAAGAAGAACTCCCCACAAATTCTGGAGCACTGCAAGGCGCACAGAAACACAGTGGAAAAGATTTCCATTCCAGAGAGCCCTGGAGAGCCGTCCCCAGGGGTCCGTCACGCCCCGGAAAGCGGAGCCCACCCCTGTGCTGCCCTGGCCACGCAGCCCCAGAGGAGCAGATCCGAGCAGACTTCAGGGACGGAAGCTCCGGGGGCCGGGAAGGTCCCTCCACCCACAGATGCTACAGGTCAGTGAGAGAGACGTCTAGGCTGGCCGAGAGGGGAGCGGGGTGTCTCCGTGGCTCGGGCCCCCTCGGGAGGAAGTGGCGGAGGGAGTGGCAGAGGCAGTAGCAGCGGCAGAGGCAACGGCAGCCCGGGACTCCCCGAGCAGCAGGCAGAAGTTCAGGGCCATTACCGAAAGTCTCTGCATAAACCCCGAGGGAACTGAGCCTGGGAGACAGCCCTGCCCTCACCCCAGCACCAGAACTTAAACTCACACTGAATAGCAGCCGCGCCTGCCACGGAAAGCCCATTTGAATCTCAGACCCCAAGCACTAGCTGGGCGGATCTAGGCAGGGGTGGACAGGAATCTCAGAAGTTAAGTAACTGGCTGGGAAAATGCCCAGAAAAGGGAAGAAAAATGAGACTATAGAAAGCTACTTTGATGGGGTACAGATATTCCCTCCTTTCAATTCTGATGACAAGGAACTATTCTTACCATCAGGGAAAAACATGGAGGTCGGGGCCTCTGTATCCCAGACATCCGATGTGGATGTCCGGTGGGCTCAGGCCATGGAAGAGCTCAAAAAGGATTTTGAAAATCAAGTTAGACAGGTGGAGGAAAAACTGGGAAGAGAAATGAGAGAGATGCAAGAAAAGCATGAAAAACGGGTCAATACCTTGCTAAAGGAGACCCAAAAAAATGCTGAAGAAAAGAACACCTTGAAAAATAGGCTCACTCAATTGGCAAAAGAGGTTCAAAAAGCCAATGAGGAGAAGAATGCTTTCAAAAGCAGAATTAGCCAAATGGAAAAAGAGGTTCAAAAGTTCACTGAAGAAAATAGTTCTTCCAAAATTAGAATGGAACAGATGGAGTCTAATGACTTTCTGAGAAACCAAGAAAACACCAAACAAAACCAAAAGAATGAAAAAATGGAAGAGAATGTGAAATATCTCATGGGAAAAACAACTGACCTGGAAAATAGATCCAGGAGAGACAATTTAAAAATTATGAGACTACCTGAAAGTCATGATCAAAAAAAGAGCCTAGACATCATCTTCCATGAAATTATCAAGGAAAACTGCCCTATATTCTAGAACCAGAGGGCAAAATAAGTATTGAAGGAATCTATTGATCACTGCCTGAAAGAGATCCAAAAAGAGAAACTCCTAGGAACATTGTGGCCAAATTCCAGAATTCCTAGGTCAAGGAGAAAATCTTGCAAGCAGTTAGAAAGAAACAATTCCAGTATTGTGGAAATACAATCCGGATAACTCAAGATCTAGCGGCTTCTACATTAAGGGATCGAAGGGCGTGGAAAAGGATATTCCAGAAGTCAAAGGAACTAGGACTCAAACCAAGAATCACCTACCCAGCAAAACTGAGTATAATACTTCAGGGGAAAATATGGTCTTTCAATGAAACAGAGGACTTTCAAGCATTCTTGATGAAAACACCAGAGCTGAAAAGAAAATTTGACTTTCAAACACAAGAAGGAGAAGAAGCATGAAAAGGTAAACAGCAAAGGGAAGTCATAAGGGACTTACCAAAAGTGAACTGTTTACATTCCTACATGGAAAGACAATATTTCTAACTCTTAAAACTTTTCAGTATCTGGGTAGTTGGTGGGATCACACACACACATACACACAAACACACATGTACACACGTGCATGCACACACGTGCACGCACACACACATACACACATGCACGCACATGCAGAGACAGAGAGCACAGAGTGAATTGACTAGGATGGGACCGTATCTTAAAAGAAATTAAGGTAAATGGTGAGAGAGAAATGTAGCGAGAGGAAAGAGGGTGAAATGCAATGGGGTAAATTATATCTCATTCAAGAGGCAAGCAGGAGACTTTTTAGTGGAAGGAAAAAGAGGAGAGCTGAGAAAAAAACATGAAGTTTACCCTCATCACATTCAACTAAAGGAAGGAATAAAATGCACACTCATTTTGGTATGAAAACCTATCTTACAACACAGCAAAGTGGGGGAGAAGGAGATAAGCAAGGCGGGGGATGATGGAGGGGAGGGCAATGGGAGGAGGGAGCAATTTGAAGTCAACATTCAGGGAGGGACAGGATCAAAAGACAGAATAGAAACAATGGGGGGCAGGATAGGATGGAGGGAAATACAGTTAGTCTTACACAACACGACTATTATCAAAGTCATTTGCAAAACTACACAGATAGGGCCTATATTGAATTGCCTGCCTTCCCAAAGGGAATGGGTGGGGAGGGAGGGATGGGGAGAATTTGGAACTCAAAGTTTTAGGAACAACTGTTTAGTATTGTTGTTGCTACTAGGAAATAAGAAATACAGTCAATTGGGAATAGAAAGTCATCTGGCCCTACAGGACAAAAGATGGGGACAAGAGAAGGGAGGGATGATAGAAGAGAGGGCAGATTGGTGATAGGGAAAATTAGACTGCTCGGTGTACTGGGGTGGGGGGGAGGGGATAAAAGGGGAGAAAATTTGGAACCCAAAATTTTGTGAAAATGAATGTAAAAAGTTAAATAAATAAATTTTTATTAAAAAAAATAATAATAATAAAAAAGAGATGTGGAATGTTGTAATGAACAGAGAGTTGCCTTAAGAGTGAAATCCAGCCTCTAACATATCAATTGTGTGATCTTGGCCAAGTCACTTAACTTCTTAATATGTCAGACAACTCTCTAAGTTGTAGAACTCTTGCTGCTCTGCATTGGAACCCGGGAGAAAACTATGCCAGTGAAATCACAGGTCTGGTGAATAATAGTAATAAAATCCACAAAATGTACATATTTCATCAGACATTAGCTACCAATCCTCTTTATGCCAATTTACATATCCATTGCCTCTCATCTCTGGTTCCAATTTTCTGAACTTCAACCTAATGTATCAGCTTCAATCTCACTCTGGAGCCTCCCTCAGCACCTGCCTGGTCTCATGCTAGAGTTTCCATCCTCCATGGGGATCCCCTTCTCCCAATAATGAGTTCCTCCCAGGCCTTCTATTTTGGGGAGCAGCCCAGGTGGGTCAACCTTCATTCCTCTCCCATCTCTGTTTTTGACTTTCCAAACTTCATACTATGACTTAAATATAGTCTCACCCTGAAACCTCCTTCAGCCCCTGGGGCCTCCTCATCCTGGAGCACCCATCTACCCCTAGTCCTTCTTATCCTAAAATGATCCTCTGCTATATTGGTACTCTTTTCCCACTGATGAGCTGCTCCTGGGGGGAGAGGGGAAGCTCCATTTGGGGAGGGGTCTAGGCTGGAAAACCCTCATCTCCCTCCCATCTAAAGTCAGCTTCTGATTCTACAGACTTTAATGTCATGGCCCTGCAGGAATGCCTTTTTCTCTTCCTGTCTCTTTCATGTTTTGTCCTCCCTCCTTAGAATGTAAAATCTTTGAAAGCAGGAACTGGCTTCATTCTGCTTGTATTTGTATTCTGAGTACTTAATACAATGCCTGGAATAATTGCTTCATAAATGCTTCTTGACTACCTACCTATCAATGTAGTGCACGTAATTAATTGTAGGGCTTGGTAGTGATGAGGTTTTCTAAACAGTTCTACCTTTTAAAGCAAACATTGTCTAGAATCAAAAGTTTGACCTCCGAATTAGGTGCTTAAAAAAAGAAAGGAAGAGAGGAAGGAAGGAAAGAAAAAGGGAAGAGAAGGAAAGAAAAGGGAGGGAAAGAGGAAGAAAAAAACAAAAGACTTTGCACTAAGACCACAGAAGAGCAGCTGGCAGAATGAGACCCAGCCAGCAGGCATCTTTCTACCATCTGCCCCCAGAGTTCACATCTGAAAAGGAAACCCGTAATGAGAGAGATGAGTTTTCCACTCAGTGGCACTTAACCCTTCCCCCAACCCTTCCAGCACATGGGTGCTGGGGTTGTTGGGAGGAGGCTCTGGAGTTTCCATGTGTATAAAGGAGGAGGGAGTGCTTCTTTGGAACTAGAGCCACCTGGGCTAATTGTTTTGCTTTACTATATACGTGAATAATAGGACACTTGTTTTCTTCTGAATGGCAACACATTCTGATTTCTGACACTGAAGGTTCCCAAGGGCTCTCCAGGTCCTTCAGGATCTAACCTAATCTGGGCCCTTGGCTATTCTCAACAGGGCACTTTGTCATGGGTCATATTGTATCCATCTCCAGTCATGTTAGATGGTAGCCTTGTCTCCATTGCTGGCTGTGCAGGTAACCCTATGAATGCAGGTTAGAGAACTAAAAGGAATCTTAGAAATCATCTAACCCAACTCTCACTTTATACATGAGTTAACTGAGGTCTAGAAAAATTAAGTGACTTGTCCAAGGTCACACAGAAGTAGAAGTACTGGGATTCCAATCCAGGTCTTTCTTCTTATACTTCCCTGACATCCCACAAGAGACAACATGGTAAATAGTATGTAAACAGTGAATAGTAACTGTTTCTCTTGGCCAGCAATCCTGAGGGTCTTCCCCTCCCAGTTTGATTTTTTTTTTGATTAAAGGGGTCATCCCTTGACTTACTTCTTAAAAAGGCCTATTCACTGAATGGGTGCTACCTCACTCAAGACCTGAAAAGACCTAGGGCCAGGCCTCCCATTGCATCCTGGGCCAACTCTAGTCATCCTAATGAATATTAGGCCACTGGACCCAGATGGCTCCAGAGAAGAAAGTGAGGCTGGTGACTTAGCACAGCCCCCCTCACTCAAATCTAAGTCAACTGCAAGTCATGTCATCATCTCCGAGTCATGGTCCTCTTAGAGAACAAAGGACAAATACACACAACCCTGACATCCCACAAGAAACAACATGGTACAGCAGGTAGAGGACCAGCCTTAGAGTCAGGAATAGTAAGGGTTCAAGTCCTAACTCTGATACACACCATCTGTGTGAGCACAGACAAGTCACAACTTCTTAGAACCTCTGGTAAATAAGTTACAGACCAGCTGCTCATCTGTATCAAAGGATGAAGTGCCCACACTGCGACTTCCCTACACTGATGAAATCACAGACTGGAGAAAAAATACCCTCCCCCTCCCCACCTAGGCTGGGCACACACGAGGTGTTCAATATATATATTTGCTGAATGTAGTCCTGGAAACTTTCACTGAGTATGTGGTGTAGCAGAATGGGTACTGGATTTGGAGCTAGAGGATCTGGGTTTGAACCCTGGCTCTGTCACTTCCTAATTCAGTGACCTTGCATTTCACTTCCTGAGTCTCAGTTTCCTTTTCTGTAAATTGAGGGAGTTGGACAAGATAATGTCTAAGGTCCTCTCCAGCTTTAAATTTATGAACTAGCAGTCTTCATAATTGAGTGCTCTGGTCTGGATGGTCTTCTAGACAACTGCAAAAATGATTATTTAATTTTGAGTGGAATGGGGGAGGTAGTCTACTAGAGTGGAAAGAGCTCTGGTTTGGGGTTGATGAAGTCCATGTTCTAGTCCTTACTGCTCTAGTAAATGGCTATGTGTCATTAGCATGACACCTTACTTTTCTGAGTTTTCAGTTGTTTATCAATTGTGTCCAACTCTTCGTGACCCCATTTGGGGTTTTCTTGGCAGAGATACTGGAGTGGTTTGACATTTCCTTCTCCAACTCACTTTACAGATGAGGAAACTGTGGCAACAGAGTTAAGTGACTTACCCAGGGTCATATGCCTGGTAAGTGTCTGAGGTCACATTTGAACTCTGAAAGAGAAATCTTCCTAACTATAGGTCCAGCACTCTATATATATGTTTCAGAATTAGCTATAGAAAAGGTTTTCAGTTCTGGCTTCATAAAACAATGCTCAACTAATTGACATTTATACTTCATGCAATACCTTAGTCCTCCTTCTCCAACCCCTTCTCCTGTTTCCATATCCCCAAAGGGCAAGAAAATTACACAGAAGAGCAAGCTTTCATCACATCAGTCCACTCTACTTATTCCAAGCAGCCATGAATCATGAAAATTTTGATAAAATTGAGGTCCATTTCACTGGTGAGTCCTTTCATCCGTCCATGGTGCTCTCCACCCCATAAAAATAAGTAAATAAGAAACTTATGATGTAAAAGCACAATACAAATCCAAGGTCCTGTAGAGAAGTCAAGTAACTTGCATACTTCTGGGGGGGAGGGGAAGGGAAAGGGAATAAATATTTATTAAATGCCCACTATATGCCAGGCACTGTGTTAAGCATTTTAATATTATTATCTCATTTGATCAGTACAATACTGTGAGGTGGGTGCTATAGTGATCCCCATTTTACAGTACAGGAAATTGAGGTAGACAGAGGTTAACTGACTTGTCCTGGGTCACACAGATGGTGAAAGAAAGGATTATTTCTCTCTTATATTAATACAATTATTAATTGAGATAAAATTTTTCTCTTTCTATTTCCTCATTCAGAAATAAACCCCTGTAGGTTATACAGTCTCTGAAGAACATGGATGAAAGAAGAGACTGCCCAAATCCTCATGGTATATGCTTGGGTGGGATGCTACCCAATTAGAAAACCTTAAAAAGAGAATCTAATCTAGGTGAATTCCAGCCCATTGTGTTTTACTCAAGCAGGCTCTGTTAGAGGTAGGCCCCCTTTGTCTAGATTGCCTGAGGTGGGGTGCTCTGGGCAGAGATAAGTATGAGTGAATCACTTCCCCTCAGCCCATCATTAGCATAAACCTACTTTTCATTATAATTTTCATTCTCTCATTAATTGTTAAACAATCAGAGTTGATTCCCATCTGTCGGGAACACCCACTCTTCCAAAGGCATATAAGCATTGATTGGCCTCCATGGTTATCTTTGGTTTACAGAGAAAGCTAAGTAACTATCATTTTATTAATTATCTTCTAGCCATAACTAATAAAATTGATTATTATTTACCCAGAAACTACATCTCTTGAACTTTCTATTCATCTCAGTGGTAAGGGTCTACAGTCAAATCTGAACTCAAGTCTTTCTGATTTCAGGTTCAGTCCTCCTCTAACCACTGTACCACCTAACTGCCTCTGGCCCAAGAACTTGGAGTGCTCAAAAGAATAAATGCAAAGGACACTGGGGAGGAAACGCTTCTGAAAGGCACTTGAAAGCTCAGGTACCTTTGTACCATGCATGCAAACATATTTAGTTCCACTTGGAAAGTTTCAGGCCACTGGCTTTGTCTTCTGCCTTCTAGGAACACTCCCCTTGAGTCCTCCCCCAATGCCCCATCAAGGCTTGAATTTGGCTCTGGGATCTCAAAGGCTATACCCAATGGCAGAAGAAATTAAGCTAGAAAAAAATCAAAAGCCAAAAACCAACCCACCTCCTCTGAGGACCTGCCTGACTAAGGGAATTGAAGGTTCATCACTAAACAATGATTTATTCAGGATACAGTATCTCATGAAGACTAAGATGCAGAGTGGCTGTTGTCTATAGCTGTGATGAAGAAGCCCCACACAATGAAATTATGGATTTTAAAAACTATTGAAACCTTCCCCAACTCCTCTGCAGAGGTAGAAGCCTATGGGTGTGGAATGTCATCTACAATGGCAGGTTTTGCTACCTTGTATAGCTTTTCTTAACTTTATCCCCCTTCTTTTTTTTGTTCTCAGCTCTAACCCCTCTGAGAGGGGTGGGAGGAGGGACATACTGGGAAATACAGCTGATGTAAAACAAAACATAAAAATTTATTTTAAAAACAACCAAAAAAATTGAAATAAGCCTAGACTATATGCAAGACTTTACACCCGGTGCTGAATAAACTGCTCACCATAGAAATACAGTCTTTGCCCCAGAAAAGCTTAAGGAGACTACTTATTTGGGGAAAGAAAAATATTAAAAAATGTGAAAGTACTAAATAAAAGGGAAAGATTACTGTAAACAGGGCAGTTGAAGAAGTTTTCTCAGAGCGGGTAGGGCTGGAGGTGGACCTTAAAGGATGCGGCAGACTTAGAGAGGAACTGGGGACAGAAAGCAACATGAACGTGCAAGGAGTAGTGTTCAGTGAGCATGATATTAACAAGTAAGATAGGTGAGAGGTCTGGGAGAATGTGAATTTGGAAGACTGACTGCAGCTGAAGATATTATTGGGGGAATAACTGACTATACACTTCCCCCTGTCAGGTGGCATGCCATATTTGCTTCAGCCTCAAAGATCTACACATGTGCATATATGTGTATACATATAGATACATCATCAGAGACTCACCATGCTGGAGTGTACTGTGGCCTGCTCAATGTACCTTGCGATTCCCGTCACAAAGGCATTCCGGTCTTCAAAATTTGTGTCAAAGTTGGCCTGTGGAATAAGAAATGATGAACAGGCACATTTCTGAAAAAAAACCTAGAAAGATTTGTACAAACTGATGCAAAGTGAAATGAGCAGAACCAAGGAAACACTGTATTCAATATCAGCAACATTGTATCATGATCAACTATGAATGATTTGGCTCTTCTCAGCAACACAGTGGTCCAAGTCAAGTACAAAGGACTCGTAAAGGAAAAGGCTATCTATATCCAGATAAAGAATTGATGGACTCTGAATGCAGATTGAAACATATTTTTTTTCATTTTATTCTTTCTCATGTTTTTATTTCCTTTTGATCTGTTTCTTCCTCCACAGTCATGATGAATATGTTAATGTTTTACATGACAGCACATGTGTAAACTATTTCAAACTGCCTACCATTTTTAGAAGAGGGAAGGCGAGGGAGGAAAGGAGACAAATTTGGAAGTCAAAATCTTGTAAAAATGAATGCTAGAATTTTTCTTGATATGTAATTGTGGGAAAAAAATAAAATGCTACTTAAAGTAAATAAAAAAAAAACAAAATTGGCCTGTGGGAATCCAAAGTTTAGAAGTCATTGCCAAGTGGGAAAAGAACAGTTCCAAAGGCATCAAATGTCTTCAGTCTGGCAGCCGGGAATGTCATTGCTCCCACAAATTATAAAGAGTTCGAGATAATTGAGGTAATTGTGGCATGACCTTTACAAAGCAGGTCAAGGGAATTTCAGGGATGGCTGGTAACCAGGCAGAATCTTCCAGTATTTAGAGGGATGGCATTCTCCCCAACCAGAAAGGTATCCCACCAAAACCAAAACCAGGTACAAAAAAAAATGTCTGGGCTTTCAAAGGGAAGAATATTTCTACACACCCTTCTCATTCCCACCAATCCAGAGATGGAACAATAAATCATCCAATAAACACTTATTAATCACCTACTATTTGCCAGGAATTGTGCTAAATGCAAGAGGCACAAAGACAAAGGTAAAAAAGTCTTTGCCCTCAAGGAGTTTATATTCTACCAGGTCAGGCTAGGTACTGACTGGTTAAATCTGTATCATAATAATTATAACACATAGCATTTGAGAAGCACTTTGATGTTTACAAAGCACTTCACATGTTTTCACATGTTATCCTCACCACAGTCTTGAGAGTTATTATCCCTATTTTATAGATGAGGAAACAAGCTAAGAGAGTTGTCAAGTGCCTTCCCCGAGTTCACACAGCTAATAAGTGTCTGAGGCAGGATCAGTACTCTTCTCTACTGAGCTACCTAGGTCTAATAAGTGTTATGTTAATAGGTGGTTAATTTTATGCCCAATATCACTGAATAGGGCCCTGGACAAAAACTGTCCTCCTTTCAATAAGGAGGTCATGGCCCAGCATGGCATGGCACAGCAGGGATTCTAGGTGACCCAATATTTGGCATATATTGTGTATGTTCCTATATGTGTACATGGTGTCTCCTCCACAAGAATGTAAGCCTTTAGAGGACAGGCATTATTTATCTTTGTATGCCCAGTGTCTTACTTTACTGATTCCTTTATTAATCGATTGATTCTGAAGTTTTGAAATTGTCAGTATAGTACTAACAATTCACTAGCCCCTGAAATTATTTATCAGCCCACCAGAAGTTATATAGGTAGACAACTGAATGAACCAACATGGTGGAAAGTTTAACTCGCCCAGGGTGAATGGGCCACTGGCTATTTGCAAGGCTAACTGGATCTGCATCTGGAGGCTCCCCCAGCTGCACTTGCTTCCTTGGCTGAGCCAATCAATATTTATTACAAACATTCTCTTTGCACTTAAGTTAAAACAAACAACCATGACCCAGGCTTCCCAAGCCATTAGCTGCTGTAGGGAGCCAAGAGCTTTTCACATACATGAAGGAAATGTAATTACCCATTTGGGCTCCAGGGGTTTTTAAATTGCAATATTTAATTCATGAGGTCAGTGCTGCTAAAACTGAGGTTGGTTCAGCAGCTGGAGCAGTTAGTAAGTTATTTGGGGTCATAGTAGATCAGGGGAGGGGTGAAGGCCCTCACACATACTCTTCAGTCTATTTCTTCAGACGAGCCAAGTCTAAGGGTGAGAGAAATGGACAGCTGCCTACAGTACCATATGCAGGGTGGTATAACAAGGTACACTTTCTAATACAACTTCTCATAAATGCACATATCTTTCATGTCAGAAAATTCTACTTTCCACAGTTCACAGGATTTATTTTGTAGTAAGGTAAGTTTTATACATTATTATGAAGAAACAATTTCTTAATTTTGACTAGGGAGGATAAGGACTTGCCTTGACCTTACCTTCCACAGACACTTTTCTAATGTGCACCTAGGACTGGACCTCCTAACTGATCACTTTTTACCTCTCTGAGGCTGGCTTGGGTCTCCACATTTCCCTTCAACCCTCCATCTGCTGTGACTTGATCTTGTTAAGGGATGCTTGAGCCTTGCTGCTCTGGGCCTGGTCCTTAAGGCACTTACTTGGTACATGATGGAAGATGGTGGAGGTTCGATGCATGGCTGCTGGTCAGGGAGAGGCAGCTCCTCCAACAGGTCCACGTTGGATAGGGCATCTTCAAGGGTGACATGTGTCGTCATGGTTACGGTGTCTCAGTCTGTTCTGGTTGTAGAATGAAGGAAGAGGACAGGATATTTGGAAACTTCAGCTGTTGCCACAAATTCCTCCCCATCCCCACCCTCAGTCAGTATACTGGAGCTAAGATGAGGAAGGGGAAATTGCCTTGCAATCAACTCCTGTAATTAGTGGTTCTTCAACAGAAACTCCTACAAGGATGGCTCCTGCTAAGGGACCAAAAGAAGTGACTTTATAGCATATGAGAAGTGACTTTATAGCATATGTTGAGTGGGAACCAGGGACCTACACAGAAACTTGCTTTCTCAGTACATATCTAAGGTCAGAAGTTCTTAGCTTTTGTGCTATCATGGATCCCTTTGGCAATCTGATAAAGTCTATGGACCCATTCTAAGAATAAGATTTTAAAATACATAAATATGCATATATATGATTGAAAAGAAAGCCTATTACATAGAAATTATCAAAATAATTTTTTTAAAAAGTTCACGGACCCAAGGTTAAGAGCCTCTGTCCTAGAACACAGAATTTTAGAATTGGGAGTTTAGAGATCCTCTATTAAATTCACAAGATCCCATGACTTAGAAGAGACCTTAGAGATCATTTCACTCAATCCCTCTCATTTTACAAACAACAACAATAGCTCCCATTTGCCCAGTGCTTAAAAGATTACAAAGCAATTCTGTTTACAACAGTTCTGTAAGGCAGCTAATATGTGTACCTTCCTCACTATTTTTACAGATATAGAAACTGAGGCACAGCAATTAATTGTCTCTGTTGAAATTTGAACTCTGGTTCAAATCTATTGTTCTTTCTGGTTCATTATATGGATAGGGAAACTGGGGTACAGAGAAGTAGTCATTCCTCCAAGGCAGGGGTAGGGAACCTTCAGTCTTTTGGCCTCATGTGGCCTTCTGGATCCTTGTGTGCAGTCTTTTTAAATGAGTCCAAGTTTTACAGAACAAATCCTTTTATTAAGGGGATTTGTTCTGTTAAGTCCGTATTCAGCCAAAGGTCAACACTTGCAGACCTAGAGGGTCACATGTATATCTTCAAATATATATCTTTAAAAAAAAAGAAATGAGATCCTGATAAACTTTTTTTTTTCAGAGAAAGGAAAAAATTGTTTGTGGACATAGGTGTTTGGAGAGCCACACTAATCAAATAAGGCCCAAATAAGAAATTCTGTGTCCTGGGTAAGATCTTGTTGGCAAGGTGCAGGGCTTAGATGATCTGAAATGAGGTGGAAAGGAATTCTTCAGAAAAGGAGTTTCATTCCTGCATATCAATGTGTTTGATGTTGGAGAAAGGAAATGAAGTGAATGATCGTAAATACTGATTAAACCATAAGGTACAACTAAATGGCCACGATATGGAATTGGGGAACCATGATCCCTACTTTGCCTCATGATCTGGGAGAAAACTTAGAGACCATTTAGTCCAGGGTTCCTAAGCTTTTATGTCTATTGGGCCCCTTTGGCAGTTTGTTTTAAAATGCATAAATTAAGAAATACAGAATTACAAAGGAAAGCAATTATACTGAAATATAGTTACCATTTTTTTAAAGTTCACATACCCCTTCTCCATCCCCACCCCCCAGGAGAATAACATATATAGGATTACAAAGGAAACCAATTATATTGAAAAATGGTTATAAATTTTTTTCATGTTTATACACCCCAGGTTAAGAAACCCTAAATTCACCCCTCTTATTCCACAGATGAAGAAAGTGGGAACCTGGGACTTGTCCAAGAGCACATACCTCGTAAATACCAGAAATGAGATTGAAACCTGGGTCCTCTGTCTTCCTTTTTGACTAACACACCACTGTGGCAAAGGCTAGTGAAAAAATCCAATCATGCATTCAGTATAGGTCTCATTCTCTCCCTTTTTACTGTCATATTTTAATCTTTCTTTTCATGTTTGATTAGGTCTAATAAATAGTGGAAAAAAGACAAAAGAAGGAAGAAAAAAGAGAGAAAAGGAGGGGAAAAGAAAAAAGGAAAGAAGAAAATGGAGATAGTAAGGAGATAAAAGATAGGAAGAAGAAAGAAAAAAGGAAAGAGAGAAAAGAAAGAAAAAGGAAAGGAGAGGGAAGAAAACAAGAAAAGGAAGGAAGGGAGACAGAGAAAGAAGGAGGAAAGAACAAAGGAAGGGAAAGAGAAGGAAAAGGAAGGGAAAGAGAAGAAAAAGAAAATACAAAAGAAGAGAAAAAAGAAAAGAAAAAAATCCAGTCACCCACATGAGAAGTGAATCCAGTGGGCTGAGGCCAAGCCAAAGCAGGGGCAGGATACATTGATACCTTGGCAGTCCTGAACCCATGTCCCTCTGGGACCAGTCATATGAAATGAAATCTTCCTAAACCCTTGTACAGATGACTGAACTATTTCACCCTCAAGTGCTTGTGTGAGTACACCTTCCTGTTATGAACTGTGGTAACAGTTAAAAGACACAGCCCAAAAAGGGCATACCATGTTCAGAAACAACTTCTCCTTTCCTGTTCTCTGTGTACCACCCACTGGGTAACCTGACATCCAGGGAGGGAGGTGGGAGGCAGCCTGGTGAAACTGAGATCTCCCTGGCCTGGGAGTCAACAGACAAGCACACAGCACTAATCCTGCGCTAGTTATTTCCTTCTTCCTCATCTATAAAATGGAAGTTGAACTACTTCTAAGGTCTCTTACAGTCCAGGCCTTCCCTGATTCTTCCAGATATTTAGTTTCTTCTCCTGGGCTTCCCCAAACCTTTCAATTTTTTTTCTTTAAACCAGAATGGCCCTTGAGGAAAGGAATGAAAAGAGCACTGACTGGATTTGGAATCAGAGAACCTGGTTTTGATTCTAGGTCAACTTGACTTTGAACTTGCTTAACTGAACTGAGCAAGTTTTTTAACTTCACTAGCCTCAACACTTTTAATCTGTAAAACAAGAAATGGAGTGGGGGTGGTTGTGGTTGAACTAGCTAGGATCCTGTGTGCTGAGAGCCAATAAATAAATAAATGAGCAAATGAATGAATGAACTTAGAAAACAGATAAATTAAGAGTGTGTGTGCAGATGTATTGTTCAGTTGTATCCTACTCTTTGTGAACCCATTTGGGTTTTCTTGACAAAGATACTGGAACGATTTGCCATTTTCTTTCCCAGCTCATTTGACAGATGAGAAAACTAAAGCAAACAGGGTTAAGTGACTTACCCAGCTAGTAAGGGTCTGAGGCCAGATTTGAACTCAGGAAGATGAGTCTTCCTCACTCCAGATCTGGTGTTCTATCTGCTGCACCACCTAACTGCTCCAATATATGTATACACACATATATAAAGGATTCTTATGCTCTTTGCAAAAGCATCTCCTATGAATCATTTCTAAGATTATTTACATCTGCTAACCACCTGGGGGAGACCGGAGAAATTTAGCTTATGTTACAAACTCTGCAGCCTGAAGATCAACCAGAAAAGGGGAAAATAAAACCTTAAAAATCCCATTAAATTCCATAGGTATTCATTAAGCACTCACTCTGCTCAAGGAATTGTGAAAATACAAAGATAAAAAATGACAGTTACTGATCTCAAGGAGCTTACTTACATTCTATTAGAGATGGACTTAACCCATATGCCAATAAGTATGTTAGGTAGGTTGTCACATGGCAATGGGGAGACTCAAAGTACTGTGGGAAAATCTGATGAGGGAGAGAATAATTTCAGCTGTAGAGATCAAAGGAAAACTCCATTGGAAGTGATGGCAATTTAGTTGAGCCTTCAAAAAGGAAAGAAGGAATTAGATGAGCCCAAATGAGAAGGGAGTAATTACAGGCTTGGGGAATAGCCCTTAAGAGCAAGGTAGAAGACAGTGGAACTAAATCAGAGGAATAGGTCATAGTCTCATTACCTGAAATGGAAAGTGTGTAAAGGTAAGATACACACACACACATACATACATATATATGTATATGTATGTATGTATGTTTGTATATATGTGTGCATATATTATCTATATAATATACACAGACATATATATGTATATATACATGAAAAAGGCTACAGAGATAGGCTGGAAACTCGAATGCCCAGCCACAGAGTCTATACAACATACAGATCATTCCAACTGCTCCAAATCAACTCTACACTCTATTAGTGAGATTCGCCTATATGTTCTTGCTTATTTTCCTTGCTTGGGTTTCCAAGCTATTGTGGAAGCTTCCTACTGAAGATGATTTGTGTTCTTTACCATTTGCACATGGAATAAACCCAGCAAAACTGCAATCTCTCCATGTGTGGGAAGACACAGATTTGTCTTATTAGGCCAGTCAGATACTGTGGACTGGCACAGCTCAGGGAACCTAAGTATCCTTGGTTACACAGATGACAGGGCTGGTGATACATTTTCAGAACCAGTTCTGGCGGTCGCCACTGGGCCATGATTGGAGAAAGAACAGTGGCCAGGTCAACAAGGGTGCTGTGGAAACTTGGCTGTGGGACTGAAGAAATTCTTGTCCCAGAGCCCCAGCCTTGCTAACATATTAGCAATGGTTTTCTATTAGAATCCCCTATTTTGTGTCCTGGAAGGAAAAAAGGGAAAAGAAAATTCTTGTCTCTCCAGCAGGAAATTAGTGTGCTTAAGGATTCTGCTATGAATAATTAAAAAATATTTTAACCTCTGAAGTTTGGAAAAGGAGAAATTATAAATAAAGAGAGAGAAATAAAGAGAGAGAAAAGGAGAAATTATAAATAATTATAAATAAAAAATTATAAATTATAAATAAATAAATATAAAATTATAAATAAGGATGAGAGGTAGCACAAGTCAGTGAATAGAGGGCCAATGCTGGAATCAGGAACAGCTGAATTCAAATACTATTTTGGATACACACACACACACACACACACACACACACACGCACGCACGCATGCACACACGCACCCACTCACTCATGCCCTCACGCACGACCTTGTACAGGTCATTTAACCTCTTAGTGTGCCAGGCACTCTTAAAGAATAAATTACAAACCGGTAGGCAATCTGCATTAGAGGAGGGAACTTCCACAATGGGAATTCTACACCCAGATACAATAGCAGATCCCTATTTTGACACCATCACCTGCCTCCTCAAAATGAATAATAGTGTATGGCTATGTAAACCTTGTGACTTTCCAAAGAAATTACACTCCTATTAATCACATATACAGCCCTTTTAGGTAGGGAGGATAGAAATCTGTCTCCATTCTACAGGTGGAAGAAATGAGCCACTAGAGATAAAGTGAATTATCCAGGATTCTGCAGCTATAAGAAATGAAATCAGAAAAAGAAGTGGTCTTTTTTTTAATTCCTTAAAAAATATATAAACTTGACAAGCATCAACATTTCCATAATCAAAAGACAGAAAAAGGATGTTTATATATGAAATTGTAAATCTATTATGTACAGATTTTTATAAGTACATATTATACTTAATAGGGTAGTATAAACACTGTCATCTTTTGTGTGTACCCTTTTGAACTCCCTTTCGTTCTTTTCTACATATTTTTATAATGTTTCATTGATATTTTCTTTTTTTAAAATCATTTCCAACTCCTATTCCCCCAAACTCTTCTTGCCCCCCAAATAAAAGCTCCCTCTCTTATAACAAGTTAAGTACAGACAAACAAAACACATTCCCACTTTGGTCATGTCTAAAAATGCGTGTCTGATTCTGTACCTATAGTCCGTCCCCCTCTGCCAATAGGTGAGAAACATGAGTGTTTCTGAATCAGTCTTCTGGACTTGTGACCTATCACTTTATTGATCTAATTCTTAAGTCTTTCCAGGATACCTTTCTTTATGATATTATAGTTAGTGTGTAAATTGTTCTCCTATCTCTGTTTACTTCCCTTTGCATCAGTTCGTACAAGTCTTCCCAGATTTTCCCCATGTCTTACAGTGCAGTAATATTCCATTAAATTCACATTCCATAGAATCCAGATTTTCTGATGATCACTCCTGCTCTCTTTTACCTGGATTATACCTGCTTTTGCAATTATTTTAAAGGTGCCAAGCTTATTTTATTTAATTCATTGATTTATTAGCCAGAAACTGAACTTCTCAGCATAAAAATCTTTCTGAAGTGAACCGTAATCATGTCCCTCAAAGCTTTTCAATGACTTATCACTATTTAGCAAATTAGGCATTCAAGGCTCTCCATGTTCTGGCCTCAATTTAGCTTTCCAAACTTATCTCCCCTAATTCCTTTCTATATCTTTTAAACTCTAGCCAGACTGAATCACTTATGCGTGATTCCCTTCCCTCCCATCCTTGTACTTTTGCTCATAATGTTTTTGACCAAGAATATCTTCCCAAACTCAACTCCACTGACTTTGGTCAAATAATAATCACTAACATACACATATATACACATACATATACATATATACCTATAAGCACATACACACACACAGTTTGATATATGCCAGGCACTGTGCTAAACACTTTACAATTACTATCCATTTGATCCTCACAATCATAGGAGATAGGTGCTATAATAAGCTCCATTTTATGGTAAAGAAACTGAGGCAAACAGGAATTAAGTAACTTTCCCAGAGTCACATAGCTAGCAGGTGTCTGAGACCTGATTTGAATTTAGGTCTCTCTGACTCTGGGGTAGTTGGGTGGCACCATGGATAGAGTGCTGGGCTTGAAGTCAGGAAGACTCATCTTGAGTTCAAATCCAGCCTCAGACACTGTATGACCCTGGGCAAGTCATTTTACCCTATTTGCCCCAGTTCTTCATGTGTAAAACGGGGACATGCTGGAGAAGAAAATGGCAAACCACTCTAGCATCCTTGCGAAGAAAACCCCATGGATAATGTCAATGGGGTCATGTAGAGTCAGACACAACTGAACTTTCTGACTCCAGGGCCAGTGATCTCTCCACTGCACCACTGAGCTGCCGGTCAAGACCAAGACTGAATGTCCCTTCCTGTATAAATCTATCTTGATTCCTAATGAAGTCTCCCTCCTCTGACCACCCATGATCTTTTGTTCTTATCGCTCTAATGACATCTTGTTCTCTTACTCTGCCTTGTATTCTAGTTACTTATGTATTTGCTTCTCCTGTGATGTTATATTAAATGAAATGCACAGCAGTGCCAACATTTAGCTACTCCTTCACAAAGTGTGAAGAAATCCTTCCATCAAACTTGAGAGAATTGAAAAGCAGCTAGACACTGATGGCTAAAGGATCAGCCATGCCTCAGTGGTTCTTTAAAAAGCAAGACACATTTCTCTGGGATTCAGTTGAGGCAGGAGACAGCTATGACAAGTATGAGCTCTGGCAATTGACA
Organism: Bettongia penicillata ogilbyi; assembly: GCA_023548195.1. Lineage (NCBI taxonomy): Eukaryota > Metazoa > Chordata > Mammalia > Diprotodontia > Potoroidae > Bettongia > Bettongia penicillata. The sequence goes on from JAJHZJ010000278.1 coordinate 150,443, forward strand.
AATGAGCCACTGATAGAAGAACCCAGCTCTTGGAAAGCAGTAACTCCTTGCCCATTGAAGGAAAGGGGAGTCCCTCTTCTTCCTCCTCCCCATTAGCCCTGGCATCTTCTAGTGAAACTACTTGCCCAGGAGGAGACCTTACCCAATAGGAGATAGGCCTGGGGAGCCCATCATAATGACATGCCTACCAAAAATGATGCATCCAGGGAGAAGGGAGTGAGGACACCACAAAACAAGGTAGATATCAGGATCTTGCAGCATAAGAGCTGTCATGGTCACGTGTTCCATAAATATGGCCTTTCTAATAATGTACTCCACAGATGTGCCCAATCATCCTGGTAGAGTTGTATATATTTGTGAGAGAGTGGGCCCCATGTTTATGGGTAGAATGGTTTGAAACAATATTGAGTAGCATATACATATATACATATATATATGTCACTTGCAAAGAACTATACACACGTACATGCATAGATGTGTTTCATTTGATACAACCACCCTTCAAGGTAGATGCTATAATAATTCCCATTGTACAGATAGGGATTACAGAGGAAACTGAAGCTGAAAGAGGTTAAGTGACTTGTCTAGGATCACACACCTACAAAGTGTCTGAGGTTGCATTTGAACTCGGGTCTTTCTGACTCCCAGGCTAGTGCTCTTATCTAGTGGACCACCTAGTTGTCTCTACTGTTCTCATAATGGCAACTCAGAAGATGCCTTTACTTGGTGCTAATTAAGTCCTCTGTCTGACTATTAAAAGTAAAAATCCTAGTGGTAGCTTGTGAATTATAGTTTTAGGAATGCAGACCCACCGACCCTGGGGATAGTCACTTCCCAGGAACCCAACTTTCGAAATATGTTAGAGAGATGTAGCCCCTGAGGGGATGCTACAGATACAGAAGCTGTTAAAGGTGGAAAGGGCCATAGAGCTTATGAGGTCCAGACAAAGAAAATGATAAAGCACAGAACATATAGCTAGGCAACAGTACAGGTGGAATGAGAAGCCAGGCGTCCTGATTTTGGGAAATGCTTACATGCTGTCCTTGATTAAATGGCTAACCCCACTGTGCTCATTCATTACCAAATGATCTGAATTCCTGGTATCCACAGTAAATAAAGTTATATTATGTAGCCCTGAGTTACACAGTGCAAAGAACATTAGACTCAAGGTCAAAAGAATCTTGTTCTCTCCACTGAGTGACCACCTTAACCTCTTGGCCAAGTTATTGGTTTCCATGCATCCAATCCCATGGCTCTCCAACATATCCTCCACACAGCTGACAAACTGATATTCCAAAAGCACAGCTCTGACATGTCACCCCCTGCTCAAGAACCTTTGAAAGCTTCTTCTTGCCTCTAGGAGAGAATACAAAGTCCTTTCTTTGGCTCTTACAGGACACTGTAGTCTGGATCTAGCCTCCCTTTGTAGGCTTATTTCTCACAACTCTCCTGTATCCGATCTAGCCAACCTGGCTCACTTGCTTTTACATTTTTACATACATATACACACATACATACATACACACACACATACACATACACCCCAATCCATTTCCCCATCTCCATGACTGTATAGGCTGTCTACCACATCTGGTATGCCCTCCCTCCCTTCTTCATCCCAGAGTCTTCCTCCAGGAAACCAACTTGATTCCCTATCCTCTATTCTCCAAGATGTTAGTGCCATTTCCGTGGAAATTACTTTGTATCTATGTTGTGTATATTTTGTATTTAACTGTCATTATACATATTCTATACCTTCCCCTTGCCCCTTCCCCAACTGAATATAATTTCCTTTAGGAACAATTTCATTTTTTTTAAAGGCAGCTAGATGGCAAAGTACACTAGGCCTAGAGTCAGAAAGTTGTTGTTTAGTTGTTTCAGTTGTGTGCAACTCTGTGACTCCTTCTTGAGGTTTTCTTGGCAAAGATAATGAATTTGCCATTTCTTTCTCCAGCTCATTTTACAGAGGAGGAAACTGAGGCAAACAGGGTGAGTCACTTGCCCAGGGTCACACAACTAGGAAGTGTCAGAGGCCAGATCTGAACTCAAGTCTTCCTGCCTCTGGGCCCCAGTGCTCTATCTACTGTGCCACCTAGCTGCCTGGCCTCAGAGACGTTCCAGCTTTGTGACCTTAGGCTATGCATTTAATCTCTGTCTTCTTTAGTTTCCTCACCTATAAAAATGCAGATAATAATAGCACCTACCTCACAAGTTTGTTGTGATGATCAAAGGAGATAATATTTACAAAGTGCTTAGTGTGATTACTGGCACATAGGTCCTTAATAAATGCTTGCTCCTTCCCTTCGTATTCCCAGCATCTGACATACAGTAGGTGTTTGACAGCCCATTTGAGAGATGGTTGAATAAAGTTCCAGCTTTGATATCCACTACCTGTGTAACCTAAGCCAAGTTATATACGCCCCATGACTCAGTTTCCTCATCCGCAAAAGAGTAGAGATATATTTACATATATTTCCTACCTCTCTTACTGGCTTGCACTGAGGAAAACACCTTATAAACCATTAAGCACTTTAAAAAAGCAAGATATGAATATGATAAATCTTTTCAATCTTCAACTCATCCCCAAAAGAAAGTACAGATCTACCATCAGCAGTGAGTTCACTTTCCAGCAAGGTAAAGTCTCAGATATACTTTGCTTCAAAAGGCTAAGAATGGAAAGAAACTGAGCTGTCACTGAACCAACAGGTGCCACAATCAATTGCTCCTCTGAGCAACTTCCTGCCTTACTCGGCTAGAACCAAAGGGAGGTACCAGAGGAAGGGGCCCAATACCTCTTCTCTTTTATTTTTACCACAGATAGTCCATGGGGCTTCCCCAGCCTAACCAGAAAAGCTCCTGTGATGAGAAATCTCTAGGCCAGAAGAGAGAGAGGTACTCTGAGCTAATCAACTAGAATGTCTGAGATGATGGGGTTCTGTAACATAAAATGTAGCATGTCAGAGCTGGAAGAAAACTAGAACATGAAATGTTAAAGTTAGAACAGAAGCTAAGAGCAAGAAATTACCTACAGAGATTTTCAAAGCCTGTTTTGGGGACCCCTAGAGATCCTGAAGACCCTTTCAGAGGTTTAGTGAGATCAAAATTATTTTCATAATGATACTAAGATGTTTAAATTTCTAATACAACAAAAATTGGTAGGTATAACTCACATAAACAAATCTCTTTGGAGTATCCTCAACAATTTTTAAGAATGCAAAGAGGTCCTGAGAAATTTGAGAGCTACTGCCTTAGAATAAGGAATGTATAATGTCACAGCTAGAAGAGACCTCAGAACATAGAATTTTAGAATTATAAGGGATCTTAGGACATAAAACAGGGCATGTGTCAGAGGTGGAAGTGACCTCAGAACATAGAATATTAAAGATAGAAGGAACATAGGCTCTAAGTGCTAGAGGGCACCTTACAATGTAGAATATCCAAGTTGGAAAGGATCTCACAAAATGTCTGAGGTGGAAAGTATCTGAAAGATCACTAGTCCAACTCATTCATTCTATAGATTTTATACACATTTGGCCCAGAATGATGAAGTAATTTGTTCAAAGTCACACAGTTAGTGACAGAACCGAATCTCCTCCATTCCTAGTCAGTATGGAAACCTTTGCCATAAAAATTCAATGTAAATCAATTTAGCAGAATAGGATGCACTAAGGAGCAGGATATCTGATTTATATATGACCTCTGGTTGTTTTTCAGGAATTTTGGCGCTTGATATGGGGTCATTGTTTAACTTGGGTAACCCAGTTCTCCCTTAGAGTTTCTTCCTATGAACTTTTCTTATCAAGGGATTTCGAGATGATGCAAGAAATCTAGCCTGATAAATTTTCTTTATTTCTACATCAAATCTTGAGATTACATCTCTAATTTCAATCCAAGTATTTATTGTTTCCTAAGAAGCACTCAGGGAAGCAGAATCCATCATGAGCAGAAGGCCAGCCTTGCAGTGATCCACACTTGGGCCCAGGTCCTGTCTGACACTCACCATGTGACTGGGGGTGAATCAGAAACTCTTAGTGCTCAGAAAGCAACTCCACAAGACCAAGTTACTGATGAGTTGCTAAGCTGTTCCATGGGAGGGAGTTTCTGCACAGGGAAGGTCAATGAAATCACCAGACACAGATTTAAGACAAAACACTAAACACTGAGGCCTACTGATCTGTGATTTCGTTGGCCTCTCTCAATAGGGAACTCTCAATAGAGATCAGCATCTTCTGTGCAGTTCAGTCTTAGTTGTGTAGACTTAAGCACTGAGAGGCTGAATGTAAAAAGGTATGAGTGCTGACAAGTAGCATCTGTCAGAGGCAACAATTAAGGCAGGTCTCCCTGCCTCCAAGGCCAGTTCTTTATCCATTATGTTGCACTGTGCCTCTCTTAGCTTCTTTGTTCAATTGTTTCAGTTGTGTCTGACTCTTGATGACCCCATTTGGAGTTTTTCTGGCAAAGATACTGGAGTGATTTGTCATTTCCTTCTCCAGCTCATTTTAAAGATGAGGAAACTGAGGCAAATAGGGTGAGGTGACTGGCTCAAGGTCACACAGCTGGTAAGCAATTTCGGGCCAGATTTGAACTGGGGGAATAGTGGGAGATACAGTTGGACAGCTAAGGTTTGGTTATATTTATTCTCCCAAGAGGACAAGCAAACCGGGCATAAGCCTGTATTTCTCTTTAATAGATAAGAATCTTCTTGTATTGACCTCCTTTTAGCCATGTGACCTGGGTGGGGGGTGGAGAGGGAAATGAGAGAGGGAGCATGTTAGAAGCAGTCCCTCTCAAAATCCCCTCTCAGCAATACTATCAAAGTTTCTGATTAAGAACAGGTCTTCACCACCCAATGCTGGCTGAGTCCCTTAATTCTCTTTGGCCTGGAAGGGGCTGAAGGTGCGGGCACAGCTGCTCAGCTGCTCACCGTTATTCCTTTTCTCCCACCAGGCAGACCAGAAGAGCCCACCCTCTCTCTCCACGCTTCTTCCCTCTCCCCTCCCTTCCACCACCTGCACTCCATGTCAGAGCAGAGCCCTGAACATGCTGTCATCTGAGTGTCAATAGAGAAGCCAGCCCTGATCAGCCTCCATAGGAGGATAGACAACCGGAAAGCACTACAAGTGACTCCTCACTCTGTTAACTAACTTGTTTCTTCCTGTGTTGCTGGCAGGGTGGAGGGACCTTGCTGTTGATGACAGATTTGTGCAGTTACATACGTGTGTGTGTGTGTGCATGTGTGTGAGAGAGAGACAGAGAGACAGAGATAGACAGACAGACAGACAGAGGTATCACACTACTAGCATTAATTGCTGGTGATCCCCTCAGAGCTTGTTGTTCACATTTACTACTGGCACCTTAGGCACCCTCACAAAAGGGGAATAAGAAGATGACTAGACTGGACTAGAAGATCTTTCAAATATTTCTTCTCTAAACTTTCTGCTGCTGTGATTCTAAATGCTTGCTGGGTCAACCAATAACCAAAGAACAGGTTTGCTGGTTTAAAAAAAAGGGGTACTGTAAGGCCAATTTGCCTCAGTCTCAATAAGAATCTGGACATCTAGCTCTTTTCTGTGAACTAATCAGATATTAAAATCTATAACCTACTCTGATCATTCCACAGACAGCAGAAACCCTGAGGATAAGCTTCACGTTTTGTCACACACCTGGCTTTTTCTTTTGCAGGTGCAGTGCCCTTGAAAGCCTTAGTTACTTGCTTTGGACTTTTAAATACCCTGCCAAGATTGGTCTTAAGGACCTTTTCTGTAGTATATTATTCAACGCACCTTTCTTAAATTTATTACAAGAGTCAGAGATCAAAGGTCCCAGTTTGTTAAGAAAAAAAATCATTGTTTACTTTTAATATTCTTCATTTTTTGAATTCTGAGTTCTGAATTCTCTCCTTCCTGCCTGCCCCTCCTCCACCCACTAAGAAGGCAGGAAATGTGACATCAATTATACACATGAAATCATTCAAAACATGTTTCCATATCAGCCATATTGCAAAAAACAAGGCAAGAAAAATAAAGAAAGTGAAAATAACTCTGCTTCAATCTGCACTCGGACTCCAGTCAGCTCTCTCTGGAGACAGAAAGCGTTTTTCATCCTAAGTCCTTGGGGACTGTCATGGATCACCGTATTGATCAGAGCAGCTAAGTCTTTCACAATCGATCATTCGTACAATATTATTGTTACTGTGTACAATGTTCTCCTGGTTCCGTTTGCTTCACTTTGAATTAGTTCATATATGTCTTCCCAGTTCTGTTTTCTGAAACCACCCTTCTCATCATTTCTTATAGTCCAACAGCATTCCATCACAATCATACGCTACAACTTGTTCAGCCATTCCACAACTGATGGACATTCTCTCAATTTTCAATTCTTTGCTACCACAAAAAGAACTCCTATAAATATTTTTGTACACATAGGTCCTTCTCCTTTTTCTTGGATCTCCTTGGGATAAAGACCTAGCAGTGGTTTTGCTGGGTTAAAGGACAGACGCAGTTTTATAGCCCTGTGGGCATAGTTCCAACTTGCTCTCCAGAATGCCCGGACCTTTTCACAACTCTAATAGTGCATTAGCGTCCCAATTTTTCCACATCCTCTCCAACATTGATCATTTTCCTTTTCTGTTATGTTAGCCAATCTGATAGGTATGAGGTGGTACCTCAGAATTGTTTTAATTTGAATTTCTCTAAGTAATTGTGATTTAGTACATTTTTTCCTATGACTAACAGATAGCTTTGATTTCTTCTGAAAAATGCCTGTTCATACCCTCTGACCTTTTATCAACTGGGGAGTGATTCATATTTTAATAAATTTTACTGAGTTCCCTATATTTCTGAGAAATGAGGCCTTTATCAGATACACTGGCTACAAACATTTTCACCTTAGTTTCTTGTTTTCCTTCTAGTCTTGGCTGCATTAGTTTTAGTATCAGGTTTTTTTTGTCTTTAATGAAACAGAAAATACCTCCTATTTGAAGGTAAATACCTCCCTGCCTCAAGTCTCTCCCTACTCTAGTTCATCCTCCACACAGTTGCCAAACTGATATTCCGAAATACAGATCTGACCATATTACCCTCCAACTGAAAAATCTTCAATGATTTACTATAAAGTAATAAAGATTTTTAACATGGGGGTCTAAAGCTACTCCAAAGAGTCTTTGGATAGATTTCATAGAGGTCTGTAGACTTGAACAGGGAAAAAAAGAACTTGATTTTCACTCATCTATAACTGAAATTTATCATTTCCTTCCATAACTATTAAAAAAAAATATTCTGAGGAGGGTTTCACAGGCTCTTCCAAACTACCAAATGGGTCCAAGACACACAAAAAGCTATTAACTTCTGTTTCAGAATAAAACACAAAAGTCCTCCAGTCTGGCATTTAAAGCTCCCCATGATTTGCCTCCCACTTACCATTCTAGTTTTATTCCATATACTCTCCAATCCAGGCAAACTGTCTGGATAGCTTCGCCTTGTATATGACCTTGCATCTCCAACCTGTACATTTGCACAAACAGTCCCATCATGTCTGGAATGCAGTCGCGCTTTACCTCCACCTCATAAAATCACTAGTTTCCTTTAAAGTTCAGTTCAAGGATCCTCTCTTAATAAAAAAAAAAAAAAAGGCTATTCCTAATGCCTCCAGTTATCAGGACTCTCAGCTGCTGGCTATTGTTCATTTTACCTTGTATGTATCCTGAATACAGGGTTTTTTCGGTTTTCTTTTTTTGTCCTATGAGACCATAAGCTCCTTGAGAGCAGGGCAGGGTCTATTTCCTTTTTGTCTTTGTATGATATTCTCAGTACCTTGCAAGTTCCTTGTACAAAGCAGTTACTTAAATGTTTACTGGAGAGAAGTAAATTCTAGAGAGAGTACTATAGGAAAGGGCAGACAGCAGGCAGCAATAAAGGATGTTTGCCGTGCTATTCACTAATTTAAGAGGAGGAAGGGGAGCAAGAAAAGTCAGCCTTCAACACTCCTAGCTGAGAGCAGTTTTCACAGGCTGCAGAGAGGTGGAAGTGGGGGGAGCTGGGTCAGTGCTGGATGTTGACACACGTGCTGGGAAATGACTGGTCTGTGTACACAGCCCTGTGGTACGTGCTGTGGGGGATAAAAAAGAAATAGAAATGTGGTCTCTATTTGAGGCACCGAAATTCTAGTGCTAAGACAATAGGATTTAAATTCAGTTTGAAAGAACATTTGTGGGATGTTTCCCTCAAAGACAGACACAGAGAGCTTACTTGAATGCAGAGACTGTCTTACTTATCTTTACATTTCCCACAGTGCATTGTACTTGTTTGAAGGAATGCATGCATGCATGAATGAATGATAGCGGGATGACTAAACTGTGTGCAGACCAGAGAGCAACTATGAAGTTTATCTTTCTTCTTCGCTTTTCTCTACATTCCCTATATGTTGAAAACATCTGATTTGTTAAGGAGACGAGCCCTCTTAAGGCACAAGATGCCCCATTGTCTACAGTATGTTATTTGAACCCCCAACCCCACCCTGGATTTTGTTTCAAGTCAGTTATTGTTTCACTCAAACCTGTACCTAAATGCTAGACTCTCTAAGGTTGCCTAGTGACAACATGAACAATCAGAGGGTGATCCATCATAGGAACACCACCCCCGCCTTGTTCTACAGAGTCATGCTTACTTTCCAAGTCCCTTGAACCCCAAATTAATTGGTAGCTGCTTTTCAGATTATTATATTACAAGATTCCAAACCGACCTCAATGGAAACCAATCCCCAGGCAAGGGTGGCTCCTCAAATCACCCGTAGCAATGATATGTACCCAATCCATGCTCTTAGCCGTTTCTGGCACCTGGGAATCAGGGAGTGGATACCATTCCACACAGGCCTATCACAGCCCTAAGTAATGGCTGAGGATGGGGAGTCAATCTCTCAAACGTTCACATTTGGATATGCATCACACACACACACACACTCTGAATGTTGAAATGACTTTATACCCAAGACTTCTCCAAAAGCCATTTCAGAATTTCTTAATCACAAAGTCCTTTTCAACCCTCGGTCACTCAGCAGTATAGGCCACAATCCCCCTTTTTAGATCAATGTACAGCATGCAATTAATAAATAGTCTCTTGAGGAATGGAAGGGCATCTGTCCAAATGGTTCTAGCATTCAGGAATATCGTCATCATCCTTTCTATTTCCGTAGCATTTTTCTCCTAAGACTCTTTGCTTAATAGACATTATCTCATCCTTAGCATTTCATAGAACAGGCAGGTAGCAAGAAACACTAACTGCATTTTGATAATGGAAGAACTGAGAACAGAGAGGTTCTGGGCCTGGCCTAAGGTCACATAGCAAGTCAATGATATAACTAGTCATGGGGAAATCCCTGGACCCCACACCACTGTTCTATTCATTAGCCCTGAACAGACACAAGACTAGATTACTTTTCTGCCTAGCGTTTTTCTAAGTAGCAAAATGTTCCCTGAATCTCTCTTGTTGATTGCATAACATTGAGCATACAGGGGGGAAAATTCCTTCCTGACCTTCTGTTCTATGCTTTGAAATGTGAGAATTGCCTCAGCCTTTGCTTACATGGTTTTCTTCCACTCTGGAATGTTTTCCTCCCCTCCTCTGTCTATTTAAACTTCAATCCATCTTCTAAGGTCTAGCTAAAGTCTTACCTCTTCCATAAAGTCATCCCTGACCCATGCTCTCTTTGTCCTCTCTTCTCATCCAGGCTTCAGAGAAGACTGAACTTCCGTAGTTACTGAGGCTAGCTTCTCCAGGAATCCCCACAACACTCCTATACAACCCAAGCCAGAGATAAGTTCAAAAAAGATGTTGTGCTTCAGAAATTCTAGGTCATGGAAGGAAGCCTCAGCAGAGGTGGAAAATCATGGCCAACACTACTATGTCATTAGGCTGCTTGGGTGGCATCAAAGAACCCACCTGACCCACAGATGCCTCTGGAAAAAGGAGGGGGAAATGCTGCCTGGCAAAGCTGTCCTTGGGAGGAAGAAGTTCAGGACAAATCAAACTGTAAGCATCCCTCGGGCCCCTAATATCTGCAGCCAAGTGAAATTGGGATAAAAGAAGAATGGTCTTGAAGGAAAAAGTAGACACAAAGGGGCTATATATAATATATATATATATGTGTGTATGTATGTATGTATGTATATACATATATATACCAATAGGTATATGCTATGGGATGGGGAAGGGAAGACGAAATAGTGGGGAATAGTACAGTAAAGGAAAAAAACAACTGGATGTATAGTCAGACAACCTGGGTTCAAAGCTGGCTCTCTTCTGTTTTCTAAGTGACCCAAGCACCTCACCTCATCTCATCTCTCTAGGCTTCACTTTCCTTATTTACAAAAAGAAGAGTTGAACTGGATGACCCAAATATGTTATGTTTTTATAAATGATGATCTTTAAGATTCTTTCTAACCTTAAATCCCATGATCCAACTTTGTGTTGGTGATAGCAAGTAGAGACGGTTTAAACAGATGGGTGGATAGATATACTACGTGAATGTTCATAGCACTATACCACATAGGAGTGGAAATCGATCTTGGAGGTTATCTACTGCAATCCTTCATTTTACAGTTTGGGAAACTGAGGTCCAGAGAGATAAGTGAGTGGTCAAAGTTCACAGCAAGTTGGTGACAAAGTCAGCACTAGAACCTCTCTCTCCTGACTCTTCCCATCCCAGGCCCCAGGATTTCCTATCCCACCATTTAAAATCAGCTGGGAAGAAAAAGAAAGATTTTTTTTATTATTTGGTAACACATCCCTGAGTCACTGACTAGAGGCATAGACCCTGCAATTCAAAGGACCAGCAACCTCCCCTTCAAACTGTTATTCAGCCACTCTTTGAAGATGTTTGATGAGGGGAAAACCTGAAGCCACCCCTATCCCTTTTGTACAGCTCTGATGGTTAGGAAATTTTTGTGCTTAGGTCAAATCTAAATCTGCTTCTTTTCAACCTCTCCCCACGGTTCCCAGTTCTGACCTCTGGTCAAACAAAGCAAGTGTTAGCCCTTCAGAGTCTTGAATACAGGGAACTGTCACAGTGGATAGAGTACTGGATTTGGAGTAAGAAAGACCTGAGTTCAAATCCAGCTTCACACATTTACTAGTCATGTGACCCTGGACAAGTTACGTGACTTCTGTCTCTCTCAGTTGTCTCATTTATTAAAAAAAAAACGGGGAGGGCAGGATAATAATAGCAGCTATCTCTCAGGGTTTTTGTGGGAATTAAATGGGATAATATTTATAAAGTACTTTGTATTGCTTTGTTATGGAATTTTTAAATTTTCCTTTTATTATTTGGGACTCAGGACCATTCCTCCTGCAAATTTTGGTTAACTAAAATTCTGTTTTAATATTAACCTCACCTGAACAAAAGCTGTCCGATGGGGTATAAAAATTTACTTAAGAGTCTTAAGCATCAATTAGTTAAGAAGGCAGAAGAATCCTAACCTTCCTTGACTCCTTGGTAACATATAAATCCTCTTCCTCCTTAATTAGTCTATTTGTGAATCCTCTAAGTGTAATTTAGTCTGTAACCTGACTTAGTTTACCTGTGGAGTTTGTTTGACAAGGTTTGTTTCCTTGGGGAATGTATGACTTTGTTCAACTTTTATGAGGCTGAAGGAAGTATAGGATTTTGGGTCTATCTTTTTTTTAACTTTCATAGCCCAAGAAGAATACACAAGATTACAATATGTAAAAGAATTATTTCTTTGTCATTTTGATGCAATTTTGCCTATAAGAAGCCTTGTTAGAATCCTAATGATTCAGTTTTGTCTGGGGTCTGGGTCTATGCTTGATCATAATAATAAAACCTAGGTTTTTACATCCATAATTTCTGCATTGTGGTAAATATATATGTGGCAGCATGTACCTACTATTTGAACTCAGAGAGGAGATATTTCTCCCATAAGAGCTTAAATCATTACATAAAGGCTAGTTATTATTAAAGCCTCTTTTCTCCAGGCTCACTATACCTCAATTCCTAAATGATCCTCCTGTGGTGTGATATTGAGACCCTTTCCTCTCCCAATCACCTCGTGCTCTCCAGAGGATGTCATCTTCATCTCAGGATATGTTCCAGTTTATGAATATCATTCCCCAAATGTTCTTCCTAGAATTGAATCTGATACTACAGATATCGTCTGACCCAGGAGCACACATGGCCGCCTCTCTATTCCTAGACATCACGCCCCTCAATACATCAATGAGGTGGACCATGGCCTGGGGTAATAAAAATAAAAGGTTAAATCACACCAAAAATAATACCTTTGTGGCAGCACCATTGAAACTAAAATCATCAGTTTGAAGTCCACCTACTAGAACCCTCTGCCACCCACAGTGGTCCCTGGAACACTCTGAGATCATGCTACATCTTCAAAGCTGGAGGTTGATAAATGTCAATTTGTGCCCTGTGCTAATTTTAGAAGAGCTGTTCCCCATGTTAATGAGCAGCCTGCTTTATTCCTTCCCTAATTCTGCTTGCTGGTCAGTGTCAGCAAGACAGGCAGAGTGTTCTATAGGAAATGGAGCCTCTCGATGGATGAACATAGTGGGGATATGAATTATTAAGAGGGTACACTGTGTTGCTTATCTGCTACCTCTTTTCCTCCATTCCCCCCTTCCAGGTCTTTTATTTTTCCCATTCTCTCTCTCTCTGAGACAGTTCCCTGGTCTTAAATAATTCCCCCGACCCCCAAACTTCAGTATTATCTGATTGAATACATTCAATCCTGAATCAAGTAAGCTTAACCTATTGCTTAGAACAAGTTTTCACCCTTCTGCTTTCCAGTATGCATCCAGCAGCAAGGCTTGGGTGCCTGTGGAGCTGGTCAGAACTGACCAGGAAATATAATAACAAAGCTTAGAGAAGAGGAGAGCTAATGCCACCAGGCAGGAGGCTCAGCATTCAGAGATGGCCAACGGCACCCAGCTTTGTAAAGCAGTAACACTGCCCTGTTTCCTTCTGCCTAAAAGCTAGGCCCCATGCAGCCACAGCAGCAAGGGAAAATATGTAATTTTTTTTGGAGGTGGGGAGATCAAATCCAGCTGATAACCTCACACAATTAGGTGTTAGGGGCACGCACGCACACACATACACACACATGTGCGCGGGCGCACCCACTGGGAGGATTAGAATATAAACTTCTTGAAGGCCAAAATGGTTTCATTTTTGTCTTTGCACCCCCAGTGCTTAGCATAGTACCTTGCACATAGTAAGGATTAAATAATAAGCTTACCTATACGATATCATTTCTGTATACTGGAAAGACAAACCCATCTCTTTACATCCCACCAAACCAAGCTAATACTGATTATTTCTTTTTTTACTTTTGGAGTTTCATTTCTTTGCCTTAAAACTCTGTCACAGAATTATAGAATTTAGAACCAGATGGGAACTTAGATGACTTTTCTCCAACTCCAACCCCCAATCTTCCTGAGGTCCAGGTTGTATGCTTAAGGTCATACAGCTTGTAAATGGCAGGGACAAATACCCCTGGAAAAAGTAATGGGCAATTATTGGTACATAACAATCATGAACTCATATGCATTCAAGTGAAAGAGTTTAGCAGACTTTCCTGAGCACAATCCAGAGGTCAGAGTAGTAACTGAGCACGAGATCAGTAGATGCTGGCAGGTGGTGGAGGTGATTAGGGGTAAGGAAAACAAACCGCCAACCACACCATTCAGTCCAAGGCTGATACTCTACAAGTGATATTTCAAATTCTGTCTATCCTTCCAGACTTTGAATGTCCTTGAGTGACTTCCCAAGAACAAACTCAGATTCACAGACCTGAAGGGGCACATGGTTAGGAGGTAGGCAAAGGAAAGTGACACCAGTGTTCCCTAGACTGGATCCCTCACTTGGGTGGTGAGTCTCCTCTCTTGCTACCTGCCACAGAATGTGAAGCAGCAGAGACTAAACAGTGCTAAACTAAAGACTAAATTCAGTTAGGGAGAAGGCCCTTTTACCCTCACTGGCTCTCAGTGGCACAACATAGGCCAAACCATGTTTGAGGGGAAATCTCCAGAGCTGATGATTCCTCAGCATTCTCCAAGCATTTGTGGGGACACTGACCCTACTTCTCGGCTGAGAAAACTGAGTCTTCCTGAAGTGAATTGACTGGTGCACAAATATAGTCCACACCTGTGATCTGTTCACCTTCTCATCTTCCTGGTTCTGGCAGCCCACTCATTTTCTAGTGGCTTAGTTACACACATATGAAATTCTCCCTGAAAATTCAAGTTATCCCCTATGTTATTCAAGTTATACCCCATGTAGTGGCTATGCACATTTCAGCATCAGGTATAAACACATACATATATACACATACGTGTTCAGTATCATATATACATATATGTATGCGTGTGTGTATATATATATAGTCTTAGGTGTATATATTACCATATATGCCATAGTATCCAACCTATATACTGTGGGATGATGACTATGGTGGGTGTTTAAATATGATGTGGTTTGATACTGCCTTCAAGAATTTCATAGACCAATAGAAAGCATCTCAGCAAGGAAAGCTGTTAAACACAGTATTACATGATACCTGCTTTACAGGGAACCTAAACAAAATACTCCCGGAATGCCAAGGGGAAAAGTCTTTGGAGATAGGAGCAAAACTGAAGACACCATAGGGGAGGGGAATACAGTTGGCTTTTAAAGCACGCATAGGAATTCAACAGGCAAAAGAAGGGGCCATTCCAAACAAGGGGAACAGCGTGGGAGCCAAGGTGCTGCAGCCTGAGGACTCAGTGTCTCTGGGAGTTGTCCACTTTGGCTAGAGCACAGAATTCTCCCTGGGGAGAAATATGGGATAAGAGAAGAAAGAGAGGGTGGTTGGAGGCTGGGGAAGGTCCTGACCTTTGTCACCAGGTAGGGTGAGCCCAGTTTCCTAGGCTAATCCTCCCGCTCACCCCTAAGGCCATCGCCTGGGAGGAGCCCACCAAGGCCCGAGCCCTCATGGGGACACCAGTCTTCCTTAAGTCCCCGAGCTGTGCCAGCCTAGGCTTCCTTAGCTCTCCCCGAGCCTTCCCCGATGCCCCCTGCTACTGCCAGGCTCCAGCTTTGCTCCCACGTTCTCCTCAAATCCGGTAATTCATCCCACATCTAAGGGCCACCAATGGCACGGGCGGAGGGAGGGGGGCTGGGCGGGGGGCGGCCCTGGGCCCGAGCGGCGGCGGCGGCGATGGCAGCAGAGGCGGCGGCGCTGCGGTAAACAAGGCGCGGGGATGCGGCCGTACCGCCGCTGCAGGTGTCTCGGGGCATTGTGGGAGCGCCGCTCCTCTCTGCCCTCCGCTCCCCCGGCCCCGGGGCCCGCACCTGCTGCGGCCAGACCCCGCCGTGCCCGTGCCCGGCTCCTCCAGCAGCCCGAGGTACCTGCCAGGGCCCCGGCCTCCCCGCTCCACCTCTCGGCGGGGAGGCCGCGGGCGCCCCGGCCCTTCGGGCCCAGATGTGGCCGCCGGGATGAAGGCGAGGGAGGGGCTGAGCCGGCGGACCTCTGGGGAGGCGGAGGGAGAACGTGGGCCCCGCACGGCTCCGTGCGCCCCCGCGGGCGCTGTGCCCTGGGGATGCTGGAACCCGGGCAGGGGACGGCCAGGGTGGTCCGGCCCCTCTCTGCCGCCGGTCCCCATCCCCGCCTCCATCCCCCTCCTTATCGATCCTTGCCCCTGCTTTCGCCCTGAAGCCGCTCACCCCCCGCCCCCAGGGTGCGCAGCCCCGGGCACCGCTTACCTGGCGTCCGGGGCAGGCGAGGCGGCCGCCGGGAGTGCGGCAGGTCCCGGGGAGGGGCCCACGGGGGCTGCGGGGGGCCGGGCCGGGGCTCGGGATGCTCTGGCTCCGGCTCCGCTCCGCCGGCGGCTCGGGGCCCCGCCTTCGCCCCCGCCCCCCTCCGCCTCCCCCTGCTCCCCCTCCTGCCTGGGCCGCCGCTGCCTCCGAGAGTGTCACACAAAGAGCAGGAAATGGCCCCGGCGGCCGTCTTCTTCCCCCAGCCGCGGCGATCCTCTCACCTGGACCGGCGCGGAAGGGCGGGACGCCTCCCAGTGGCTCCGCGCCTCGGGCCGGGCTCTGCCCGCATCCCCAGGCCGGGCCGGGCCCTGACAGAGCGGGAGGCGGGGTCTGGGAGGGGATTGTGCACGAAATCTCCCGTGGAGAGGGGACCGCGCGGCGCTGGAGCTGAGGGAGGGGGGAGCGGCGTGAGAACGGCCTCGGAGGAGGGTCAAGTGCTGGGCCCTGGAGGGCCCCGTTCAGCCGAACCCACGCCCCCGGGCTCCATCCCTGGAGCAGAACTGCGCCCGCCTAGGCTCCCTGTGGGAGAGCGGCAGCCAGAGGAGGTTGTCGCGCTCCCCACCCTCGCTTCATGCAGACTGGACTCTTACTGCTTTAGGGGTTCTGATGCCGGCATTCAAGGCCTTCCACACCCAGCTCTAAGCTGCCTTTCGAGCCTGATCTCGTACTGTCTTCTGTTCCCGTGTATCTCTCCATCCTCCCCATTTTCTTCCTACCTTTTCCCATCTGACATCACCCCCCTCCCCCAAATCCTGAAATGGACGCGGTGCGGTAGACTGAGCACCGGCTTTGGAGTCAGAGGATCTGGGTTCAGATCCCACTTCAGATGTTTACTACTTGACTGCCCCGTAGTCTTCCTGGACCTCAGTTTCCTCATCTGTAAAATTACTGGATGGCTTCTGAAGGTCCTGAGGGCTCTAGTCCTATGATCCTTCCATATCTCCCTGTGATGAAGTCCCCTTCTTCCAGGCTTATCAGGTACTGTCTTATCCATAAAGCCTTCCTTGGTCATTCAACCATTCAACCATAAACACCATCTAACCCATATCTCTTCACCTTGTCCGCAGGGGAAGTGTGACAAACTGTCAAGCACTTTGTTGAAATGTAGGTATAACCGTGCATTTCCAATGTCTAGCCTAGGAACTTACCTTACATAGGGATGCTCAACCAAGGTTTATTGTCTGGGGGGAGTAATGGTAGTACCTGGTTTGAGACTCATAGTTCCTTCTTCATTCTGCACTAGGCCAACCCTGGGTCATAAATCATGAGATCACAGACTTACATATGCAAGGGAGTTCAGAGGCCATCAATTGCCTGGTTTTACAGTAGTGGAAATTGAAGTCCCTAGAAATTAAATGACTTGCCCAAGACCACATAAATCCAATATTCTATCCGCTGCACCATGCTGTCCTACTTTAACTGTTCTTATCCCTAACCAGTTTTCTTGGGAGAGGTGGGAAGAAGGAGATATGATAGCACTCAGGAGTCAAGAAGTCCAATTTACCTTTCCAATCTTATCTCACACCAATCTTGGCTTCTATAATAGCCTTCAATTTTCTTCTCTCTAAAACGAAAAGTTTAGACTAGGTCATTTATTTCTAAGGTTCCCTCCAGCTCTAATGCTCTGAGGGTATGAATACTTCAGTGCCCTCAAAGACATCATAAGAAGACACTTTCCTAAATATTTCTTTTTTAAAATAAAATAAATTTTATTGATATCTTTTGTTTTCACATCATCTATATTTTCTAATATATCATCACTTCCCTCTTCCACCTCCCAGAGAACTATCCCCTATAACAAAGGATAAAAAAGAGGGGGAAAATTTTGCCCAACATATTAGAAAAACCCTGACATTGGATTCAGTTCTAAAACTATAGTCCTTTTGTCTCTATAAAGCAGTGTGCGTGTGTGTGTATGTGTGTGAATTAATTAAATATTTCTTGAAAAAGCTGAGAAGGTCCTATAAACAGGCATTCAAAGTATAATATGCTATTTTCTGTTTGACATGTTTCTTCTCAGTCTATAAAAAATTAGCCAAAAAACCAGCTTCCCCTGCCACTGGGAACTGCACATTGTTGAAGGAAACTTAAGAAACTTGCATACGTGTGGTTATAGCAGTTCAACAGCAAATTGTAGACTTTTGTAGACTTTTCACTTTGCCCATCATCTTTCGGGACTCAGGGTAGTCTGATGCCACCTGCTGGCCAGGTTCTCTTCTGCCTCCCCCTTACGCCTAGGCCAGAAGGAGGTTAAGGCTTTACACAAAATGGTGATGAGTTTGGGAGCATTTTTATTTATAGCCAGATGTGTGAATCTATGTGTACATTCCAAAACCAAGTGTCAGTGGTTCTTAGAATTTCCCTGACTATTCTGGGGTGTCCTTACTTAATATTCCATTACTAGGGGTTATACTTCCTGATTGAGGAGTAACTTTCAAACTTTTTGATCGACACATTTTACCAAGTAAACATTACTGCCTATTGACATCTGTAACCACAGAAATGCAGATTCTCCACGGGCTCAGGTGGTTACTATGTAAATTGCACCCAGTTTCCCAAGGATCATAGGATCATATATTTGATGCTAGAAGGAATTTTAGAGGACATTTAGACCAACTCCCTCATTTTACTCCTTAAAAGTAGGTGTTTTATGGATGCCTCCATCATTTCTGAAAATACTAACTCCATCACTCACTGCAGTGAGCATGTCTGATGAGGCATGCAACATTCCCCGTCCCACCTTCACAGAGGGAGATAGGCTTTATTGTCTCCTCTGGTATTGTCACTGGTCTGGCTCCTTCATTTGCTTTGTTGTAAACATTGTGTTTATTGTTCTCTTGGTTCTTCTTAATTAACTCCTCAAACTTAATTCACTCACTTCAAATGTATCTTCCCAGGTTTCTGTGAATCAGCCCTTTCTTCCTGCCAATAATATTCCTTCACATTTTTATAGCACAGTGGACTTTTTGAACATTCCCCCAATTGACAGGCATGCCCTGTGCTTCTAATTCTACTACCACAAAGACTATTACCATGCTTATTTTGATATGTTGGGCTTTTGTTTCCATCTTTGATCCCTCATTTTATGAATAAAGAAACTAAAATGGAGAAAGATCATAGGATCAGAAGTCTAAAACCAGAAAAGGATCATAGGATTATTTGCTTAGAGTTAGAAGGCACCTGAGAAGCCATCTAGTTCAATCCCTTCGCTTTACAGATAAGGAATAACTTGCCTGAGGTCACACAGGCAGAGCTGGAATTCAAACCTAGATCATTTTGCATTGGGTGAATTTCTAGCAATAAAGTTACTTAAAGAGTTCCTCCCCCCTCCCCCCCCACACCCTCTTTCCTATTTTAGCCAAGCATCTCACATAGACACCAGCTTTTAAGATGAGCCTTCTGGCTACCTGAAGGTCCCCTGTGGATCCCAAATACTCTTGGGACCACTGCCTTAGAGTGGCTTAACAAATAGCATTCATTTTTCAAAGTCCTAGTTTCTCTCCTCAGTGAGAACAAAATTCATCTCTTTAAAAGACAACAGAAGGAAATAGTCCCATGTCACTGGTCCTCTTCAATGGAAGGCAAATAACAAATAACAGTATCAAAAGAGTGGATTGATGAGCAACCAAAGTAGTAGCTAAGCCATTAATGGAAACAGGAGACAAAAAAATTCATGGGAAAGAATTTCTATCCTCCTCTCCCAATAGATGCTTCTCACCAGAAAGTGTTAGAGAGGAAAAAAGAATTGCATGGATTCAAATCCCACCTCTGCCACTTGCCAATGATGTCAAAGGCAAATCCTTTAATTTCCCTGAACCTCATTTATTAAAAAAAAAAAAAAAAAAGAGTTGGATTAGATGACACAATTTATAGCTGGAAAGGTGAATGGTGATCACTTAGTCCTGCTATAAAGTAATTTCTATCTCTGTAATTCTGAAGTGTGGAAATTGAAGTCGGGAAATTTAGCTATTTTTCATGTATTGGAAAAGCCAAGGAAAGTCATCGATGTAAGTGAGGATTATAGATTCAGAACTGGAAGGGACCTTAAAGACCTAGTCCAAAGCCCTCATTTTAAAGTTTAGGAAATTGAGATCCAGAGAAGTTAATAGATTTGCCTATGGTCACACAAGTACTGAGTAGCACAGGTACTAGGTCTCCCAGTTTGGGTCAGATCTTTTTCTATTGCACCACTGTTGACAAGAGAGCCCCATAACTCTAGACCAGGCTCTCAGAAAGGTAAACGTCATTGATAGGAACCTCCTCAACATCCTTGATGTATACAGGATTGGATTTAGGGCTAGAAGTGAAAAGACTTGGTCTTTAGGCCTTGAGTTGCCACTAATTAGTTACATAATGTTGGCAAGTCCTTTATCACTTCTGAGCCTTAGTTTCCCCAACCATAAAAGGAGAAGAGGATATTCTACCTTCTTACTTCCCCATTACAGACTTCCTGGCTTCCTTCAAAGCACCAGTTCAGGTGTTACCTATGGTGCATCACAACTACTCAGTGCTGATGGAGCCACGTTGATTAATGATAAGGACATGATCCTAGAGAGATGGGCTGAACACTTCCATAGTGTTCTCAACAGATCATCATCAATCAATGCTGAAGTTATTGACCATTTAACTCAGGTTGAAGTCATTCCCTCCTTAGCTGAACTTCCAACTGGAGAAGAGGTTTTGAGGGTCATTAGGTTCCTTTCATGTGGCAAAGCACCTGGTGCTGATTCTATTCCAGCTGAGATTTACAAGGTAGAGGGACCATTGCTCGTACAAAAGCTAACTGAAATTTTCCAGGTTATACGGCAAGAGGAGGTTATCCCCTGGGAGTTCAAGGATGCCTCCATTGTCCATCTCTATAAAGAAAATAGATTGTCCTGCAACAATCACAGGGAGATCTCTCTCTCTTAGTTATTACTGGCAAGATTCTTGCTAGAGTCCTCCTTAATAGTCTGATCCTTCACCTGGAAAATAGTCATATACCTGAGAGCCAATGTGGCTTTAGAAAGGGCCGAGGATATGGTGTTTGCTGTCTGACAACTCCAGGAGAAATGCCAGGAGCAAAAACAGAGGTCTGTACACAACATTTGTGGATCTGACCAAGGCCTTTGACATTGTTAGTCATGAGGGCTTATGGAAAATTATGTCAAAATTTGGTTGCACAGAGAAGTTTATCAGTATCGTACATCAATTTCATGATGGCATGTTTGCCCAGGTTCTGGATAGCAGACAATGCTCTTGTACCTTCCCAGTCACCAATGGAGTGAAACAGGGCTGTGTGCTTGCTCCCGTGCTTTTTAGCATGATGTTTTCAGCCATGTTGTCAAATGCTTTCAATGAGAATGAACACAACACCAAGTTCATCTACCATACTGACGGCAAGTTCTTCAATTTGAAAAGACTACAAGTCAAGACCAAAGTGAAGGGAGTGTTGGTGCATGATTTTCTGTTTGCAGATGATTGTGCACACATTGTAGCCTTTGAAACTGAGATGCAACAAAGTATGGATCAATTCTCTGCTGCCTGTGCTAATAATTGGACCTAATAATTTGGACCAAGAAAACACAGGTGTTCCATCAGCCACCACCATACTATGCATACATGGAACCATTGGTTACAACAAATGGAGAAGTTTTGAATGCTGTGGATAAGTTCACTTACCTTGGTAGTGTACTTTCCAGGGATGTACACATTGACAGTGAGGTTGAAGCATGCATTGCCAGAGCTAGCTCAGTGTTTGGGAGACTCCAAAGAACAGTATGAGAGAGAAGAGTTATTAGACTGACTATCAAACTGAAGGTCTACAGAGCCATTGTGCTGACCTCATGTTGTATGCCTGTGAAACATGGCTAGCCTATCAGTGCCATGCCAGGAAACTGAATGGCTTCTGTTTGAACTTAGGTCCTTACTCAAACTAAACTGCCAAGCATTCAAATGTAAGCGTAAATTATGCAGAGAGCGCAACTCCCATGGGCTGGTCATTTTGTTCAAATGCAAAGTGTACGCTTGCCAGAAAGACTATTTTATGGAGAACTCACATGGGGCAGGCGATCACATGGTGGTCAGAAGAAGCAATCAAGGATACTCTCAAGGTCTTTTTCAAGAACTTTGGAATTGATTGTGACATGGAAGACACTGGCACAGGACTGCTCAACATGGCGTGCCTACATGAGAAAGGGTGCTGTGCTCTTTGAGCAAAACAAGATTGAAACAGCACAAAGGAAATGTAGGATCTGCAAATTTGGAGTATCCACCCCAAATGTTCTCATGGACTATCTGTGCCCAATCTGTGGTAGAGCATTCCAAACTTACATTGGTCTGATCAGCCACAGTCTGACACAATTGAAACTTGACTTTATCATGGTGACGTCGTTTTGGTCCTCTTTAGAATGAAGGACAACCATCAGGTGTTACCCCTTAGGTGAAGTCCTTTCATACCCCCCTCAAGTGTTCCTGTTCTCTCTCTCCCCCTTGAAAATTCTTTGTATATATCTTGTAGTTGTTTATCCATGTACATGTTGTATACCTCTCCCTCTCCTCCCAGTAGAATGCAAGCTGCTGGAACTGTTTTGGCTTTGTTTTTTTGCATTCTCATGATCTAGCACAGTGCCTGAGATACCATATGTGCTTAATAAATGCTTGCTATCCTTCTGGCCTTACAGGGTTGGTAGGGAATGAACATTGGAAAGATATGTACAATGCCGTACTAACATAAAAGATTATTAATTTTGTAGAGGGAGCCATTTATGCAACCTCTGCCCCAGAATTCAGGGCTATTCACATGGTCTTTTCTTGATAGAAATATTTGTAGGTTTGCTATACCTTAGACTAGGTCCAGAAAGGTGTACAGAAATCCTGGCCCTGCTAGTTTCCATTATCACACACCTAGAATGTGCAGTCCTTTGGGTTGGATGATACATCACTGTTTCTAGGATTCCAATTTTAAATGCTATTTCAGAAGGATTTTTTTTTTTTCATGCAATGTGAGAAAGATGTGGAGGTGGCTGTGGAGGATGACTTTGAATAAGGAACCAGGGATTTTTATGTTTTGGTTTTTCCTCTTCCCCTCTCCTCCGACCTTTAAACCTTACTTTTCCAAATATCAACATTGGAATTTTTGGAAGCTACATCTAAAAGTGCTCAAAAATGATAACCCTAAAAACCTGAATTTCCTTTGAAATTGATTTATTACTGTTGTTATAGTATGTATGGTGTAGTGGAAACCCAGCCAGAAGACCTGGGGGGTTTGAATCCTGTCTCTTCAGTGACCTACCTGTATGCTTATAGAAAAATCTCCTTTCATTTATTTGAGCCAAAATGACCTCATCTATGAAATGGAGATAAGAGACAGCATAGGAAACTGCCTGTGACATCAAGACAACCTGGGCTCAAGGTCTTACCTCCGATACATACTCTGGCTGTGAGACCCTGAGCAAGTCACTTAACTTTCCAATGTCCCAGGGAACTAAGTTGCAAAAGAAAAAAAATTTTTTTTAGTTTGGTAGAATTAATTTCCTTATTGCAACACCCTAGACAAAAATTACAGATTCAGACTCTCTTCCTCCCTTTCCTCCTCCCCTAAAATGGAGATAATTATAGTAATGGCATTATTTTGCTGTACTTCCCTGACAGGTATGCATTTTGTAAACCTCAAAATGCTATGTAAATGTGACCACACTTAGTCTGAAGCCTGGGACAGTTTTCCTGATCATCGCCTTAAGTAGAATAAGAGCTGATTCCTGATTAGCTGAGAAATCCCTAAGGATGACACTGCAGACAATTCAGGGAAAGCGTTTGAGAGATATGGTTGAGAAAAGCAGGAGAGAATTTTTGAATGGCTGCTTGAAGATACTCTGCCCACCTCTACCTCAGTCACAGATATGTGGAAAAGCTGGTCCCCAGCATATCTTTTGAGTGCCAGCAACTGTCAAGACTGCTGAGGGGACTCCCTCTAGTAAAATCATTCTCTCTCCTCCAGAGCTGGGATCTTCACTCACCCTCAAAGAGCTCATCTACCCTTCTGTAGTCTTTTGTCTACACTAATTTGTATGAGCTCCCCAATATCTGTTTACTACTTACTTTGATAAATAGGCTTTGCTTACTTTTTGTGATAGACTTTTGTATAACTAGTGCTTGATAGGAGTGAGCTAAGCTAGAAATGTTAAGCTAGGTGTTACCTTCCCCTTGAGAATGACCACAAAAATTCTTTTATTCTGATCCCATGATACCCCTAGATAACAGTTATTTGATGTGAGATAGAGACAGCTAGAATTCTAACTTGATATACCTCTTAGAGACAGGAGAGTGAAACAGAAATTGGCCAGCCACAGTGGTACTAGACCCTGTCTGTCTTGCACACTCCACTCCATACTCTAAGATTGATAGGCTTATAGGTATGGCCTTCCTAATTCTCCACAAAAATGGAAACTGGAAAAGGTAGAAAGACCTCAGACCAGACATCTATCCATCTCTCACACAGGCTAGCCATATCTTTATATCAGTTACTAACTATATCACAATCTATTTATATATTCTCATTTGTATAATAATAATAGCTATTCTATCTATAAATTCACATTTATATTATTATCATATTTATCCATTATATATACTTGTGATATGTAATAAAAGATATATATGTACACATTATTGTTGTGAAAGAATGCATTGTAAGTCCAAAAGTGCTATAGAAATGTGAGATATCATTTTTACCCTCCAGGAATTATATTGGTTGAAGTATTGGTTCATTGTCTTGATAATAGATTTAAAAAAAAAAAAACAAACCCTGTCTGCATATACATGAGATCTTAATTACAAATAGTTCCCTGACTCTTGCAATCTATTTCTGATTATGCAGATATATCTAAGATAACCTTAGTAAGTGAATGGGCTTGTGATTTCATTTGCATTGAGAAGTTCCAAGTGAGAAAACTCCCTCTGCTAATGGAGGCTGGTACCTTCTCATTTTGTAGTTATTTCCTCAAAAGGAAATGAAAATTTTTGTGGTCCTAGAGAGTTGCCCAGGGGCACTAAAGGTTAAATGACTTGCCCATGGTTAGAGAGAGAGCTAATATAAGTCAGAGGCAGGACCTGAATCCAGGTCTTACTGGCTTCCAGGCCATCTCTCTATCTACTGTGACATTGTACAGATATTAATACACAATAAAATGTCCCCTAAGGAACACTATGGTGTCATGGAAAGAGGTGTGTGGACCGGAGGTTCAGTTCCAGATTTGCTACAATTTCACACCTTCACTATGCCTTTTTGTGCCTCAGTTTCTTTAATGATAAAATGAAGGAGTCAGAGCAGGGATTCTTTTCTTCTTTTTAAAAATTTATTTATTTTCAGTTTTCACTTCCACAAAATTTTGAATTCCAAATTTTCTCCCCATCTCCCCCCTCCTCCCACCCCAGGATAATGTGTATTCTGATTATCCTTTCCTCCAGCATGCCCTCCCTTCTATCAAAACCCCCACCTTATCCCCTTCCCTTTTATTTCCTCTAGGGCAAGATAAGATTTCTATACTCCATTACCTACATGTCTTATTTCCTAGTTGCACATAGAAATCATTTTTAACATTCATTTTTAAAGTTTGAGTTCCACATTCTCTCCCTTCCTCCCTCCCTACCCACCCTCATTGTGAACGCAAGCAATTCAATATAGGTTAGAATTATGTAGTCATGCAAAACATTTCCATAACAGTCACGTTGTGAAAGACTAATTATATTTCCCTCTATCCTGTTTAGCCCTCCATTCATTCTATTCTATCCTTTAACTGGTCCCTCTACTAAAGTGTTTCCTTCCAATTACCCCTTCCCCCAATCTGCCATCCATTCTATTATTCCTCTCTCTTATCCCCTTCCCCTTTGCTTTCCTGTAGGGTAAGATAAATTTCTATACCCAACTGAGTGTGTATTATTCCCTCCTGAAGTCAAATCCAATGAAAGGAAGGATTTCCTTCCTTTAAAAAGAAGAAAAGAATCCCTGCTCTGACTCCTTCATTTTATCGTTAAAGAAACTGAGGCACAATGAAAGGAAGGCTCACTTATTTCCTCTCATCTTCCCCTTCTTCCCCTCCATGGTAAAATCTCTTTCTTGCCTCTTTTATGTGAGATGATTACTACATTCTACTTTTCCCTTTCTCTTTCTCCTAGTACATTCATCTTAATGCTTACTTTTCTTTTTTTAGATATTATCCCTTCATATTTGACTCACCCTGTGCCCTCTGTCTCTGTCTCTCTACATACATATGTAGATATATACGTATGTATATGTGTGTGTATGTATATATCTATGTGTATGTATATGTACATATGTAAATATATATGTGCATATATATACATATATACATACATATATACACATATATATACATACATACATACATATACACACGCACACACATACACACACACATAAATATATTCCCTTCAATTATCCTAACACTGAGAAAGGTCTCTTGAGTTACAAATATCATCTTCCCATATGGGAATATAAACAGTTCAACTTTAATAAGTCCCTTATGGTTTCTCTTTCCTGTTTACCTTTTCTCTTCTCTTGATTCTTGTATTTTTTTATTTTCTATTAATTTTTCTATTGAATTTTCTATTTAGCTCAAGTCTTTTCAACAAGAATGCTCGGAAGTCCTCTATTTTATTGAAGTTTCATTTTTTGCCCTGAAGTATGGTACTCAGTTTTGCTGGGTAGATGACTCTTGGTTTTAATCCTATCTCCTTTGAACTCTGGAATATCATATTCCAAGCCCTCCAATTCCTTAGTGTAGAAACTGCTAAATCTTGTGTTATCCTGATTTTGTTTCCACAATATTTGAATTGTTTCTCCTCTTTGGCTGCTTGTAATATTTTCTCCTTGACCTACGAACTCTGGAATTTGGCTATAATATTCCTAGGAGTTTTCCTTTTGGGATCTCTTTTAGGAGGTGATTGGTAGATTTCTTTCCATTTCTATTTTACCTTTTGGTCTTAGAATATTTGGGCAGGTTTCCTTGACAATTTCTTGAAAGATGATGTCTAGGCTCTTTATTTGATCATAGCTTTCAGGTAGTCCAATAATTTTTAAAATTATCTCTCCTGGATCTATTTTCCAGGCCAGTTGTTTTTCCAGTGAGATACTTCATATTGTCATCTATTTTTTTCATTCTTTTGGTTTTGTTTTATAATTTCTTGATTTCTCATAAAGTCATTAGCTTCCATTTGCTCCATTCTAATTTTGAAAGCATTATTTTTATCAGTGAGTTTTTGGACTTCTTTTTCCATTTGGCCCATTCTGCTTTTTAAGGCATTCTTCTCCTCATTGGCTTTTTAGACCCATTTTGCCATTTGGGTTAGTCTAATTTTAAAAGTGTTATTTCCTTCAGCATTTTTTGGGGTCTCCTTTAGCAAACAGTTGATTTGTTTTTCATGATTTTCTTGCATCACTCTCATTTCTCTTCCCAATTTCTCCTCTACTTCTCTTACTTGATATTCAAAATCATTTTTGAGCTCTTCCATGGCCTGAGACCAATTTGTATTTTTCTTGGAGACTTTGGATGCAGGAGATTTTTGGCTTTGTTATCTTCTTCTGGTTGTACATTTTGATCTTCTCTTCACCAGTGACATAAGAAAATACCTTTTCACTGAGAAAGTAAGAATCTACAGTCTGTTTCTTTTTCCCCTGTTTGCTCATTTTTCAAGCCAATGATGTGACTTTTGAGCTCTTTGTTAAGTAAATGCTCCAGAAGCAGCTGCAGCTTCAACAGTGGCTGTTGCCACCATGGGACTGGGCTGGGGTCATACCATGCTCCTGTCTTAGCCAGGTGAGAGACCTTTCCCTCTGACCTTCAAAGCTGTTTTTGGCATTTGTGGGTTGAGAAGTCTGGACACTTTAGTAGCCACTAGTGATTCAGTCTCCTGGGGCCTGTTTCAGCTCTGTCTACATTGAACTGTACTCTGCTCCCAGCCTGGTGCCATAGACCTTTCCTGTCGATCTTCCAGACTGTCTTGGGCTGAAAATTTACTTCAATCTGTCATTTTGTGGCTTCTGCTGCTCTAGAATTTGTTTAGAACCATTTTTTACAGATTTTTTTGAGGGATTTGGTGGGAGAGCTGTAACAGGACCCTGCTACTTCTGTCATCTTGGCTCCATTATCCCAGAATAGGGATTCTTAACCTGAGATCCAGGAGATCTATGAACTTGGATGGAGAGAAGATATATATATATATATTTACCAATTTCTAACTGAAATTTAGCATTTCTTTCCACTCAGCTCAGACTATCATTCTTCTATTAAAAAGTAAATAGAAATAAAAACTCAGTGGGGCTCCCTATTGTCTTCAGGCTCAAATATCACATTTTCTGTTTGGCTTTTAAATCCCTTCCTATATCCTATACTTCCCCCTTTCTCTCTCTCTCTTTTTTTCTCTCTCTTTTTCTTTCTTTCTTTCCTTCCTTCCTTTCCTTCCTTCCTTCTTCTTTCTCTTCTTTCTCTTTCTTTCTTTCTTTCTTTCTTTTCTTTCTTTCTTTCTTCTTCTTCTTTCCTTTCTTTCTTTCTTTCTTTCTTTCTTTCCTTTCTTCTTCTTTCTTTCTTTCTCTTCTTTCTCTCTTTCTTTCTTCTTTCTTTCTTTCTTTCTCCTTCCCAAATATTACCTCATTGGGTTAATACTGGGAGGTTGATATCATTATTCTCACTTTACATTTGAGGAAACCAAAGCAAACAGATATGAAGTGACTAGCTGAGACTCTCCCTCATCTCTGTTTCCCAGCTTCCCTGGTTTCCTTCAAGTCTCAGATAAAATCCCACCTTCTGAAAGAAGCAATTTAGCTTCACATTTGGCTAATAATTTTTCCATGAAGCTGTGTCAGTCCCTCTCCCAGTTGTTGGGGATCTCTCCCACCTCAGATTTCCCTGTTTTATATTTATTTGTGTGTTATTTGTATATCCCCATATGCTTCCCGCTAACATGTGAGCCCCTTGAGGGCAGAGATTGTTTCATATTTGTCTGTGTATCTCCAGTGCCAAAATGAACTTAATAAATATTCGTTTAATTGAATTAGGATTCCCCTTTGCCTCTAAATCCATAGATATATGATCTTCTGCCAGTGGTTCTTTCTCCACTCAAATGGTATGAGAGCAATTTAACAGAATTGTAACTGGTAATTTTGGTGCCCAGGGCAAGCAGCAAAAGACAAAAACAAAAACACAACCCCTGCCCCCTAAGAATGCCTTCAAAATAGCTTTGTAATTCCCAAAGCAAAAGTACAAGAAAAATTAAGACTAATTAAATTGAGCAGGAGATGAGACTTTGGGATTCTAGTCTATAGGAGAAACCCTGGGACCCTGGTTCCTATGGAGAGAAACACCAGGACATTGGCTCCCCTACTCCTGTGATGGGGCAAAGCAGCAAGATACCCTCCAGAACAGAGAAGAAGAGGGCCTTCACATTGGTTAGCATTGGGAGGGAGAACCTGGGATCCCATGAAGTTGCTGCTGGGGAGATGGGAGAAGGGAGCAAAGTATAATATCCTGGAGGAGTGGTCATCTGGGCTTCAGGAACTTAGGGAAAGCAGCCTGGTAGCTTTCCAATTTGACTAATTGTTCTTGCTAACTAAACTTAGTTTTTTCAAAACTGATAAATAGAGCAAGGTTGTAAAAATGTAAGCATAACTTTAAAAACTGAATAATCTTTCTTTAAAAAGTAAGTTTTTGTATCCTGTAAATTCCAGTATATTGGGGTAAAATCCCAACTGCCTTATCGTAGTTATAGATCTGTTGAACACAAGACAGGTTTGGTATGGTGAAAAGAGCAGAGGGTCTAAAATGGGATTAGAATCCAAGCTTTTCTGACTCAGCGTCCAGTGATCTGCTCACTACACCATGCAAAATGATTTAAGGGATGAGACCACAGCTGTCTTCAATATAAAATAAATGGCGTAAGCAAAAAATATAGGGAAAATGAAGGCAAGAGTGGAGAGCATATCTTATTTGTCTTAATCAGTAGGAGAGATTCTTCTGGGATATGGGTTGGGCCAGATCGTCACAGAAATTCTTCCAATTCTAAAATTCCATAGAATCTAGAGATTCTATAGAAAAGCATACCTAGGTTTGAATGTTTGGTTCTCCTGCTTATGGGCTGTGTCACTTTGGGTAAGTGAATTAACCTCTCTGATCTGTCTTTTCTCCATTCGCCATCTCCATTACCACTACAAAAAAATTATTTGCTTATTTCACCCAGAGAAAAGGGTTACCTTTTAGCCTTTGTTGGAGACTTAAGTTGTTCAGCTTTATGGTTGAAGTTGTTCAGTCATTTTTACGAAGTGTGCAACTCTTTGTGACTTCATTTGGGACTTTCTTGGCAAAGCTACTGGTGTGGTTGGCCATTTCCTTCTTTAGCTCATTTTACATTTGAGGAAACTAAAGCAAACAGGGTTAAGTGACTTTCCCAGAGTCACAAAATTATCTGAAATCAAATTTAAACTTAGATCTTCTTGACTCTAGGTCTGGTGCTCTATCTACTACTCCACCAAGCTGCCTATTAGGGTTGAAACCGAAACATATCCCTTAAAAACATTAGGCCTTGATGGTGTTTTGTCAAGAATATAAGAAAGGTGTATAGAAGTGACAGCTCTGGCCCCTACTACCTGAAGGTCAGCTATGTTACGTTTTATCTCTTCCCCAGAGTTCTCCAGCAGCCTGAAGAGACTTGGGAAAAGTGTCCCTTCAAGTGTGTACCTTCAGTATGAGAGGTCCCATGCCACCCAGTTCTATTTAACCATGTAACAGAATAGCTTTTACAAAGTAATATGTATTTCAAAGATACAGCAAGAACAAATATCCAAACATTCCCCAAACTCCAAACAAAGAAGGGGGAGGGCATAATCCATCTTTATACCATCTCAGCCTCTGTCGAGTTGAGAGGATTAGATTCAAGTTTAACTCAGTTTCTATATAGTAGTAGTCCCACCAAGTTCCAAGTCCAAAGTCCCCCTGGGCTTGAGTCCCAGTGCCCTGGCTTCTTAGGACTTCCCTGCTGGGTTGGCAGTAATATCAAGTCTAGAATCTGGGCTCCAAGGTCATCGGATCTGGGGATTCTACCTCCTGATCCTAGAGCAAAACCCCAAACCTAATTCTTAGGACCACCAGAACTGAAAGAGAGAAGGGGAAGGTGATTCAATGCATAGTGACCATGCTTTGGGGGAACAGAACCTTCAACACCAGGGCACTGCCAGAAAGAGAGAAAGAGAGACTGTCCTAGTCTGTAATTTTATAGATGGTATTTGTGCCAATTACCCAGTCAATGAAAAGAAGTTTCCTACCTACCCTGTGATAGGGTAACACATAACATCTTCCACCAGGAGTAGATCTTTGCCATCCCCCACATGGTGCCCCCGTTTTAGGTCATTTTATGCAACAAAGCCCAATTAGTGGCTCCTGATTGCTGGTCTTATAAGAGCATTTTGTAAAATGATAAGATGATTAAACGATAGGTCTTAGGATATATTTAGAACAGTCTTTGATAATACAGTGTTAGTTGCACATATATGGAGTTGGTTAATGCACCTTTTCAGGCTATATTTCAGTAGCTGAGATGCAGTAAGCAATTACTTGTTTTACTAATAACAATAATGAGAATTAGCATTTACACAAGGTACCCCCAAAGTCTTAGGTATGGTACTTTAGAATTTGCAAAGTACTTTTGCAAATATTATCTCATCATGTGATCTTCATAACAGCCCTGTGAGGTAAATGCTAAATGTTATTGTCTGTTTTACAAACAAGGAAGCTAAGACTGAAAGGAGCTATGTGACTTGCGTAGGGTCATATAGCTTTACTGGCTATACTTACTGTACTTGAGGTAGGATTGGAACTCGGGTCTGCCCCTCTCCAAACCCAGCCCACCAGCCATTCCACCACCTCAATAAAAGGCACAGGCAGTTTAAGTGAACTTCCCATCTACCCAAAAGGAGCATGGTTTGAATGACAGTATAAAGGGCATGGGCATGGGCTGGATTCGGGAGATCTGGGTTCTAGTTTGAGATCTGTTCCTAATCGTTTTAGGGAAGTCACTTGTTTAATGTCCTCATCTGTCAAATGGGAGCAGTGTAGCCTCTTCCCTAGCCAGCTCTATTTAAAGTTGGATGATATTTTGAAGTGGGAATAGGCTCCTTGTGTTGTTGTTCAGTCATTGACCCTATTTCTTGGCAGAGATGATGTAGTTTTCTTCTCCATCTCACTTTACAGATGAGGAAACAGAGGCAAACAGGGTTAAAGACTTGCCCAGGGTCGTGCAGCTAGTAAATGTCTGAGGCCAGATGAGTCTTCCTGACTCCAGGACCAGTACTCTATCCATGACAGTGCCACTTAACTTACCCAGAATGTGTTGCTTTCTTACTTCGCTTTTAAAGTTTGAAAGGAAGTTTAGTGAATTGAAATGAGACCAGGATCTTGGAACCTTCAGACTCTTAAATTCCGTGGTTCTGACCAGGCTGCTTCCTGCTTATGTTCCTTCACTGATTTTTTTTCAAATGTGATTATGGTTGTAACTCATTGCTGTATTAACCTAGAGCCCCAGGAAGAATGCCTTGGGCCCCAGAGTTCATTGAGGACATGTATAAATGGATGTATTGTGTGTTCTTTCTCTGAGGAGTATGTGTTTCAGTATCAGGACTCAGCCAGTTTGTGAGGGCAGAGAGCCACTGTGGGACTAAAACCAGATATCCATCTTTGCCTTTGCTGCATTAAGAAAGGTATGGTGTCCTGGTCTTGGGAGGTGATCCCCAGGCCAACGTATTCTGCCCTGTGCTGTGCAGTCCACAGCTGGCCTATGGGGTTCACTGCTTGGAACTACATTTTGACATAGTCACTGATTTAGTGCATCCAATGAAGGGGAATGAGAGCAATGACTAGTTGAAGGAACTGGGGATGGTTGGCCTGGAAAAAAAAGAAGATTTAAGCAAGGTTTCCTAACTTTGTTTGTGCCATGGACCCTTTTGGCCACCCAGTAAAGCCTATGGACCCTTTCTCAGAATGATGTTTTTAATTTCATAAAATAAAATACATAAGATTGCAAAGAAAACTAATTATATTCAAATATAGTTATCCTTTTTTTGGTTCCTATGCACTAGGTTAAGAAGGTCTGATTTAAGAGGGTATGGCATCTGTACTCCAGTCTTTGAAGGACTAGCTTATGGAAAGGGCATTACCCTTGCTCTGCTTAACTCCAAAGGGTAGAACAAGGAAGTATGAGGAGAGTTTGCAAAGAGGCAGGTTTAGGTTGGATCTCATGAGATACTGAAATCAAAGCTGTCCAAAAGTGAAATAAGCAGCCTCAGGAGGCTCAGGTTCCCACTCATCAGCTGTCTTCAAGCAGTGATTGGCTAGGGACTGTTTTTGCCTTTCTTACTATTCCTGGTGTTTAGCACTGTGCCTGGAACACTGTAAGTGCTTAATCAATGCTTGTTGATTGATACCTCCTATGGGGAATGTTGTAGATGGAATCCTTGTTCAGGACTAGGTTGGACTAGATGCTCTCCGAGGTCCTTTGTAATTCTGAGATTCTATGAAAATTAGGTAAATCCATCCATAAATAGCTCAGGGGCCTAGTGAGTAAGAGGGCTGGATCTGGAGTCAGGAAGACCAGAGTGGGAATGCAGCTTCAGCCACCTACTAGCTATGGGACCCTGGGCAAGTCTTTTAACTTCTGCCTACCTCAGTTTCCTTTTCTGTAAATGGGGAAAATAACAGTACCCAACTTACTACATCACACGTATCAGGTTGGCTAACATGACAAAACAGGAAATTTTGTTGAAGATGTGGGAGAGTTGGAACACTAATTCATTGTTGGTGGAGCTGTGAGCTCATCTAACCATTTTGGAGAGCAATTTGGAACTATGCCCAAAGGGCTACAAAAACGTGCATTCCCTTTGACTTAGCAATATTGCTTCTAGGACTGTATCCCAAAGGGAACATAAAAATGGGAAAAGGTCCCACATGTACAAAAATATTTATAGCAGCTCTCTTTGTGGTGGCCAAGAACTGGAAATTGAAGGAATGCCCATCAAATGGGGAATGGCTGAACAAATTGTGGTATACAATGTATGTAATGAAGGTAATGGAATACTATTGTGCTATAAGAAATGACAAACAGTTAGACTTCAGAAAAAACCTGGAAAAGTTATATGAACTGATGCTGAGTGAAATGAGCAAGACCAGGAGAATTATACGTAGTAACAACCACAGTGTGTGAGGACTGTTTGTGTCACCCAAATGCGAAACATATGACCAGGTGAGTTATAGGTACAATGGCATACCAGACTTAGCCCTTCACAGCAATACAAGGACCTAAAATATTCCCAAAGGACTCTTGAGGCAAAATGCCATCCACATCCAGAGAAAGAACTATGGAATCAGAACACAGAATGAAGCAGACTATTTTCTCGTATGTTATGTTATGTTTTGTTTCGTTTTTTCTCATGGTTTTTCCCATTTGTTTTAATTCTTCTATGCAATATGACTAATGTGAAAATGTGTTTAATAAACTGTAAGTGTAGAACTCATATAAGATTGCATACCAGCTCAGGGAGAGAGAGGAGAGGGAGGGGAAGAAATTTAAAACTTATGGAAGTGATTATTGAAAACAAAACAAATTAATTAAAAAATAATAGTATCCAACTTCCAGGGCTGTTGTGAGAATAAAATGAGATATTTGCAAAGAGCTTTGAAAACCTTAAAGCATCATATTAAAGCTACCTAAGATTATTATTATTTTATCCCACTCCAAGATTTCTCCCCAGATCATTCATTCATCAAGAACCCAAATGAGAAACGCATGACCAGGTGAGTTATAGGTACAATGGCATACCAGATTCCAGGCATTTCCACAGAAATTCCAGGAAGTCTCATGCCAGGAATTTTCTTCCTCCTCATCTCCATCTCTTGGTAGCCCTGACTTCCATAAATCCCGGGTATAATCCCACCTTCTGCAGGAAGACTTTACTGGTCCCACTTAATTCTTCTCCCCTCCCTATGTTGCTTATCTCTAATTTGTCTGGTCTATAGCTTCTTTGTATGCAGTTTT
Source organism: Bettongia penicillata ogilbyi (assembly GCA_023548195.1). Taxonomy (NCBI): domain Eukaryota; kingdom Metazoa; phylum Chordata; class Mammalia; order Diprotodontia; family Potoroidae; genus Bettongia; species Bettongia penicillata. The sequence continues at coordinate 185,336 of JAJHZJ010000278.1, forward strand.
TGCATGTTGTCTCTCCCATCAAACTATGAGCTCCTTGAGAACAGGGATTGCCTTTTACCTTTCTTTGTATCTATCCCCAGAGCTTAACACAGTGCCTGGTACATAGTGGCTGCTTACTCAGTATTTATTGAGTGACTTACTAGAGAAGTAGTGTGGTGGAATAGCATTGTGGGAGTTGAAGGCAACAGGAAGATAGGTTAAAATTCTGCCCCCAAATGTTTTTAGTTATATGACTATGGACAAGTCACTTAATGTCTCTGAGACTCAGTTTTCCCATTTATAAAATAAGTATAATAATACCTACAGTTCCTACCTCACAAGATTGTTGTGAAGATCAGATGAGATAAAGTATCTACATGGTAGCTACTATTATTACAACATGTGGAAAGCAGGTGCTTTCTCACCCACAGCTAATGGTCCACCGGTTAATTAAGTGTCTCCTATGGAGTAATAATTTATTAGTGGCCCAGGTTGTTTCTTTCAATGTGCTGAGTCTCTGAATTCTGTGCAGCTGAATTCCAAACCTTTATTGGAAAAAAGAATACACCTACCTTTCCATCTATAGCATGGGTCTGCAAACTATGGCCCAAAGGTCAAATCCAGGCCAATAAACTAAGAATATTTTTTTATATTTTAAAATATAATAAAGCTTTATTTAAAAATATAAAAAAAAAGCATTCATAGCTCACAGCCTTACAGGTTACTAACCTTTTCTCTTTAGGCTCTGGATTGTTTCAGGCCATTACATACCCAGAAGCTAGTTAGTTTCTGATAAACCACCATAACTGTGTGTGAATCCAGTAGTTCTTTTTCCTCAGGGGTCCCAGTTCTGACTAGCAATGACTGAATAGTGATGCGTACCATTGCTTTATCAAATGAATTATTAAAAATGATGAACCCAGACCAGGAACAAGGGACCACGGAAAGAGTGATGGAATCAGAGTCTCAGAGAACCTAGGTTCAGATCTCAGCTCTATCATTTACTATCTACATAATCTTGGGTCTTAACTTCTCTGGGCCTCATTTTCCTTATCTGTAAAATGAGAGTGTTGGAGCAGATGACTTCAAAGGTGTCATCTATCTCTCCGTTTATGATCTTAAAGGGAATTTTAAAAATTGGATCCCATTTATTATATCCATTGATGGGCATTTGCTAAACACCTGCTCTATTGAGGCATTGTGCCAGATTCTGGGTATATGAAAACACAGGTAAAAAGAGTCCCTATACTTAAGGAGTTTATAGCCTAGCTGGAGGAGACAACATGTACATATATATGTATATTTAAAATCTATATAGAATCGTGGTTGTCATTGTTCATCTTTTGTTTTGGGAGGACCAATGACAGTGCAGGGTGATGTCTTGACTTGCACATGAATTGGATTTAAGTGAGGCAGAGTTGTAAAAAGTCATCAGCTCTTCCAGAGTCATCAAAGTCCAGTGGAAAGACAAAATGTCTTGACTGGGATGCAGCAGATGACCTTTTCATCTTCAAAGTCTGGCCAAGCTCTAGGGCTCGACGGTGCCTGCGTCAGCTGTCTTCATGGCCATTGGAATAAATTGTTCTCATTGCCCGTTCCACCCAAGAGGAAGTCTTCACATGCTTGGGGTAGTCATCCCCCTAGCTCACCAAAGATTTTGAGGCCTATTGGTTACCCTCAACCTGATTTAACCATACTGCAGAGATGGTTTTACTAGGGTATGACCACTGCAAAATAGATTCAGGTGATCAGATGGCACTAGCAGATGAGGGAGGAGGGAGGTGAGGGCCAGGAAAGGCCTCAGTAAGGGTGCCTGAGCTTAGCATTGAATAAAACTAGGGATTCTGAGAGAAGGTGAATCCCTGAGTTGGAAGGTACTTTAGAGGGCATCTCATCCAACCTGTACCCACAGCAAGAAGCCTATGATTTCCCCACAAGTGGACACCCGGCCTTTTACTTACAGTCTTCCAGTGAAAGAGAATGCACTGCTCCCTGAGGCAATCCATTCTCTTCTAATTGTTAAGAATTTTTCATTATATTGGAAATATAATGTAGTTTGGAAATTAATGTAGTTTAACTGGTACACATTGACCTTAGTTTTGCCCCATTAAATTAAACCAACCAGTTTAATGTCTCTTGAACATCTGCTTTCAAAAATATTGAAGGTGATGGTCACTTCCCCTTAAATCTTTTCTTTTGCAGTCTAAATATCCCCAATTACAACAGGATTTCAGGTTCCCTCAGCATCCGTGAGCATCCTTCTCTGCATAGGCTGCAGGCTGTCATTTGTACTTCCTAAATGTAGAACCTAGAACCGGGCACTCTATTCTAGATGTGATCTAAGTAAGGAAGAGGATAGCAGGAAAACCTCTGTCTCTCCTTCTGGATACTATCCTTCTAACTAATGTGTCCTAAAATTCTCCACCAAATTGGAATTTGGTGGGCTGCTATACCACACTGCTACAGAATTTCCATGCCCACAGAAACCACCAAACCTTCCCACTTTTTCTAGATGCAGCTTTCATATTCCATATTCTTAGAAATGATTTTTTTAACCCAAGTATAGGACTTTACACCTGGCCTTATTAAATCTTATTTTATTAGGTTCAGTGCTTTATTTCAGTCTGTCAAGAACCCCTCTTTATCTCAGTTCTGGCACCCATATTATCTGTCCCTCCAAGCTTTATGTTTTCCAGTTTGATTGGGTGGGGCATCTATCCTTCCATCTTCACTTCTGTTAAAAATATTAAGCAGTATAGGGATAAGGACAAAGGTCTCAGCCGTTCCATTGGACACCCTTCTCTTCACTGGTTTTGCTGATATTTAAATTGGATTTTCTGATCCTTTGGGTCAAGTTAATTAGTCAATTTTGAGCCTAATAAAAACTTTAGGTTTTTATTTCTCTCTTTAAGTGGAATCCAGGTGAGAGGCTTTTTTTTAATAGGTGTGAAAGTTTGGGTTAATCTGTTATGCTTAATATTTGGACTGAAATCTCACCATAAGTTCTATACAGCATAGCTGCAGTGAGAAAACTTGTATTTATTGAACACGACTGATTTGCTTTGTGCAATAAGAAAAAGTATAACATTTATTGTACATTACCTCCCCCCATCACTAGATACAACTGTCTTCTCATAAATACTGTAACTCATTCAAATATAAATACACATTCTCAAAGCAATATTGCAGATAAATGCAAAATACAACTAGAATTGAAAACTGATCCATAGAGGAGCTTCCCTTACTCTAGACACCATTTTCAGAAAAAAGAGCTAACCAGAAAAAAAATGGATTTGAAGCACTGGATAGCTGAAGAATGAAATGTCTACATGTGTCCTGTCAAACTCACAATAAATCTGCTTGAAAAAGCAAGCAAGGAAACAATATAACATTGAGGATATTATAGAAAACAGTAAGACTACTGGAATCAATCAGTCTGGATGCTTCTATTCTAGGAGGTCTTGGAGTCTTCAAAAGAGTAGTCTGACTCTCAGCCCCGACAATCAAACAAAACAAGCCACATACGTAGAAGCCATTTTGGCTGGGTGAGTGAAATCATCTGCTTCCCTTAGAGCTATTAAGGCATCTGAATCACAAATTAGCAACTTATTCCATAGCTTACAAAGTTTACAAAGAGCATATTATAACACAGTTCAGTCATTTCTCAAATAACCTTATCTAAATAAGATAGAAATTTGAACCTGTATCGTATCAGGCTACAAGGTGTCCAAAAAGACTGCAGAGGCTTTTCATCAAAATCTGCCTAAAAACAAACCAACCACTACCAGTAAAAAGCCAATAACATGAAAATCTAGAATTTTATATTTTTCTCCTTCAGTAAAGAATTAGAAAGAGCAAGGTCATAGCTTATACGATAAATGGATTCTTATAATAATGCTGCTCGCCATGCAATTTTAGGGGGTCAGGTCATTAACCTATCAAACATTATTATTTTCCAAATGATCGGAGTCTAATCATTTCTAAAAAGCTAACCAACGTAAGGATTGTTGGCAAATATTGTCTTCATAGTGCCTGTATCACTTGGTGCTTACTAAACGTGAGTTTAGGCAGCTAGAGGACTGGGCATCATAGATGTCATTTCCTTTCTTCCTTGTTCACATGTTGAACTAAATTGAAGGGAGTAAGACCACATTAGGAAGTAAATGATACAGAGTAGAGAAATGGAGATTTCAATCTGGTTCAGAGACAGGATCAGTACCCAGGGTAATCAACCTGGGAGTAATTTCAGGATTTCAAAAACTCTACTGACTTTTGTTCTCTCTGGCTCTTAGCCTCCTACCTAGGTAACAGATTGAGGAATTCGTCACCCACCTGACAGTTTCTACCCACCTGTATTTGAGGGAGAATGCACTGACTCCTTGTTCCTTCTTGAGACTTGGGAACCCTTGGAACTTAACCCTAACTTAAACCTTTCATTTTGCTTCCCCCGTCACTTCCCAGCCCTCCAGAAACACAAGATTCACACAGCAATTTGATTTCCCCAGGTGTTAAGAATTGAGCAATGCAGAAAACTCCATTAGAGGTGTTGGTGACCCATTTTTCAACGTACAGTTTTTCTCTTGCTCAGTTAGAGAGGCAGCAGCTCCATACATTCTCCTCTGAGCAGACAGGTGCCAGTGGTGCTAGCTGCAACTTCAACCAGCTGCTGTTGAGCCCGTCAGCGCCATGGAGTCGTTTCAGTCTCCTCTGCGTATGGGCAGGAAGCTGTGGTTCACAGTGGTTGGGTCAATCTACCTGGCACAGCTGATGCAGCTCCCTGTTTCCTTGTGGGGGCGGGTAGGGGAATGCATGCTTGGCCTGCTGCAAAGCATGTGGGCTTGGAAGCCTTTGAAAATTCTGCGTCTTGGAGCTATTGAGTCTAATGAAAGATTCGTTTAGTCCATGAGGTTAGAGTATGGCTTCCCTCCCTTACCTCCTCAGTGTCATCCTCAAGAAATATGCCACAGAAAGCTTCAGGATTGAGTCTTATCCTCCGTGATGAGGTTAGTTGAGTGGTGGCCATCAGGATAGTAGTGCCCCCTGCCAACTTTTCTGGATTCCAATCTGGCTCCCTCTATTCTCCAGGCAGCTCTCAAATCACTGCTTTCCTAGCAGCCTTTGGGGCTGGCTCACTCAGGTCTCATGGCCTTTAGAAAGGATTGGGATGGAGGCTGTCCTTAATGCTATGCAGAAGTAGGAATTCCCTTAGACAATTGCTGTCCAGGGAGCCACAGAGACCCCAGATTACAGCTTGGATTCAGCAGTTCCCAGAGACCCTAGCTTAAAGTGCAGATTCAGCTATTTCAGCCAGCTGACAGAGCAGGCTAGCAAAAGATGGTCTGTCTTCTGGTTTCTAGAGAGAGGGAGGAAAGAAGAGTAGTGTGAATCTTCCTAGAAGACAAATACGATAGCCCTAAGGCAGTGTTTCCCATCTTGTATCAGTCCAAGTCACAATTTGCCAGCATGCTCTCAACTATTACAAAATAAACAAGCGATGTGTGTATATGTACGTACATTAAGTAAAAGCCCCTCAATCATAATTTAACTTTTTTGAACCTTTAATTAATTGGAATCTCTTCCTTACTGTTCCCTCTGCTTTTTCCACATTCCAGCATCATCTGTTGCTGTTTGGTTTCAAATCCACAGAACAAGATGTTCCTCCTATGATAAACTCATCATTTGTAATCCTATCACCATGCTGCTACCTCAAGCCTTAGATATCACCTCCTTCAGTCTGCTCTCCCCTCTGCTGGGGGGGCTGGAGTGTGGAATACCAAACTCCTTTCAACGTCTTTCTTTGCAGAGGGCAAAAATTGGATTCCAGCTCACTGCACTTTACATTGCAGTTTTTCCTGGTTTCAAATCCACGGAATAAGATGCTCCTGGTGACCCTGTCCAACTCTCTTCCGCTTCCTGCCTCCTTATGTGTAATGTCTTCCTTTGTTAGATTGTAAGCTTTTTTTTTTTTTGTATCAGTACTACTTGTGTTATGCCTGGCACAGAGTAGGTGTTTAATAAATGTTTATTGAATTGAACTGAATTGAATTAAAGGAAAAAAAACTGGCACTAGAGACTTACTTTTAAAACAATGGCAAATTCTTGCGGTCAATAGGTATTTAACTGAATAAGTTAGAAATTCTGTGTCTGCATCCTTAGTGCCTACAATAATCCTCAGTATTCAAAGTAATAATGAACAGATTCTGAAAGATTTTCAGTCAGAAAAAAAGGTCTAAATATATTGCATCTATTCCATGGTACTATGGCAGGAAAGTTAACTCAGATCTTTTAGAAAGATTTACAAAAGTGAGAGCTAAAGCAAAAAAGGAAATTCAAGTTAATCAGAAAGTTCATTAACCAAGATGCAGTCAGGGTAATGGAGGGAGGCAGGGAAAGAGAAAGAGAAAGAGAGAGAGAGAGAGAGAGAGAGAGAGAGAGAGAGAGAGAGAGAGAGAGAGAGAGAGAGAGAGAGATCACAAGTCCTTCATTTTCAAACTATCTTGTATTTCATTACTTTGTATTTAATTTACTTATATATGTCCATGTTGTCTCCTCTATTAGAATGTAAGTTCCTTGGGAATAGAGATTGTTCCACTATTTATATGTGTGGCATATAGTAGGTATTTCATAAATGTTTGATATATATATATATATATATATGTGTGTGTGTGTGTGTGTGTGTGTGTGTGTGTGTGTGTGATAGATATTTCAAATTTTCAAGGATTTGTAATTTTATCAAGAGAGGGCCTCCTCCACTATGGCAGATCACAACTACTTAATACTTAGTCTCTACAAATTTATATGAGCAAAAAAATTCAAGATCCTAAAGTCAGTCTAGTATGAGCTGCTCTGAATTTATTTCAGCTGGTATGCCAATGACAGATGCCCAGTCAATTGAGTGATCATCTACTTTTCCATACTCTGAACTACCACCCCATTCCCAATCAAATCAATTTCCTGCTCAAATTTAGTGTCACCCAGTCATCTCTGTTATCTCATTCCTTCAGCTGAAGGTACTTTTTCTAGGAAAGAACCACAACATGACAAGAACTTGATAATGGAAGACCTTCACATACTGACCTCTTTCCAGCAATCATTCATGATCTGGTAGATGAGAGGGGAGCATAGTCTAGGTTTATACAATCGGTATCCAGTGCTGATATCTTCCACCACCTTGGTGTTGCTACTGTTTTCATAAGGGATTTTGCCCTCACTGAAGACTTCCCACATTAGAACTCCTGCAGAAAAGGACAAGAATGTTGAGATTAACAATGACAACCAAGCAGATGCTTATAATCCTTAATACTGGAAAGGCTGAGGCTGGTGGGTAGCTTCAGACTGAGGGTTGTGAGCAGTAGTGAGGATAAAGTTGATCAAGTGTCTGTACTAAGTATAGCACCATCATGGTGAGTCCTCAGGAGCAAAGAGCCCCCTAGGTTACCTAAGGAGAAGTGGATCAAGACAAAGATTCCAGGTCAATCAATATTGCAGTGAATTGGGCCCATTTACAGTGTATGAGACATAAGGAGACTGTCTCCAAAACACCAATAATATGTACCAAAAAAACATAAAAATCACATAATCCAGGCTTCTGCCAGTTTGAACTGATTAGTCCTGGCCTTTAACAAAGACCCCAGATATATCATCTCTCATGATGTTCTTCATGTCTAACCACAGCAGCTCCTGCGAGGATCTAAGCCCATTTTCTTCAATCCACGTAAATGGAGCATGTTTGGAGGTGAGAAAAAAGTCTTCATCTTTTCAGTGAAGAAATGGAGGACTGTGGGGCATGGAATATTACAGATGCTATCAGGCCTAGCTGATGTGTTAGTCAGCTTGACTAAACCACATTAAAAAATATTTGTTACTAGGAGAAACTTGATGAATAGGGGTTCAGAAGGGAGCAGTATGTTCAGAAATAAATGATGTAAAGGCAAAAAGCATCAATCAACCTTTTTTAATGCAGTAATGTTTGATGATGTTTCATTGATTGGAAGAGAAGTATTTGGAGTTAGCAGGAGTTTTGGTCCCTGCCCCGCCCAACCCAGTTCACTTAACCTTTCTTCCCTTAGAATAATGCTATGAGTGCACATTTGTGGAGTTCTTGCAGTTCAGGTCATACTGGCTTTGTTAAGGAGATATTATAAAGATTATTTTTCACTTATTTTACAGATACAGAAACTGAGGCTTGGAGAGGGGAAGGGACTTGACCATGACTTTATGGTAAATATGAGACAGAACTGAGATTCAAACTAGGATTTTTGGACCAGAGTAAGTAGAGTGCTTTTTTTTTTTAATTGCATCATAATGTCTCTTAGGTCTATGAAGTGTATAGAAAGGATGCTGAATTAGGAGTCACAGGGACTGAGTTCAAATCCCAGCTTTGCCACTTAATTCCTCCTTAACCTTGGAGAAGTCACTTAGCCTCTGTGAACCTCTGTTTTCTTATCTGCAAAATGAGGGGAATTGCACTTAATCACCTTATAAAGTCTCTTCCAGCTCCAGGTGGAGAATCCTAATGCCTCTGATTGTTTTCTTGTTGTCCCTTCTGTTATCTGACTTTTTCTTCAAACCTTCTGCAAATTGCAGGCATTTGGTCTTAGACATGACTCTGACCCTCTAAGGTTATATAGATTGGGTAAAACTATCCTAATGTTATCTTTTCAATATAATAAAAGAGTAAATATCCTGCAAATAGATGGCCTCATCACTGACATATTTATTGACTACCTATTATTGGAGATCAAAAGAAAACATGATCTTATTCCTGCATTACAGACTATTACATGGAGTTGGGAATACAGGAGACATACATATATGTATATGTATATGCAGATATTTCTTATATGTATGTACACATATAAGTCTGTGCATATATGCATGTATGTTTTTGTCCTCTGTTGCTGAAGAAGACCATGCCATCAGAGAAATGATGACATGACTTGTACTTGACTTTGTTTTTTAGAGTGAGGGAGGGCTGTGCAGATCACCAGCCTCACTTGTCCTCTAGAGCCATGTGAATTCAGTGACCAGATATTCATCAGGATGACTGGAGATGACCCAGGATGAGGCAACTGGGGTTAAGTGACTTGTCCAAGGTCACAGCTAGTGAGTGTCAAGTGTCTGAGGTGAGATTTGAATTCAGGTCTTCCTGATTCCTGCACTGGTGCTCTATCCACTGCACCACATAGCTGCCACTAAATCTTACAATAAGTAAGTACCCAGTGAGGAAACTGCTTAAGACATTATTATTCCCATTTTATATAAAAAGATATTGGATGGCTCAAAAAGGTGACTTGTCAAGGTCACACAAGTAGTAACAACTAAGGCTTGTGACCTGAATTCAGAGCTTCTTGTCTCCAAGTCGCACAATCAATCCACAACACCATAATGTTTTTCAGTAAAGTGAAAAAGAGATACAATTTGTACATTTAATATCCAGAATAAGCTTGAAATGCTGTGGTTTCCACTTCAAATTTATGATGTACATAAACTTTCCTCAATCCAACCTATGTGCACTATGAAAACTGGACAGAACGTATTTACATGTTATATTAATAATATAAGGTAACAAGGTAGAGACAGCTGAGGAAAGAATGCTAGATTTGTAATCAAAGGATGTAGAAGTCAGAGATTCTACCTTAAAATCCTAATTCTATCACTCACTCCCGATATGACTCTGGTCCTCAGTTAGCCCATCTGTAAACTGGCTGGACTAGATAATGTTTAAAGGTAAATTCCAGCTCTAAATCAGATTCTAAGTAGTACGTGAATGGTATAGACCAGGGGTTGGCAAACTAAAGTCCATGGTCCCTTAGGCTGTTTATGGTATAGACAATAGGTATTACAGAGGTCAGAGGGCAAAGTGAACATCCAGCACCAAACATGAGGTGCCATGACTTAAGCTGGACTCAAGGCTAAAACTTAGACACAAAGAGAAGGCGGTGGAGGAAGGAGGTACTTCAAGCAAACGCAGTGTTATGAGTAAAGACCTGGAAACAGGAAAGATTCAAGGACCATTCAATAGAAAGGTATGACTACAGTGCAGGTGTTGTATAAAACATGAGTAGGAGAAAACAATGAAGGGGAAAGTTGGAACCATATTGGTGGACCTTGACTTCAAGGCTAGGGGTGTTGCTCTGGAGGCAGTGAGGAGCTGCTAAAAGTTTTTGACCTGGGTGGTGACATATGCACAGAGGTGCTTTAAGAAGATTTATATGATAGGGGAATGGAGGATGGATTTAAGAGGGATAGAGTCTGGAGGTAGAGACCATTCATTTGGGAGGCACTGAGAGCCCTTGTGACCACCCTTTCTTCACCTGGCTAAGAAGTTGAATAGACAAGCAGGCAGCAGAACCTAGGGACACCCTGTGTCTCAACGCTGTGAAACCTGGGTTGATTGTATGATAAAACAATGACTAGAACAGAAGGGTCACCAGAGTACTTGGATGCTTCTTTGAAGGATAACCCAGAGCAGCAGTAGTCCCTACCATCATCATCTGAAGGCACAGAGAACCAACTTGGCACTCCAGCATGAGAAGACAAGGGTTTCTACTACACTGACTTCTCTCTTACATGAAAGTCAGCGACCCTGCTGACTATAAATGAACCCTTAATTTTTTTATCATTCTCCATGATATATGTCAGCTCTTGAAACAAAGTTATATTCTTGTTCTTTTAGGAGGAGTCCCTCCACTGAATCCCGATCCCTGTGACCTGACTGTGTTCTCAAAGGCAGTGCTAGAGGGGCATAATCCTTCCAAACTACAAAGGTTTGGATTATGGACCTGGTGTCAGACCGCATATTTACCATCTGAGGATCAACGTAGCTAAATTTGGGAATGTTCATAACCACAAAGGTAATGTCCCTATTGTTTGCTTTACTATATTAATTCATTTGATCCTCACATCAAACCTATAAAGTAGGTGCTAATGGTATCCCTCACTTTGCACCTTTATTCATCCTTCATTTTCCAAGAGGACAAGCGACTTCACAGAGTGATATCTTGACTTGCTTGTGAAGTGCATTGAAGTGAGGAAGAGCTGTGCCAAGTCACCGGCCTCACTCTCTCTTCCTGTCCAGAGGCAGGACAAAAATTAAGCTGACTGATGACAGCTCAGGATGCAGTGGATGACCTTGGCATCTTTAATGTCTGACCAAGCTCTAAGTACTCCACAGCACCTGCTTCTGGCTCTTGGAATAAATTGTGCTTATCCTCCCATTTCACTGGGGGAAGTTTTCACATGCTTGGGGTAGACATCCCCCTAACTCACTGATGGTTTTGAGGCCTGTTGGTTAACCTTATCCTGGTTTAGCCTGTCTGCCAAGATGGTTTTTACTGTGATATAGTCACTGCATATGCTATAGCTTCTTGGAGTCACAAGTGAGAGTTGGGTGGTATACCAAAAATGGATGAGCCCACTTTACATATAAAGAAATGGAGGTTATTGGAAATATGAGGTAAATAGGAGACACAGCCCCTCTCTTGACTTCAAGGAGCTATGAACATCTTCATAGGTATTTTTACCCACAGAGATAACAGACACTAGAGATGACAGAGACTTGCCCACACCTGGTAAATGCCTGAAGCCATTGAACCCAGGTCTTTCAGACTCCAAGTTCAGCTCTCTATCCATTGAACCACCTAGCACTAGGACAGCTCTCAAAGTAGAATTGGCTGTCATGAGAGGTGCTGCATTTCCTTTCTCTGCAGATCTTTAAGGAAAGGGTAGTCAACTGCTGATCATGCAATTATAGGTTTAGAACTGGAAGATATCTTGAAATCCATTTTACAAGTGAGGAAGGTAGGGCCTAGACAGCTAGTATGTGGGGTGGGATTTGAACTCAAACCTCCTGGACTCTAAGTCCATTGCTCTATCCATTACACCATGCTGCTATCACAAATATATTAGAGGAGATTCTTGTTCAGGCAGATATTGGGCTACATCTAGACCACTGATGTTCCTTCCAACTCTGAGGGTCTATTATATTGGTGATGGTTTTTTTTTTTTATCTAGAGCAAGTCCTAAAGGAAATCACTAAGGGTTTGTCTTCTATTTTCATCATATCCCCCACAGGAGATACCTAGTGCTAGGCACACAGTTAGTGTTTAGTCAATAAACAGTAATGTATTACTGTGTTAAATTGTCAAGAAAACTTCCCTAAAAAGGATTCATCTAAAAATAGTTCCTCATCTATTATTCATAAGCATTTAAAAGAATATAAATAAGAAATGCAGACTATTAGCATTTCAGAGAACTTTAGAGGTAACCTGTTTCAACCTATTAGGGTAATTTTTTTTTACAGATGAGGAAACTGAGGCCCACAGAGACACAACTTGCACAAAGTCACACAGTAGGTCAGTGGGGAGGCTGGACAGAAACTTACCAAATGACCACACATCAGATTTGCTACTATAACGACTGAAAGAAAAAACCTCTGGCGAGGCCCACTTCACAGGGAACTTGGTACCGGTGGAGCTTGTATACTGGTCGTCAAGGACAAACCTGGAAAAGAAGGGCAGAGGATGGAGCTCGGAGGAGATAGTTCCCACTGAAGCAAGGCCAGCATTGCATCTGGCTGGTTGGTTACCTTGTCATGCCAAAGTCTGACACTTTGATGACCTGGTTTTCTCCCACCAAACAGTTCCGGGCGGCCTGGAGTCGAGGCAAAAGAAAAGGGAAACGGTTGGCAAGTAATCAGTAATTAAAGAGTCTCTTATAATCATAGTATTTTGCCTGTGTTATTTGTTGTGCAAGGACATCAAGGGAGCTTTACAAACATTAATTAAGCCTCACAACACTCCCGCTGCAAGTTAGTTAGGAGGTATCCAGCTATCAGGCTGCACTGGTTTACTCCAGTCACTTATGCCTAGGATCCCAATTATGAGAAATCTGCAGCAATCTCATTATCAGTGATGAGCTCTGACTGATGCAGTCTGGTGCAAGAGGAAATTATAGCATCAGGGACCAGATAAATCATCTCCCCTTTCTTAGATCTCTTGGAGCAATTGTACTACTCCTTTTATATGCTGACTGCCTTTGCATTTGTATTGTAATTGATAGCAATAATAATAGCTAACGTTTATGTGGCACTTACTATGTGCTTTAAAAATATTTCATTTTATCCTCACAACAACCCTGGGAGGGAGGTTTCATTATTATTCCTATTTTACAGTTGAGGAAACTGAGGCCAACAAAGGTTAATTAACTTGCCCAGGGTTGACACAGTCAGTTTCTGAGGTCAGATTTGTGCTCAGGTCTTCCTGATTCTACGTCAGGTACTCTATCCAATATGCCACCTACCTGCCCTCTTTTTGTGTACCCCTCATCTTCCCAACTAGATTCTAAGTATCCAGAGACCAGAGTCTATAACTCATTTGTTTTTACATCATCTCCTCTTGACAAAATCACCAGAAATGAGGAGAGTTCCAGTCCATAGAAGTTGCTAAATAAATAGTTTATTTGTTTGGTGGGGGTAGGGGAGAAGTATGGATACTTCCTTTAACAACGAAGATTGGCAGCTCCTCTACAATTTGTAGTCTTGGGGAGCAGTTGGGAAGGGGGGAGGGATGTTGAGTAATCAAATTACATACTCTAGGTCATACAGCTGATCTGTGTCAGAAGCAGGACTTGAACTCAGGTCTTTTTAAAGTCAAAGTTGACTTTCTTTGTTTTATTTCATGAGAGTTTTCTCTCATTTGTTGAATGGTTAAACTGAAAAGTTTCTCAACCAAAGGAGACGATGGGATGCAAAAGTGAACTCAGAATCAGAAAGCCCTGGGTTCGAGTCCTGGCTGCTCTACCACTAATTAGGTGAGTGAACTTTGTTCTCTTATCAATGGGTACAGAACCTTGGAGCTAAAAGGCATTATTAAGATCATATATGTAGGGGGAACATATATGTAGGTGACACAGTGGATAGAGCACTGGCCCTAGAATCAGGAAGACCTCAGTTCAAATACGACCTCAGATACCTACTATCTGTGTGACCCTGGGCAAGTAACTTAACCCTGATTATCTCCCCAAAAAAATTATTTTAAAAATATATAATTCAGTTCCCTTATTTTCAGAAAAGGAGGAGAGGGGAAGGGACTTTCCTTCCCCATTATTCAGAAGAGAAGAAGACTTGCACTGTAGTCTCAGCTATCCTGTCACCTCTTATCTATGATAGATAGTTGGTGAGTGGGGACAGTAGTTAGAGAGCCAGGAAGACCTTAGTTCAAATCCTGTTTCAAACATTTCCTAGCCATGCGACCCTGGCAAGTCACTTTGCCCCTATGTTTCAGTTTCCCTACTTGTAAAATGGAGATAATAATATCAGCTGCCTCCTAAGATGGTTGTGAGAATCAGATGAGAGGATGTTTGTAAAGCATTTTTGCAAGGCTTCAAGTCCTATACAAGTGCCATCTACTTAAACAGGTGCCTAACAGTGAGACCACTTGGCTGCTTTTTCCAGAATATATGCCACTTTGATCAAGGCTGAATGCCAGAGGAATTAATTTCCATCCTTGGATTGGCAGGTTGACTTCAGTAATAACTTACCAGATCTCTGTGAATGACACAAGCTTCCTCCAAGTAAGCCATCCCCTCACACACATCCTGGCACATGCCCAGGAGACTCTCAGCGGAAAAGAGTCCTCGTTGGTTCCGGAGGTAATCAGACAGGCAGCCATGCTCCATGAACTCAAACACCAGGCAAATAGGGGCCTGCTCCAAACAGACTCCATAGAGCTGGACCAGTTTAGGATGAGAGAGTTTCCTGGGAGAAGAAGAAAAGCAATGAGGCAGAAGGAGTTGATTAGACAATGTTCTTTGGTCTACTCATTCTTCAGGATTAGATTGTTTACTTTCTAATTCATTTTTAACTTATGTTTCCAAAGTCCTTTATTGAATGGAATTTTTAATTGCCTTATATAAATTTTATTGCATTATCCTAAAAAAGACGTTTTGAATATTTTTGCTTTTTTTGTTTGTGAGCCTATTTTTGTGAAGGTGTCATGTGTGTTCATTTGTCCTTCGTTGCTGAAGAAGACCATGCCATCAGAGAAATAATGACATGACTTGCACTTGACTTTGTTTTTGAGTGAGGGGGAGCTGTGCAGGTCACCAGCCTCACTTGTCCTCCAGAGCCATCTGAATCCAGTGACCACATATTCATCAGGATGATTGGAGATGACCCAGGATGAGGCAATTGGGGTTAAGTGACTTGCCCAAGGTCACACAGCTAGTGAGTGTCAAGTGTCTGAGGTGAGATTTGAACTCAGGTCCTCCTGACTCCTGCACTGGTGCTCTATCCACTGCACCACCCACCTGCCCGAAGGTGCCATGTACAGCTGAGAAAAAGGTATACTCCTTTTTCTTCCCATTCAATTTTTTTCCAGAGGTCTATTATGTTTAACTTTTCTAAAATTCTGTTCATCTCCTTAACTTCTTTCTTATTTATTTTATGGTTAGATTTATCTAGTTCTGAGAAGGGAAAGTTGAGGTACCCTACTAATATTGTTTTAGTATCTATTTCCTCCTGTAACTCATTAAACTTTTTCTTTAAGAATCTGGATGCTATGCAATTTTGTATCTGCATGCTCAATACTGATATCACTTCATTATCTATGGCATCTTTTAGCAGGATGATTATCTCTTTTAATTAGACCAATTTTGTATTTGCTTTGTCTGAGATCATGAATGTTACCCTTGCTTCAGCTGAAGCATAATAGATTCTGCTCCAACCCCTACTTTAATTCTGTGTATGTGTCTTTCTATTTCAAGTCTGTTTCTTGTAAATAACATATTGTTGGATTCTGTTTTTTAATCCATTCTGCTATTCGCTTCTGTTTTATGGGTGATTTCATCCCATTCACATTCACAGTTATGATTACCACTGCCTCCCTTAACCCACCCACTCTTATCAATACCCTCCTTTCTTTTATCTTATTCCCCTCCTATTTCCCTTTTTGTTTAAATAGATTTCTGTACCTAACTGAGTTTGTATATATATGTATTCTTCCTTCTTTGAACTACTTCAGGTACTAGTGAGATTTAAGCATTGCCCTCCTGCCCCCCTCCACTTTAAAAGCTCTTCCTTGTGCACCTATTCTATGTGAGATGATTTTCCCTATTCTTCTTCTCCCTTTCTCCTTTTCCTCATGAATCCCTCTTTCTTATTCTTCCATTTTTGTGTGTGTGAGTCCTGCCCCATACTAAGAAAAACAGCATGACTTTTGACAAATCTCAAGGTGTATCACTATATGCTTCTTCTTTTGGTTGGGTAATTTTGAGGAAGGGGAGAGAATGTCTTGATCCATGATTCATCAATATAGGAGTCTCTTCATGTGGAAACTGCCTTCGCCATGCAGATCAGTAAATAATCTATAACTTAATATCTTGGAAGGTTGTTTGAAGTACTGAGGGTATAAGTGAACCCACCCAGGACCATGCAGCTCATATGAGTAAGAAACAAGACTTAAATTCAGATCTTCTTGACTAATCAAGTAGGTAGCACAGTGGATAGAGTGCTGGGCCTGCAAACAGGAAGACTCATCTTCCTGAGTTCAAATCTAGCCTCAGATACTTACTGTGTGACCCTGGGCAAATCACTTAACCCTGTCTCAGTTTTCTCATCTGTAAAATGAGAAAGAAATGGCAAACCACTTCAGTTTGTTTGCCAAGAAAACCCTAAATGATGTCAAGAAGAGTTGGACGTGACCTAAAAATGAACAACTTCCTGACTCTAAGACTGTTCCTCTATCTACTATACCATGTATTACTTTAAACTGAATTAATAAAAAGTCTAGGATCCAGAATAAGGCAGTGGGTGGGTCAAAAGTGGCTGATAATTTCCACTGTACTAGAGAATGGGAATGTTATATTCAATATTAGATGCCACATTTTAGAAAGAACACTGAAAACCTGAACAGTGTACATAGTAGAGTAGCCAGCAGAGTACTAGAGATTATGTCATATGAAGATTTGCCCAGTAGGGTTAGAGTAGAAGATATAAGTGATAAATGTCTCCAAATATTTGAGGGGTTGTCATATAGGGAAGGGATCAGATGTTTTTGGCTTGACCCTGGAGTATTGCCTTTCTTCTGCTTAAACTTGCCCTAGTGGTGGAACTCTGATGCTGCCTGCTTACATGGATGGTCAAATACAAATCCTCCCTCATCCCTTTCCTTCTTTCCTCAGGAAACTCCCTCATCCCAAATTGGTTCAACTTTAGATTATATGTTTGGAATGGTTCCCCCTCTACCCATATGTTTTGAGTTACTAGAGAATGGTTAGCAATGGGAAAAGATATAAGAAATCAGTCTTTGGCTCACATAAGGGAAAACTTTCTAATCATTGTTTCCCAAAATTGAACAGGAGGCAGTGAGTTTCCCATCACTGGGGGAGGTTCAAGCAGAAGATAGCCATCATGGTTCTGGGTTTTACAACTTAGCACCTGGGTGACTTTGGGTAAATCACTTTTCCGGGCCCTTACTTTCCTCATCTGTAAAATGAGGGAGTTGGACAAGGTGATCTCTATGGTTCCTCTCAGTTCTACAACCTGTGGTCATTATCTGAAATAAACTTCCATAGAGCTTTCTGAAAGTGTCTGCTTGCCATGTTGTCTTGGAGAAGGGATTTATGCCTTGGGCATGGCTTGCAGTAAAAGAACTCTGAGATCCCTCTTAATGAGGTTGTATGAATCCTTTTAGAAGGTGACATGTAATTCCCCTGACAAAGAAGCTGGAAAGCTCCACTGAAATATGTATGTAAGTATTGAATATCCTGTGTATCTTTTCAAGGTCATGCTCATGCTCTGAAAAACAGGCTTTGTTTATATAATAGCACTACATCTAACTGGCTGTTTTGAAAAGACACTAAAACGACCTGTTAGACTGATTTTTCTCTCCACCCCCAATGGAGTTAGGTAGTCAGGAAGACCCAGATCCAAGGCAAGCTTTTAACACACACTAGGTGTGAGAAAATGGGCAAGTCCCTCTCTCAGTGCTCCAAATCAACTTTCCAAGACTCTAAGTCAAAGAGGAGATCTGCACTGGAAAGTGAATTTCCATACTACCCCCTACCAACAAAATCACAGGGCTAGATGAAACAGACAAAAAAGAATTGACAATCAAACCAACAAAATCTTGAACACTGCGTTTAAAAAATCTCTCTTTTTTTTTTAAACCTATGCTCAAATCTAACTTGGTGCCATTGGTTAGACTATGTGTCCCTTCTGCAATGCACTTGGAACCCATATGACCCTTTCTAGTCACTAGAAAGGCTTCTGAAGAAGACACCCTCTACTGAAGGGCAGACCCCAAAGCAGGTCACTTCAGTAGGTCATCAGTCACTTACATCATGACTTCAGCCTCCTCTATGAAATCCTCTTCTGACATGGCTCCTTCCTGAACAGTTTTGATGGCAACTCTGTTCTTCCCCATCCAGTAGCCGAGATGCACCAGGCCGAACTGCCCACTGCCAATCTCCTGCACAAAAGTGAGCTCTGAGGGGGTGATCACCCATTTGCCTGTAGGAGGTGGAGGCAGAAGAGAGGAGGGAGATTTCAATGCTCAGTTCACATCTCTTTTTTACTTCTCATCTGTCAAGAGACAGCAGCAATACATCTCTTTTTGGTCATTGTTATTGCTAACTCAAGAGATGGGAAAGGGCTTAAGTATTTTCTCTCTTCATACTATGGAACCTTGGACAAATGTGGAGTAGGGACATAAAGGTAAGTTATTGATCAAGGCACTTAGGAAAAAAATGTAACAAAGTATTCTAATAAGACCCCAACAATATGTTTCAGTTTCTATTGGGTACTGAAATAGTATTTTTCATAATGGATAATGCTCAATACAATCATTTTTGGTTCATTCATTGACACATCCATTGAGGGTTGCTTTCTACAGTTATTTATATTCCAAGCACTCATCACATAGCATGTACTTAATAAATACTTGCTGAATGGCTAATTTAGTAATATGTTTTGCATGACTGCATGTGTCTAGATTATGTAAAATTGCTTGCCTTCTCAGGGATGGGGGAAGGGAAGAAGGAAGGGAGAGAATTTGGAAGTCAAAATTAAGCAAAAAAAAGAGAATATCTATTTAATTTTATTTTTCCCCAATTATATGTAAAAACAGTTTTAGCATTTGTTTTTCTAAAACTTTGAGTTTCAAATTCTCTCTCTCCCTCCCTCCTTCCCTCCCTTCCTCACTCATTGAGAAGACAAACAATTTAATGTAGGTTATACAAATACAGACATACAAAACATATTTTTAAAAGAATGTTAAAAATGTTTTTGCATGTAATTAGAAAAAAAATAAAAGATTTTAAAAATACAAAAAATACTTGTTGTCTGACTATATTAGGTACTGGATAACTGTTGAATAGATACATTATTAATTGAAACCAATAGAGAACACTGACCTGTGCTACTTATGTATATGTTCATTTATACATATATCTATAACCCACTCAGATGCCTTAGACATGCCTACATACACATGAAATTCCATGCAAACTCCAAGTGCATTCCAATCTTGTCCTGAACCTTTAAGTTGAAAACCAATTTTAATTATAGGGAATTCTGGAATTAGCATTATCTACCTCCAGGAGGTAAAGATGGTGTTTCAACCCAGCAATAAAATGGAATCTCAACACAAACCACTTACCATATCTTAACCCAGCTGTGATAGGGGCCCTTTTTCTCCAGGAACAAACAGGGTACCGTAAACGTGTGACAAGACCTGCATACAAAAGAAAAGAGAGAGGCTAGGGTGATCATTCTGTCACAAGGATGGTTCGGATTAAAACTATCTAGGGAGTCTTCTTTGGGGTGGAAACTCCCTTTCATTTTGAAAAACAAGTAGAACAATATGTGTAAATATCCACATGGGCCCTGGTTGGGAGGTGCCAATAGTTGGTGACAAGTCTTCTCTATATCAAGGTCAAGGCTTTTTAAATCAGAACAGGTTTCAGTGATGCCATATAGCAGACTCAAGGATCTGACAACTTTCTTGGCTTCAGATCTGCTGACTTGTTAATAAAGTAACCAAGCCCAGAAGAACCATTATTTTTTCCCACTTTTTGCTGAGATTTCCCAAGTAAACATCCATCTCTGAGCCTGCCCTCCAAGACTCACCTCCTCCATTGTGCTGGTGATATTTGATCAGGTTGGGGATGGAATCAAACACAAATTTTTCTGCCACATAGTATCGTTTGGGATGGTCGTTGGTCTCTTTGATATGATAATGCTTGATACACGGGTTGTTCTCACTTAAAAAAAAATAGCATATGGTGTTTCTAAGAACAATGAACACATCTGTTAAGAACAGGTGAGCCCAACGTCCTAATGATTTTCTCACTGAACTGCTGCAGAGTACAAATTAATCTTTAGCTTCAGGTAGCAGAAAACAAAGGGTGATCCCAACTACCACTATTCTAACACACAGAGGCAGCATTGTATGTATGGAGTGATGGTTAGAGGTCCAACCTCAGAGTCAGAAATGACATAAGCATTTATTATTAAGCACCTACTATGTGCCAGACACATAAGTACTTTATAAATATCAATTTATATTATCCTCATAACAACCCTGAGAGGTAGGTACTATCATCATCCCTTTTTGACAGCTAAGGAAACAGAAGGAGATAAAGGTTAAGTGACTTTGTACAGGGTCACACAGCTATGAAGTGTCTGGGGTAGAATTTCAACTTAGATCTTCCCAACTCCAGGCCCAGAATTATCCACTGTACTACCTGATACCTCTAAAAAGAAAGACCTGGGTTCCTGCTTTATCTCTGACATATACTGACTATGGGACACCGGACACATCATTTAACTTCTCAATTCCTCAAGCAGCTCTCTAAGACAAGTTTCAGAGCAGTTGTTGGTTTGTGTTGGTTCAGGTGATTCCCTCATCAAGAGCTTGGATCTGGCCAGGAATCTTGAGAGTCTTCCCCTTCCAGTTTTATTTTATTTTTTTTTTATTAAAGAGGTTATCCCTTGACTTATTTCTTGAAGAGACCTATTCGCTGAATGGGCATAACCTCACTCAAAGTGAGAACCTGAAAAAACCTTAGCCTAAAAGGGCTAGGGTTCCACATTGCGTCCTGGACCATCTCCAGTCTTCCTGATGAATATTTGGCCACTGGACCCAAATGGCTCTGGAGGAAGAAGTGAGGCTGGTAACCTTGCATAGCCCTCCCTCACTCAAATCAAAGTCAACAAGTCATGTCACCATTTCCCTGATGTCGTAATCCTCTTTGAGAAGGAAGGACAAACACAAGCTTGGATCTGGACCCAAATCCATAGCTCCATGACACAAGCTGGCCCCTTTCCCCAACCAGGCCAGTCTCCTCATCCTGCCCTGTATGTGCCATGTTTATTCCCTTCTTTGTGCTGGCACAGTTTCTTTTGCCTGGAAAACCCTCCTTCTTCCACTATTTATGTGTCTCAGTCCTCTCCTTACAGCACCAATCCCGCCTCCTCAAGAAGTCTTCTCTGACTTATTTAGCTCACATGAAGCTCTCTCGTTAAGCCTCTGCCTCCTCCTCTGTAAAATAGGACAGATGAGAGGATTGCTAAAATCTTTTCTAGCTCAACCTCCTTGATTGTACAGGCCTTCTCAGAAATCCTCTTATACTACTAGTTAGCACCAGATAGCTTAACATATGTTCTCCAATTCTGTGTGTTGCTTATCTTTCTAACTAGACTGAAAGGTCCTCAACATCAGGGAACATATTTTGTACTTTTTTAGTTCAAATCTAGCATCAGACACTGACTAGCTGAACAAGTCACTTAAACCTGTTTGTCTCATTTTCCTCACCTATAAAATGGCAATGATAATGATAACACCTACTTCCCAGGGTTGTTGCAAGGATTAAATGAAATGATATTTGTAAAGCATTTAGAGCACAGTGCCAACTCTTTGTAGATCTTGAACAAACACTTAATCCCTTTCCTTCCCCTGTATCTCCCACAATGCCTAGCACGGGCCTCTTCACACCATCTGAGTTCCTTTGGTTTCTATTTCCAGAAGGCAATCAATCTGCTTAGAGTCATCTCAGAGGAGAAACATCAGCAGAGTTTAACACATTTTTTTGAACTAAGTTGATGAAGAATTTTAAAGAGAATGAGAAAATAGAGTGGTAAAGACTTTCAATTCTTATATCCCTTATTTCAAGGTTTTTCCTGAGTTTGACTTCAGTTTCAGCCCTAGTCAGAATCCATGCTTCAAGCAGGACAGACCCAGGTAATAATGTTCCTGTCACTTATTGCTAGGGAAGGCCAGGGACCACATTGGAGGAGACACGGAGTAGAGATTATACTTTCTATGAACTTTGTTTTCTTTTCTCCCTTCCTTTCACCCCTCCTACAATCATCACACATTTCAGGCTTATCTCTAGCTGAGGTGTTGATCTGAAACAGCCTGATGTGCTGTCAGAACGAAACTATTCCAGGACTAGAGCTATTCCTCCAGGCTGCTACCATGATGGAAGGAGTTGCATGGTTGGAGAGAGAGAGGGTTCTCTTCCTCCCCACATGGGTCTTGCAGTCTACTTCTACCTTTCGGAGGACTCAGCTCATCAGCATGGCTAGATATTTCCTCCTCTCCACTCCTCTGCCTGCCACCTTCTCCCATGGTGGGGTTGAGGGTGAGGAATATAAACTTTGCTGCAGGTGCATAGACTATATTCCCTGGGAGATGGGCCAGCCCTTCTTCCAGCACATCTGCCCCAGAGGCACACTGTCCTCTGAATTGGCCACCAAGGGCAAGAATCCATAACCATAGCTTTGCATACAGTACCTCAAGATTGCCTTGGTGAAAACTGAAAGAGTGTATGTTCCTGGCGTCCTGGAGTCCCTCACCATGAAGGCTCCTTCTTTGCCCTGTAAAAATTGTAGAAGAAACAGAGATTAGCCATCAATCAATGGAAACCAATTAGCTTTGTATGCAGCCTTGCCTTCAGACGCTCTGGAGAAGCCCTAACTCTCGCAGGAGCTAGAACAAAGTTGGAAGCAGGTAACTGTGACTCCACACTGGTATTCTACAAAGGCAGAATAATAGTAGCTTACACTGATGTAGGGCTTTAAAGTCCATGAAGCATTTTACATACTTTAGCTCATTTGATTCACATCTCAACCCTGTGAAGTAGGTAGCACAAGCTAGAAAGCACCCTTAGAGATCTTCTAATCCAATCCCTCTCTCCTTGCCTTCCTCCTGCCCCTGTCCCTCATCCTTTTCTGCCCAGAAACCATTTTGGTTGTTAAGTGGAAGAAATATCTGCTTCCACTCAGGGTGATTTCACCTCTTGCCGTTCTTCAATGCCCAGTGCCCAATCAGGCTGTTTGACCCTGCTTGGATGAGATGGGAATCATCAATTCTATTCCTTCTAGTGAGCTAGAGGACAACCAAGTCTTATTTTCTGCCCTTCCTCTACCAATCTTCAGACCCTGGGCATTGTCATATGATTTACTATTAGAACGTAAGAACCCTTTGTCATCCACCGATCTGGTACCCTTAGGACTTCCAGACCTTTGTATCTGCTCCTTTTATGTGTGTTCTCCCCAAAGTCAAGTGTGAGTCCCTTGAGAGCAGGGATTATTTCACTTTTTCCATCTGTGCTTGAATTCACAGTGCTTGGCACATAGTAAGCTTTTAACAAATACTTGTTCATTCATCCTTTCTGTTAATCATATGGTGAAATTGAAGCTATGAAAAGTTTAATGACTTACTCAAAGCCATAAAACTAGTAATTTGTATTAATATAATTTATAATAAATTAATATTATTTACATTACACTTTAAAGTTTACAAAGTATTTTCCAAACTTCATCTGATTTGCGCCTCACAACAACTCTGAGAATTAGGTATTGTTGGTATACTTATCCCCATTTTACAGATAAAGAAACTGAGACTTAGAGGATTTAAGCAATTTGCCCAAGTCTTCCTAAATTCAATTGTAGTTTACACTGTCTCTCCCTACGTAAGCCATTACGTTTATTTATACTGTATCGCACTGCCTGTGTGATGTGTCAGGAAATAGATTGTCTTTCAACGTCATATTCCAACAATCTGACACATAGCCTTGCGTGTTGGAAGAAGGTTGTGAGATTGGTTGGAACATTTTTGCCCTTATGAGTACCAGAAAGGTAACTCCCTCAATATTGCCTCCACAGGTTCACTGACTTCTGAAATTCTACAATTAGATATTCATTTCTTAAGGCTTCTGGTCCCAGGCAGATGCACTACACCTGAAAGGGGGTATCATATCTGAAGTTATATTATCTATTTATACTTCTGCATATATGGGTATATCAGGTTCTTTTTCTGGAGCAGATTTTGATGCTGAAGAAAGTAGGCAGAGAGTAAGGACTCCAGGAGCCAGGTTGGGAAGGATGCAAGAAGAGGGTCCAAGCAAAAGACAAAGTTTACCTACTTTCAAATTTTGCCTGAACCCTATCCTTTATAGCAGGAATAAAAATGGTGACAATAATAACAGTATTATTACAGCATTATATTATTATGATAATATTGTGATGTTACAAATTACATAAATATGATTATATAACATATGAACATAATTATATAATATTATACTATTATGTCATATATTATAATTGTTACAATATATTATTATAAGTATTATTTTAGCACTTTAAGGTTTGCGATGTGCTTTAAAAATATTAATTTACTTTATCCCTATTCTGGGAGGTAGGTGCTATTATTATCCCTGTTTTATAGACAAGGAAACTGAGGCAAACAGAAGTTAAAGTGACTAGTCCAGGGTCACACAGCCAGTAAGTGTCTGAGAGAGTTCAGGTCTTCATGATTCCAGGTCTAGGCTCTACCTACTCTACCACCTAGTTGCCTGGACAATTGAAGAAAACTTACAGAGGTGAACACAGAACTTTACAAAATTTCTGAATGGAATGTTCTAATTATTAAGAGGTGTCCTTAACTTGGAGTCAGGGAACTTGTAAAAAAGTTATTTTGTAACTATTTTAACAAGTGTAATTGCTTTCCTTTACAACTCAATTTGTTTTACTTTATGCTTTTAAAAACATTATTCTGAGAGACTTCACAAAGGGTCAATGACACCACAAAAGTTAAGAGTAAAAAGGGCTGGATTTGAACTCCAGCTAACCTGGAATGAATCCAGGCTAGGCTACTTATTAATTGAATAACCTCAGAAAAATTACTTTTTCTCTCTGAGACTAAGGTTTTTTTTTTCTTATCTGTTATAAATTGGCACAATGGTTGCACTCTCTCTCAAGATCTTGTGAGAAAAGAACTATAGAAATATGAGGGACCAAGTATTCTTGGGATGTTCAACATTTTATTGGATGCTGCCACAGAGGGCAAGCTTATCCAATCTGTAGCTGTCACAGATTCGGGAGAGGTAAACCAGCTCTCTAGTGGAATGGGTGCTACAGTAAGAGACCAAAAAGCACCACCAGAGGTCAGGCCTATGGGGCAAATCTAAGGGGATGAGATTTAATGGTAAAAGTGGAGAGTTTTATATTTGGGTTCCAGAGACCAACTTAAATATAAGATGGAGAAGGTATGGTCAGACAATGATTTGTATGAAAAGTGATGCAGGGGTTTTTAGGGAATTGCAAATTCAAAATGAAGGTATGATGTGGCAGTCAAAACACTGGGTAATGTCTTAGGCTGAATTCGGAGAGGTAGTATCCAGAATGAGGGACAGGGACTCTGGCCCAGCAGACTACATCTAAACAGTAACAAACTGAAGCCTGTCCAAAGGAAGAGGCTGGCATAGTGAGGGCACTGGAGGCTATGTCATATAAAAACGAATGGAAGGAAATGGGGATATTTGGAAAAAAGAAAAGAAAAAGGAAATGTATTATGTTATTAAAGATTCTTAGCCTTTTTTTCTGTCCTGGATTCCCTTGGCACTATGTTCACCTCTGGACCCCTTCTCAAAATAATGTTTGTAAATACATAAAATAAAATAAATAGAATTATAAAGGAAAACAATTTTATTGAGATGCAGTTATTAAAATAGGGAGAAAAATTCAAGTGCTCAAATCCCACATTGAAAACCCTTGCTCTAAAGGAAGAGGAGGAGCAAACAGACTTAGTAACAGAAATGTAGATTTCAGCTCCACATAAAAATTGCCTAACAATTTGGGCTCCCTCCAAATACAATGGCCTCCCCATTATTTTGAATTTTCAAGTGAAGCCTGGAAAACTTTTTGTTGGGGAGGTGGTAGAAGAAATTCTTATCCAATTCTGTGTTCGACTGCCTGGTCGCTGAGGAACCATATAACCCTGGGATTCTGAGTGGTCCTATGCAAATCATATGCATGTGTTCAAAGATTTTTAATTTTTCTTCTACTAGTGCTACATTTTGGGTTGTTCTCCCAGAAATTCCATAATTCTGTGGAGGAGGGTATCATACCTGAAAACCTATCACTTATGCAAATCTCAGTATAAATAGGTGGCCAGGTGTCACAATGGATAGAGTAGCTGAGTCTCAAGCTGGGAAGAACCAAGTTCAAATCCAGACTTAGGCACCCTGGGCAAGTCACTTAACCTCAGTTTCATCAACTATAAAGTAGGGATAAAAATAGTCCCTACCTCACAAGGTGAATGGGAGAAATTAATGAGATAATATTTGTAAAAATGCCTGGTGCATGGTAGGCACTTAATAAGTGATTATTCCCCCTTCCCCAAATGGCTTCATCAGAACCTTTCTTTGGAGTAGGCTTTAATAGAAGAGAAGTAGAGAGGAGTTAAGGACTTATAGATTCCCGGCTGGGAAGACAGGGAGAGAAAGAAAGACCCACCAGCAGACAAAATTGACTTTCTTTAAGATTTTGCCTAGGGTCAATCAAGGCTTCTATTGCTAACAAGCGAAGCTAGATGGATAACTGGATCCCATCCAAGGTGGTAGTGGTGGTGAGGATAGGGGTTCCCCATCCACCCTTATTAAGTTCTTAGGCAGAGTGTTCCAGATACTAAGGGGCAAAATGGATTCTCCAACAGGGAAAATAGTAACAGAAGCATTTACACTTGGGTTTTAACCTGTCACCTAACTGTCTGTGAAGTTTGTGAGCCATCATTTTGTTACACTGGAAGATTATGTGCCTAATACAGGCACAGAGGAAAGCAGAAATTACTTTTCTAATGCTATGAAGATTGTTTTTTAAAAAAGCCATTGTTTCTCTGAAGAGAAACAAGTTGACCTTGGTCAATAGGTGAATTGTTTGATTTACTAATATAAAAAAGGCTGGTCATTTCTTGGTCAGCAGCCGAAGGCTTAAATCACGTCAACTTGGACTGCTGAGACTGGTGCTTTGTCCCCAATAGAACCTGCTAGTGTGTCTCCTCCTGGCTGCTGCTCTGAGCAACCTTCAGTCTTAAAGACCGGAAATGTTGGTCAGAGGGTAAAAACAGCAGACAGAGCCCCAGTTCTGGGGAAGGTGAGTGAGCCAACCTATGACAAACCCACATACTTCCTTCAAGGAGTTCAGAAGAAGTCTAAACCACTCAGATTTCATGGCCTCAAAAAGAGTCCTCATTCAGCACTGCCACTCAGGGAGTGCCTTGGTTACCAGAGTATATATAGGCAGGGGGGTGCAGCTCTATGGGGCAGTGGATACAGTACTGAACCTGGAGACACTAAGACTCATCTTCCTCAGTTCAATTCTGGCCTCAGATACTTACTAGCTGTGTGACCCTGGGCAAGTCACTTAACCCTGTTTGCCTCAGTTTTCTGATCTGTAAAATGAACTGAAGAAGGAAATGGCAAACCACTCCAGTATCTTTGTCAAGAAAACCCCAAATGGGGTCACAAAAAAGTCATACACAACTGAAACAACAACTGAACAATATTCAGATTAGCCCTGACTCTTATTCAATAAAGGAACTCCTGCTGCAATGTCCTGTACTAGTGGTCATCCAGCCTGTGTGTGAAATGTTCTAAAGATGAAGAACCTAGTTTCACCAGTTAGCTTCAGGAGACAACTCCAATTAATAGGAATTTCTTTCATCTGTTGAGCCAAAATTGCTCCAATCATCCCCACCCTCCTTCCCCAGCTTCCAAGCATAGGTTCTTACTCTTTCTGGAATAATTTTCTACCAATTTCCCTCCATTGTTACTTCAAGTAGCACCTATTTTTCCATGTTAGTTTGGAATGAGAATTAGAAGTCCCTTTTTACCATTTTCTATTGGTGTAACCTTGATTAAGACACTTAACCTCCTGGGTCTCAGTTTCCTGTTTGTAAAGTGAGGGGTGGGTTTAGATTAGGTGCCCTCTAAGTTTGTTTCCACCTGTATGGTCCTAGGATTCATGTCAGACTATGTGGAGCCCTACCTTTTAAAGCTAGTCATTTCTTTCACTGTTTTTCAGCCTAGGAAAAGCCAACTGTGTTTGGGGCATGTATTTATATGCATATTGACTTGTCACTGTCCTTTGGATCTGAAGGTGACTTTGAGGGTGTGTATGATAGAAACGATTGATCTGCATCTTTTCCCCTTACCCCGGTCCAGCAGTTGTATACTGTGTCCTATGCATGTGCCCCTTGCATTCTTTTAAAGAGATCACTGTGATTGTTAATTGGATCAGAACTTGCTACCAGTCAGTCAGGCACTTAATAGTTTCTTCTTGAATGACCATCTATTTGGGTCTATCTATACTAAATGTTCTGGAAAGTTTAAAAAAAATAAAAGACACAGTCTTTGGCCTCATTGTATAGTCTCTTTTAGAAGATATTAAATATTAATTAATTAAACAAAGGTATTAAATACACACAGACAGTAGACAAGCTAATAATAATTACAAAGAAGCATTTGCTTTTTAAGATAGAATATACTGGTTCAATTTCCATTATTATAGAATTGTTGCTAATCTCAGAAGGGGTCAGACTGAAGTTTACCTTTGCACTCTCTATGGGCATTTGAAAAAAAGATTGGCTAAAGAAATTATTAATATTTATTCTTCTAAAATAATTTACATATATATGGCACTTTTACGTTTTCAAAGTGCTTTACATTCATAATCTCATTCAAGTCTTCCAGCCACCCCACTACAGGTACTATTATTCCCATTTTATAGATGAGCAAACTGAGGCTTGGAAACCTCAGGTTTAGGGAGGTAATTCTTTGCAGAAGAAATAACACTGGCTTTGGAGGATCTTCGTTCAAATATCATCCCTACTTCTTGCTACCTGTGTTACCTTGGGCAATGAGGAGTGTTGTTGCTTCAAGATGAAGTCAGCCTCTCTGTAACTTCTCCTCATTACTCTGCCCTTTGGGACTGTCTAAGCAGAGCAAGCATAACCTCTCATTCCACATGATCGCCCTTTAAATACTACAGTAGACATGATACAGTGATCTTCTTTTCTCTAGGCTAAACACACTCAATCCTTTCAGCTAATCCTCATAGTTCAGATTTGTTACTAATTTTGTCTTCCTCCTAATTAGTTTAATTAGTGAGGTTTCATTATGGCAGAAATCGTGTGTACAAGTTTTGAACACATGTGGCCTAAAGGAAAGATTCGTCTCCTTCCACATAACCAAAAGCCCAGTGTAAATTCTAGCCTTCTTTGAAACCTTTCAAAACTACCCCAGTTCACCTTGATTCTTTCCTTCTTCAAAATTTTATAATTAAAAGAATAGATAGCTAAGAGAGTCTTATAGTCTATACCTGGGGTTCTCGGACTTTGCAGTTTAAGGATCCCTTTACATTAAAAAATTATCAAGGACCCCAAAAAGCTTTTGTTTATGTGAGTTATATCTATTGTCACTTATATCATAAATGAAAACATCTTAGTATTTTTATGAAAATAGTTTTGACCTCACAGACCCTATGAAAAGATTTTAGGGATACCCAGGGGCCTGTGAGCCACATTTTGAAAAACATTGTTCTATACCATATAGTCTTATAGCTTTAGAATATTAAAAGGAATTTTTCATTGTTTCCCCTCCCTTTCTCTCTCTTCCCCTCCCATACCCTCTCTTCCCTTTCCCCTTCCCTTCTCCCCTGCTTTCCCTCTTCCTCTTCCCCTCCCCTCCTCTATCCTCCTTTCCCCTTCCTCTCCTCTTCTCTACCCTCCCCTTCCCTTCCTTTCCCTCTTAGACTCAGACTCCTAACCTATTCGCACTATGAGCTAAGGGCAGTGGTGGTTTTGATGCTAGTGGAACAACATTACAACCTCCGCCATCATCCTTAGTCAACACATACTTCTACAATTCTAATTCAGAATCTTGCTCATCATTCTTGAAAGTTCCTTGAGTCTAGAGAAGAATCATATGATGTTGGAACTGGATATTACTACCTTAGAGGTCATCTAAAAATGATAGCTAGCATTTATTCAGCACTTTAAAATTTGCCAAATGCTTTACAAATATCTCACTTTATCTTCATGGCATCCCTGGGTGGTAGATGCTATTGTTATCCCCATCTCATGACTGAGGAAACTGAGTAAACAGGTTAAATGACTTGCCCAGGATCACACAGCTAGTTTCTGGGGCAGGATTTGAACTTCCTGCTTCCAGGTCCTGCTTTATTCACTGTGTCCCCTACTTGTCTCTAATCTCTTTATTTTACAGATGAAGAAACTGAGTCCCAAAGAGATTAAGTATATCCAATGTTACATGTTAAGCAGCAAAGTCAGAATTTGAACCCAGTCCCTCTGATTCCAAATCCATTATTCTTTCCATTACACCATTGCCTGGGAATAGGGATAATGTCTCCTGATTCCTGGTGTCTTCTGACTCTCGGTCCAGTGGCCATGTCAAATTCTCTTCCAATAGCTTGAAGCCAGTCAACATTTCCTCACAGGGCTCTCAGCCAGAGAAATAGCCCCTTAGATGTGGCTACAGTTATGATGGTAATCAGAAAAATATAGTCTATGACTCAGCAAAATCATATGCAGCTCAACCTGGCCGATTTGCACTTAATTAGGCTCATCATAGCCATAATGAGTGGCCACTAATCCATATCAATGCAACACAGAAGACCAGCCCTACTGATTTTCATAGGATCATAAAGCTAGAGTTGAAAAGAACCTCAGAGACCATCTAAGGAAGACTCCTCTTTTTCTAAATGAGGAAACTGAGACTTTGTAGGTTAAGTGACTTACGCAAAGTCACATAACTAGTAAGCAACAGCAGTGAAATTTGAGCATAGGTCCTCCAGTTACATGGCCAGTGTTCTCTGTTGTATATAGCATGTAAGCACACATTATACTTGCCATAAAGGGAAATGATTGCATTAACCCAAGGAATCAATTTGTCTCTTTGAAGTCAATGTTCACAGGACAGAAGGAAACCAATCTCTCTTTTTTGCCCAAGTACAATACCCAGGTCACTGCACTTACCTCATCTGAAAGGAGTTTTTCTGCTTTGTCTCGACCGATGCTCTTGTTGTACCACCTGAAAGTAGTTTAAAAAGTTCTTGTCATCTGAATTGTGAAAAACAACTATATAATTATTAAGAAACGATCACGACAGAAAAATAATGTATTCTTATTCTTTCATCAGTTTTCCCCAAACACAACAGACAAAATATGTATCTTCACATATAATACAATACTTAATTTTTCTTATGTTACTTTTCATTTCAAAACACTGTGGGTGGTTATATGGGGGCTGATTCCTGGGGCTGCTCAAAACATTAATGCAAATTAAGTGGCTATAAAATAGCCTTTTAAAATAGCAATAATCATATTTTTTACTTAGAGACTCAGGCTGGGTCTACCACTGACTCAAATACTGATAAAATATTTCTTTGTGTCTCAGTATATACTTTTACAGTATATTTTTTACAGTATATACTTTTACAGCTCTGTTTTACAGAGCAACAAAAGGAGAAAACAGATGAATTACAGATGGAAATAGAGTGTAATTTCTAACTATGAAAACACAGGTGGGAGAGGTAGCAGGAGTAGTGGATAGAGAAGTAGATTTGAAGTCAGGAAGGGTACAGATTCCATCATAGACACCTACTGCCTCTGAGACTCTGATCAAATCATTTCATTTCTCAGTGCTCCCAAGGAACTCTTTAAGATAATAAAGTGATCAGGAGTTTTTGCTTTTGTAGAGAGCTTATATTCATTGGGAGTTTCTTACACTGCTGAAATCACAGATTGGGACAAAAAATGAAAACAAAACACGCCTGATTCAAAAGTTCTAAAGTTTGTTCTCTTGAGTAAACTGTGGTGGCAGGGAAGGAGGAAGTTGGGATCATGACTTAACAAGGAGTATTTCGTAGTCAGTAGGAACATCAATATAGGTGAAAATTCTATTTACAAAGAACTTATACATTAGAGTCTGCTTGAGACTACAGTTGTCTATCAGATAACAAGTCTGGATGCTTAGACTAAAAAACTCCAACAACCACCCCCTCACCCCCACAATTAATCAAATCAGTTTGATAATCTGAATTTATATAAAGCATAGTGGACTGGTGGATTCAGTGAATGTTGAATTTCACTATTGGGGGCATCTTAATGGCCACCACATCCCTAAGACCATCATGATGTCTTCTTCTATATTTATTGTATAGAAGCAGACTCTACCAACATAAGGTCAAGCATGAGGAAGAAAAGACTTATAGCTGTTTCTAAGTCTTGGAATGTTTGTTCTCGTACAGACATAACACTTGAGTGATTGATGGAATTTTCACTTTTCATTATGATTTTTTGATCATGGACAAAGAAGAAAATAAAAGATTGATGGGATTTAGAGTTGGAATAACTCCCTCAGTCTCATTACTTGGAGGTAATTGGTGGCAAACAGAATATTGTAATTTTACTCAAATATGCCAAATGTTTGCTCCCCTTGTACTCCAGATATGCTAGAGCTGATGGCCCTACCGGTCACGTTAGTAGTATACGTTCACACACACGCGCACACACACACACACACACACACACACACACACACACACGCGCGTACACCATTGACACAGTATAATATTAGGTCCAAGGGTAAGAGACCCTTCAGGAAATGATACCCATATTTTCTCATTGTTCTCTGCTCATGCTATTAGAATTCCAGCAATAAATAGCATCTGTATGTAGATTCTTAAGAGCCATAATGATTTAATAGCAGTTCTCATTAGTCTGTATTCTACTGACATCCCCAACCTCTTTCAGAAGGCAGGTACTTTGTACTGTGCAGCTATATATTGTGAAACATTTAGCTGGAGATGGAGGGTGAGGGAAGGTAGTTATTGTTTCTCCTGAATTAATATCCATGTATCGTCTTCTAAATGGTAATTAGGAAAGAACACTCTTGCTGTTTCTTCCACAATTTAGGCACATTAGAAAGAAATGATTTTTCACTTTGAAAACACTGCATGGGAAATGTCTAGAATCTGAGTTGTATCAAAGGTCTGTTTTTATGGAATTTTTTTTTTTATAATTTTCTCCTTGCCTTCTCAAGGGTGACCAATAATTCTGGCCCATCCAACATGTCCTCTTCTCTTCCCACAGAAACATAGTCCAGCCCATTCATTTAAGCAGGGCCATCCCTTGAATATGAGGAATCAGGGTGGTAAGACAAGAACTCACATTTTTTAGAGGTTGAATTTAGAGTGGCTTGGGACATGGGGTAAGGAGCAGAAATAATTTATACAGTCAGTATATAGTTTTCCTCTTACACTTACACCTTGCTCTGCTCTGTTCCTTTTCCCTCATCACCAGGGCAAAGGATTGGTCTTGCCTTCCACATGAAGCTCTCTTACTCCTCTGTTGTGACTTCTTTCCCCCTTTAAAGCTGTCTGTTCATTTTAAACCAATTTTATTTAGATAAATATTTGAGGATTGAGTAGAAGAACCTTCTAAGTATAGTGCTCTCTCCCCCTACCCACAAACACTTAGGAAGGTAACCTGCACATATCAGATTACAAAGTCACAAGATTCAAGTGATATCATCTTACTCATATGTTTCCAGGTTATTTGGTGATTTCTCTACCAGGTAACTGCTTGGCACGTATCCTTCATGCCTGTTAAAACATGAGCTGTGATTAGATAATTACAGAAATGCCTATCTTTAACTAATTTTAGAATCATAGAGCTGGAAAATAGCCTAGAGATGATCCAGTGACTCCTATAGTTTGCAAATGAGGAAGCTGAGATCTAGAAAACAGGACTGATTTGCCTAAGGCCATATTGCCAACCTGTGGTAGTGTTACCTAATATTGGGGTATTGGAATGGGAAGGTATGATGCATGCAGATTGACCTCTCCCAAAAGGAAGAAGGGACTCTGGTGGGAGAGTCCCATTTATGAGCCCTTGCTCTTGAAATTTTCCCTGTCTCTGAGCTTGGACAAACCTAGCTTATAATAGATCAGACATCTGGTGATGGTCTCCATAAGTAGGGCTGTAATTTCAGGAACTCCAGAAAAGCCCTCTTGTCCCTAAATATCCTCTCCTTTTCTGACTTGTTGCTTGAAATTCCACACTTAGAAAAGCATCATCACTGATTCATATCACAGATTGGAAGAGACCTCAGAAGTCATTAAATCTAGCCCATGCCTGAATAATATTGCACCAAAATAAAATTTACAATTCACGGACTCTATGAAAGAAAGGTAGATTTATATACACACTCACACACATATATGCATATTGCTGCTAACACCTAAATATAGAGATGAATATGAATTTGATATTTTATTCAGATAACCCTTCTTCCTGTTCACTGTGAAATTTCCTCTACAGGAAAAAAAAAGTTTAATTAGTTTCCTTTGTCCTTATGGAAATTTTTTGTGATAATTGTTTTTTCCACATCAGTGCCCAAAGTTTGCATTCAGGAAACAGAATTAAAACATAAAAAAAAAGTGACTTTCCAACCGCAGTTCATAGAAGATATCAGTCAATAATTGTGAGCTGCAAGGCAAAGCTCTCCCTAATCTTGACAGTGAGAAAAGAATAAAGCTTATTCTGAATCAGGAAGTATCTTCTGGGTAGAGGTAGAATCAGCTGACTGTGTGCATTAGGTGGAGGACGATCACTTGAAGAATCTAACAGAAATTGCCTGGCTCTCCAAGCTTTCCATGGAGAGGGAAATCAGGTAGGGGAAGGAAAAAAGCATTTGTTAGACATCTGCTCTATGTTGGGCATTGTGCTAAGCACTTTACAAATATTATCTCACTTGATCCTCTCAATATCCCTGAGAGGTAAATGCTGCTATATCTTTATTTTATAAAAGAGGAAATTGAGGCAAATAGAGGTTAACTTTACCAGAGTCACACAGCTAGTAAGTTTCTGAGACTGGATTTGAATTCCTGTCTTCGTGACTGTAGGCCCCTCTCTCTACTCACTGTACAACGTAGTTGTCTCTTGTATCGTGTGTGTGTGTGTGTGTGTGTGTGTGTGTGTGGCATTCAGGGATAAGTGACTTGCCCAGGGTCACATAGGTAGTGTCAAGTGTGTGGGGCCAGATTTGAACTCAGGTCCTCTTGACTCCAGGGCCACTGCTCTATCTACTGTATCACCTTTTATTGAATGACAGAGCCGTAAAGAATTATCTAGTCTAACCCCTCATTTTACAGAAAAGGACACTGAGGCACAAAGAGGGGAAACCATTTGTTTTACAGCTAGTGGCAGAACCTAGCTCGTCTAACCTCTTGGCCATTGTTTTCTGTTATAACATACTTTTCCTTTTATATTAAACATCCAATTACTTGGCAATATGGATGACTGAAAGAATTTGCCTTTTCATCATGATGTCTGATACTCTCAGTCTGTCAGTAAAAAAGCATTTATTTAGTGCTTTGTATCAGGTACTGAATAAACCCTGCCCTCAAGAAACATTCTCATGGGGGAAATATGTAAGTGTATGTGTATACACATACGTATACACACACATATACACACATGTATATATGTGTGTGTGTATATGCATGTATATACATATAAATGCATGTGTATATACACATATGTATGTATATGGGTGTGTATATACATATATATACTATATTACAGAGAAAATGGACTATAATCTCAGAGGGGAAGGCACTATAAGTTGACAGAAAAGGGCTTTGAAGATATAACTTTCTGCTTCATTCATTTAAATATTTGAAAGAAAGATGGATTTTTAAAATTTTTTATTTTTTTGCCTAAATGATCTGAATAACAGCCTCTATTCCTCTGTGTATGAGTAGACTCAGGCTTTCTCTTACTCATTCCCCTTCAGTTATGGGCCCTTTATCCCACTAGACTCAGGTTGTTGGAGTTTAGACATGAAGAAAACGATACTAACTTAACCTTTCTCTGCAACTTAACTACAGAGCAAAACTTTAATTTTGGATCTCTGTGGTCTGTTGTTTAGTCACCAACTCACACAACCTCTCAAACTGTGGGTTTTGATCTAAGCACTGTCTCCATCTCCTGTAAGACTGGGTTGAAAACTTGATGTAAGGAACAGGTTTGTGACTCATTATGTCCTGGAAATAGTGTTTTAAATGAATAGTAAAATTATAGGAAACTGAGTCAGAGAAGTGAAGTGATGTACCTAAGCTCACACAGGTTACTACCTGAGATTAGAACTCAGGTACTCTGATTCTGAATCTGATCCTCTTTCCACTAGAAGTCTCATTCCCCCACCTCGATTACCTTCCCCAAAGGGAAAATACATCTTGAATTCCCTTAAAAAAATCCCCCCAAATGATATTTTAAATGTATATGGCAGAAAATGTCAGACGTCTATATAGAAGACTTTTGGTAGATAAGATGGTTTCGTCTACCTGTTGACGCTTAACTCTTCAGGGTGACTAACTAGTTTTGCTTTCTTTTCATTTCGCTTCGAAACTGAGAATGACCTTGTACAAAGGAAACAAACACTTTTTAAGTGCCTGCTATGTGCCAGGCACTGTACTAAGTGTACTACAATTTCATGTGATCATCACCATTTTTTACCATTGAGGAAACTGAGGTAGGCAGAGGTTGAGTAATTTGTATAGGGTGACAATTAATAAGTAAGGCTGGATTTGAATTATGAAAATACAAAATGCATTTCCTGGTTATAAAGAGCTTTCAGTCTAGTTAGGGAGACAAACAGCACACATGATTACATTTTAGAAGTTTACGTTCTAGCAAAAGTGATAATATATACATAAGAGAATATACATTTGTTAAGTGCCTATGTCCTGGGCACTACGCTAAATACTTTACAAATATTATTTCATTTGATTCTCACAACAACACATTGGCTGGTTGGTTCTATCATTCCTATCTTACAGTTGAGGCAGACAGAAGTTAAATGACTTTTTCAGGGTCACACAGCTAGTAAGTGGGGTCACATTTGAATTCAAAGTCTGTTTGACTCCAGACTCAGTCTATCCACTGTGTTGCATAGCTGCCTCTTATAGAATGGCTAGAGCCAGAGATAAAGCTTGCCCCCACCAAAGGGCTTTGCTTTGGCACAGCAATTCCTATACTTAAAATATTTTATAAAAAAGAAGGAATTAAACATTAGCATTTCAGTAAATTTAGAGGTGGGGAACCGAGTGCAGAATGTTACATAACCTGTCAAACATGGAACTATGTTGGCTTTGCTTAACCATTTTTCTTTCTTACAAGATGTTACAAGCTTGGGAGGGGGTGGAAATGATTTATGTAATGACAAGACATTTAAAAAAAAGAATAGGTTGTGAGGAATGAGAAAAAGGAGAAGAAAGGAAGAGCAAGAGAAAAGGAAGGCAAAAAGGGAGGAAAAGGGGAGGAGGGGGAAGAAGTAAGAAGGAAAGAGAAAGAGAAAGAAAAAGAAAAGGGAGAGGGAGAAGGAGAAGGAGTGAGGCGTACAAAAGAAAACTCTGGCCCTAAATCAGGAGACTTGAGTTTGAATTCTGTCTCTGACTCTCAAAGCTGTGTGACCCTGAGTAAGTTGATTAATCACATTCATTTGATGTATTTACTTTCACCACCAACCTGTCAGGTTGTTTTGAGGAAAGTTCTTGGCTGACCTTACCACCCATGCTCTTTAAATAGTGCGTCAGTCAATAACCATTTATTATGTGTCTCCAATGTGCTATACACAGAGATTGTCATTCAAGTCATTTAGGCAAAAAATAAACAATACAAAAACTTTCCTTCAATGATTTGAATAAATGGGGCAGAAAGTGTTATCTTCAAAGCCTGTTCCCTCAGTGTATAGTGCCTTCCCCCCTGAGATTATATTCCATCTTTTCTGTAATATTTCATATATATCTTAGGGCAGCTAGGTGGTGCAGTGGATAGAGCACCAGTTCAGGAGTCAGGAGGACCTCAGTTCAAATCTCACCTCAGACACTTGACACTCACTAGCTGTGTGACCTTGGGCAAGTCACTTAACCCCAATTGCCTCATCCTGGGTCATCTCCAGTCATCCTGATGAATATCTGGCCACTGGATTCAGATGGCTCTGGAGCAGAAGTGAGGCTGGTGACCTGCACAGCCCTCCCTCACTCAAAACAAAGTCAAATGCAAGTCATGTCATCATTTCTCTGATGGCATGGTCTTCTTCGGCAACGAAGGATGAACACACACATATATATCACCTTATGTTTCTCCCATTAGAGTGTGAGTTTCTTGAAGGCAGGAATTGTATAGTGCCTGATATAAAGCATTTAATAAATGCTTTTTTACTGACTCATAATATCAGACATCATGATAAAAAGGCGAGTTCTTCAAGTCATCCGTATTACCAAGTATAACCTTCTCAAGGAGTTCAGCTATTAAGGACATAATAGATATAGGATGATTATCAGCAGGGATAGAAGGATCAAATGATGTTTTTTGGAGGATGAGGAAGACATGAGCATGTTCATAGGTAATAAAGAAGTCAGCAGACAGGGAGAGATTGAACACGAGTGACAGAGCAGAGATAATGGAAGGGGTAACCTGTTGGAGGAAGACAGGATAGAATGCAATCACTAATGAAGGTTTTATGTTGGACGGTTTACAGACTTGTACGGGTATATTTTTTGTCTCACATCCTTTCAGAGTCTATAGAACATTAGAATTGAAAGGGACCTTACCCCTTGCCCCTTGCCCCAGTGAACGAATCCCATTAGGCAGGTGGTGGTACAGTGGATGGAGCCCTGGGCTTGATGTCATTAAAAACTAAATTCAAATCTGGCCTAAGACACTTCCTAGCTATATGACCCGGGCTAAGAGCCTTAACTTTTGTTGACCTCAGTTTCTTTGACTGTAAAATAGAAATGAAGAGTTGTGAGGATAAAAAATAATATTTGTAAAAGCTCTTAGAACAGTGCCTGGAACAAAATAGGTGCTCTATAAATGCTTATTCCCTTCCCTTCGCCTCTACAACTTTCTAAACAAATAGTAGGTAACACTCTATTAGTATTTGCTTGATGCTGACTTTGCTGAGAAAAGTAGAGCTTACATGATCAGTGCCACCAATAAGTGCAGGAGAATAGATTTGGGGCACTTAGTTTTCGTTGCAATATCATGAATTATTTTTAAAGTTTGCATCAGGATCAGAGGTGGCAACAGTAGTACAGTCAGTAAGTAAAAATGCAGGTGGATTCTCATTCCTAAAACTCAAAATGAAAATAAAGAAGAATTTGCCATTCTGTACAAATAGCCATTCTTTGATGTCACATTTCCTCTACCTGGGTGAAAGCCCCCTAATGGAACCAAAGAATATTTGTAATGCAAAAAAGTATTTCAGCCAAATGTCCAAATGATAGCAAAACCAGCTGGCAGCAAACTGGCCTCATTAATAATTTAAGTGTACAGCAGTTGTTCATGAAAGCTAACAACTGGTGGACTTTTAAATAGTTAATGAGGCCAATCTGGCAACGATTATTATCCCCATTAGGCAGATGGGAAAGTTGAGGCCCCAAGACTTTAAGCAGTTTGCTTTCTGCTGTGAGCTGGGCCACTGACTTCAGGCCTTTTGGAGTCAACCTCCTTGTATTTTCCACTCTCTCAAATTGCTTCCATAGAGCATGCACAGAATGTCTCACATAGGAGAGTCTGAAGAGAAATTTATGAAGCAAGGAATGAACACTTAGTGAAGACTCAGGAGATTTGGCTTTGAACTCTTCTGTACTAATAATATGACTCTGTGCACATCTCTGGCCTCAGTTACCTAATTTATAAAATAAAGGACTTTTCCTTGACCTCTGATGCCCCTTTTAGCTCCATAAAAGTCTAGAGTCATGACAACCAGAATTTAGACAAATTTTCAAATGCATATTATTTGGTACTTGGTATAAGTCAACTAGGGGCTAAAATCTGAGTTACATGCATCCCTAAATTTAGACCATTTTCAAATTTTAGTCATTTATTTATATTTGAGAGGATTATGTGGGATTTTCCAGTATTTTAATGCCAAAATTCTAATAACTGCTGGACAACCAGTGTGCCTTTTTCTTATCCTTTCAATGCCAAAAGAAGTTGAGGGAACCCCTTCTCTGACCCCCACCCCAACCCTTCAGTGGCAAACCCTGCTTGCCCAGGATAGGCAGATAGATAGATGGTTCATTATTGGAATCACTGGAAGTGTGAGAGGGAG
The DNA here is from genome assembly GCA_023548195.1 of Bettongia penicillata ogilbyi. Lineage (NCBI taxonomy): Eukaryota > Metazoa > Chordata > Mammalia > Diprotodontia > Potoroidae > Bettongia > Bettongia penicillata. Next base: position 225,806 of record JAJHZJ010000278.1, read on the forward strand.
AGGGACACCCCTAGACATCCTGTTCTCTTCTCACACTGGACATTGCTAGAACCCACAGACTGGTAGGCTTATGGGAACCTCCCAGAACCACCTTACTCCATCCAATAATGTAAGAGCACTAAATATTGAGGTCAATATGAGAGGAAAGTGGAGGTTACAAATTTCTCTGCATATACATAGCCTGATCCTTAGATGACCACTAATTATCTAGCCTGTTTTCTAAGCCATTCCAGCTTGGTAGGATCTCTCAGAACTTGAGTTCCATCGGCTTAGTTTTCAAGAACTGTCATCTTTGTGCCACATAGCCTCAGAAGAATACATTAACAGAAGTATACCTTTGATAATTACGTTACAAAGAGCACACTATTCTACACATTACACTATTCCTTTTTCTTTCTACCAGAACAAATGTCCATCTGTATGACGTACCTTCACCCATGTCCAAATACTCACATAACCATTGTCAGATTCAAGAAGGCTGTTAAGAGTTTCAAAGCCCAAAACTGCGGGTGTCAATGGAAAAACCCAGGGAACTTTCAGTCTAGTCAGGGGCCAACTCAGCGCTTAAAGGTGGGCTTTTCTATTTCTGAGAAAGAAGCAAACCTCTTCCCTTCTTACAGAGCCCTGATTAGCAATTTTTGCCCTATACACAGGGAAAAGTGGTGGAAGCTCTTATCTGATGGGTTTTAGGGTGAGGAAGTAAGATGGAACATTGAGAGGTTTTCAGGCTGCTGAAGGACTGATGTCTGCTGGAAGGCAAGTCTGGGCTGGGATAAAGAAACATACCCTAGGATCCTGGGCAATATACGAGGTTTCAAGGCTGCTGATGAGGAGAATGAAACCCTGCCAGTGCCCTTGAAATTTTCTGGATAAAGTCCTGATGCCCCACTCCAGTTATGACTCTGCTTTCCTTCTTTCTCCTTCCTTTCCACCTTTCTCCTTTATTTCCACTCCTTCCCCTCTTTTTTCCCTACATCTAAAGTGCTCATCAAAGTTAGTAGAGGAAAGTAGTAGTGGAGGAAGGTTTCCAACTTCCCCTTCTACTACTTCAAGTCCTGGGAAACAGATTGAAGAGATACTCTACCCATTCTTATCTTGGACTCTCCACCAATGAATCTCTGAATTGTCAAGCAAGTAATACTCTTCATTGCTTTGTAGCGTGAGCTCCTGGGGATCGTTTGTGTTGTAGTCATATAAGGCAATGACTAGGGCTTCTTCAGGTTCTCTCAGTGATCGCTGTCAGGAGAGCAGGACAAAATAAAGACAGAGTCAGGAGGATTAAATTTTTAACGTGGTCAACCAGCCCTGAATTGGAACTTAGACCCATGTTCTGACAACATGAGAGTAATGGACTTTGTGCAACGCATTTGGACATCAGCTAAGACCATCTGCAAATGCTCTGGTTCGTTTAACCTCGTAATCAGGACCAGTGGGCACTTTGAAAGTAATTGGCTTTTTACTTTCTTCTCTAAGAAATGGGACACACACTGGCTGTTATACCAGTTTGGAGTTTCCTCTGAGATCATAGAACTTCAGTATTAGAAATCATCATGTCCAACACCTAAGATGGAAACAAATCATACTAAGGTTTTGTGGTACCCCATTTAATACCAAGAGTTCCATGCTGGGGTCTGTAGTGGGACCAAATGGGGATTTCCAGCATTCTCTATCTTGATCAAAGAAAAAGAGGTGAGGGACACGTTTATAACAAGTTTTGTTTTTCTGGCTTTCTCAATGAAGGAGGAGGAAGTAGGAGGAAAAGAATTTAGAGATGAAAATACAATAAAGTTAAATAAAAGAAAGAGATGAGGGGATTGAAATTTACAGAAAATTTTAGGACTTAAAAAAAAAGATAAAGGACTTGGGCAGGGCTCATTCCAGGTATAAGGATGAAAAAGATGGAGAGGAGCTAAAGCATTAACCTTTCTATCTCCATGTCTTTCCTCAAACTTCCCCCTCCCAGTTTGGAAGAACCCCAACCCTCTCTCCATTAGTTGAAATCTCTTTCATCTTTGTGGTCAAATTCAGTAGCCATCTACTTCAAACTCCTCTTAGCACTTTTCCTGGGCTTCTTTTCATTAATCTTGCTCTACCCCTTTATCTCATTTTTTTTTTTTGTAAACATGTCTTTCCCCTCCATCAGTTGAAATCTCGAGAGCAAAAGCTATATCCTGTCTACGACCCAAGTGTACACAAACATTTATAACAGCTTTTGTGGTAACCAAGAATTGGAAAGTGATCAGGTACTCATCATCAACTGGGGAATGGCTAAACAAATTGTGGTACATAAATTCGATGGAATGTTAATATCCTATAAGGAATGGTGAAGGAGATAGGTTCAGAGAGACCTGGGTAAGCTTGTAAAAATGTTCTCAGATCCCCTTTGAGACATGATATTCTCTGTTCTAAGGTCTTTTCCAGCTCTACCCCTCTCTCTGATTGCTTCTCCTTCCTGCAGACTGTCTTTTATTTAATCCACTGAATAACTTTCTTAGAAGGAGACAGATTAGGGTCAAAGAAAAGGAGACAAAAGTCAAAAAGTTTATGTTGAGATGTACATCAAATTAGCCATTGTTTGCCGTTGGGTAGCAGAATGAGAGAAGAAGGTTGAGGGGAAAGGAGACTAAAACAATTTGCAAAAAAGAGATGAGGGAATCTGAGGTGATCTTCCTTTTTCCCTTCCTATTATAATTGTTTTCTATTAGTAGAGAACATTGGGAACTGGCTGGATGCCATTTTATTTGCACGAAGCTAAATTGCTGACAAATTGAATGGCAAAATCATGTTCATAGTTACATTGTATCCTGACATTCATTCCCTAATCATATTTTGCAGACCTTACTCTTCAATACTGTTATTTCTCCCACAGAAAGGGTAACAATGTATAACTGAACAGATTATTTTGTGTGTGTGTATATGTGTGTGTTCATGCGTGTGTTTAAAAACACATAAAAATGCTACCCTCAGTGGTGAACAGTTAGGACAGAGAAGAGAAAACTGTGGAGAGATTCATTGATTGTGTGCATATACATAGACACACATGAACATATATATATATACACACATATAAATACACATATACATATACATATATATTTCATATATACATATGAAAACAGAGTCCCAGAGAGTCAAATATCTTGTCAAAGCAGTAAGTTTAAGAGGAAGGCTTTAAACCCAGGTTTAAAGTACATTTTCCACTGTGCCAGACTTAGGGAGAGGAGGTGGGGTGAGTCTGCAATGTGTTGCCAAGAAGGTTGTGAAACTTTGTATGTGGCATTTAGAGGGAAGGGTAGATATCTGTTTTCCAGAATAACTTAAGCACAGTTCTTGCCAAGGAGATGGGCTCATAGTTTCAGTGCAGTGATTCAGGGTTTGTTCACCTGGGGATGTGCCAGTTTTATGTCACTCTTCTGCTTAAAGAGAAATGGGCAGAGAGCTCCCCTTGCCTCAGGAAGCACAAGGAAGCAGAGTCAGCTTGAGCTGAAACAATAGAGAAACACTTCTTTATATGCTGTTAGAGAAGGTATCTGGGAATTACCAACATCTCCATTGTCCTTAGTGAAGAAAAACCTACAACAAGGCTAGATCAAGAAACAGCTTTGGTATATGCTTCTCATCATCTTATATATCAAAATGTCAAAAAAATACATAAAAAATAATTGTAAAGAGCTTACTATATGCCAGGAATTGTGCTAAATTTTGAGGATATGGAGAAAGGCAAAAATTAGTTCTCATCCTCTAGTGGGGTAACTAATTAGGCATATACTCCAGATGTATGTAGAGTAGGTGGAAGGTGGTTACTTGTTTTTAGTTCTCAAGGAGGACCATGACATCAGGGAGGTGATGCCATGTGAACTGGATTTAAGTGAGGAAGGGCTGTGCAAAATCATCAGCCTCACTTACTCCTTCAGAATCATCTGGGTTCAGTGGCCAGATATAGGTCAGGATGACTGGAGATAGCCCCAGATGCTGTGAGAGACCTTGGCCTTTTTAAGTCTTTCCCAGGTCTCAGTTTGACTGAGGCACCACCCATTTAGTGATTCAGGCTAAGTAAGAAATGAGGCAAAGAATGGCTTCTTTAACTAATCAAAAAAAAAATCAATCTGGGAGGGGAAGACCCTTGGGGGTTTCTGGTCAAAACAGAAAAAACTGCTATTCACATTCGCTCTGAGCCAACAGGGTCCCCCGCTGGGGCTTGGGTTGGGACCTGCTGGTGAGGTAAAAGGTAATTGCAGAGGGGAAAGAAGGAATGGCCAGGAGATAAGGAGGAGTCCCAGGAAAAGTTTCCTTCAGAAAATACAATTTGAGCTGATTTTTGGAGAAAGACAAGGAAAGTAAGCAGCCAGATTGAGGAAGGAAAGCTTTATAGGTATAGGCACACACAGGAGAGGGAGTGTTGGGTTTGAGAAACAAGAAGTAAACCAGTTAGCTGGAATTCAGGAAAGGGAGTGTGTGTTTATCCTTTGTTGCCAAAGAAGACCATGCCATCAGAGAAATAATGATATGATTTGCACTGGACTTTGTTTTGAGTAAGTGAGGGCTGTGCAGGTCACCAGCCTCACTTCTCCTCCACAACCCTCTGAATCCAGTGGCCAGATATTCATCAGGATGACTGGAGATGATCCAGGATGAAGCAGTTGGGGTTAAGTGACTTGCCCAAGGTTGCACAGCTAGTGAGTATCAAGTGTCTGAGGTGAGATTTGAACTCAGGTCCTCCTGACTCCTGCACTGGTGCTCTGTCCACTGCACCACCTAGCTGCCCCCAAGGAAGGGGAGTAAAATATTACAAAGACAGGGAAGGTAGAAAGAGGTCATTTTGTAAAGAACTTTAAAATACTATACAGAAGACTTTACATTTGATCCTGGAGGTATTAGGGAGCCACTCCAGTTTAGTGAGTAGATGCATGGCATAGTTAGACCTGCATTTTAAGAAAATTACTTTGGCAGCTGAGTGGGGGATGGTTTGAAATAGAGAGATCAATTAAATGGCTATTTCAATAGTCCAAGCAAGAGGTAATGAACAAGAGTGGTTACTGTTTGAGTGGAGAGAAGGGGACATATATAGGAGATTCTATGAAAGTACGAATGACAAGATTTGATAATGGATTGGTTATAGTGAATGAAAGTGAGGAGTTGAGGCTGTCCCTGAGGTTTTAATCTTGGGTGACTGAGAGTGACGTGGGGTTTTACTTTAATTTGATGGTCATAACAACTCATGCTTATAAAGCCGCGTGTAATGATAGAATCCTTTATCATTAATTAGTTTATTTGAGCCTTGCTATGAAGTAGGGAAAGTATTATTACCATTTTATAGATGAGAAAATTGAGGCACAGAGAGAAAAAGGAGCAAATTAAATGGTGGGGTTAGGCCTCAAGATCAAGTCTTCTCATTCTAAACCTAGTCCGATATTCTTTTCATTACACTGTACTGGATTGCCGAATGAAGAAATATGAACAACCCAAGAAATTCACTTAGGTAACTTGTGTTGAGGCCTATTGCCATTTTTAGCCAGTTTCCAAGAAAAGAGAGTAGAGAGAGAAAACATAGAGGGGAAACATGCATCCAGAGCCTTGGGGTGTGTGTCAAACCATGGCAAGAACTAAGATTTTACTCACCCGGTTGTCTTCGGGAGTGGGAGGAAGAGGCTTCTTTGAAGCTGAAATGAACAACCAGAAAAACAAAATAAACATAAAAGCAAAGTGGGCAAACCCCAGAGACAAACACCCAAGGGATGTGGGGGCTTTTCACCAAAAAAGGGCAGTATAGAGAACAAAAGGATAATAGTGGGGAAAAAATCAAATGCCTAAGTCTCTCTGCTAGGCTCCGGTCAACTTGGGGGCCCACCAATATTTTCAGCATTTTTGGCAAGCTCTCCTCTGCTCATATTTGTGCTTACCAGGTCTAGCCCTCTCTCTTCCTGCTGAGCACCACTTTACCTGTGTAAGAGATGCTAGCCACCAGCACTCTGACTTCCTCACCCCTAAATTCCTTGGGAAACAGGGGAGATCAATGACTTACTCCAATTCACTTAAGGCTGAAGCAAGTGGACATGTGTGAATTCACAAAGCAGAGTAGGTGATTTTCTCTATATATTATATAATGATGAAGAATTATGGTCTAAAAGTGGGAATTAGTGACTCAGGGGAACTAGTGAATCACTGATTTCCTGACACTGCTGTTGGCTCCTTGTCACCTCCTGCACATCATTTCTGAACAGACTTGAGCTGGGGGTGGATAAGGTGGGTTGCTATTTTTTTTGAGGACCAGATCTACATGCTGTGGCTCCCAAGCTTACACATATTAGCTTGCCATCTTTTTCTTCCCCTTTCTTCATCACTAATACTTCTTCTTCTTTCTCTTCATCAGAGCTGTTGGCATCTAATGATGCTCAGTCTCATTCTAGGGAAAGTGAATGGGGCTGGAGAGATGACTGGAAACCATGCCACCAGTTGAAAGAATCAAGGATGTTTAACATGAGGAAGAGAAGACTGAGGGAGAAGAGTGCCTTAGCACAGATATCTATAGTTGCTACTGAATAATATTGAATTGCTTTGCATAACTTGGGGTCAGGAAGTTTTGAAGTAAGATCCTGATTCAGATACTTATTGTGGAACCCTGGGCAAGCTACTTAAGCATCAGAGCTTCAATTTCCTCATTTGTGAAATGATGAGTGGAGGATAATAAATCTAGAAGTATAAGGAACCTAAAGGGCTATCTATTCCAATCCCTTATTTTATAAATGAGAAATCTGAGGTCCCAAAAGGTTAAATGTCTTACCCAATGCCATATAGATTGTAAATGTCAGAGGGGAAATCTGACTCCAGAGCCAGGGCTCTTCCCACTGTACTATTCTATCACTAGTGATATAGCACTAACCTCATAAAGTAAGGAGGATCAAGGGAAATAATCCAACTTTGTAGATCTTGTTTTTCACTTGTTTTTAATCATGTCTGACTGTTCATGGCCTTATATGGGGTTTCCTTGTCAAAGATACTTGAGTAGTTTGCCATTTCCTTATCCAGTTCATTTTATAGATGAGGAAACTGAGGCAAAAAAGGAGTGACTTGCTCAGGGCCAGTAAGTGTCTGAGACCAGATTTGAACTCAGGTCTTTCTCTTGCTCAGACCATACTGGCTCCTTTGTTTTCCTGTCTTCAGTTACCAACACTCAGCTTCTCTGACCATGAAACAGCGATGGCATCATGCTCAGCCACGTGGCACTAGGGATTTCATGAGTTTTCACACAAAAAAACAACAATGTACAGCCCTGCACCAAGGTTAGTGTAGAAATCATTGAGTGAGGGGTTTTCTTTCCCCATTCCAGGATCATATAGAATGTTTACTGTCGCAGTTGGAAGACTTTGCCATTAGTGAACAAGTTATGCACCTCTCCAGCTGTATGACTCTCATCAGAGGGGGACTAAGGTAAGGATGGTCAAGCAGTCAATCAATAAGTATTTATTGAGTTCTTATACTCAAAATTCAAAAGTAGCTGTGATCACATCGATTTGGAAGTTCCCTCCAGTGACACATCTCTATATTCATTGCTTCTTCTTTCTCACCTACAGCTCATTTCTTAAAACACTGCAATTTGGTTTCTGACCCCCACCATTTTACTTAAAGAGCTCTTTCCAAGGTCACTAATTTTCTTTTAATTGCCAATCTGGTGACCTTTTCACCATCCTCTTTCTGCTTTACCTCTTTAGTTTTTGACACCATTGCCCACCCCCTCCTTAGTAACCAAATACACTTGGCTTCCATAACAAGGTTTTCACTTGGTAGGATTACTCCTCCATTCTCCTTACTTACTAATTCTTCCTCCTGTCCCCTGAGTGTGGGTGTCCCCTTCTTCTATTCTCTTTTTATGCTATCTCCCTCTTTGAGATCTTACCTACTCTCATGGCTTCAATCATTATCTCTTTACAATGAATTACAAATCTCTACATGAAGTCCTTATCTCATTTCCACATCTCTCTGCTGGATAGCTCCACCTGGATGTGCTGCTGGCACTTCAAATTTATCATGTCTAAAAGATAATTTATTATATTTCCCCCTAAACTCACTCCTCCTTTAAACTTCTCTATTTCTATTGAGGGTGTCGACATCTTCCCAGACACCTAAGTTCAGAAACTCTGAGTCATTATTAACTCTTTCCTTTTCATCGTCCCACTACAACATTATGTCCAATCCCAATTAACTGTCAAGTCTTGTTTTTCAATCTCCACAATAACTTTAATGTCTGCCCCCATCTTTCTATTGATATGGCCTCTACCTTGGTTTGGACCCACATCACCAGTCATCTAGACTATTATAATAGCCTCTTAATTAGTCTCCACGATTGCAACTTCTCCTCCACTCCTTTTCCTATCCACCCACCACAGAGTTGCCAAAATTATTGTCATAAGGCTGAGGTTTGACTATGTAACTTCCCTGCTCAAAAATCTTCTGTAGTTTCTGCTTCTAAGATAAAATACAAACTCTCTCAGCTCAGCAATCCAAGTGTTCCATGTTTGGCTTTAGTCTTCCTCTTTTAGACATGTAATGCTTCTCTCCCTCTCTCTCTCTCTCTCTCTCTCTCTCTCTCTCTCTCTCTCTCTCTCTCTCTCTCTCTCTCTTTCTCTCTCTCTCTCTCACACACACACACACACACACACACACACACACACACACCACACTGTATATTCCAATTAAACTGGCCATCTCTTCTCTATCGTCTTCCAACATGTTCCCCCCCACCCCATGCTTAGAGTGAATTTCCTTTTTATCTCCTCTAGGAATCTTTAGCTCACTTGTCACCTTCTCCCAGAAGCCTTCTCCATGTCCCTAGTTGTTCGTGCTGTCTCTTAATTTAAATTACCTTAGATTAAGTTTCTCTGTGAAAGGTTGAACCCCTCCCCTCTTGCCCCAGGAGAACATCAGCTCCTTGAGAACAAGAAGTATTTTTTGTCTTTATATCCCCAGGACCAAGCCTGGTGCCTTGTAAAGAATCCCAGAATCATCACATAATTTGAGAATTGGAAGGAACATCAGCAGCCATATAGTCCAACTCATATGTGAAAGGAATCCTCATTGAAATATACTTAACTAGTCCAACTTCTGTATGATGCCCTCCAAGGCAGTCTATTCTACTCTTAGACAATCAGGAAAGTTTTTTTTGGCATGGCATCTAAATTGGCAAATTTCTCCTCCTTCACCCCATCTCAAACCAGTCTTCTCTGGGCTAAATACCCCACAATTCTTTCAAGTGATCCTCATGTGATAGGAATCCAAGGCCTCCAAGGAATCCTACTAGCCCTTCTCTGGACATTCTCCAGCTTATCAATATCCTCCTTAAGTCATGATGCCCAGACTTGAACACAGTCTAATAAGGGCAGAATACCTCTAGTTTGGCTTTCAACTCTCTCTTCCTGGAAGCTGTATTCCTCTTCGTGGAAATTGTCCCACTTAAATGACTGGTTGAATTGATGATCATTGACTCATATGTAGGATCATAGATTTTGGACTGGCATGGACCTAATTTGATGTCTTATTTTATAAGATGAGAAAACTGAAGGCCAAAGAGGTCATTCCAATTACTTAGGGTTACATAGGTAGTAAGTGGCAGAGATGGGATTTGGCCCTAGGAGAGTCCAACAAGTCCAAATCTAATGCCCTTGAATTTAATTGTATTAGAAGTGAAAAGTTAGGAGTTCTTAACCTTCTGTGTGTCATGAACAACTTTGGCAGTCTGGTGAGGGGTATGGACTCCATTTCAAAATAACTGCGAGGTTTTTTTTTTTTTTATTTTTAAGTGAAGGAAATTCTAAGTTAGAAAATAAATGTCAATTTTTTTCCTACTCAAGTTCACAGACCCCCAAAATCTATGACCCCCTTAAGCTCTCTGAACTCCACATTAATAACTCAAGATCTAAGGCAACATTCTCATTTTACAGATGGATCAACTAAAGTTCAGAGTTGAAGTAAGTTGCCTAAAGTCATATAGTCAGTTAGCAGATAAAACTTCCAGGGGTGGAGGTGACATTTTGCCCCAACCTAAAGGAAAGACATTTATTTAGCTTCCTTCTTATGCTGTGGTTCATTGCTAAAGGGTCCTGTTACCGGATGAGCCCAACAGAGATAAATTAACCTGTTCTCAGACTAGGAGATGAATTCCAAGTGTTGTTCATCTTTAGTTTTCAAAGAGGACGAATGACATCATGGGATGATGTCTTAATTTATGAATCAATTGGACTGAAGTGAAGCAGATTTGCATAAAGCTGTTGGCCTCCTGTCTTCCAGAGTCATCAAAGTCCAGTGGTAAGACAAAAGTGAAGATGACTGTCTATGGCCCAGAATGCAATGGATGACTTTGATGTCTTTGATGTCTGACTAAGCTCTGCTTCACCACCTTCATGGCTGTTGGAACAAATTGTTCTCATCTACCTGCTGGGGAAAGTCTTTAGATGTTTGAGGTAGACGTCCCTTTAACTCAACAACAGGTTTGAGGCCTGAGCACCAGATACTAACACTGAGGTCAGCAATATTTTGAAATCAATGTGCCACATTGGCATATTCTGCTAATCTGGTATTCCACGGAAGAGATGAAATTAAGTCCAGGGCTCATTCTTGCAAGTGCAGGACAGGGGCAAATACTGTGGCATTACAGATTCTCAAAATTGTGGGTGGTTGGTGTAAAGAATGGGCATGGGATAACAGCAATCATTCCCTACTTTGCCAGCCCACATGTTGATATTATAAGAGAACAGCTATGAATAAAGTTCATTTGGATAAAAGAGAAAGTGGTAAGAAGAAGGAATCAATCAATAAGCACGTACTAAGTGCTAATAAGTACACAGCAATGTGCCAGGTACTAATTATGCCTAATTGCTACAGACATGAAAAAGTAAAAATAGTCACTGGCTTCAAGGAGTTCCCATTCTAATGGAGGGGGGAGGCAACGAACACATAAATAGGCCTTAGAAGAAAATATAATCAATGTGGGACATGAGGATACTTGCATATTTTCTCACTAAAATATCATATTACATTTATTAAAATGGGTAGTTTTCCTCCCTTTCTAGTCCTCAAGGCGTAAACAAAATTTATCACATGAGAAAATATAGGTTACCAATGGGGACACCCAAAGATGATTGGATGAATGTGTGAAATTTCCTGGTACTACTGGAAAGGCAGAGAAGAGAGCTTACCAAACCCATGTGTATGATCGTATAGGAGTTCAAAGGGGGAACATATTCTTACCGTTCTTGGTTGGATCATATTCAGCACAGCCAGATGCAAGCTTTTCAGTCTGGGCACAGCATCTCCACCTCCCATCCATCCAGAAATTGGGGTGGTACTTAGGCACCAAACTGTTGTTATTCTTGGTTTCTGAAAAAGTTTGATAAATATTTAGGTAAAGAAAGGCAGCTGAACTTCTTTAAAGACAAATGGAATGACTTGGGTTCTTAATGTTAGCAACAATGGTCTCTTTGATTTACTGCAAAAAAATATTAAACTTGGAATAAAAAGGCCTACTTCCAGTCCCAGCTCAGACACTGTTTCACTAAATCTCTCTCATCATCATTTTCTTTATCTATAGAATATAAATAATACTTACACTGCCTACCTTATAGGAAGACAAGAACATTGAACTTGGAACCAGAAGACCTGGATCCAAGTCTTGGCTCCTCTATTTACTTACTTTATCGTATCAGAAAGTCTTTTAACCTCTATGGGCCTCAGTTTCCTTACTTGTAAAATGAAAGGAAAGGAGAATGCTATCAAATTCAAATAGAAAAAGATGACTTTAGAATGACAGTGAATTTTTGTTGTTCAGTTGTTTCTCAGTTGACTTCAACTCTTTGTGACTCTATTTGGGGTTTTCTTGGCAGAGGTTTGCTGTTTCCTTCTCTATGAGGAGACAGAGTTAAATGGCTTGCCCAAGGTCACACAAGTAGTAAGTATCTGAGGCCAGATTTGAACTTAAGAAGATGGCTTCCTGGCTCTAGGTCTGGAGCTCTTATCTACTGTGCTACCTGGCTGCCCTAATATTGAATTAGAAAATTAACATTATCTATGTTGTACTTTGTTAAACATTCTCAAATTACATTCACACTTGGTAGTTTTCAGGAGGCATGTGGCCTACTTGCCTTGAATTTTATCCCTATGGACTAGATGATCTCTAAAGTTCCTTCCAGTTATAAATCTTATGAACCATAACAGTGAATATCGACCAAAAAAACAACCAAGAAACGAAGAACCCCTTAGAAAAATTCTCATGAGGAACGAGTGGCACAAGAGAAACGATGCTAGATTTAATGTTGGACGACCTGAGTGTAAAACCACTTACTACTTGTGTGATCTCAGATGAGTGCTTTAACATCTCTGCACCTCAGTTTCCTCTGTAAAATGTGGGAGGGGGCAAGGTGGCCTCAAAGTTCTCTTCCTGCTCTCAAACTCTGATTCTATGATCCCTATATTGAGGGCAATAGTAGAATAATCAGTGATCTCAGTTGGTGCCAGTGTTGTCTAAGGAGTGTATCATCGTGGAAAGAGCACAGGGTTAGGAGACCTGGCATCTAACCTTGGTTCTGGGACTATCTTTGGGTAATATTGGGAAAATCACTTTAGTTCTCCAGGTTTCAGTCTCCTCATCTCTGAAATGAGGAGGCAGATGACTTCCAAGGTCCTTCACACCTGTAACATTTTGTGAATCTCATTCAGATCGGCAGCTTCTAATTGGCAGCAATAGCTTTTATTTCATTCAGCACACATCCAGAATAGAGCTTAATAAATATACATAAATAATAATATGAATAGAATAATGAATAATAAAAATAGATAAATAGATAAACAAATGTAAGATAAATAAATATAAATAATATAGATGCCTGTAAGTGGTCTGAGGTTACCCAATTCTAAATGATTAGCTGTAGATCTTTTGCAATAAACAGAACTCAAAGAGAATAAGATAGAAGTAGAAGATTTTTCTTAAAAACTAAAAACAAAACAAATGAATACTGCTCAGGCACTTCCTGTAAATTATGTGATCTTCTCTAGCAAAACTTGTCAGCATAATAAATTATGGTTGAACAAGGTAATCTTAGACAAGAAAGCACATTATTAATGGTAGGATCTTATTTAAGTTAAAACAAATTATTTATTGGTTTTTTGGCAGCTAGGTGGCACAGTGGATAAGAATGCTGGGCCAGGACTGGGGAAGACTCATATTCCTGAGTTCAAATCCAGTCTGAGACACTTCCTAGCTGTGGGACTCTGGGTAAGTAACTTAACTCTGTTGGTTTTAGTTTCTGCATCTGTAAAATGAGCTGGAGAAGGAAATGGCAAACCACTCTAGTATCTTTGCTAAGAAAACCCCAAGCGGGGTCACAAAGAGTTGCACACAACTAGATAACAAAACTGGTTTATTAGTCAGTGGGACCTAGTAGCTAGAGGGCCGGAGTTAATTTATATCTGACCCTAATTGTGTGACTTCTGGCCAATCTCTTGAGATTATTCTATGAAGTTATAGATTTGCTTCAATCTATGTTGTAAATAAAGTTTCCCTCACTGAAAAAAGAAATTACAGAGCTTTCAGGCATTTTTTGTCACTATTGTTCATTGTTTTAATCACAGGCAAAAGTCTGGTTACCTTCTTTAAGAGCCAACACCCATCTCTGTCGGCTCTCTCGATCAGGAGCGAATACGTATAGGAGATAATTATCGTGCACCACCTGGAGTGGGAGACATGCAACAGAATTAGTAAATGCAACACAAACCTGTTGGCTGTCAGGAAGATGCTTTGGAATTTTGACTGGTTCTTTAGGTCAGTGGCTTAAACTTTTTGATCTCAGGATCCATTTATACTCTTAAAAAATATTATTGAAGATCCTAAAGAGTTTTTGTTTAAGTAGGTTATGTCTATCAATATTTTACTGTATTAAAAATAAAAACTTCTTAGCATTATTATATCAATAGCTTTAACCTTGTATGCTCCCTGTAAAGGTCCCAGGACCCCAAGGATCTCAGACTATTCACTTTGAAATCAGTTTGGTTCTGTATGGATTTGGATCCTGAGGCATCATCTTGTAGGGACTGGTTAGCTGGAGTTGGAGTCAGGCAGACCTGGCTTCAAATCTGCCTCTGATACCAATGAGTTGTGTGAACATGGGAAAGTCACTTGACCTCTTTAACCTTCTTTATTTTCCCATCTGTAAAACTGAGGTAATTGCAGCAGTAACATTTATCTCCCAGGGTTAGTGTGAGGCTCAAATGATATATAATGTGTACAAAAGTGCTCAGCAAACTCTAAAACATCAGAAATACCAAGTACTCTTAAAAGGACAGCTGGTCCAAATGATTAAAATAATGCAGATGTTTTGGTGGTTGATTAATTTAGTTTAAGAGTAACTATTAGGTGGGCAGCTAGGTGGTACCATGGATAAAGCACTGGGCTTGGAATCAGGAAGACATCTTCAAGAGTTCAAATCTGGTTTCACATACTTCCTAGCTATGTGACCCTGAGCAAGTCACTTAACCTTCTTTGCCTCAGTTTTCTTACCTGTAAAATGAACTGGAGAAGGAAGTGCAATATCTTCACCAAGAAAACCCCAAAATGGGATCGCAAAGAGTTGGACACAACAGAAAAACAAATGCTAGGCAGATTAGGTTATTGAACTTAGATTCTATAACCTCTTGCCTTTAGTAAAATAACTTTGACTTACAGAAAATAGCATTTTGACTCTATCAGGAGACAAATTTCTTCTTACTAAGAAAGCACATTTATTTTTCAGGCTACGATTTTGTGACAATTTTTGCTTGCTCTTTCTGACATATGTAATATAAAGTTATTAGATGGAAAATATGCAATCAGATTTTCAATCACTAGATCCTGAAGTCACTTCTTTCATTTCAAGTCTTTCATCTTTTTCTCACAAAAGTCATAACACAAGGGCCTTTTTCCATAGAAGAGAGATTCTCTCCCCATGCCAGGCTTATTATGAATGTTCACAGTTTCAGTTTGGGAGATCCTCCAATAAGGGAATAATTATTTACCTTTCCAATTATATGACTCGCATCAGGTTCACACCAAAGAAATCAATCAATCAGCAACCATTTATTAAGCAGTAATAGGTGCCAGGCATTGTGCTAGGTATTGAAGCTACTCCAATACTCCAATGAGCTGTGATCTTGTCAATTTCAGAATTCCCTTCAGTGCAACCCATTCATGCTTTCCCCTTCTGTTCACCCTCCACCCATGTTTCTTATAAGTGTGCCATAGGAGACCTACCCAGCATGATTGATGTCTTTCTTACTTCATCTCACATTAGGAAAATACCAGTGAATCTTTATCTACCAACTATCCTTCACCCATGACATCCCATCCTTTAATCTTATCATACATTTCCCTGATAGTATCTTTTACACCTGTTCTTCCTACTTCCTCATTAGTTATATGTTGAAGCCTGCTCAAACCCACTGGGCTTGTCGATTGCCCTTTGTGTGATAATCATTTTAATTCTTTAAATTGTTGTATCATAAATCTTGCTACCATAAAGAAACATCAGTAGAATGTCAGTATTAGAAAGGTAAGGTTTTTGTTTCATGGGAAGTTTAGGGTCGTTAAAGGAGCTTTGTAATTTCTTAAAGGAAATCCAACCTCATCTGTTCCTTTTGTCCAACTTTGAACCTACCTTGTTGTCTCTCAGTACCCTCTTTCCCCAGATATACAAAGTGATAAACAAGGTCTAAGGTTTTTTCTTCCAAATTTATGCCACGATTTGGTCAATAGTTATTCTTCACCTTCCAGATCTTTGCTATGGGGATGGTCAAGTCAAATTTTTTTGAGTGGTTACATATCTCTTCTAGGAAGTTCACAGTGATGTGAGAAGTACCATGTCATCCATAACAGGAATGTCCAGAAGACCTCACCATCCACAGAGAAACCCTCTATGACCTGTACTTTATACTAGTTCTCCTTTATCAGCAGGGCAAAGTGTACACTTTGAGCAAGCATACGTTTTCCTGTTATAGGTCTTGCCTGATGTTTATGATCAGAGAGTTGATGAAAAAGTCATTTCTGTCTCTTAAGGAATGATTTTTATATATGGATGGGAACTACAATATTGGAAAAGATCTTTTCAGGCAATATTTTGCTCTCCCAGTTCAAATTTCTTTTCCATAACCAAAAAATGATAAACAAAATTGGAGTTTATCTTCTTTACATCTCTCAGGCAATTGCTAAATGATAAGGGTGTTGTTCATGTAGAATATTCCTTGTGAAAGCCCTATGACCCCCTAGTATTACCCTCATCTAGGATGTCATTGATTCATATACAGATGACTTCATAAAGATTTTGTATAGGTTGGGTGTGAGTACATAGGTTAATAGTTCATGTTTTCTCAGCTATCTTTTTTTTATTAGTAAAGTTTGAGGTGGTTTTTTTCCCTACAATGTCTTTGGTATCCTCCCCTCCTTCAGATTCTTTGCATATCAATCTCTCAAAACTCTCACAATCGTGTCCTTTAGGATACACACACACACACACACATATAATATGTTTATATACGTATATATGCATATTTATGCATATATATCAGATGCTTTCCTAGTCTTTCTTCTCTTTATTACTATTTGAGACTGTGATATTAGGGTCTAAATGTCATGTTTCCACTATCCTTACTATAGGGAAAAAGTAGTTTTAGTAATTATTACAGATGCCTTCCATTTCTTCTACTTATTCTTTCATTTTTGTTTTTAATTGCTCTTTGCATGACTTTGCTTGGTTGAATCTTTTTCCAGGTCTTCTTATTTTCTACTCTCAGGAAAGGTGCCACATCAACCACTATCCTTCTTCATAAGATTTTACAAATTAATTTATATTGTCAACCAGTATTGTCTATAGCTACCATCTTTCTGCTTGGACAGTTAGTACAATGTTGTTGAGTATGACTCTTTCTAGGCTTTTTTTGTCTCTTTGTTGTGGCAATAGATTTAAAGCAATTAAATTTCTGTTTAAAAACTGTGTTGATGTTGTTTCTGATGTAAAACTGTGTCAATATCATGTCTGATGTCCATTTCCCACAGCTAATTAAGATAAGACCCGGGATTCCATGAACCCAGGAAATTCTCACTGGGAAATTCCCTCAACCAATATAGATCAGCATTATCTCTGCAAAGGATAGTTTAAGAGAGTTGCCTGGGATGCTAAGAGGTTGTCACTTGTTCAGAGTCATGCAACCAACATGTGTCAGAGTTGGGAATTGAACCTCAGGTTCTCCTGAAGCCAAGGTCAGTCAGCTGTCTCCCCACTGTGCCACACTTTTCATTACTAATCGCTTGTTTAAATAGTTCAGGACTGGGTAGTTTCAGTACTCCTTATCTTTTTCTCATTACGATTTTTTTCCCCCTTACTTTGGAAAAATATGGTCTTTGCCCTGACACTGTTTTTTTTTTTAAAGTCTTTTAAAGTCTTTTCCTCTATGTTAAAATATAACCAATTTCATTTTATGATGGGATTTGTTGCTTGTCATGGTCCAGAGCTTACCAATTACAAGAAAGTGTTCATTACATAAAAGGTATATAATCTACAAGTTTTTGGCCTCTTTCATTCCTTTATCCTGAACCATACTTTTTTATATAGAATTCTCATATTTATTGCCCAAGATACATTTGTAGAAACTGAATCATATCAATCTCAGCATTCTTGATGAAAACAAAAGGTGGAAGTTGCAGCTATATGGAAATATGACTCACAAGTACATTTTGAAGAAACAAAGAAAGGATTTGATGGAGTTGGTTTTGTCATGTTTAACAACTGGATTTCCACACAACACACTTTCAGGTTTAATCTGCATTATCAGCATTTGCTCCATCACTTTCTTAGGTCTAGGCAATCAACAAAACAATAAGTCAAGCCTTGATTTACAGCGTTTGTCTATTTCTAAGGTGTAAATACTCACATTGAAAATTTACAACTGGCTCTCATCAGCTGCCTTGATCTGGCTCCAGCTCAAAGGAATCAAGAAACTTTATTTCATGGGATATTTGGGCATCTCATTTTGCAGTACTTATTATAAGAATTTGCAAAAAGATTATTATCAAACTAATTGAAATTTATGCATCAGTAATAGTCACTGAGGATGCAAAGGGAGAGGAGTTCTACCAAAAATTTGATGAAATCTTCTTAAATAAATCAATATATACTCTGATATTTGATGACTTCAATGCAAAGATAAGGATGGTGAAAAATACAGGACATATGAATACAAAGATAAAAATGAAAAAATACCTTTCCTCAAAGAGCATACCTTTTATTCAGGGAGATACTGTTGTTCAGTCATTACTGACTCTTCGTGACCCCATTTGAGATTGCCTTGGCAAAGATATTGGATTTATCATTTTCTTCTCCAGCTTATTTTAGGGATGAGGAAACCGAGGGAAAGAAGGTTAAGTGGCTTGCTCAGGGTTACACAACTTGTAAATGTCTGAGGCCAGATGTACACTCAGGAAGACAAATCTTCCTGGCTCCTAGCGTACCACTTAGCTGCCCTTCTGGGAGGCAACATGTACACTTAGAAGTACACAGAAGTTTAAATAAAATACATAGAAGAAAAGGACAAAGAGATGGGGGGGAAGATGGATAACAGGATAAAGGAGAGGTCTCATGTAAGTATCTTATAGCTGAGCTAAACTCAAGAAATTAGGAATTAATCACAACTTCAAAAAAATCATGATGAAATATACTTCCCACCTCTACGCAAAGAGGTGCCAGACTAGAAGTAGAGAATCGGGTGTGCATCCTCAGACAAGACCGGAACAAAAGCCTTCTATAGAGAGGGCAGAATTGTGTGTGGGGAGAGAGGAGGAAAAAGGAGCATCAATAAAACCTTTTTTTTAAAGAACAGAAGAAAAAGGAGAAGCAGATGGAGACAAATACAGAGATTTCATTAGTCTTATTAAACTTATTATGCATATTTTTTAAAAAAAGAACATATAATAGAAGCTCATAGTTTCATATATAATCTTTCCTTTCCAGTTTCTCATACAATCTTCTTTCTGATGGTAGAATTCATGCTCCTTGAGATCAGGGTCTGTTTCTGCTTTTCCTTTGTATATCCAATTCATACAGGAACCTTCTGTGCTAGTTTATCTCAAAGTCATTGGCTAAGGACCACCTGATTTGCCACAGTTGAACTTGGGGCCCCATCAAAGGAGGAACCCCATTCTACAGAATGGTAGGGGTGATGGGCTGAAAGCTGTGGGAACAGTACCTTTAACACATTTTGCTCATGGCCTCTGAATTAAACTTCCACCTTTACTTGCAATCTTTCGGTGAAAATGAGAACATATTTTAGGTGCCCTCTCTAAATTGTGAACCATTATACCAGAGTCTAGGTGGCACAGTGGGTAAAGTACTCAATCTGGAGTCAGGAAGATTCATTTTCCTGAGTTAAAATCTGGCTTCAGATACTTAGTAACTGTGTCACCATGGGTAAGTCATTTAACCCTGTTTGCCTTAGTATCTTCATCTGTAAAATGAACTGGAGAAGGACATGGCAAACCACTCCAATATCTTTGTCAAGAAAATCCCAAATGGGTCACGAAGAGGCAGACAACTGAAAAATGACTGAACAGCTTGGGTCAATGTCCCTCTGCCGGCATCCTCTCACAACTAAGTCCAGTCACTGTGGTGCTAGCAATGAGAGACAACACCATATAGCTTAGATGACTTACCTGGAAGGGGTATTTATAGTGACAAGGGATACTGATGTCGCTCTTCACAATCTCCACACATTTGATTCTGGAAAGTTCAATGGAACCCTTCAGAGTTCGCTTTTTCTGTGGAGAGAAAATCATAATTCTAATTAAGCAAGCAAAATACAAGAGTTTGACCAGGTGTTTCTAAATGACAGAGGCAGTGATATAGAGGAAAATTCTGAATTTGGAGTCAAGGACCTGGGTTCAAATTCCAGCTCTTTTGTTATCTACCTTGGCTACTAGAAGCAGCTATGGGGTGCAGTGGATAAAGCATCATACCTGAAGTTAGGAAGACCTGAGTTTTAATCTGGCCTTAGATACTTACTAGCTGAATGACTCTAGGGAAATCTGCCAGTTTTCTCATCTGTAAAATGAAAAGGTTGGTCTTGATGACTTCTAAAATCCCTCTCAGTTTTAAATTTATGATGCTATGATTAAAAACTCTCCATCAGCTTCTTCCTTTTCCTTCCCCAGTCCTTAGTTCTCCCTCACAAATCCTCTCCTGCCAAAATGACTGTGAATTGATCAATCTCAGTGGAATGATTTCTTGTTCTCCATAGTGGATACAGATGCTGCTTGCTGATTCACCATCAATAGGACATGCTCTGAGTTGTTTTCCATTAATGAAGTTAGGTTTGTATGGGTCATATAATCATAGATATAAAACTGAAGTGACCTTAAAAGTCATTTAATCCAAGCTCTCATTGTACAGATGAAGAAACTAGCCCAGAGAGGAGAAATATCTTGTACAAGGTAACACAAGTAGTAAGTGGGAGAGTTAGAATTTTAATTCAGGTCCTGTAAACTGATTCAGCATTCTTTCTACTGCAAAATACAAAGTACTTTGCAAAATTTCCCATGTGACTAATGTGACACATTTGAGAGGCAGGCAGTTGAGGTTTAGGTTAAGTAAAGACTATGGTCATAAGCACAGAGGTTGTTTACAGAGGTTGGGTTTACTTATGGTTCCCACCCAGTGTCTCATTAATTCAATAAATTCAACCACCTGTAGCCCTAAATAACAACACTAAGTTGGAGAAAATTGACATTCAGTACCCCCTTCTCATCAATTTCTATAACCACCAGGTACATTTACTTTCCTTTCACTAGTTATGGTACCATTGCAGTTTGTCAACTGGACCTGTTTTTACTATACATCTCATCTATACTTTTCCTTTTCTTATATTCCCATCAAAACTTGCCAACACCAGGAGTTTTCCTATGCCAGCCTGAAAAAGTATTCTATGGTAAGATATTTATGATTTCTTTAGGATCACCCATGGAAGTCTATTGTTAAATAGTTCTTACACATAGATTTGGTTGTATTAGCTACGTGGCAGAAACCTTGAATAATCCATGGGCAAACCATAGTAAGCTTATGGTATCACTGTTGCCCATGATAGAATTCTTTTTGCATGAGTATTTGTAGAAATAACCAACCTTCCTACATTCATGGCCCCAAGAAATCACCAATGGGGGACACATACATTAAAAAAAAGTTGTTTAGTAATGCCCACAGTGAGATAGGTTATTTTGGAAGATAGTGAATTCCCCTTCATTCATTAGAGGTCTTCAGAAATAAACTGAAGGATACTATTTTTCACTTTCTTTTTTCCTTCCTTTTTTTGGTTTGAGTTTTCTTCTACAAAATGACTAAAATGGACATGTTTTACATTGTACATGTATGTCCTATATCAGATTGCTTACTATTCCAAAGAGGAGCAAGGGAAAGAAAAATTTGAAATTTAGAATTTGGAACTTAAAACTTTAAAAAAAATCAAATGTTAAAAATTGTTTTTACATGTAATTGGGGAAAAATATTTTTTTAAAATAGAAGTCTTTAGGCAGAGACTGGATACCTATTTGTTGAAGATACTATAATGGAAGTTCTAGTTTAGGTACAAGTTGAATCTGATGAAATCTGAGATAGTGTCCAGACTTAAAATTCTATGATTCTAGGGCTGTGGCTTAGTCAAATGAAAGTAAACCAGGATACAAAAAGTAGAACCTCTGTCATCAACGATTTATCCGGTGACTTTTGACATATCCCTTACATCTCTGGAACTGTTTCCCCATTTTTAAAATGATAGATGCTAGGTGGTCACTAAAGTCCCTTCTCATCCAAAGAGTCTACGGACCTTAGATGGAAGATTAGTAACAGCTGCCTGTAGGAGCCTCCATGAGCACAGTGCCTCTTTAGACACAAGCTAGTTTTTCTTCTGAGTCTGCCACAGCTGGGATTAAACACTGTAGCTCTCGCCATAATCATAGCTCTTTATTTAGCATAGCTCGTCTGAGTAGCTTTCAAAATAGGCTGAGTACAAAAGACTGTTTTCCTGCATCCTTCAGCAACTGCCCAGAAACATTGAGCGTGGACTTTTGAGTTACAGAGGCTACAAGGCTTCCGGTTCTATATCTCTATTGTCCACTTGTTGGTATATCTGATGCAATGAAAGTAAAGAAAGTGACAGCAGTCTTGATATCTCTTTCTGTATTTGGGTACAAGTTAAAAGATATCTTTTAAAACTTTGCCAAATTGAACCAATGTGGAGGCTTCCGTATTCCTTCTGTTTAATGCCTGATTGCTTTCTTCTTGTCATCTTTTATCTTTTTATTTCTATTTTTATTTAATGGAGGGAGAAGGAGAGGAAAAAAGGAGAATAAGTTGGGTAATTTCATTAGAACTCCCAGTGAGCTAAAAAAAAAAAAAAAGAACTTTCATTAATAAAGCTGGCTTTATTAACATGAATTGGCAGCACCCGCTTTGCAAATTATTCCTAGAGATTTACTGAGGAAACTGAAGTTAGGGGACTTGCCCAGGATCACATTAATTGTTTATGACAGGAGTTAGATTGAATATAGGTCTCTCTAATCCTTCTTTAGCCATAATATCACATTGTCTATGTCTTCCCTATTTGTTAATGTTCTTCCTCTGACCCTTCATCATTTAAATTCCTAGTTTCCTAAGCTTCCTAATGCCTAACATATGGGAAGTATATGATTCTTTGAATTAGTGATATATGAGGATATATGAAGATCAACCAGCAAGGTTATGAGGATCAGGAGATGTTTTTCCTAGAGAAGAAAGAGCTTGGAAGGAGTTGGGGGGGAAGGACATGATACTTATCTCAAGTATTGGAGGGTCTATCTTGAGGGATTGGATTTGTTCTCTGTGGTCCTAGAGAGCAGAACCAAGAGTAATTAATGAGTGGAAGTAACAAAAAGATCTCAGGAAAACATACTATAAATGAGAGCTCTCCAAAAAGTAGAATGGGCTGCCTCCTAAGTGGTGGCTTCTCCAGCCTTGGAGGTCTTCCAGCTTTAGTTAGATGAGCAGGTGTTGGGCATAATTACATTGGTGTTCCCTTCATGAATGGATTGGACTAGAAGGACATTGAAGTCCCCTCCAACTCTCAATTTCTGTGATTCTGTGAGCTCTGGGGTAGTCGTTCATTCTTCATTCTCAAAGAGGACCAATGATATTCCAAGGGTATGATATTTGATATCAATGATATCTTGACTGGCACCTGAATTGGATATGAGTGGGGCAGAGCTGCGTAAAGTCATCAGCCTCACTCCTTCCTCCAGAGCCATTAATGTCCAATGGCAAGACAAAGGTCAAGACGACTGGCAATTGCCCAGGATGAAGTGGGTGACCTTGACCCTTCTAAATTAAGGTCTTTCCCAGGTCTCACTAGAAAGAGTAAGTTAAGGGCAAGTACTTGATAGGGCTTGATTCTTGTCCCAGTATAAAGGCAAACAAAATAGGATCTTTTGCTATTTTTATTTTAATATAATCAAGTGCCTCTGATTGAATCTTGCCTTTATAAATTAAGAGTCTTTACTAGGAGTAAAGTACAGAAAGAGTTTCTTTAACTAGAAACAGTATATGTATTTGTATTGTTAATTATTTTAATATGATTAAAGAAGATATTCCCCCAACTCATTAATGGGCCTGGGAAGATTTGTAGGAAGGCCCTGGTTAATGAGGCACTGGTTCTCAAGGGTCATGATGCCCTCTGGCTCTAAAAAGTGCATAAAAACTCTGAGGTGAGGTTTTACTTTGGGGCTTGGTTTTTGGAAGAATCTTTGTGTGTCAGATGAGACTCTGGGAAGCCACTAAGCAGCTCCTGGCTTTGAAAACCCAGATGCTGGTGCTTACCTCTCTGGTAACTATGGATGTATGGAATGGTCAGACAGTTGGATCTGTCTGTTGATCTAGGATGTATGTATTGCTTATGTCAGGCAGTTGGAAGCGTGTCTGTTGACTTTGACTTCTCTGTATTTTCTCTGAAGTTCAGGGTGCTGATTTTTTTCCCTACACTAAGTGAATGATAGATGTGCTTGATTAAAGTGATTGTTGACCCCTCAAAAAATGCCTTTTCTTTTAGAAAAGCAGATCTAAGAACCTGTGATAGCAGGCTCTCCTGTGTGTGTTGGGGTGTTTGCATTTATACCCAGCTTTGTTATAAATCTGTGTGACCCTGGGCAAGTCATTTCCCTCTTTGCGACCTCATTTTTCACATCTATAAAACAGAAAAGATGGGTGAGACTAGATGCTTCAAATCTATGATGATAGGATCCTCCCATATCTAAAAGACATGGAGACATGTAAATAAGTCTTGAAATATGGAGAATGAAGCTAAATTATGATTTGAGGGTCTGGATTAGAAAGAAAAGTCTATATGGGAAGCTCTAAAATTTCAGGTGAAGCTCCCTGGATTCAAATTCAAAAGATTTTTTGAGATAAAATCTTGTCCCAAGGAGTTTTCAATATTCTTTCATTTTTAAGTGGGAAGTTGAACCAAAACTGTGGCTGTCCCTAGAACTCAAACCAGCTTGTCTTTCTGACAAACCCATTGCTCATGTGTTTGAACAGGCTTAATACAGTAGGCTTCAAGTCTTTCATTATCAACTGACTGACCATGTTTGCCATCAGAAGCCATTCTGCTCTCTCTTTGTCCTCAGTCACAATTTTGCCCATGGCCTTCTCATCTGATGCAACTTGGGTCCTGATGCCTTAGAAAGAACCAGCCAGCTGTGCCTGAGTGAACCACGGGTCAGGAGGTTAAACACAATCCTGTGTCTGGGAAGTGCCTATTGCCCTATAATCTCCCCCAAAGGGCTGTGCTATTTCTGAAAATGCCAGGGTAAAAGAATCCAAGAAAAACAGTGAAAGGTCACTCCCATAAGCCAGAGGGGGCCCAAGCAAAACCTGCCCTTGGTTTTCTGTTTGTTATTCTGTCTGCCTAGCTCAGAATTATATTGTCTTTGGATCTCATCTCTTTCATCAGCGGGGTGCAGAGCTAGAAGATATTTGGCAACCTCAAGGCTATATGCAGAATCCTTGGCATATAAACATCACAATTCAAAGGGACAAACTCTTTATCTACATATGCATACAAAAAATGCAGACCTCATAAAAACGTGTCTTTTTAGTCATCCTTTAAAGAGAATGCATTTTATGGTTGCTTGGCTCATAGACAGAGGTCCAGCCATGAGAGCAGGAAGTCCTGGGTTTAAATTGTGCCTTCAACATACACTAGCTGTGATACTTAGATATAACTTCTTCATGCCCCAGGAAGTTCTCTAAGACTATTAAGGTACACAATGATGGACAGAGCATGGTGCACATCTCCAGACAGGAATGTGATGGAATCAGGGTGCAGAATGAGACATACATCTTTGGATAACAGTCAATGTGGAAATTTGTTTTGCTTGACTATGCATGTTTGTTACAGGAGTATTTTTTTTTTATTTTTTCAAGGGTAGAAGGAGACAATGAATTTTTGTTAATTTTTAAACATTAAATTTAAAAACAAATTTGAAGACTATGAGGTAGAGATAAGTTGTCATTATGCATTGGTAGAGGGAGTTTCTATAACAAGAGTTTCCCTCACCAATGAAATCAGATTCATCCTTACGATTCATGGGCTAGATTCAAATCCACAGTCCTGATTTTTTACTCTAGACCCACTGCTCTAGTTTAATCATTAGCTTGTCACTTTAGGTAATTTAAAAATTATATTGCCATTTTTCCCAAGGATAATAATGATGGCTCACATTTACAGACATATATACTCATATATATATATATATATATATATATATATATATATACACACACATACATACATACATATAGACATATGGTATCTGTGGGTAGATGGCTTTTATGTATATATGCTTTATGAAGTACTTTACATATATATATATATATATCATCTCATTTGATCATTACAAGAAGCCCAGAGGAAGGGAGGAAGGAAAAAATTATTATCCCCACAGAACAGATGAAGAAACTGAGATCAGAGAGGTTAAGTAACTTGCCTAAAGTCACACAGCTAGTAAATTGTAGAATCTATCTGCACTAAAAGCCAGATCTTCTGATCTCGTGCCTCCTGCTCTTTTCATTATAACCACACTTTTAACTTCCCCAACCCCTAGTCCTGGCACATTCCTCAGCATCTGGGATAACACATGAAGAAAGTTGTCTATTCCACCCATATATATATAAGACCAGCACCGCATGTGATTTAAGGGCCATTGGTTTTGTTGGTGGTAGTCTGTTTAAAAAAAAAAATGCTCATTATAATAGATAAGATTGTTGAATTAACAGTCAGGAACTCTGGGTCCTGCTTCTGTATCTGTTGTTAACGAGTCAAGTGACCTTGGGAAAGTCTCTGTCTTCTCTGGCCCTCCTATGTAAAATCAGGTAGTTGGATGAGAAAATGTCAAAGGTCCCATTCAAATTCTGAGGTTCTTTTTTTCTATTATTTACTAAAAAAAATATCCAGGGATCTCCCTGAAGATTCTAACATTGCCCATATGAAAAGTACTCAGGATGAATCATGAGTTCACTCACTTCCTGAGGTCTTGATTTTATACACTTTACGCAGAACACCTTTTTTACACCCTGAGCCTTCCCCTTCTCTCCTAGGATACGATGTCAGTACTGAGTCAGAGTAAGAAGAAGTATTAATAGTAACACAAGTGCAGCTCTATCCAGCCATGTTTGAGTTTTTCTGAAGGTTCTCACCTCAATCTTCCATGCTAAACTAATGAGATTTGCATTTGGCAGAATTGAAGGCTTGAATGGACAATTAGAAAATAGCAAACTCTAATCAACTCATGACCTTGTCTTTTCTTCTTTTTCATAAGACTTTCCCCACATAGACATCACGGTCACATAATTTTCCTCCCTCTCTGGTAGCATGAGGTGCCACAAGGCTGATTATAGTATGGAGAAAATCATTCAGATTATTTTACAAGGCCATTTTATCAAAGATTGTACCCTTATTGCCACCAAAAGAAAGGACAATATTTGGCATAGACTCATCACATTGTGCATTTGACAGCAGAAGATGGCAGCAGAACTGTCACCATATGTAAATTTCCTATCAAACATGTAAAGGATATGGCCAGCTACATGTGGCAGCCATATGACCCATTAGTAGTGGGTCTCAATCAGTCACATTCCCTTGGAATATTAGCCAGTTTTGCCTGTATTTTTTATGGGTACAGTTCTCTATGTGTTAGGAGATTCTCTAAAAGAAACCTGTTAGGTGTACAAAATACTAATCGTGAGTCTAATGTGACAATTCATCAGAATGAAGCAGGGTTGAGATTTTTACCGAGATACTTGGAGCCAAAGTGGAAGGTTCCACCTAGTTTATCTGGCATGGCTATCTCTTTGTTTCTACTCCAGTCTGCAAATGTTCTTTCAAACCACTAATTATTTCAATGCTAAGTCATTTGAAAGGCAAGTTTAAAATGCTTTTGTGTGGCTATCTTTCAATACCTTGTGGTTTCTGTCATTGGTCTGGGGTAAAGTTTCAGCATTAGTCTTACATTCAGTTCTACGCAAGAATCCATTCTTCATATCTACTTAGAAGCCTGAAAAATTATTGCTGATTGAGTGGCCTGAATATTAGCAAGGGATATTACTAATGAAAAGTGAGTTCCATGAGAGAGATTTTTTAATCTTTGTATCCTAGGTACTAGTATGTTTCTTTTCTCACTGTATGAGCTTAATAAATATTTCTGAATCTAAATGAATAGAATTAAGTAGGGAAAAAGAACAACTGAGATAAGATGGACCTTAGAAAAAAGTTATAGCCCTCTTCATTCATTCATTTACTAAGTGCTTACTATACCCTAGGCATTTGAGATATAAAGACAGAAAAAAGCAATCCCTCCCCTCAAGGACTTTACAATTTATTGAAGTAAGCAACAAATATACATAAAAGCAAATATGAACTATATATGCAATGTAAATACAAAGTAGTTGGATGAAAGAGGGATATCAATAGATGGAGAAATTAGGAAAAGTCTATGTAAGAGTAGGGTATCAGAAACTGGGCTCTGAAGGAAATTAGGGATTCTTAGAGCTAGAGGTGAGGAGTGAGTGCATTCTAGGCAATAGTAGATGTTAGCACATTTCATGAGGATGCTCACTCAGGGAATTATATTTATATTTTTAAGGCAAACATTAATTGACTATGCAATCAATCGCAAAGAATATATTCATCATGCAAAAGAATCTAAAACTAAGCTTTAAAAAAATCACTTAATCTTCACTTTAAAATAAATGCTGCAAATGACTTCTTTTAGTCAATCTCTTCCCCTTCAATGTAGAACGACCTTTTCACCTTATCTTCTTGGATTTTAAAAAAAAAAAAAGGAGAAAGAGAAGCATCTTTGCAGTGGTACTCTATTTCTCTACCTCTATACTTTGCCATGAAGAACATGGTGGAGCTTAAAGTTTTAGTTTAAAGCTTACAGGTTTAAAGTTTAAATATTTAAAGACACATCCTTTTAAAGTTTTAACTTTTTTTTTGCTTCCCTAAACATTATTAAGTAAAACCTTGGAAAACAAAATGGCCAGAGGAGTCAAAGGGGAAAATAAGATCTAGCTAATTTTTCCTTGACTGAACTACAGTTGACTGGAATGATGAGAGGAGGACCTCAACCTTTTGGGGTGAGCAGCCAGCTCACCTACCTTCCTCCTCTACAGGAATTGGGCTCTGCCAAGGGGAAGTACTTGAGCAGAGCCGGCAAGGAAACATTAGAGCCTAGAAAGACATAGAAGGGCCTTTGACTGTGGTGCCACCAGGTCTTCCTCCTTCACCAAAGCCTGTCAGAATCAATGACGGGAAGTTCGTGGGAAATGGAAGGGGGAAGCAGATGTACCAGAGGCGGCAGCTGCCGCAACAGGGAGGCTAGGAAAGCCTCCTTCACCTCTTGTGGCGTCTAGATCCCAGCTAGCCCCGCTGTGGTGTTAAGGGGGTGCTCACACATTGTAATATGCCCAAGCATACTCAGCATACTTTAGATACATGCCTATGATGTTAGTCATGCTCTCAAGAAACCTACTTTCTATTGATTCTGAGAAATACTACTATGGAATGGAATGAGCTATAGTGAACTGTTCATCTCTGGGGCTCTTTCCCCCTTTCGCCCTTCTGATGAAGGATGGGCATCCACTTCTTGAGGTTATTGTAGAAAGTTTTTCCTTTTAGGGTGTAGTTTGGACCTGAGTGAGAACTAGCTAGGTAGCACAGTGGATAGAGTCCTGAGTCTACAGTCAGGAAGATTCATCTTTCTTAGTTCAAATCTGGCCTCAGATACTTCTTAGATGTGTGACCTTGAGCAGATCACTTAATCCTGTTGGCCTCATTTTCCTCATCTTTAAAATGAGCTAGAGAAGGAAATGACAAACCACTCCACTAGCTGCCAAGAAAACCCCAAATGGGGTTGAAGAGTCAGACATGACTGAAATGACTGAAAAACAACAAAATTGGACAAGAAGTCTCAGAAGTCCCTTTGGACTTTAGGATTCTACAGTCTGGGCTGATAGTTGGTCATGAACCTCTTAATTTCCATATGAGGATGCAAAGATTGTCTATATGTTATAGAGCTTTTACCCCTCAAAGACAAAAGGAAATCCACTCTCATCAAGGATAGTCAGGCATGGTTCCACAATGGTTCATTTTCTGCTTCCCTAGGAATCACTAAGATTTGTCAGGCAAACCCTGCTTTGTGATTTTGTTGTTTAGAGAAAGGTTGACAAGCACAATGATGCAGATTGGTCGTCATATCATTCAAATGTACAATTTCTCAATCAACCAATCAATAGGCAAATGTTTGTAAAGAACGTACTACAATATGTGCCAGGCACAGTGTTGAATGTGCTAGGCACTGAGGATATAAAGATAAAAACAGTCTCCGACTTCAAGGTTACATTCTACTAAGGCAAAACAACATGTGCCCACATAAGTAAACACAAAGAATACAAGAAATGTCTATGGACACTAGTAGCCGAGAGGATTGGGGAAAGTAAGACGTCAGATTTGAACTTAGCTCTGAAGAAGGCTAGGGATCCTAAGAGGTAGGGGTAAGGAGAGGGGGAGTTCCAGGCATGGTGGAAAGTCTTGGTGAAGCCATGGAGACAGGAGACTGGGGAAGGGCAAGGAGGCCAGTTGGGCTGAAATGGAGAATGAATGGAGGGGAATAATATAAATGAGCCTTGATGGATAGGTTGGAACTAAGTTGTGAAGAGCTTTAAATGCTGAACAGAGGAGATTATTTCCAAGCTGGGAATCACAGAGCTTTCCAATTTAGAAAAAGTTCATTCACTGTAGCAAACCAACTATTATAATCCAAGGGAAGGAATAATTGCCGAACTGAGACATGACTAGTCTTTTTGTTTCAGTTCATGATTAGTGTATAAGCTCACATCCTAGGTTCTCCTACTACTTCATTATGGAAAGGACCTTTGAAATCATTAATTTTGACCTTTCTGTTCTGTAGAAGAAACTCAGTGCTAGAGAAAGTAAAATGGAGCAGCCTGAAATGTGAGAATGAAAATTTAGGTTTAGATTCCCAACTCTGCCATTTATGACCTTGAGAAAATCATTTCACTTCTCTTTGCCTCTGGTTCTTCATCTGAAAAATGGGTATATTAATATCTACCTGACATATACTGGATTTGTGACCCTGAGTGAGGAGGCCCTCAACCTGACAGTGCCACAGACAATTAACTTGCTAAGACTGTAAATTGCAGATTAGGTGCTGATTTGCATTGGTGGAAGGAATTTCCTCAATGGGAGTTTTCCTATATAAATGAAATCAGAGTCCAGATCCAAACAAAATAAAACAAAACAAAACAAAAAAACCAAACAGACAAAGCACCTCCCTACCTTATAGGGTAATTGTAAAAATAGAAAGAGGTAATGTAGGGAGACGGACTTTTTTGCTGACCAAAATATAACGATCAGGCATTGCTGCTGTATTTTGACCAACATAAATCTTCATTCTCCCTACTACACATAAAAAGTACTTGGTAACATCCAAAGACCTATGTGAATATACTATATTATTAGTTACTGGAATAAATAGGACCGAACGCGGGCTTCTCAGCTCCCATCTTTTCCTCGTATCAAACTTACTCCTGTAAAATGGAGGTAACAATAGTTCACTCTCTGAACTGTTATGGAAACAAAACAGCCCTTATGAGCCTTGACTGAGCTATTGTGAGAGCATGCAATATAAAATGCTATAGTTAAAACCTCAATATAAAGCTGTCTGGGAATTGGGTTCTCCAGTACAGGGTCAATACGAGGCAGCTTTGTGAGAAAAGCCTAAGTGTATCTTTTGTTGATTTTTCATCTTCCAGGCTGACCCATTTTTCCTGTTGGCACAAAATCTCCCCATCCCTCCAGGGGCCCAGTTCCCACCCTTTCTCCTCTCCAGCCAGCATTCTTAGCTTAGACTCTCTTTCTATGTGTTGTGTGTTGAATTCCCTAAGGATCCTGCTAAGTAGCTACCTGCTAATTTGATAGTGCTAGCTCACAATGGCTTATGTGTTCTCTCTACCAAGTAATCTTTGCTTTTTCAATCAATGAAGGAATTCTGGATAGCCTAACACCATCAGTTGGGGAAATATTTTGAAGTAGAGTTTTTATTTTTGCAGCTCGTTCTTTAAATCAAACCACAAAAAGATCTGTTTCCCCTAAGGGTGTGTGTGTGGGTGTGCTCATACACATACGTTTGTGTATGTGTAAATGCATGTGCATAGGTTAATATAATACAAAGCTGAAATGGTAGTGGTCAAAAAAAATCGAAGTGCTTTAGGAAAATTTGAGGATAGAAAGACCACTACTAGATTATGGAAGGCTTCATGAGTTGACTCTAGTTGAACCTTGAAGGAAGTTGAGAATATTAGGAGGAAAAGATGTAGAAAAAGGGAATTTAAGGTAAGATGGGTTGGATGGCCCAGGATCTGAGAGTAAAATGGAACATCAATTTTAGTGACCAGTTCATAGTCTACAGTATATAGACTTCAGGAAGAAAAGTAGCCATAAATAAGATTAGAAATATAAGTTAAAACCAGATTATTGGGGGCCCTTAATTCCAGGCTAAAGAATTTGTATTTTATCCTTATGCAATAGGGAACCACTAATGGTTTTTGAGCAGGTGACTAACATGGTAACAATATTGCTTTATTAAGGGGAACTCAAATGTCTCCTCGAGAATTAAACATGATGAAGAGCCCTTCTGAATGCCAGCACTATAATAGGGTTCTTCAATACTTAGAGCTCCCCATTAGAAACATAATCTTCCCTAAAATGCAATAACTTGAAGATTAAAATGGGATATTTTGTGGTCCACTGTTCTTTAGAGTAAACATATAGTTTAACTTATGCTGCCAACAATCTTCACTGACTAATTAATACTCAAGCTTGACGTATCTCATGAATGTCACTTTAAATGCTTTCTTAGTGAAATGGAAAGGGGCCCTAGTTAAAGTTCACTTAGAAAGAGGGTGACAGAGAAAATAAAAATGTTAAGCAATTAAACACATCAGGGAGGCTCTATATAAATTATTCTGGTTCCATGGAAATTATATGGTAACTCAAAGCCCTTGGGCCAGATTATTAACCTGGAGAGTACAGCCTACTTTTACTAGATTTCATGGAACTGAAGGGAAATTTGATATAAGGTGGAATGTTATATGCATGGGAAACTACTTAAGAGTTTCTGCTCTCACCTTTTCAGTGGCCCTGGAGTATCATGAAGTCAAATACGAACATTGGCCTTGAGTGAAAATAACTGTGCAACAGGTCCAATAACTAATGGATGAATAGTGAAATTGATTATGAGCAGGTTCCTGAAGGTATAGGGAGGAAATTTTAGCATTTGGTCTATGAGGTCTTTGGAAGGGCTAAAAAATTGTTTGATTTCTGGGGGTTCATTTTGATGAGCTTGACATGAGTGCATTTCATTTTATATTGCTCTCAGAGCACAAGAAAATGGGCCTCTAGATTGTCTAGTTTCCAAAAGCTTCTGAGTCTTGTGCTTTTATGTACATTGTTCTCTTCCCTCAGAACTATTTTGAGTGCAGAAATTGAAGGGATGTAGGCACATTCCCTGAGCAAAAGTGTCACTTGCTGATGAGAAGGGCAGAATTTTCACTAGAACCTATTGCTAATGTGTTTATTAGCCTTCAGAATGAGATTGCTTGGGGCCATTAAGACTTTCTGTGGCAAGCATAGTCAAGTGAACTATATCATTAAGCAACAAACTAAATATTTATATTTATTTATTATATGAATAATGCAAATATCCAAAGTGAAAATTTGGATCAAATAAATTTCTTTTCCTATAATATCCATTATGAAAGTATTAGTAGTTGGAATTATCTATAAATGTACTCTAAATGTCTCCATTTTCTTTTCTCTCTAGTCTTTCCACAATCTGGTTTCTCTTCTCTATCATTGATCAGGCAATACACTGCTATGATCATGTTACTTTGCTACTCAAACACCCCATTTTCTACTGAATAAAGTATGAGTTCCTGATTCTGTCCTGTTTGCCTCAGTTCCTCATGTGTAAAATGAGTTGGTGAAAAAATGGCAAACCATTCTAGAATCTTTGCCAAAAAAACCCCAAGTGAGGTCATGAAGGACATAACTGAAGCGACTCAAGTAAAGGGATAACAACATCAACTACATTCTGTCAAACTGGAATACTCTCCCTCCTTACTTGTTGTCCTGCCTGCTTTAGGCTCTATAACTTTACTCACAATGCTCCCCTTGCCTGGAACTAACTTCCCACCTATTCATTCACTTACTCACTTGTTCACTGATGTCAAAGTCTTCCTTCAAAACCAAAGTCAAATGCAACTTTCCTTATGAAACCTTCCCTCAGTGTCAACTGTAAACAAAATGGTTGTACCCAATAGGTGGTCTCTAACATTCCTTTTAGGTCTAAATCTGATCCCAACCCCTATTTATTAATTTAACTCTGGCTCATATGCAAAGATGACAATCTTTCCTGTTGATTATCCAAGCTCTATGTGTGGTATAATGGGAAAAAACAGAACAAAACACTAGAGTTGGAACTCATCGATCTAGGATTCAGATCTTTGATCTACCACTTACTAATTATGGGATCTCAAACATGTCACTTCCTATTTCTAGACCTCCGTTTTGGTAAAATTAAGGGATTGACCTAGATGTCTTCTGAGGTCCTTTGCAGATGGCCTACTCTCTGTGAGTCATAGACACCACTCCATCATCTCCCATCTCCATGCTCTTGTGATGACTCCACCATGCTTGAATGCTCTTTGTCCTTACTTGAACCTCGCAGAATCTTTCTCTTCTTTGAGGATGCAGCTTAAGCACTACCTCCTGCATGAAGTCTCTCCTGATTCCACCAGTCACTAATTTCCTC
Organism: Bettongia penicillata ogilbyi; assembly: GCA_023548195.1. Classification (NCBI taxonomy): domain Eukaryota; kingdom Metazoa; phylum Chordata; class Mammalia; order Diprotodontia; family Potoroidae; genus Bettongia; species Bettongia penicillata. Next base: position 260,283 of record JAJHZJ010000278.1, read on the forward strand.
CCTTTCCAGTTACCTTGTATTTAACTACGTTTTACTTAGTTGGATTTATTATCTTTATATTTATCCTATAAGCATTTAGTTGGGTACTTGTCTCCTCATTAGGATGCAAGTTCCTTGTAGGTAGAGCTTATGATCTTCTTTGTACTTGTATCTCCACAGTGCCTGACACTAGGTGCTGAATAAATACTTGTTGAAAGATTCATTGATTAATCCTGTGTTCCTGGAAGCTGCTATAAAAGCTTTCTCATTGAAACGGAAGGAGAAGCTGGTGAAAATACAAGTCTCAGAAGTGTGGGATGGAGAAGAGGCCCAAACTCTTCCCTCCTTGCCTTCCACTTTTCCCCTGAGTCTGTGTAAGTTTGATTTTGGTCTCTATGCTTACCTGAATCCTGTCCTTTAAAGAGCCAGCTCAGGTTCCACCCTTGGCTTCTTTGACCACTGCAGCCTATAGTGGACTCTACATCACTGACCGAACCACATATTTGGCACTTATGTATGCTTTCCATCTATTATCACTTAACTTTTCATATGGATACATATTTTTAGTATAATGTAAAGAGTCTTGAGTTTGGAGTTAGGAACCCTGGACTTGAATTCTAGCTCCTTCACTCCCTCTTTATGTGAGTACAGTTAATTCATTTTGCAATTCTGAACCTCAGTTTCCTCATCTGTGAAACGGGAAGCATAATATATATACTTCATATAGCTGTTTTGAGGGAAATGCTTTGTAAACCTTTAAAAATTTGTAATTTTAAGCCATTCTTCTCTCCCCCCATCTAATTTGCATTCCCCCAGATAGCCTAGCACAGAGGTGGGGAACCTGCAGCCTTGATATCTCATATAGCTCTCTAGGTCCTCAAGTGTGGCCCTTTGACTGAATCTAAACTTCACAGAACAAATCTCCTTAATAAAAAGATTTACTCTGTAAAACTTGGACTCAGTCAAAAAACTGCACCCAAGGACCTAGGAGACCACATGTGGCCTTGAGACCACATGTGGCCTTGAGGCCACAGATTTCCCACCCTTGGCCTACCACAATGCTTTGCACATCTCAAATGCTTAATAGCTTAATAGTATCTGTTCTTTGATTGATTGGTAGGTCCTTCTCTTCCTTCTCACCTTTATCCTCTGTTAAGAGGAGTGATTACCATTCTGTTTTGAAATATACTGAGAATTTTACACCACAGTATAAAATTCTCAATGCATTTCAGTTCTTTAAAAAAAAAATTAATTCCATATAATAACTTTTGAAGGGAGGATCAGTAAATCCTATAAACCTGAACAATCAAACAGTGGGCAACTTGGACGGCTTGGTCATCCTACTTTAGAGATATGGGAAAACATTGGAACCATGAGCCAGATATTTCCCTATCAGACTTTTCTTTGTTGCCATAAGAATCATATGGTGGAACTTCACATGGAGCACCTAGAAGCTGGCCCTTCCTGTAAGTAAAAGGGCTAATTCACACACTATAATCTATAAATCTCTTCCCAGAAAATTGGTCAAGGTCTGAAAAATATCACTCAGATAGACTGAATGAGGGTAAATCTCCCTCATTAGATCACAACCAGGTGATCTAATTTAAAGTTAGGAATTAGACAAAGAAGTGAGCAATTCTGAATTTTTCCATTCTTTGTTTTTTATATCAGCTGAGAGACATCAAAGTGAAGTAGAAAGTGTTCAACTTAGAATGAGTCATGGGTTCAAATCCCATCTCTTCTATTAAACATTTATGTGACCTTGCACAGGTCACTTAGCTGCTCTGAGCTTCCGTTTCCTACTCTGAAGAATGGCGATGATAATAATTGTATTATATACTTTCACAAAGCTGTTGTTAAAAAAAAAAAGACTTGTAAACTATAAAGAGTCATAGAAATGTTAACTGTTTTCTTCAAGAAGGAATTACATACTTGAGAAAAACTAACGAAATATTAACATACATTATTACCTACATGGCTTTGGGCAAATCACTTATTCTTGTCTCTCAGTTTCTTCATTTCTAAAAGGAGAGGGTTGGACTTGGCATCTAAAGTCCTTTCTAACTTTAGGTCTATGTCTTTTACTTAGCTGAAAAAAAAACAATAACCAGAAATATCACATTATGTCTCCAACAGACGAAAAATGACAGGGGAAAGAGCACAGAATTAAGTGTGAAATGTATTTTAGTCCCAGTTCTACCAACTCATTTGACAAATGAACGTGGCCAAGTTACTCACTTTTCTGGGTCTTTATTTCTTTATCTGAAAAAAGAGGGTTGGACTAAATGATCTCTAAAGTCCTTTCTGGCACCACAATTTAAATTCACAATTCTTTTTGATGTACAACAATTCTGGCTTTCTCTAATTTCATAGCTAGTCCACAACACAGACCAGGAGTAAACTTGTGTGGTTGATGAGCTCCTATTTTGAATGAACACCTGGAAAGTCTTATTTGAGATCATTCTTATCCTGTTACATATCATTTAGTGCCAGGTTTTTGAATGGGACAAAAAAGAAAGTCTCTTGCAAGGAGGAAAAATGCGGATTAGTGGTTACTTAGATGAGCTCCATTACTACAAAGAGAATTGGAGTTGTTTAGAGCATCCTATTCTTAAAAACAAGAAGAAACAAAATGTCAGATCTCTGGATTTTTATTTACATGAAGACCAATGACTATTAATTTCCCATTTTTTCTTTTTTAAATTTATTTTCAATCAATCAAATAGCAAACAATTATTAAGTGTGTGCTATGTACCAGGTACTGGGCTGGGTGCTGGAGAGAGAAAGTTGACAAATGAAACACCTGCTCATAAGGAACCTATTGTTGCTCTTTTTATACAACCCTGCCACTTCCCCCAAAGTCCCCCAGCAATAGAACTTTCTCTCAAAACAAGTAAATACAGCCAAGCAAAACAAGTCAGAGTATTGTTTGTCTCTGGTGGAAAATATATGCCTCATTCCATAGCTACAGATAAATCAACAGGCATTTATTAAGCACTTACTAACTGCCAGGTATTGCCCTAAACTCTGGGTATCAACAAGAATATAGAAGAAACAAAAATAGTACCTACCCTCAAGAAGCTTCTGTTCTAATGGGAAAAACAACATGTGCAAATCAGAAAATATAAGATAAACACAGAGTAGATGAAAGGTAATCTCAGCAGCTAGATCACTACCTCTCAGATCAACTATTGTTTTTGTTCTTTAAATGCAAACCAGGAGCATTGTTGAAATGAGAGAACTTTATGTAAACTCCATTAGGAAAGGTCCTCTATTTCTTCTTTCACTTACTGTCCGAGCTATTTGGTAAGATGGCACTGAAACAAAAGAGCCCACCGTATACAAAATGTCTGTTCAAAATCCTCCGGAAGATATTAGAGAAAGTCCTAATTCTTCAGACTTTTGATTTCCAATTAAAGATATGAAGAAAAGGAGTTTCTACTTCTGGCCAGTTGATAGAGGGCCAAGCTTAGAGTCAGGAAGACCTGAGTTAAAATCTGACTGCAGATACTTGCAAACTGTGTGACCCTGAGCACCTTTCTCTGCTCATTTCCTCATCTGCAAAATGGGGATAAGAATGGCACCCACCTTTCAGGGCTGTTGCAAGGATCAAAGGAGATAATATTTATAAAGTACTCAGTACAGTGCCTGGTACTTGTAGTAAGCACTATATAAATGTTAGCTATTATTATTGTTGCTTACTACTGCTACTACTGCTATTGCTACTACTACTGCTATTGCTACTACTACTACTACTGCTACTACTGCTACTGCTACTACTTACTTCTATTGTTACACACAAGTTCTCAGAGAGATGCAGTGGAGAAATCTTTACATACACAACGATTTCAATATCATTAGCTCATTTTTTTACTATTCAATTTGTTTTGATCCTCAACTTAGGAAAGGTCAAATGAAATGGCTGTTTCCATATAATGGTAAAGCAGAAAGGATTATACAGAAAACTGCAAACCTCCATTATGTACTAGCTTGTGTTTCTCTAGGCTATAGGTTTAATAAAAATGCTTGTTTCACAACTTTTGTTTTGGGACTATAACCCAGGTCTCCTGAGTCTCACTGTAGGGCAATCCATGATACACCCATCATTTAAATTTTCTATTTGATATAAAGACCTCTATAAATCTAACAAAGCAGCTAGATTGCTCAGTGGATACAGCACCAACCCTGGATTCAGGAAGACCTGAGTTCAAATATGGCGTTAGATACTAGCTGTGTGATTAAGTCACTTAGCCCTGTTTGCCTCAGTTTTCTCATCTGTAAAATGACCTGGAAAAGGAAATGGAAAACCACTCCAATATCTTTGTCATGAGAACCCCAAGAAGGGGGCACAATGAGTTGGACATGGCTGAAAAATGTTTGAGCAAAAACAAAATAATTTAATTAAATTTTTAAAGTATGTGGAGGGTAATGAGATGCTGGTTTTCCATATGGAATGCTCTTCTAAAAGGACAGAAAGAACCAAAGTAAGTGAAGATTCCTCTTAGTTCTGACATGTCATGTTCTAAGGTCTTAGCATGAATACTATACTCAAAGGACCCTTCCAGTTTTGACATGCAATCTTCCATTTTTGAAGATCCTTTCTAACTCTGATATTCAATGATCTAAGAATCCTTACAGCTGAGAAATTTTGTGGTTCTATGAAAGTGGCTATTCAACTTTGGAAATTGCACACACACACACACACACACACACACACACATACACACATACCCTATATTTAAGCCATATTAATAGAAAGAACTGAGATGAAATTTCTGTGAGGAGTCATTTAACTTACTGACTTTCATTTTCTTTCACTTGAAAATGAACATGTTCAGATCATTTCCCAGTATGATGTTGTGGTAAGTATTAAATTGAGCAACAGAGAATATTGTTTCACATTGTACCTCTTCCACTTAACACCTTTGTAATTTTCTGGCCATCAGTTTCCTCACCTGTAAAATGAGGGGACTGGACAAGATGATTTCTAGCCCTAAATCTATGTTTCTATGATTTCCAAGAGAATTTGGGTGACCATATTTAATGAAAATGAAAATCTTGAGAAGAAAGGTGCTATACTCCAAATAACAAGGTTGCTATTAATGTTAAGTGGTCCACAGTGAATAGGTTGTGTGGGAGACAGTAGCTTTGGCATTAAGAACTGAGAAGGTAAGAAGAAACTATAATTCACTCACCCTAACATTCCCACTGTGATCTCAGATAATTGTTTCTGTATTTTACTGTATAATTTTAAGAAAAAAACAAATTACCTTTGTTTACACACAAAACACACTTTTGGAGTAATGACAACATGTTCTTGGTATTCGAATAGCAAGGAGTCTTTAGCTGGGACATTTATTTCCCAGGATTGACAAATTGTCCTTGTGTATTAAAGAACTTTCTACATAATTAAGTTTTGCCTTTAGGAAATTGTATTCTAAGGAGTAAAGCCTGATTCAAGACTGTTAGGATGGGCTATTATTTGGAAATTATAACTTCAAGGCACTTTTTATGCCTGATTAATACAATAATGTCTAGCTTCATAGCTCAATAAGGCAGTGTTACATGGAGCAAACAAGAAGCAACGAGTCAAAAATATAAACCATATTTAAGCAAGGCTTGTAACCATGCCAAGAATTATTGTTATAATTTGAAACAAAGACTTAAACAAAAGGTGCCATTTACAATAAATAAAAATATAGTCATATTATATTATTTCTTAACTCAATGCAATAAATTATTTGTACCTGGTTTCTTATTTTTTTTTGGTCAGGGATTTTTTGGCTGTCTGTGAAGCCTACAGTTACCTTCTCAGTATAATGTTTCTTAAATGCATAAAATATAATACGTAGAATTTCAAAGAAAGTTAATTACATTGAAATAAAGTTATAAAATACTATAAAAACAAACCCAAAAATGTTTAAGATCTCATCACCTAGACTGAGAACCTATGATCTTCTGCTATACCTATCACAACGCCTTTATCCCAATATTTGTCTTCAATTATTGCAGATTTATTTCTCTTTTTAAGGCATATAAACACAACATATGTATACACACACATATATACAGACACACACATATATGTACATGCACACAAAAACACTCACATATGTATACCTCCTGGAAAAATAGGCCATATAATTTTAAGATAAAATGTTTGTGGGTGATTAATAACCACTAAATCACAAATGCTTTGCTGTACTGGGTTTCATTCAAGACTCTTGTCTACATTAGAGATTTTGTCTTAGTACTGAGGAGAATTGAGGAGTGGGTCCAGTACTTCAAAGGACTTGATCTCATGCTAACAACCTCCAGTTCATATCCTAAATAAAATCAGCTCGTTATTTCTTATCTATCAAGTATATGGGGCACCATCATGTTATAGCAAAAAGAGAATAGGATTGTGAGGGAGGAAATCCAGCCATTCCAGAGTAGCCACTAATCAACCGCATGACATTTCACAAGCCATATAACATCCCTAGGCCTTTATTTTCTCCTCTGTGTAATAAAAGACTTAGACAAAATGATGTCTAAAGATCATTTCCAACTCTAACGTTCTATAAATAATTTATATCTCCTTTCATAAAAATGAAGCTAAAACTTGTATCTATCTACATTATGGAGACAACATGGATATAGAATTATAGATGATAAGCTCTTTGAAAAAATACAAAGTACTGTACAAGGGACAATTCACAAAACCATTTCATCTTTAAGCTGGAAAGCTTTTTAAAGACAAATGCCCTGATAGAAAATTAATGACTGATATGACAAAGCTTGAACGACACCACAGGCATACTGATACTCCGATGCTCTCCTCTATAGTAAACAAAACATAATAATGTAATATCATGGTCTTCTTCCTTTTGATAAATGGAAACAACCTGATGGCTGAAACTTTTCACTGAAACTAGAAAGACAGTTGGGAATCATAGTGACAATAAATCCCTAGGTATCTGTGACATTCTAGAACAGATAGCAGTTACCTCATGAGCTGCACTTTGCTCTGTGAAGACCCATTATCAACATCTCCTACTGCTTTTTGTTTTGCCAATCTACAAGCAAAGTTTGGGGCATCTGAATTTGACAACTAAGTGATACATTCCTAAGAACTCTGGCAAAAACAGAATAGAAAATTTATAAAAAAATTTAAGGGCATTTTACAGCTTCAGAATATTAGTTCATTCTCCACAGCATACATTCTATTCAAAGTATTAGTGGGGGAAAAAAATTAGTAGTCACATACCCCATGGCGGTCATCAAAATATGCTAAGTTGGCTTTGGTTAACACAAAGAAGCGCACTTTGAAGTTAGAGGGGGATGTCCTTCTCTTTTGTTGGGATTTTTTGATCAGCTGTTCTTCCAGAAGGATACAGTTATTCATGGTCCAGCCCTGAAAAAGTTGAGCACCTTGGACATAACCCCTCTGCACAACTGGAGGAAGCAAGTTTAGGAAAAAGACTGTGAAGGGGAGACGGTTAATTCTCAAAGCACTATTGAAAGGCAGTCTAGGTGCCTCCAGTTTTATCTTTCTATCTACATTCAGTCAGCATCGCTTGGCTTCCTTTCTGATGTCAAAAGCCATAACCACATCCTTTCAAAATTCACCAAACGAGGCACCATGGACTGAAAAAAAATACCCTTTACTCTATGTTTTGGAAAATTATTTTTGAAGGGGACAGTGATCAAAGTGAATTTAAGGATTAGTTTTTAATTTTTTTAAAAGTAAATGGCTGTCCATTTTTTTCATAGCTTAGCTAATCCATGAACCATTTAATTAATAAAGTTAATATATTCTTTATGGCTGCTGATTGACACATCGGTGACTTAATACAATTGACCTGGGACATACATCTTGCTGTCCACATGTCACATATAGTACCTTGTGGTGCCATATTTCAACCTGGCTTCAGCAAACCAGATGGTGCTAGAGAACCAGAGAAGATGTATTCTGTAGAGGTATGAATAAAGGAAGGAAAAAAAGTCTCTGATATATGAAATAATTCTTTAAAAGTTTATTATTTTGCCTTAAATCATGAAGCCGCTGCTTTATTTTATACTATCTATTGGATATCCCATTTACTAGACTTGATAAATATTTCTGCTTGACAAAAGCTTGAATGACAATCTTGTTATCACTTTAGACTCAATGTGCCTAAAACTGAATTCATCCCTCTATACCTGAAACTAGCCACTACTCCTAATTTTCTGATTTGCGTTCAAAGTGCTGCAATTAAGTTGATCATTGCAGCTTGAAATGCTAGTCTCCTTTGAATATGAGGGATGAGGAAGACAGAGGTGTTGGCCATTGCCAAGGTGAAGAATCACAGAGTCATAGCAGTCAGCCTAGGTCAGGTCCTTGTCACCTCTCACCCCATGAAAATCTGGTGCAATAGCCTTCTCACGGGTCTCTCAGCCTCACTGCCTCAGGGCAACCTCCCTGCCTCAGGGCAACCTCCATTCAGCAGCCAAGGTGACATATTTGCATTTAGTCATGTTGTAAAGAAGAGTTAGAATCTAAGGGAAAAAACACAAAAAAGAAGACCAAGTTCCCAATTATCTTTAGGTTCAATTATGAAAATATTTTATTTTTCTCTTTAAGGCTCTTCGTAACCTGGCCCCTTCCTAACTTTCCATTTTACCCTCTCCTCGATCTCTGCAATAAACATGTTTATACTAGCCTACTTGATACTCAGTTTCCATCTCCTTGCCTTAGTACTGATTATCTCTCAAGCCTGGAATGCCCTGCTCCCCACTCCCAGCTCTGCCTTTTCACTTTCTTGTATTCCTTAAAGACTCAGCTCAAATCCAGCTTTCTGCAAAAGACCTTTTCTCATCCCCTAAATTGTAAATGCATTCCCTTTTGAGATTAACTTTGTTGTTTCTTTCTCTATCTTGTATATATCTAGTTATTTGAATGCTTTGTCTCTCATTAGAATGTAAATGGGGATTATTTTTACAGTTCTTTCTATCCCTAGTGCTTAGCATGGTGTCTAGAATATATGTGCTCAATAAATACTTACTGACTGACTATGGTCCCTGTCCAGTCTAAACTTCTGTGGTTTGGGGCATATGGTTTAGTTTAGTCAGGTCTATGTATCTCCAGTCTCCCTCTTCTCCAATTCATCCCACACAGATTAATATTCTTTAAGCACAGATCTGATCATGTCACCCCTTAACCTACTCCTAAAATGCTTTCAATGGCTCCCCACTGTCTCCTGAATAAAGCCCAGACTCCCTAACCTTGGGAACAAAAAATTCCATGATTTGGCCTCACCTGCTTAGGCAGATTTATCTGTCACTACTTTGTTTCATGTAACTTAGGCTCCAGCTAAGCTCAGAATTCCCTCCCTTCCCTATTCTACTTTCCTATATTCCTAGGTTGTCAAATTTCCCCCTTCTGAACCTTTGTTCACCTTGTGACCTGCAAATAAATCTTCTTCCCCTTAACAACTGGTTCAACTGATCAGTACATTTTTCAAAGCCCAATTTCAAGTCTCCCTCTTCTGTGAAGCTGTCCCAATCCCTGTCCTAGCTAAAGCTCTCCCTCCTCTGAATATCCATGGCACATGATTTGAATCTCTTTTATGGTACTTTCATATTATGCAGTGTATTATAATTTTTGTATCATCTTATCTCCGATACTAGACAATAAGCTCTTTATGAGCAGGAACTATGTTTTATTCATTCTTGTATTCCCTACAATTCTCTTAGTACCATGTCTTGTGTTGTTCATTTTTTTGTCAGTTCAGTTATTTCAGTCATGTCTGACTCTTTGTGACCTGATTTGGGGTTTTCTTGGCAAAGAAACTGAAGTGATTTGCCATTTTTTTCCAGTTTATTTTACAGATGAGGAAACTGAAGTAAACAGTTAAGTAACTTGCCCAGGGTTACACAGGTTATAAGTGTCTGAGGTCAAATTTGAACCCAGGTCTTCCTGACTGCAGGACTGACTATCTACCATGCCACCTATCTGCCTTGTAGGTACTCAGTAAATAACTCTTGGATGAATTAAAGAATTAATGAGTGAGTGAATAAATGAATGGTTAGGTATAGTGACTAGGTGTGTAATAGATACAGTAACAGATATGGAGCCAGAAAGACTTGAGTCCAAATCTTACTTTAGTCATTTGCTAGTTCTGTGACTTTGGGCAAAACACCAACTTCACAGCTTCAGTTTCTTCATGTATAAAATGAAGTTACTAATAACATCTACCTGTCAGGCTTGTGAGAATGAAATGAGATGATATATATTTAAAGTCCTTTGCCAAATTTAAAGTGCCATATAAAGTTAGTTATGCTAGCTATTGGTATTTTTAGCCCATGGATACCAGACATCAAAATCCTATTCTGGGTATCATCTGGTTGCCTCACTCAAGTCTCCCCAAAGCTAGAACCAGCTGGAGGTACACTAATATCTTAGAAAATACAAAAAAAATTCAACAAATTAAAAGTATTTTTACCTTTCCTCTGCCTGCTACATAGAAAGAATATGAGAGAGAAATCAGTATGATACATCAGTCAACTGAGAACTGAGATAGGAAAACCAATGGATCATATTCACAATTTAGATCAGAGTACTGGGGTGGGACAAAGGTCATTTGGTTAGGGAAAAGTAAGAACAGAAAGGAGGGGAGGTCAGAGGATTGGAGTAAAGAAAGGAAGGAAGGAAGGAAAATAAAAAATGAGTGGGAAGATGAAGAGCTTGTCGCAATCCTTAGCGTGCTCCTTAGAGTCAATCACCTGACTTCTTTGAGGCCATGTACAGGTTGGGCCAAGGCTGATTAAGTGTTTAGGTGACTGTGGTCATTCTCAACTGGTAGAAAGCTCAAGATTTAAATCAGGATTACTTTCTGAAGTTCCTGCCAGGTTTCTTTATAGATTGATGCCTAACCACAGCTTGGCCCCTGCCACCTCCGCTGTACAACACTAATACAAGAGTCCTGTCTCTCCTGGGTTATAAACTGGGGATTTACCCAGCAGGTACTTAGTGTGCAGAGGATGGAAATCTCCCCACCCTCACATCCTGCTCAGCTCAAAAGCTATCCTGATGTGCAATCACTGAAAAAGTTATAAATAGCTGCATGTTCTCTTTTGCTCTCCTTTCTCTTTCTTTTAAATAAAAGACAGGAAGGGAGCAAAAAGCTATTAGAGATAGCCAGAGAAAATGTTCTCCCCACAAAATATTCTTCCAGAAAAATCTATTGATTTATAATTTGTACCCACAAAATCTAGACTTTGACCATCTCCAGTCATGTATGTTGACATACACTTGAGGTTTATCTGGGATAGCTTATATTTCTTCTCTGGAGTTGATTTCTCCAGCCTTAGACTACTTAAGAATATTTTTAGGTCTATGATTTTGTGGACTTTTTGAACAAAGATAGCCGTTTTTTTCATAGATGTCATAGAATTCCAGAGCTGAGAAGTATCTTCTGTCCAATATTTTCATTTTCATTTAATGTGGGGTTTCTGTGTTCTGACCCATGGATTTTCAAGTAGCTTTTAAATACAATGGCAAAGGTCGAAGGGCTTCATTTATTTAACATTCACAGACCATACAATTGAAGACTCTATTATATACAATATCTTAGTCTTAGTCTGGAAGAACAGTGGTTGAAATATTCCTCCCTTCTTTTGGTTTAGGAGTGAAGACTGCGTTCTGAATGTTCTGTAAGCCATCAGATAGGAACATTATCAGTTGGTTTTTCTTAACTGTTTTTCTTTGTTATAAAGAAGGGCTAATGAGTAGTGAGACTATATCTGAGAATTCATCTTGTTGATTGTTTAATATGACTGTTTTGTTTCCCTAAATAGATTATAAAATTCTCTGAGAAAAGAAACCATGTATTATTCACAATGGATAGGGCATTGAACCTAGAGTTAGGAAGAACTGAGCTCAAATCCAGCCTCAGATACTTGCAGTATGGTCTTCGGCAAATTACTTAGCCTCTATTTGCCTCCGTTTTCTCAACTGTAAAATAGAGGTCATAATAGCACCTACCTCTCAGAGCTATTATGGGGATCAAATAGGATAATATTTGTAAATTAGCACACTGCCTGGAACATAGGAGGCACTTAAAGAATCCTTGTCATTATCTCTATTATAATTGTTTTGGCTGTTATGTTTTTGTATACCCTGCAGTGCTGGATACATAACAGCTACTCAATAAATATATTGATCAAATCAGAAGTATGAATTCCGAAATAGAATGAATGTCGTGAATATCTCACTTCTAGTCATTTGAGTGTAAGAGAAAAGATACATTTTCAGAAAGTTGCTAAGAGAAGAAGAATAGGTAGAGGGGATTTTCCTTGGATGGCTTGTATTTACTTTATTTTCGAATTCGAGAAATCTTGAAGGGAAAAAGGTGAGTGGAGAAAATGGAGCAAGAAATCACCAATGTGGATGACAACAGCTTTTCTTCCATTTTTGTACATTGTTTAGATTTTGGATGGTCTTTTTACAGTCAGTCTGGAATTTGCTTCACATTAAGTGTCTACTTTAGGTAAGGCAATGTTCAAGGGCTCTACTCTAGTAGTTTAGCCCAATTAATGGGGTAACAACAAATGAATTAAATTCAACTGAACAAGGGTTTATGCCGCATTATGTTTGGCACTGATGACACAAAGATAAAAATGGAAACATTTGGAATGGAAACATTCCCTGCTTTTAAAGTGTTTATATTCTATTAGAAAGAAATAACTCTACATGGATATACAATTTTTAAAAAATATTCAAATTAAATACAAAATAAGTTGAGGAGGGCAAAAAGCATTAACAATTGTTGGGATCAGGAAAGATCTTGTTTTGAAGATGGCGTTGGAGCTGAGCCTTGAAGCATGCAAAAAATTCTAATGAGTGTGAAGGTATGAGAACAGCTGTGCAAAAGCATGGAGAGGAGGGATAGAACTTCTTGCCTGGGGACAGCCAATAACCTAGTTTGGCTGGAGCAAAGGGTATCTGAAGGGAATTGTTATGAAATCAATCTGGAAAGATAAACTTGTGACAGATTGTGAAGGGTCTTAAATGTCAAACAGAGGTGTTTGTATTTTATCCTAAAGGCAATGGGGAGCCATGCAAAGTTTTTGAGGAGAGGAGTGACATGGAAAATTTGTACTTTAGGAGTATAAATTTAGCAATTATATGGAAGATGGATTCAAGGGTGGGGAGAGAATAATGTGAAGGGGACCATTTGGGAGGTTATTCCAGGTGATGGATTATGAAGAGATAGATAATGATGGTTATGTGAGTGGAGAGAAATGGACAGATGTGAGAGAAATTTCAAAGGTAGAAAGGACAAGATCTGACAACTAATTGTTTGTTGGGGAATAAGAGAAAATTAAAAGTAAAAGGTAACTCTGGGGTGTGAACTTAGATGACTAGAACGATATTCATGCCCTTCATAAAAATAGAAAAGTTAAGAAGAAAGACGTGAAGGGGGGTGGTGTAACAGAAAGGACCCTATCATATACAGGAGGGCCTGCTGTATAGTTTCTTAGTTCTGCTTTTCTAAAAGGAAAGCAATTTTTGAGGGATCAACAATCTACTTTAATCAAGGACATATACCATTCACTTATTCCAGGGGAAAAAGTCAACACCCTGAACTTCAGAGAAAATACAAACAGAAATTACAAACAGAAAGACCAACAGACAGGGTTTCCAACTGTCTGACCATAGACAATACATACGTCATTACCAGAGAGAGAAGCACCAACGTCTGGGTTTTCAAAGAGGGAGTAGGGCCTCCTTAGAGGTTATCCAGAGTCTCCAAAGTAAGACCTCACCTCTCACTCTTACATTAACATTACATTAGAGTCAAAATAATGGATTCTATTTTAGGTGCATTAAGGTTGAGAAGACTTTAGGGCAGCCAGGTGTCTCTTTGCCTGTGAGCAACAAATGATGCTGGCCTAGAGCTCAGGAGAAAGAAGAGAGTCAGACACTTGAATTTGGGAGTTATCAGCTTAGAAAAGCAAACTCGTGGGAACTTATAAGATAACATAGCAAGATGGCATAGAGAGAGAAGAGGGCCCAGGATAAAAATCTTAAGACTCACCCACACAAATGGAGTGGGACCTGGATAATGAGCCATCAAAGGGCATTGCAGAGTAGCCAGACCAGCATGAGTGCCAGGAAGGACCAGTATCTTGAAAACTCAGAGATAAGAGAGAATTCAGGAGAAGGGGGTGGTTAACAGCTTCAGAGAGAGTACAGATAGATCAAAAAGAATGTGGATTGAAAAAGGCCATTGAATTTAGTAATGAATAGATTATTGGTAACCTTAGTGAGGGAAGTTCCAGTTGAATGGTGGGGTTGGAAGTCAGACATCAAGGGGCTGAGAAGTGAGTGGGATGTGAGGAAATGGAGACAATGAGTATAGACAGTCTTTTTTTTCTAAGAGTTTGGTAGTGAAAGGAAGGAGAGAGCATTATCACCTGAAAGGAGGAGAGGGTAAAATGAAGATTTTATTTTTTTATTTTTTAAAGGATGGATGAGACCTGGGCATGTCTATAGGCAGAAGGAGAGAGGTACTAGATAAAGAGAAATTTAAGATTTTAAAAGGAGGTGATTGAAGTAGGTTAATCCCTGGAAAGAAATGGGAGGGGATGGGACCACGTGGGACAAATTAGAAGAGTTAGCCTTGGGAAGACTTGGGAACTCGGGAAGGCCATCTCTTCCTTTCAGACTGAAGGAAAAACAGAGGGAATGATGTTAAGGACATTTAGGGTATTTAGAAATAGGGGAACGAGGGAACTTATAATAAAAAAGTCTCAATTCTCTTTGCAAAGTATTTGCTATAACAGAGTGGTAGAAGGTGGCTAGAGGAAGGAAGGGAAGGTTGTGGACAGACCCTTGGTGAAGGGGGAACTTGTGATAGGCATCGATCAGCAATGATGTGCCAATGGAGATCAGGTAGCAAATTCAGAGTGGACCCAGTCAGCAACTATTGTCTGATTTCTTCTGGTAGTATTCCAAAGCTTGTGAGTAAGAACAGAGAAAGCAGATAATTCAGAGTTGGGATCTGGAAAGGAATGAACCATGGTAGGACTAGAAGACAAGGAATTTAAAGGTAAAAGCCAGCATAAAGCTGAACTGCTTGACTTTAGTGTCAAGATTTCAAAGGGAAGAAAATCAGGTCAGAGCAGGGCTCATAGATTGAGAAAGAGGAGAGGGATGGAATGACTAAAGGTTGCAGTGATAAGACAGGGAATATAATAATTTAAAAGGAAAAGCCCAAGAATGTGCGATAAGAAATGAGAAATCTGAGAAAGGAGAGGTCACTTTGATCTGAGGTTGGGGTGGGAAGCTATGCAAGGGAAGAATGGGAGATTGGTAGGAGTTATGGAAATTTTATAAAGGAGATACCATTTGAGATGACCCTGCAGGAAGAGAAGGTTTTCAAGGTGATTGAAATGGGGGAGGATTCCATCCCAAGCAGGAGGCCTGGTCTGAATGAAAACACTGAGACAGGAGGGAGCAGCACTCTGCTAGGGCATGGAGACAAGTACAATTTTACAATAACATTAGATCTATGAAAGGTAATGGCATGATGTAAGACTGGAAGATAGGTTGGAATCAGATCATAGAAGGCCTTGAATGGCAGAGTCAAAAAATACATCATTCAATTGATAACAGAGAGCCACTAAAGCTTTTGAATAATGAAGCTGCATGATCAGAGTAGTGTCTTGGGAAGATTACTCTGATGTGATGTGAAGCATGGATTGCAGAGGGGACATGATGACAGACATTTCCATAGCACATTTGCAAAGCCTTTTCCATACATTATCTCATTGATTTATGCTTGTGAACTAGGTGCTAAAGGCATAATTATGTCCATTTTACAAATATAGAAAATAAGACTCAGAGGTTAAATGGCTTCCCCATAATCACATAGCCAGAAAGTGCCAGTCAGGATTTGAACTCAGATCTCTCCTGACCAATGCTCCAGGTGCTTTCCAGTATACCATGTTGCATTCTGGAATCAGGAAGACAAAACTGTTGTTGTTCAGTCATGTTCAGCTCTTTATGACCCTATTTGTGGTTTTCTTGGCAATGATATTAGAGTGGTTGGCCTTTTCCTTCTTTAGCTCATTTTATAGATGATGAAACTGAGGTAAACAGGGTTAAGTGACTTGTCCAGGATCACACAGCTAGTAAGTGTCTGAGGACAGATTTGAACTCAGGAAGAGGAGTCTTCCTGATTCCAAGCCCAGCAATCATCTATCCTAGCCATGCCACCTCGCTGCCAGGAAGACAAAATCTAGACATTTAAATTATGGCTGACACATATATAGTGCTTTAAAGTTTGCAAACTGCTTTACACATGATTCATTTGAAACTCATAATGACCCTTTGATGTAAACGATATTATCAATTCCATTTAACTGAAGCACTGAGAGGTTAAGGGACCTGTCTTAATGTCACACAGTTAGTGTCTGAAGTAGGATTTGAATTTAGGTCTTTTTTACTCTGGGTCCTACATTCTATCCATTGTGTTACCTAGTTTTGTAGAATAAGTATGACAGAAAACTGCGTTGCCACTATATAATTTAATATTGTTTAATGTTTACTGTTGATCACTAGTGTTTGATTAACCCTTTAAAATGGAAATTGAACCACTTAAATTCTGTCTGGTAAGAAACATTTATATGTGGTAAAGAAACAGGTTATGTTTGGTGGTGGTGAATAAAATCCAATTTTTTGGTAGCACGGTTTTCTCAGTGAAGCAGAAGGAATTCGGGGGCATCATATTATGCCAAGGAAGAGAACTCTGTCTTGTATACTTGCTCCAATTTCTATGAAAAGAGCTTCAAAGAACTAAAATGTCAAAGTTTTATCATATGGGTTACAGACATGAAGTCACAAGTGTTATCACTGTGGGAAGCAAAGGGTGATTCAAAACTTCTAGGAAGCCCTGAAACTCCAAACTCACTTGCAAATTTACTACTGATTTCTGAAGGGGCTATATTTGGGCAGATCGATCATGCTGCAGTAACCCCATACCCACCTTGGGACTGTTTTTGTTCTAGCGTACTGCCAACGTTGCTTTTAGATTGTCCCCAAAGTAAAAAATAGGTAGATAAATGAATGAATGAATAAAAGGCTTAGAATTCTTATTAAACATTTTAGCATCAGCAATAAATCTGATCGGTGGAAGTGCAATAGCTGACTTGGATCCACTATGTGACTTTCCATTGCCCTTTGGTTCAGCTACATTTTGATTCTATTGAAACTATAGTGTTTTATCATTTAATGACTTAAGATTTAAGAAATGGCGTCACATGTTTGAGCAAAATGGAGGTGGGTCAGGCATCTAGTAAAACTGAGGGATAATAGCGACAAAAATAATAGCATTTAGATAGCATTTGAAAGTTTACAAAGAACTTTTTAATAATAATGATAATGATAATAGCGAACATTTATATAATGCTTATAATGTGGCAGGTAATGTGCTAAGCACTTTACAGTTATTATCTCATCTGATCCTTACAACGAGTCTAGGAGGTAGATATCATTATTATCCCCATTTTACAGATGAGGAAACTGAGGCAGATAGCAGTCCAGTGGCTTGCACAGGATCACCTAGCTGGGAAGTATCGGAGATTAGATTTGAACTTGGATTTTCCTGACACCTAGTGCTAGTGCCTAGTGCTCTATCTACTGTGCTACTGTGCTATCTACAGCTGCTACGCAGCTGCTCCTCACAGGTAAAAGATGACAAGATAATGTGTTCTGTACTGGAATCCACAAAATATTAAAAAAACTAGAGAAAAGACCTCTAGCCCTTTTATTGGGCAAATTCTCTATGAGAAGGATTTATGAAAAGGCATGAACAAGAATAACACAGGATGAGAAAGTGTGCATAGGGTCCACTATGTACCACTGGAGAGCTTGTCCACATTGAGAAAATCAGAATCATTTAAGGCATTAAAGATTCAGGAGTTTTGGAAGTAGAAGCATCCTCTTAACTTCAGATCCAACTGAAGCCCTACATTGAGAGCTCCTTCTTCTCTAGCCAAAGATTAAACAAAGATGACAAATAGGGACGAGTGAGAATCAGATACCTAAACCATTTCTTCATTTCTTTCATTCATTCAATCAATCAATCAGGAATTCAATTTCATTACCCCAAAATCCAACCATGTGATTATAAGCTGATTAATTAATCAGCAAGTGTTTATTGAGTGGTTAGCCTCCTGGTGAGCTGCATGTGAAAAGCAGGGAGTAAGGAAGAGTGAAAAATGCTAAGACTGGACATAGGATTATCAAGAATCATAGATTCAGAATAAGAATAGATTGCAGAGGTCATCTAATCTAAGGCCTCCTGAGGGCACTTCTCTTCAAAGAGGTTAATGACTGACCCAAGAGCACTCAGTGCCAAAAGTAGAGTTCAAAATGAGGTCCTTGGGTGACAAACCTAGCACACTTTCTATATAATATCACTTCTATATATAGTATTAACAAATTTGAACAACATGGGTTGTTTTGATTTTATTTTTTCCACAAAATGAGCAAAACACAATCTTTTCATTTATGCCAAATATCTTATGGATCACTAAATTATATCCTGAGTCTCAAAGGAAATTTAAGGTTAGAGATCAGAATGAATGCCCTGAAAATTGCAAACCATATCTCAAACTTTGGACTTCTCCTTGGTTTAATTCTCATTAAAAAAAAAAATCCATTCTCTTAGCCTGTAAGCTCCTCTTGGGCCTGGAATTGAGCCACAGCAAACTTGGGCAACAAGGTGGCACAATAGATGGAGTTCTGGCTCTGGAGTCAGAAAGACCTGAATTTAAACATGACCTCAGACAATTACTAGCTGTATGACTCTGGGCATCAGTCAACTGAGACCTGTTGAAGACCTTAGCTTGAAAAGACCAAGGTCTCCTGATGCATCCTGGGCTATCTCCAGCTATCCTGATCTACATCTGACTACTGGACCCAGAGGACTCTGGAAAAGAAAGTGAAACTGATGACCTTGCACTGCCCTCCCTCACTTAAATCCAATTCATGTCATGGCATCACTCCCCTGATGTTGTGGTCCTTTATGAGAATGAAGGACAAACTGCAATGACCCTGGACAAGTAAGTTAACTCTATTTGCTTCAGTTCACTTGTCTGTAAAAAGAGCTGGAAAGAAATAAAAAATCATTTCAGTATCTTTGCCAAGAAAACCCCAAATGGAGTCACAAAGAGTTGGACATGACTGAATGACGAAGCAATCTACCTCCAGCAGTCAAAGGATAGGTAATCAGACTTTGGATTTACTCTCCCAACTTACGGTTGTTCAACCGTCAAACTGAGTCCCCAAAGGATGGTTGCTATGTGTCTCCCCTCTGGGTTCTTGAGATAATCTCAATAGATAAAGATGATTCTTTTAAAGGTATCAGCTCGATCACATATCTGGTATGTTTTCCCCAAAATTAATCACCACTGCTGAATATATGACACAAGGAGGAAAGAGTTAGAAAGTAGGATGTTATATATAACAAAATATGCATAGCAACACCTTTTTGGAAACTTGAAAAGCTATAAACATTGATGGAAGTATTACTAAAAAATCATGTCATATGAATGTAATGTAATTGTGCTGTAAGAAATAACAAATATGAGGGAATTCAGGAAAACATAGGAAAACTTATATGAAACGATATGCAGTGACATAAGCTGAACCAGGAAAACAATATACAAAATGACTATAATAATGTAAATAAAATGAGCGCTAAAACAAAACTGAATTCTGTATAATTTGTAGTGACTTATCTTGGACCAGAGGAAGAGTTGAGGAAATAAACTTCCTCCTTGTAGACGGATGGGTCCTCTGGACATGGAATCTTGGTTAACTTATCAGACATGGTCACTATCTCGCTTAGTTTTGCTTAACTGTTTTTCTTTGTTCTAAGGGGTTTGAGAGCAAGAGTTGTCAATAGCAATTCACAGAACTCTAGAAGCAGTAATGTCAACCTCTCTGGAAAACTGACCTGTTAGTGCTAGGGAGAATGAGCCAAAAAGAATGTTACATATAAAACATATTTTGTAAACTTTAAAGTGCTATAAAAATGTCAAGCATTATGGTCATCATAATTAGAAACTGGATTAATATAGGGGGCTAAGAGGGATGAGCAGCTTAGTGGTACAGTGGATAGATTGCATGGTCTACAGTCAGGAAGACTCCTCTTCCTGAGATCAAATCTGGCCTCAGATACTTACTAGCTGTGCAACCCTGGGCATGTCACTTAATCCTGTTTGTCTCAGTTTCCTCATCTGTAAAGTGATCTGTAGAAGGAAATGGCAAACCACTCCAGTAACTCTGTCAAGAAAACCCCAAATGAGGTCACAGTGTCAGACATGACTGAAGCAACTGAACAACAAATATCACCACTATCTCATTTTTCTTTCTGAAAATATGTATCTGTTATTGCAGAATCATGTGTCATGCAGTCTCTGAGGTCCCTTAATCACTATCAACTTATTGCAGAAGCTTTATACTATATCTTCCTACTCGATCTCTCTTCTTTCCATACTGTTGCCATGATCATATTACCTGGATCTAGTCAAAGCAAAAAAAAAAAAAAAATGAGTTCCTGCCATCAAAGAGCTTACATTCTAATAGGGGAGGGGAGCCAAGGTGGGAAGGAGAACTTAAAAATACTGCCTAACTACTTTGATGACAAAACAGGTTGTTGTAGAGAAGGGTGGAGGCATCTGGAAGGGCGGGCAAGGGGAAGATGAGGATGTTGACGAGGAGGGTAGGTTACTACCCAGTCACCCTGAAGTGACTCTGGTGGGTAGCAGCAGAACTCTATCTTGTGGTTTCTATAGGGCAAGGGGGATGGGGTGAGGAGAGTGGATTGGGCTCTTGAGGTAGTGGGCAAAGCTGGGTGAGGAGACACTTGGGTAGAGTGTGGGGGTAGTGAGGAAACAAGTCAGAGAGGGACTGAGGTGGCATTAAGAGGATATGAGCCAAGGGACTCTCTGGGAATTTGAATCATTCGCTAGTGAACTGGGAGGGAAGGAATCAATGGGAAGAAGAACATATACCAGGAGCTGCCCAACTTTGGAGACCCCAAATTTCTCATTGTGCTAGTCATTCATTTACTCATTTCTTATTCCAAAATGGTAACATATCAAAATCTTGAAAAGTACTCCCTCTTCCCCCATTTTTCTCTCCTCCAATGAAGTGTATTTTGTTTGGTTTTTTTTAACCATGCATTCTACTTATTCAATAAGAGGTGCTTGCTAAGCAGCTTAGCATCCTGTATAACGGACACAGTGTCACCAAGGGAGGTGGCAGGTGGAAAATGCCAAGTGCACAGGACCAACTCTGATATGTACTTTCTCTGCATTTCCTTTTCTATCTTGACTTCTCATCAAGAGATGAAGGCATAAGTACCACCGATGCTCCATCAAGCAGCTGCCTCTTCCTCCGGGCTATCAACTGAGACATCTGATGGGAAGGCCCTATCAGGTTGCAGTCAATATTTGTGACAACAGATTTCATCACCATGGAAACAGTTCTGGCACAAGCACAACAGTCTGATGGATTGGTTATATGCTTGGCTCATGGCCTACATTTGTCTAGGAGGGTACAAAGCATACCACAGACACAATATGGATGACATCCATTTGGACGTCAGTGGTGCTTTGGAGAATCATTCATTTCATTTAAGTCAACAACCGATCGGTAACTATTTATTAAGGGCCTAGTACTATGTGCCAAGCATTGGGTTAAGTACTGAAAATACAAAAAAAAAAAAACCCAAAATGCAAAAGACAGTCCCTTGCCCTCAAAGATCTTACAATTTAACAAGCATTTATTGTTTGTCTGTGATGTGTGGGTCACTTTATTAGGGTCTGGTGATTCAAAAATCAAACAAGCTTGCATCCCAGTCCTCACGAAGCTCGCTTCTGGTGCGAACAAGGGGAGGAGAAGAAATATTAAGGCAAATACTCAATTAACCATAACACAAGTCTTCAGTATCATAAAATATAGGGAATGGACTCACTCTTTAAGATGTCTTCCCATTCTCAATATGTGATCTTACTATCCCATGATCCTCATTTATAATATAAATAAAAGTAACGAATGAGATATTTCACATCAGAACAGAAGAGATTATTTATACCGAAGGAGTAAAGGTGGTGGGCTATATTACCTCAGAAGGGTATCTTGCCCACAGTTTATTGAAGGAGTAAGATGTGCCTGTCTGCAGAATGAGTATTTCAAAGTATCTTCTCTGGAGGAGAGTTAGTATGTCAGGGAATGCTTCCTTGGTGGATCAGGTGTTTTGAGGTAGAGTTGAGCGGTCATCCCAAGGACAAGTATTTGGACCACAATTGCCTTGATTCAAGCACAACTTGAGCCTTCCCTAAATCTGATTCACAAGGACAAATTATCAGATCCTTCCAAATAATAGTGATAAAACCTAGTGTTACATAATACTACTTTACATACATTATCTCATTTAATCCTCATAGCAACCTTGTGAAGTGGGAATTGCAGGAATTATCATTCCAGTATTACAGATAAGAAAACTGAGACTAAGAAAGGTTGTTATTTAGTCATGCAGTTGGAAAGGTGAGATTTGAACCCAGACCTCTCCTTACACCAAGTCCAACATTCTTACTATTATTTCACAAGGATCTCTATAATAGTTGGATCTATGAGAGAATTAATTGCCCAGCAAGGAGGACAGTCCACGTGACTCCGAAGGCAGTAGGGTTCAGAGGAAAGAAGAATGAACATGGAATCAGAGGACCTGGGTTCAATGTCCAGCTTAACCTCTTTAGCCTTAGTTTCCTCATGGGTAAAATGACATTCAACTCTATGATTGTCAAGGTCTTTTCTAACTTTAAAATGGATCTTTTTTATAACAGGGGAAAGGAGGCCTAGGCTGACAGAGCTTTTACAAGTGCAAGTTCTTGTTTCAGGCGAGCAAGACACAGACTGATCCTTCTTGCTGAGCCTTTAAAATATGAAAGGGAGGGAGGAAATAGGGTACCATTAGTACTAAACCAGCCCTTCCAGAGAAAAGCAGTAGAATAGGCTGCTGTATATATGCTGAGATATGTGGTCCTTAGTCACAGGAAATAGCCACCTCTAGGGAAGGTGGCCAACCAAGAACCAGTGACTGCAAAAACCTTGGCAACCATGAAATATGCTAAAGGATAGAGGAAGGATGTCTAGACCCATATTTGATATAAATCGATTCTCACCCTGATACATGGAAGGAGGCCAAATCACACAAATCTTCTCACAGTAGCAAAGAAAGACTGGGTTTTAAGGGGCATAGTTTTTGCCAATAAACCTGATGAGAGCACTGGCATCGTAGCTCCCACTGAGGCAGGATGAAACTGTCATATAAATGCAAAACTAGGACACCCTTCTGGGCTTTCTGCGTTTCTAAACTGGTCCTCATAATTGCAAAACTGATTGTCAAAAAGGGGAGCTAGGTGAAATCTCAATTTGCCTGGACTTGACAACTCTGGGAAGTCTAGTTACCTGGGATCTTTCTCTGTTTGTTGACATCTATGTGCCTCTATGTTATATGTATGTCTCTAGGTCAGAGGTGGGGAACCTGTGGCCATGAGGCCACATGTGGTCCTCTAGGTCCTTAAGTGAGGCCCTTTGACTGAATCCAGACTTCATACTTGTGTCCTCGAGGCCACAGACTCCCCACCCCTGCTCTAGGTTCTAGTCTAGCTCAAAAGATATGTGAGATGTGCACATTGAGTGACATCTCCATTCCAAACGTTCATGTAAGCTACTTGTACCTGACCTGTAGTAGAGACTTTCAATCTTGGATCAGCCACAGTTGTACACATGGTACCTTGACCCCTGCATAGTGATGTCTTTTTTGTCCTTTTTGAGAAAAAAGGATGACCACCAACAACCATGTCTCTAGGGACTGCCTGTTCAACGCAGGGAATTCAACTATGAGCTTCTCAAGGTCTTAAGGTACAACGTATACCAAAGACTTTAGGCAACAATAATGCTGTGCTAAGAGGCAGCAATATCTTTATTGTAGCTAACACCTTATGAGGTGATCAATGGAAAGCATTTATTAAGCACCTAATATGTACAAAGCAGATTGCTAGATCCTGGGAATACAAAGATAAAAACCGAACATCAAGAAGATGAAGGACCTTCCTAGTCAGAGACTATAGAACTCTGACAATACCCTAAGCTTTCCAATATATTGTAAGGTTGCCTACATTGTACTCACAGAGTCTGCCTTAGACTGTTGCTTTTAATACCCTGCTGCAGAGGAGAATTAATCAAGATATATCTTCCTGAATTTCAGCCTTCCAGGAAAAAGACCCAAAATAAGCATGTTTGTGGCAAAGGAAATGATGTCAAAGGAAGGATGGGAACAAAAAGGCAGTCATGAATGATAAGAAAGCCAGAGAGGATAAGGTAGTGCTATTGCCAGAAGGGGATTTCCACATTCACACAGAGACACACACTTTTAATAAAGGATATTTTTCTTCTTCTAACTTTTATTTCTAACCAATCATATTTTTTTTTTTGGACTGAACTAGGGACACGGTCAGTTTTGTTTTCCAATAGACTGTTAGCTATGAATGTAAGTGTAAGATGAATTGATTAAAAATCAAATGTTTCTAAAATATATATAATACATATATATATATATATATATATATATATATATATATATATATATATATACATGTCGTTTTCCATCTTTAGGGGTCTAGCAAAGGATCTAGCACTGAGCACATTACACATGTTCCATCCTCTCAAGGCAATTATTATTTAGTTGGGAGTATATGAGATAAATAAAAATATCCTATGAAGTAGAACATGAACTAACAGACTAACCCATTTCTCTGCTCATCCAAATGTATGATATAAACCTGGACAACATACACACACACATACACACACATACACACATACACACACACACACACACACACACACACACACATATATATTCTTCAACTAGAATTCACTAGATAGAGTGCTTGGCCTGGCATCAGGAAATCCTGAGTTCAAATCCAGCCTTAGAGATGTACTAGTTTTATTTGTCTTTTGTTTTCAACTGTAAAATTAAAATAATAACAGTGCCTAACGGAAAGGATAAAAGGAGCTATTTGTAAAGTGTTAAGCATAGTGCCTGGCATATAGTAGGTGTTATGTAAATGTTAGCTGTTATTGTTATTATTATCCATTTAGTTTTTCTAGAGTAGACAACTAGGATAATTCTTTTGAGTGTCCATTTGTCAGAGGAGGTCCTGCCTTGTCCTAGGCACACAATCAGCACGATGTTAACCACAGAAAGTATGGAAAATGTCAAGGTCTACAGGGAATCCCTAATACATTTTGACTCTGTACTGAGTGGCTTTGTGGGGCCCAGACCTATCATTTCATTGGTGTAGGAAAGTAATTTGTGCATTTCAACAACTGTTCTGTGACTTAGAGCCTTAGTGAACTGCTTGGGGTTCTGAAATGTGAGTGATCTGTCCAGTGACACAATAGTATGTGTCAGCTAGGACTTAGGCCCTTTTTCTACTATACCTTGCTACCTCTTTATGCTATACGACATATTTCCATGAGAATGAAAACAATTTTTGTTAAGCACATACATATTTACTTGGTGCATAGTCTGACAACTGATACTCAGAAAACTATTAAATGTAATTATCTCTACAATTGAATCTGTTGCACCGTTTCTGGGACCACTATCCCCCAAATAGGAACTCACACTCACAGTTTGGGTCTCCAGGGAACTGCTGACTTTCTCTTAGGATTAGAGGGTCATGCTGAGATGTCTCATTCCCTCTGCCCCCTGGAGGTTTCAGCAGGTTTCCCACTGATAGTCAGCTAGTCGTCTTAGTGTACTTTTAACAAAGATGGTATAGTAAGAACAGTTGGTATAAAAACAATTTCCTCTTCTAAAAACCATAGACTCACTTTCCTCCTGAATACACAAATCCCCCAGGGAGATTGGGCTCAGATTTAAAGTACAAAAGTAACAAGATACACATTCAGGAACATATGTGGCAAGGAGGCACTGGGAGTCTCTTCCATTTTGGAGTTCCCATGAAGTTCTCCTTAGGCATTGCCTCAGTTAAACTGAGATCTGATAAAGACCATAGCTTAAAAAGGTCAAGGTCTCCCACCACATCCAGGGCCATCTCTAAGTCATCCTTATCAATATCTTGCCACTGGATCCAGATGGCTCCAGAAGAGAACTGCACAGCCCTCCCTCACTTAAATCCAATTTAGTTGCATGTCAGGGCATCACTTCCCTGATGTCATGGTCCTCTTCAATAAAAAAGGACAAGCAACAACTTCAGATATAGTTCTCTACTGGGTACTATCCTCAGTGCCTTTCTAGAGTCTATAGCTAGCATTTTCTCCATTATGAGGAGTCACACTTCTTGAAATTGCTTCCTCTCTTGTGTGTATACTTCTGTATCCAATTTCACTATTTATCTGTTTGTTTTCATTGTTCCTTTCTTTGCTTCCAGCTGGGGCAGCTAGGTGGTGCAGTGGATAGAGCACCAGTGCAGGAGTCAGGAGGACCTGAGTTCAAATCTCCCCTCAGACACTTGACACTCACTAGCTGTGTGACCTTGGGCAAGTCACTTAACCCCAGTTGCCTCATCCTGGGTCATCTCCAGTCATCCTGATGAATATCTGGTCACTGGATTCAGATGGCGCTAGAGGAGAAGTGAGGCTGGTGACATGCACAGCCTTCCGTCACTCAAAGTCAAGTGCAAGTCATGTCATTAGTTCTCTGATGGCATGGTCTTCTTCGGCAACAAAGGATGAATACACACACTGGCTTCCAGCTATATTATGGCTGTTTTATTATTCCAGTCACTCCAATAACATAGTCAATATAAGTGGAAGGCATTATACTTCTGATTTCAACCTCTCCCACCGTTTCCCACATCTTGCTGCCTTCTCATATGGAAGCAAGGATATGCCTTCCTGTGGGACAGTAGGGTCTGAGGTCCTCCTCTCCCCAACTAAAGTCTGCTCCCACTAGACTGGATTCCTCTGAACTCCACTATTAGACTGCCTACTGCTATATTGCCTTTTGTAGAAATTCCTCTTGTTCTATTATTGTGGGAGGACAGGTCAAGGGAGAGAATGGAATAAATGGAGGACAGGATAGGACAGAGGGAAATGTGGTTAGTATTTCACAACATAACTATTATGGAAGTGTTTTGCATGGCTGCACATGCATGATCTATATTGAATTGCTTGTTTTCTCAATGAGGGGGAGTGGGGAGGGAGGAAGGGAGAGAATATGGGACTCAAAGCTTTATTAATGAATGTTAAAAATTGTTTTAGCATACAACTGGAAAATAAGATGTACAGACAATGGGGTATAGAAATCTATTTTGCCCTACAAGAAAATAGAGGGGAAGGGGATGGGAAAAGGAGGGGTAATAGAAAGGATGGCAAACTTGAGGAAGGGGTGAATGGGGTACATGCTGTCGTGGGATGGGGGGTGGAGAGAGATAGGGAGAAAATTTTGATTACAAATTCTCATGGAAGTGAATGTTGAGAACTGAAAAATAAGTAAGTTATATGTTGTCTTTTTTTTTTTTAAAGAAATCCCTCTT
Organism: Bettongia penicillata ogilbyi; assembly: GCA_023548195.1. Taxonomy (NCBI): domain Eukaryota; kingdom Metazoa; phylum Chordata; class Mammalia; order Diprotodontia; family Potoroidae; genus Bettongia; species Bettongia penicillata. Next base: position 287,877 of record JAJHZJ010000278.1, read on the forward strand.
GTTCTTTAGATCTTTCAGAAGTGTAGTTAGGATATTTAGTTGGAGACTTCCAGCCAGATTGTCTGAAAGAATGGAAGAAAGTTGTCCAGCTTCTTCACACCTATTCCAGAAAAATCTAAAATTTGAAACACATTAAATAAAAAAACCTATGAGAACCTACCGTACATGACTTCTTCCTCCTAAGAAATACACAAAAAAGACAGCTAGCAGCCCACTGGCAACCGGAAATGGGGCTACCAGAAAAGCCAGTCTAAAGCAGAGAACATTTGTAATCCACAAACAATAAGCACAGGTAAAATTCGAATTCTTTACAACGCTCATTCAGTTGTATTGTTGAAGATGTAATCTGCTATATAAAATTGTCTGGAAAAGGCTGTGCTGGTTTCTAAGGCACTACAGATGAACAATGAACTGTCCTGAGAATAAAATTGGAGAAAAGAGTGGGCTAGAGAGCATTTGGGAAATTGTGTAGGACTTTTATTGATCCCAAGTTGCTCCCTAACAAAAAAGTTGATTTCTTTTTTAACATCAAGATTCTCCTGGTCCCAGTAAATGATAGTGAATTGATGGAATGTCATGATCATAGATTTACAACTAGAAGAAGGGCATCTAGTCCAACCCTTTCATTTTAAAGCTGTAAAAATTGATGCCTAGAGAAATTAGGTGACTTGGCCAGGGTCATAAAGGAACTATCAGAAATGAGATTTAAAACTGAGAGCCTTTTATTCCAGAGCTTTCTCCCATACCCTTTGATATCCCAATGATATATTTAGTATATTTTTTAAAAAGTTCTACGTCACTTCTAGTCACAAATAAAAATAAATTTTAAATATTTTATATTTAAAGCAATACTAGCATAATATATGCTAGCTGACTTTAGAATCAGGACATCTGGATTCAAGTCTCTCCTCTAACGTATCCGGCTGCACGAACCTAGGCATATTGTATATATGCCCCAATTAACTCTAAAACTGAAAATTACAGGTAAGCTGCAAATCTACACTGATGGAGGGAGTTTCACCATGGAAACATGTACATTGATGAAATTACAAGATTAGCCCCATTTTTAAAATATATTTTTTTCTTATGTATGTACCTATCTCCTCAGAAAAATATAAGTTCCAGGAAGGTGGCTTTTCTCTTTTTGCTGTTTGTTTGCTGATTTTGTATTTCCAGAAGCCTAGAAGAGTGGCACAGATTAGGAATTTAGTAAGTTCTTATTGAATTGGATTGAAGTAGGGTTAGAGAGAACTCATTCCAGGAAAAGGGGGAAAAAGGATCACTGCTGCCCTCTACTGCTGAGGAGAAATCGAGCAAATATAACCAAAACCACAGATGATTTCCTACAGCCTTTCTTTCACTCTCACCTGAATTACTGTTCTTGGTGATATCATTAATATTGATTAAGCATTAAAAGAGTAGTGACTGAAAATGGAAAACAAATTCCACACTATGTCTCTGGCCTTGTAATGAAAGTATGCTGTCTAAGGGATTAATGAGCTAATTCAAGTATGAGATGAAAAACGAAGAACAGGAAACAAGAAGTAGAATATATTTGTTTCAAATATATTTGTGTTGATCAATGAGAAATAACAGACATAGTGTGAGGTTAGATTTGGAATCAGGAAGACCTGAATTCTAATCCCACCTCTGACATTACTATCTGAAAGACCCTGGTCAAATCACTTAACCTCCCTGATATCTGTTTCCTCATCTGTAACATGGGGATAATAATGCCTGAAGAACTTACCCCACAGGATTGTTGTCAGGGTCAAATGACCTCTTGTATGTTCTGTGCTTTGCGAACTCTGCAGCACTCCACAAATAGTAGCTGTCATTATTACTTGCTTCTCTTGAAATGCCACTTTTTGTTACAAAGATTATTGCTCACAGCTACTGTAACACTTTTTTCTTTTCTCTAGGATTCTTAGGGACTGCTTGGCTTAATGAAAATGTGACATAACTATGTTCTTGTATTCTAATTTTTATCAAAATTTTCTAATTTGCATTATTTTATATATGGAATCACAGAATAGCAAGGTTGGGAAGGACCTTTGTCATAAGGGATAGCTCTCTGAAAAGAAAAAGGCAAAGATACATAGGGGAATTGGGGTGATATAAAAACAAAAAAATGCAATCTTTTTTTTTTGAAAAAAAAGTAAACCAATCAGTCACTCCACTCATTTACAGATGAGAAAAGAAACCCAGGAAGGCAAAAGGAACCAGCCCAAAGTCCCACTGATAGAAGTATGACAAATCACAGATGAAATGACCAAAGAAACAAAGGTTTGAGCTTCTGAGCATATAGATTTATTAAGCAATGCATGCCAGTTGGGACCAGGTCCCTCACTCTTGGTACTAGATGCGGAATATAGGGGAAGACAGATTTTTATTCATTAAAAACAATCAATTATTTAAAACAAAACAATTAACCAAGATACAATATTAGGTAATCTGATTTCTAATTGGAGGAAAGATTAAGGACTTTCCAAGTTGAGAGGGGAAGAATGAACAGGTACAATTCCCTGAAATCAGATAAAGGAGGTGTCTGTATTCAATCGACGGAACACAGAAACAGTAACTGATTGACCACTACAGGGCCAGTTTTCGTATAAGACATATAAACTTCTTGAGATGTATAACAGTTAGAAAATTCCTTGCATCAGTCTTTGGATCTGAATAAGTTTCTAGTCAGCATAACCTTGTTGATATTTGTCCTTTGTTCTCAAAGAGGACCAGGACATCAGGGAGGTGATGCCATGACATGTAAGTGAATCAGATTTAAGTGAGGGCAGGCTGTGCCAAGTCACCAGCCTTACTTTCTCCTCCAGAGCCATCTGGGACCAGTGGCCAGATATAGATTAGGACGACTGGAGAGGGCCCTGTCAGCATAACCTAGGTCCTTAGTTGAGTCTCTAAGTAGCAGGTGGAGGTGGTCCAGCTTCCCAATCACGTGGGGCTAGGTTCAAACAATGCAATAAGTTTTTCTCCCAATTCCCACAATTGAATAAAGTTTTCTCACAAGACAGAAATTGAACTAGACCCATAACTGAAGAAAAAGGGAACACAGCTAGTTCCAGAATTGAGTCACAAGATGAAGTTGGTGTGGTTCTCTCCATTCCCTCTACCACTTACTGTTCTAATTCCTTTAAATAGGTGGAAGAGTCAAAACTTGAACCCCTTGTTTTCTAATTCTAAGGTTACCGATGTTTCTTTTACATCATGCAGCATCCAGGACTCAACTTAGAGCACCATTTGGAGGACCTGTTAGGTACAGGTCCTCTCTAGGACTCCAGAGGCACAGACTTGGGGTAAGTTATGCGCTCCTGCATTATAATTTCTGTCCACTAGAGATGTCTCTGAAGTACATGTAATTTATATTTGTATTCCTGGTGTCTCATGTAATTCCTAGCACATAGTAGGGGATATAAAGTTAATGCATTTTACACACACACACACACACACACACACACACACACTTCTGCTTACCCTGGGATGCAGAGACAACATGTGCCTGTTCTCTGAAAGATCTGCCCAAGGATGACAAAAAGTAGAAGTAGTCAGTGTTGAAGGGACTGTGGAAATACAGGTAAACTCATGCCTTCTCCTTTTGAATGTCTCAAGGGCTTTAATCTTTTTAAAAATTAAATTAAAATTTTAAAATTCTGAACATAAACACCAAAAAAAGAGCATTTCCACATATGTAACAGGACAAAAAAAGAGGATTGCATGATACTGTGAATCCCCATTTCATATTGCATGCATTTAAAATTGCAAAAGGTATATAACAAATTCCACACTAATTCCCAATCTCTCCTACTTTTTAGATTCGTTCTGAACTTCCTTCTGTTCTCTGTTGTGCATTTCAGACCATATTTCAATGGTCTTTTAAAAAAAAAATCACATTATGAATCTTCACTTCCTAATCCCTGCTCTTCATTAAAAAGGGCAACAAGTAAAAGAAAAAATCCTTTGAGACTCTAACCTACCTATGAGGCGAAACAATCTCAGGATGCACAGGAATGTATGTTTTCAAAACAATGTATGTATTCATGAATCTTCGTGTGTATTCATGTGTGTTCATGACTATAAATAGTTCACAGAGAATTCTTCAAAGAAGATAAGAGGTACAGAGTTCAAGAGATGATAAATTCTCCATCTTGAGGCTACTGCTCGTACCCTGAGGGACTAGGAGTACTGATGACTATGAAGAAATGGCTGGCAATATGGATGTGGTATTGTGAACTATATCTAGTAGAGTAAGATGCCTCCTCATTGTCTGTCAATAAACATTTATTAAGGAACTACTACATGCTAGGCACTATGCTAAGTATGTGCATGGAGGATACGAAGAAAGGAAAGGGAAAGGAGGTCACCAGCTGATGGGGGAAGAAAACACACAAAAAAGAACTAAGAGAGGAAATACGATGTCTGGAGGTATGACATGAAGACCCTTGGACGTCTACTGAGCTCTTCCAGTGAGGACACCAAATTTTATTAGCTTTTTAACAAATTTTTCCTCACTTAAAAGTCCCTTTCCCCTCCTCCTTTAGCTTTATGATTAGTTTCATTTCAGTCATTTCCCTCTGGTCTATACCTTAGGGAGTCTTAGGTAGCTGAGTAGATAAGGATAAAAGTGAAAGTAGTCCCAGGCCCACTCTTTGTTTTGGAGAGGCCTCTTCCAATTAAATTAAAGAATTCACACACCTATAGTTTCTAGGGTGGGGCATGACTGACTTTTAGACTTTGTATGACTTCAACTTCTGGTCTTCCCTAGGACTACTTCTTCCTCCTTAGCTTTACCTATTGACATCCCTATCTTCCTTTAAGTCCTTTATTTTATTGGAAGCCTTTCCTAAAATGTTTTAATTCTAGTGCCTTTCCTCTGTTAATTTTTTTCTATTTATCCTGCATATATATATAACTTCTTTTGTATATATTTGTATTCATATTGCCTTTTCCATTAGATTGTAAGCTCCTTGAAGGAAGGCTGTCTTTTCTCTTTTGCCCTAGAACTTAACACTGTGACTGGCACATAGTAAGTGCTTAATAAATATTTAACAATTTAATGACTTTTAGGCAAATAATAACCATTACCTGATTTATAACCTAATTCACTGAGAACATATTTGAAAGTATATTGATGTATTAGGAATAGATATATTAGGCTGAGCAACTCCATTTGGTTTTCAGCCTCTATTTTATGACTAAATAGTCCATATATAAGCTGTTTTGCTCTCCCTGTAATAAGATAAGCATGTGAGTGGTATAGTTTGGCCCACAAATCTGTTAAATCTCCAGTAGTTCTGATCTATATATTGCCACAGGACCCAGATGGCTCCAGAGGAAAATAGTGAGGCTGATGACTTTGCACAGCCCTTCCTCACTTAAATCCAGTTCGCTTTCAAGTCATGGCAACATCTTCCTGAAGTCATTGTTCTCTTCTAGAAAAGGACAAAGAGCAACAACTACTCACTAATGACTATCCCCAAGTCTGGTAAGTAATAGTTAAGTACCTGCAAATGGCATCAAGTATGCTGTCCCAAATCTTCCAAAAGTCCCAACTCTTGCTAATGACATTAGGAAACTAAAACTTTGATTGGTAGTTCTATAATAGATAATTTCATCAGTAGCTTAGGTAACTAATCACCAGTCAGAACATAAGACATGACTTGGGAATTCCCTTCACCAGAACCATAAAAGCCCGAAGCACTAGAGATCCAAACCTTCACCCTGCTCTTGTGTCTCAACTAAGGCAGGCTTCTGAAGATTCTCTTAAGAACAGTGAAAATTGCCAGCTATGGAGACCCACCAGAATGCCACCTCCTCAGGAGCAAAAGAAGGAAGGAAACTTTCCATGAGCACTGGGATGAGACATAAGATCTTTAGGAATCAGGTTGCTGGCTTGTTCCTAGAGGGGTTGATGATATTTGTGTATTATCAGCCTTAATAAGCATAATAATTACTAAATGTGGTGGCAGTAAAAATTTGGGCAAAAAATGCTAACCCTTAGCTTTTGCTTCCTGTGTTCTTTGTTCTTGGCATGTGGAGTTAAGGATCTCTTACTCAGGACGCAGCTGGCCTCAGATCTGGGTTTCTGAGGGAGCAGCATGAGGGACTCCTTTTGCTGGTCCTCAGGCCAAGGTTCCTGTTTTTTCTCTAATAGCAGTACTTCCTTACCTGAGCCCAAAACAAAAATAACAATAGCACTAGCCTAACAATTTAAGATTTGCAAAGTATCTCCTTATACATTGACTTATCTGATTCAGGGGCTGGAGAAGGATCAAGCTGCAGTTAAACAGTGTCCAGTAGTGACCAGTGAGACAAGGCACAGACAAGAAGAATCCAGGAAAGTCCAACAGCATCCAGTCAAAACTTTACCACCGAGAGCAGCAGAAGCAGCACCAAAACGAACAGATCTGCAGGCTTTTGGAAAGGTAAATTTCCCTTTCAGGCTTCCCTTCCCTATGAGTGCCTTGGTCTCAACGTGTGTTTCCTATATGAGCTTTTCTACCTGTGATCTCTATTTGTATTTACTCTTTCCATTGACGTTGGTTGTTAGTGGGAAAGTTTGAACTGTTCATTTATAGAAATATTTAGTTGCTACTTTTTTTTTTAAATTATATTTCAGCAAATGTTTTTGCTTTGAGCTTATTATATACTCTGGGTGACTATTGAAAGTAAATACATCATTGAAGATTTGTGAGCCATAGACTTAGGAATTCAGGTCTTCCCTATACCTTGAAACTTCTGTGGTAGCCAATCTCTCCTGGAGGGCAAGGACTGGGTTTTGGTCTTTCTTTGTATGTCCAGTTTTCATCCTTAGTGAGTACCTGCATAGACTTTGGCCTACAGGGGCCAAGGTCTCCCAGCGGATCCTGGGTTATCTCCAGTCACCCTGATGAATATCTGGTCACTGGATTCAGATGTCTCAGGAGAAGTGAGACTGGTGACTTTGCACAGCCCTCCCTCACTCAAAACAAAGTCAAATACAGTCATGTCATCATTTCTCTGATGGTATGGTCTTCTTCAGCAGTGAAAGGTGAACGCAAGTGCTTAGCATAGTTCCTATCACTCAGCCTCATAGATGTAATTTCTGAGTAATTAATCATTTTATTAATAATGCCAGCATGTTTATTAGTAAAAGTTGGTCATTTACCTGTTTCTCTTAGACCAAAGATTATCTTGGTTGTGGCTCAAGCTTGTACGCCCATTGAAAGAGAAATGTTTCTGAGGGTAGCCATCAATTCTGATTAGCTAACAGTGAGACGATGTAGATTTCAATGAGGGGCTCATCCAGGATCTTTGATTATGTCATTTCCTTCCTAAATTACTGCCTTGGGCAATCTATTCAAAGAACTGATTCCTCACCCAGCGCAAAATAACTTCTCCAACCACTTAGGGTCTGAACAAGAAGGTTCAGTCTCATTATCAACAACACTCCTTGAGAGACTGAACTGTTAAAATCAGGACTTAAAAGAAAAGGGGGGATGTCCCCAAATCATTGATTACTAGAAATCACTTCTCTCAGTTTTATTGACTCCCCCTGGGGTGCTACATTTTCATCCCCTACTAGATTTCCCTGTTTTTCTAGCCTCTGGGATATCTTTTTGGATTCCCCCACTCGGATTGCACTTTATATTGGTGGTCATCTTTCACTACAGAAGTAGTTGCCAATTTTTGTTTCTCCTGAGAATCCTTTTCAACAGGAACAACAAAAAAGAAATGTGTTGTGAACCCCTAGGATAATTTAATATACTACTCATTGGACCACCCAGGGGTTTTGAATGGTGCCTACTGGATTGTATAATAATAGCTAACATTTATGTAGTGTTTGCTATGCACCTTACAATCCTCCCACTGGATCCTCACAGCCACCCTGGGAGGTAGATGCTGTTAACAACTTCACTTTATGGATGAGGAAACGGAGATAGAGGTTAAGTGGCTTGCCCACCCTTGCCCAGTTAGCGTATGAAGCCACGTTTGCACTCAGGCTTTGTTGAGTCCAAGCCTGATCTAACCACTGAACCACTACACCTCTGCCTTGAAGGCAGAGACCACCTATATGAGGAATTGGGATCCACACCTCTAGGAGCACCTATTTTATGTTACACGCCGTGAGAGCTGCGTGTAACTGTAATGGAAAGGATTGTTGAATTTCAGAGTCAAAAAGACTGGGGTCTAACGCTGCCATCGACACTAAAGGTGTGAACGCAGGCAGGTCACATGTTTCTGTTTTCTCCTCCATAAAATGGGGAGAATGCCGACTGGGGGACCCACCTCTCACGGGGTCTCAACGGAATTCAAAGGAGTTTTAACAAAAGTGTGTCTAGTGTATACCAAACCTGAGAGCTAAATGAACAATTACTGAATTTTTAAATTTTTTAAATTTTAAAGTATTTTTCAAAGTATCTCCTTTCCATGATTTTTCCCCCACTATTTTTCTTTCCGATTTTAAATACTAGCGGCCGTATCAGCTGTGACTTCCAACAAAAGGTTCCTTGATTTGCCTCTCTGGAAACATTCCCCCAAAGAACTTTCAAAGTCCCGCAAAAGTCACAGGGAGCATGCGCAGGCGAAGGAGCCGAGCCCGCTCCTAAACAGAAAGTGTGGGGGGAGGGCTAGCGCTTTAACGGACGGCTCCGGGAGCCAATCAGAAGGCGCTCCATCAGGGGCCGGGGAGGGGAGGCGCTTCTTCCTGACTAAGGCGGCCGGAAGTCGGCGGCCATAGACGCGGTTTATCCGCGACGCTCTGGAAAGTGCTTGAGTAGTGGCAGGTGAGTGCCAGTGTCAGTTTGGGATGTGGGATCTCGGCGCGGTTTGGTCTTTTCCTCCCGGGGGATTTCTCGGCCGGGAAAGGGCGGGCGGAGCTGCGGGCTCCCGGCTGAGGACGCTCGGCGTGCTCGCCCCTTCCCTCTTCTGTAAACAAATGCCCGCCCCCTCCCCTCCGAGGCCCCCCTGCTCCGGCGGGGTCGCGGCCCCTCCCGGTGGGAAGGCCTCTGGGTGCGGGAGAAGGGGCGAGGGAGCTGTGCCGCCCGGACCCCCTGCCGAGAGGCTCGTCCCTCCGGGCCCCTGAGGAAAGTGAGACTCTGACGGTTTGGTGACTGCGTTTTCCCTCCCGGTGCGTGCGGTGCTCCTCCTCCTCACGTCCTGGCACTCCCCGACTCTGCCCTAAGACCCGCCAGCCTTACCTCGTACCATTAGTGCGAACGCTTTCCTTCTGTGTCCCGGCACCCCCAGCTCTTGTTTGTATAGAGGTGTTTGCGTGCCCCCAACTCTTGTCTATATATATAGAGAGGTGTTTGCGTGCCCCCAACTCTTGTTTATATATAGAGAGGTGTTTGCGTGCCCCCAACTCTTGTTTATATAGAGGTGTTTGTGCCCCCAACTCTTGTCTATATATATAGAGAGGTGTTTGTGCCCCCAACTCTTGTTTATATATAGAGAGGTGTTTGCGTGCCCCCAACTCTTGTTTATATATAGAGAGGTGTCTGCGTGCCCCCAACTCTTGTTTATATATAGAGAGGTGTTTGCGTGCCCCCCAACTCTTGTTTATATAGAGGTGTTTGTGCCCCCAACTCTTGTTTATATAGAGGTGTTTGCGTGCCCCCCAACTCTTGTTTATATAGAGGTGTTTGCGTGCCCCCAACTCTTGTTTATATATATAGAGGTGTTTGCGTGCCCCCAACTCTTGTTTATATATAGAGAGGTGTTTGCGTGCCCCCCAACTCTTGTTTATATATAGAGAGGTGTTTGCGTGCCCCCCAACTCTTGTTTATATAGAGGTGTTTGCGTGCCCCCCAACTCTTGTTTATATAGAGGTGTTTGTGCCCCCAACTCTTGTTTATATAGAGGTGTTTGCGTGCCCCCAACTCTTGTTTATATATATAGAGGTGTTTGCGTGCCCCCAACTCTTGTTTATATAGAGGTGTTTGTGCCCCCAACTCTTGTTTATATAGAGGTGTTTGTGCCCCCCAACTCTTGTTTGTATAGAGGTGTTTGTGTGCCCCCCAACTCTTGTTTATATAGAGGTGTTGTGTGTCCCCCCAACCCCTCATCCTGTGCTCCTGGAGGGAAAACTTTCTTCGTGTTCCCGTACTTATCACACACCTTGGCATAAGATGCCTGTTGACTTGCCGCCATTTTGTCAAAACTGGATGAAACTCATTTTAGAGTGTAGAGATGGTCATAATAGCCAAAAAAATTAGTATTTATGCTGGTTCTTTAATGTTTCCCAACCTTGTATGTTAGTGGTCCCGTTTGATTAAAAACAGCTCTGCCAAGCAGACGTTTTTTATACCCATTTTACAAAGGAAAGAGGAGCTCTAAGAGGTTAAATGATTTGCACGAGGTTATTTTACTAGTGATTGGCTTAAATGAATCCACAAGCATTTATTTTCATGAGAACTTGGGGGTTCAGAGACGAAACAAAAGCCCCTTCCTGCAAACTTAGGTTTAACTGCACAGGACATAAGGGGCAAACTCTCAGCTGGAAGGTGGTGTTTAAGTAGGTGAGAAGAGACCCTGCATGAGGACAGTCTGTGAAAAAAGCAATGGTAATAGGATATAAAGGGATATTTTTAATTCTCTTTGACTAAAACCCCTTATTTTACTGATTAAACTTTAACTTGGTGATATTTAAAGCAGCTTTTTCAAGATCACACAGGTAGAGCTGGGATTAAGAGTCTAGGAGTGTTTTTGTTTTTTAATTTGCAAGGTGTAGTGGTTTTTACTATTATGGCCTTGTAGCTTAGAGGTAGGACTTTATCTAGATAGGATTTCTTTGGCTAACTGGTAAGGAGACAGGAAGTTCCAGCTGAGGGGGAAAAGAGTATGTTATTTTTGGGACAGTGAGGAAATTTACCATACCAGTTGCGGATGCTTTCAGGCCCATCACCTTGTAGTTATAAGGAGCAGTGGTGAGGGAAGACTGGCTAAGAGCACACAAATAATAAGTGCCATCTTGACCTATGTATTCTAGTGGTGAGTCCCGCACCTCTGTACCCTTTTTCAAAGACACCTTCAACCCTTTCCCATCCTAAAAAATAAAGAATGTTGGGCTTCTGTTATTTCCTTTTCATATGTGTGAATTCACATATTGCTAGTATTTAGATTTGATTTTGATTCAAGAAAACTTCAGCTTTGGAGGAACCTCACCCTCAGTGGCCATCTAGTCCAACCCATTCCCCAGAAGGAGGTCCTATAATGACCTGGCAAGTGGTCATTAAGAGCCTTTTCATGTTCAAAGCACTGAACTAGTCACCAGATGCTAGTGTTACATATATATACACATACATATATATGTGTATATATAATTATATATACTATATAATACACACACACACACACATATATATATATATATATATAATAATGAAAACTCTTTGCTGTTAGGGAGCTTAAAATTCTCTGGTCTAGCATTACTAACTGGTTATTGGATATTTCTGATTTGGATAATCCAAATAAAGGCACTTCAAAGTAAACATTTCCAGTACATAATTCTTTATCTTTCCCCAAACTTAACTTGCCTCCCTATTTTTGTTGAAGCTACCACTAATCCTTTAGTCCCTAGTTTATAGCCTCTTAGTTATCCTCAAAAAACACTCCATTGCCTCTTTATGCTTTTGGATAAACACTTCACTTTCTTGGTTTTATTATCTCTAAAATAAGAGGGTTGGCTCTGAAGATGGCCTCAGAAATCTCTTAGGGCTCTTGATGCATGATTCTATGATCCTGAATTGTCCTTTCCATCTAGTCAGTTGTTTTGTTTTTTTTCTTTTTCCACACTTCTCAGATCCTTCTTTTTTCCCCCAGTCTGTCATGTAGTTCAGCTATTCATTCTCTCTTAACTGGATGATTATTATTGCTTCCTAATTAGTTTTCTTGCCTCAGATGTCTTCCCCCTTTCCAATCCATTCTCCACACAGCTGTCAAAGGGATATTCTTAAAGGAGCAATGATAGCAGTCATCTGCTTAAGCTTCATTCGGGCCCCTTATTGCCTCTAGGATCAAATGCAAACTTCTCTCTTTGGAATTTAAAGCTTTTTGCAATCTGGATCCAGCCTACCTTTCCGAACTTATTACCTCTGTTCACACACTTAATTGTCCAACCACACTGGCTTACTTTCTGTTTCATCTTCATCCTGTGCCTCCATACCTCAGTGTATGCCCTTTTCACGCTACTTCTAGAATCCCTAGTTTCCATCACTTTGGTTTGGTCACCATCTTCTACATGAGACCTTTCCTGGTATCTGCAACTGGTAGTACCTTTTTCCCCTCCTCTTACCTATCCCTAAATTATACATACTTTGTGTTTGTCTGTTAGAGTGTAAATAAACCCTTTCAGGGCAGAAATGATATCTCTGTATCCCTAACCCCAAGCAATGTTTCTAATATACAATATGTATTAATGAATGCATGTTGGGGAAGGTCTATCTTGTACGGAATAAAGGGCTTAATATGTGTTTAATGAATAAATCCTAATTGGGACTCTTGCTGAGCTCTTTGGGAGCATTCTGTTTAAGGAATCCTTTGGAAAAATTAAGGAGAAGATTGTGTCAGCGTGCTAAGTTTGCTTGTCATTCTGCTTCAAATTGAATTCATCCTATCCATTTCAGTTTATTGGACTGTTAGGGCAGTGGAGTGTTGAGCATTGATAAATGGTGGTTTAAAAAAGGAACCCAGGAAGAGATCTCCTTTTTTGATCACTTCTTCCCCTTTGTGTATGAGGAAAATCTGCTAACCATAAAGTATGATCCCCATACTTCCAAAAAAAGAAAGGTCAAAATAAATTATTTAAACTAATTATCTCTGTCACATTTTATTCTTCTCTGTTGAGACAGTAAATAGTTTGTGACTCTAATGTGGTCTTTGTTACATATTGCAGGTACTTGGATCTTTCAGAATGGGTGAACCTCAGCAAGTGAGTGCACTCCCTCCACCACCAATGCAATACATCAAGGAATATACAGATGAAAATATCCGGAAAGGTCTAGCTCCTAAGCCTCCACCTCCAATAAAGGACAGTTATATGATGTTTGGCAATCAATTCCAGTGTGATGACCTTATCATTCGCCCTTTAGAAAGTCAGGGCATTGAACGACTTCACCCTATGCAATTTGATCATAAGAAAGAACTAAGAAAACTCAATATGTCTATCCTTATTAACTTTTTAGATCTTCTAGATATCTTGATTAGGAGTCCTGGAAGCATAAAACGAGAGGAAAAACTGGAAGACCTGAAGCTACTTTTTGTCCATGTGCATCATCTTATAAATGAATATCGACCCCATCAAGCAAGGGAGACCCTGAGAGTCATGATGGAGGTACAGAAAAGACAGCGCCTTGAAACAGCTGAAAGGTTTCAAAAGCACTTGGAAAGAGTTATTGAAATGATCCAGAATTGCCTGGCTTCTTTACCTGATGATTTGCCACATACAGAAGGAGGAATGAGGGTAAAAACTGAGCCAATGGATATTGATGACAACAAAAATTGTACTGGGCAAAATGAACAGCGAGAAAATTCTGGTCAAAGAAGAGACCAGATTATAGAGAAAGATGCTGCTTTGTGTATCTTAATTGATGAAATGAATGAAAGGCCATAAAGTCTTTTAAAAATTTGTTGTACAAACTTTTGGGGGATGGGGTGGGGTTACGTAGCCAAAAACTGTATGACTTTGTCTTGCTTGATACTTTTGAAACTTGTATAGAAATATAAATTTGCCTGATCATGTCGTTATGCAAGGTGGAATTTTTTTTTTTTTTAACAGAAGTTCTTAACTACAGGTGAATGACACAAGTGAACTGTTGCCTGATGATTTGAGCTGAATCCACAGATTCACTCCTTTTTAAAAATAGGGTACAGTTGGCACTTTGCTGAAGGGAACTAAATACATCTAAGTTGGGTTGCAAACAGTTTTCTTAATTTCATTTCATCTTTAGTTTGTTTTTCTTGGTTCTGCACAAATGAGGTTATATTTTGAGCTGCAGAAAATGTCCCATAGTATTAGAGTTTAACATTTAAATAATTTTACAGTGAGTTTAATCATAATCTGCGTAAAGTTTTTTTGAAGTTATTTTAGTTTGTATTCCTAAAAATCTAATCATTAAAGTATCATAAAACAAATATTTATTTTAAAAGTGCACAATTTGGAATAACTTTCCCAAGAAATAAAAAAAAAAAACTTGAATGGATTGAATTCAGACCCCCACTTTTCCCTCTTTTGAGTCTTTTTTGTGAGTCAGATTCATGATTTGAGGGAATTTTGAGTTCTGTTATCTCTATGAACCTAGAAATAGCTGTTATAATATTACTTTGTGAATATAAAACCACTGAAATCCATTAGTATAATAATGAATACTTAAACTCAAATGTGTTTGTGGATGACTGGGATGCTAATCTAGAAACATTTTAACTGAGTTTTAATTTTTACTTTTTTGTGGTGAAATCAAGTTTTATCTCTTCTTAAAGTCAAATCACAAAGTAGTAGGCACACCAGAAGAAAAGTAAGAATTTGTAAATTGCAGTATTAGCTCCTGGATACTGGATGCATTTCAACTTCTCCGAAAAAGTAAAATTAAGAAGACCTCTTTTCCCTTCTCTTATTTCAACTCCTACAGTCCCACATGGGGAGGAGGAAGAGACTCTCCAATACCTAGGGACCAAATTTAGGACTCAGATGGCTTGGGAAGGAAGGACTGATCCAGGGCTGGGGTAAGATGATGTTAGCTTGGAAGGAGTTTGTAGATGAGAGGTGGCTCAGGAGGCTTGTAGCTGAAATGATTTTGGTCACCCCCGTCAGGACTAGACAGGGCTTCCACACCATCTGAGTAAGATGGAATAGAATGAAGATTGAAGTCTGAAATCAAGCAGTGCATCCGCAGAGAGAAATAATGTCCCCTGTAGGAACCCAGGCATTACCTTGTTCCAATAGTGTTTATAGTAGTCCACTCAAGTCATTGTAGAGGATGAAAGCCAACACGAATGACTGGGCAGTGGGTCTCAGGAACCATGCCCTCCTCTTAGACATCTTTCCGTGCTACCATGTGCAAAGGGTTCTGAATACAGAGCACACAGCTCAGGTATGGGATTGAGACAAGATTGAAGGCACTGAGCCCTAGTGTCTGGAGTAGTGCCAAGAGAGGGAGGCAGGTCAACAGGAATCTCTCTATAAAAAGGTTGTGGGGCTGTATAAAAAGCTTAATCAGTATGTAGAAGTTGTGCAACCTGGGAGATGAGATCACTTGGAAGGACCTTAACTCTTAGAGACACACACATACATACACATGCTTTCCTATGCCTGTCCTCATCTGTAAAATGGAGGTAGTGGTGGTAAAGTTGTTAAATTGTTCCATTTGGCCTTAGTCAGAAGCAATGAGTATAATTTGTAAAGAGACTAAGGCTTGATATCAGAAAAAAAAAATTCTTAACAATTAAGAGTTGTCCCAAAGTGAGACGGTTTGCTTTGGGAGGCAGTAGGTAGCTTTCCAAGCTTTTTTTCTGCTCTTTCTTCTCATATCCAGTCAGTCATCAGGTCCAGTTGGCTGCAACTTTAACATATCCTAATCTGTTTCATACTCCCAATTTCCCCTGCCACTTCTCAAGCACAAGTCCACATTATTATCCAGCTGCTCAACTTCCTTTTGCTCCTGTCAGTCTTTCACACCTCTACCCTTTCCCCCTCCAGTGTCTCATAATCCTAGAATAATCTGGTCATATACTCCCCTCAGAAATCTTCAGTGACTCCCTATTTCCTCCCTAGTGAAGCTTAAATTCCCCTTTCTAATATTCAAAACCCTTCACATTATACTACTACCCTTTTCAGCCTCACCTGTTACTTCACTTCATGCACTGTATGCTCTAGCAGAGCTGGATTACCCCTTTGCCTCTCTGACCACAACATCTCTGATTTTCCCCAACTTCTCCTTGGTGCTTGGAATGTCAACAGTAACTTTCTCTTCCCCATCTCACACAGCACTTTGTTTTAAAAGTCTCTTGAACTTTTCATGTGATACTGGATTATTCCTAGCTCAGTAAACATATTTTCAAAAACTCAAATTCTTCTGTTTGGCATTTAAAACCTCTTCCTACTTATCCAGATTTCTTACACATTTCTCTCCATCTGCCCTGTGGTCCAGACATACTTTTCTGCTTGCTGTCTCACCTATGATGCTGCATCTTCCATCTGTCTTCTTTTTCACTGGTGGTCCCTAGCCTGGAATTCTCTGCCTCCTCATTTCTACCTCTAATTTCCCTTGCTTTCTTTATGACAGCTCAAAAAAATCACTCTAGGAGGCCTTCCCTGGAGGCTCTCAGTGCCTTTCCTTCTGCAAAGAATTGTTTGCTTTGTATGCACTCTGCACATTGTTGCAGTCAGGAGGGGCAGTGGATAGAATGCTGGACTTGAGTTTAAATGCTGTCTCAGACACTAGCTGGGTAACCCCAGTAAAGCCATGGAAACTCTCAGCCTCAGTTTCCCCAACTGTAAAATGGGGATGATTGCAATCCAAGTGTTATGTAAATGCTAACTATATTAATGCAATATGTCCATCTGTGTGTGTGTGTGTCTTCCTCATCAGAATGCAAATTCCTTGAGGATGAAGAGGTTGGCGTTTTCTTGCTGCCATTAGTACCTAGCCCAGTGCTGGGCACAAAGTAAGCACTTAATAAATGCTCATTGAACGTGTGGCCCCAAAAAAGAGATATGAGGAAAGGCCTTCCTGTGGTTTCCTGAGGAGGTAGTAGGTACACAGATGTGGAACACTGAATATATTTTAAGAGGTTTTTTGATTATATTGACCAACTCTTTTCGTCTTTTTTCTTTTGAAAATATTCTGTGTTATTTGGGATGACTCTCTGTCGAGGAAAGGGAGAAGGGATATAGCAGGAAATTGAAGCAATAGAAAAAACATATCCAGAATATTTTATTTTAAAAAATATTTGGTGATTGATTGAAATCATGCATAATAGGTATCTGTTGATTTATCACCACACTAACTTGTGAGCTCTCTCAAAGCAGAGATGATGTTTTTTATCTAAGTTACATATTGCTTTCAGTATTTAATTGTAATGGACAGAAATGTTCAGTGGTTGTGCTAACATTTATCTGATGCAACTTCTATTGCTATGCTAAATTCTATATAAAGCCAATATTAAAAATTTATCAGAGTGTTTCTGACACAGGGACAGCCACAGCAAAAATGCCAACCAGCATTACTTGGACTGTCTTAAAAATACCAAGCCCATTGTTGGCTAGGCTGTGGGACAACTGGTACTCTTTAACACATTTTTTATTTAATTGTGGCTTGTGTAAACATTTTGAAGAACAGTATTACAACATTTAATAAGAATTACAAAACTGTGCCTTTTGATCCAATGATTACATTTGTAGAGCTCTATTCCCCCAGATATAAAAAAGAAGTATATCCTAGGCATGGGAGAAAGTCTATGTAAAGGCATGAAATAGGAGATGGAGTATCATGTGTGGGAAACATCAAATTCATTTGGTGGGATCACATAATGTGTAAAGAGAAGTAATACATGATAAGAGTGGAAAGGTGGAGAAGAGACAGACTGTGGAATGGCTATAAATGTCTAACAGAGGAAATAAAAAATCAATGGAATTTCCTGAGCATGGGAGTGCCACGTGCTTTAGGAATACCTCTTTGAAAGCTACCTGGATGTGTGTTAGAGGTGAGGGTTGGGGAGAGACTTGAAGCAGGAAGACTAATTAAGATATAATTGAAATATCCTAGGTGAGAGGTGAGGACAGCCTAAGTAGAGAAAGGCAACTCGTGTGAGGAAGAGAGAAGCAGTTGGCAATTGATTGACTATGTGGGGCAATGGAGAATGAGGAATCAAGGATAATAATAATAGTGTTGATAATAATATAATACTTCATTTGATCCAATCACTGGACAATTCCAAGATAACATCTAAAAAGATGATAGTATCCTCAACAAAAATAAGAAAGTTCAGAAAAGGGGTGGATTTTGGGGGAAAGAAAATGACTTCTACTTTGGACTTGTTGAGTTTGAAATGCCTGTGGGACATCTAGTTCAAAACATCTAATAGGAAATTGCTGATCTGGGATTGGAGTTCAGGAGAGAGACTGGGGTTAAATATATAGATCTGGAAGTCACCATAGATATCCATAGACATGATCATTAAATTCATGGGATTTGAGAGGCAGAACTGCACAAAGTTATCAGCCAGGATCTCCTCCAGAGTCATCTGGAGTCCAGTGCTAGACCAGGGGTGGGGAACCTGCAGCCTTGAGGCTACATGTGACCCTCTCAGTCCTCAAATGTGGACTAAGTAATTCCTAAGAAGATTTGTTCTGTGAAGTTTGGATTTAATCAGAGGGCTGTACTTGAGGACTGAGAGGGAGGCATGTGGCCTCGAGGCCGCAGTTCCCCACCCCTGGTCTAGAATAAGTCAAAACTATTCCTACTCTCTATGAGATCTATCAGGATGAAACTCTCTCTCTCTCTCTCTCTCTCTCTCTCTCTCTCTCTCTCTCTCTCTCTCTCTCTCTCTCTCTTTCCCTCCCTCTCTTTCTCTCCTTCCCTCTTTCCCTCCCTCTTTTTTTATCTGTCTTTCTGTATGTATATAAGTATATATAATATATATGTATATATTACATATATAGATATATATATATAAACGTAAATATGTCACTAGCAGTTGGGGGGAATCAGGAAGAGTTTTGTTTGAGCTTACGTTATGAAGAAAGTAGGCATTTCTAAGAGGCAGGGGTGAGGACAGAGTATATTCTAAGCATGAGAGTATATTCTAAGCATGAGATATGACCATTATCTGACCACTGGACACAGGTGGCTCCAGAGGAGAAAGTGAAGTTGGTGACTTTGCGCAGCTCTCCTTTATTTAAATCCAATTGATTTGCAAGTCGCGGCATCAGCTTCCTGATGTCATGGTCCTCCTCAAGAACAAAGGACAAACCACAAGAAATGGTGTAATGTTGAACTGGTTAACTATAGACTCATATTTATATACACCCACATACATACATATATATACACATATATATATAATTGGTTATGTATATAATAACCATATATATAATATGGTTAACTATAGATATATATAGGAAAGAGAGGGAAGTCTAGTGGAATTTACATTGAGTATACTTTTAAGAAATAGAAATGATGTCAAACATAAAGTGGGGTGGTCCTTTTTATGATGTGTAATGGAATTACTTGGTCAAACCATATGATCAGTTTCTAAAATTCTTGTTGTAACTCCCATATTGCTCTCCAAACTGTTTGCACAGTTCAGGAATATCACCAAAAATTTATTAGAGTGCCTATTTTCCTATAACCTAACCAACAGGACTATCTTATCTACATTTATCCTTCTCTTTCCTCCCTCATCCATATTTCTGTTCTCTAAGAGCTCTAACTTCTGTGGGAACAGTGATCATTCTCTTTACCGCAGCACTTGCTCTGCATTGTCACTAGAACTAGCAAGGAAGGTAGGAAAGGACAGTCAAAGCTCATGTGCTTCCTGAGGGCAGGGGCTGGAATACAGAGCTTCTCAGAGTGCAACCTCTTCAGGAACCACCAGGGGGTGATCCAAGCTCATAGCTGCCAGCCTAAGTTCCTGTGAGCCTTCATAGATGTGGCTTCCAAGAATTTCCTGATCCCCTACCTTTCCTTGGTTTTGCTTAAGTTCCTTGTCCATATTATTAAATATATCCCTCAAATCAAAATTAAAGAAACGAAAACCTCATATTCCTTTTCCTACTGGATCTTTATCTCCTTGGCTTTTGTTGTCTCAAAAGGACTAGATAAATGGATAAAATATTGATTATGAGCTTACTAGGTATAAGACACTGTGCTGAGCTTGGGAATACAACTGCTCTCAAAAAAAGTCTCCTACCTTCAGGGAGTTTATATTCTAATAGAGGAATTCAACACATACAAGAGAACTGAAAAGAAGGGGGAAGGACCCACCTGGTGTGCCTAAGTCTGGTTTGGAGTGATCATGGCTGGCAACAGTACTTCCTCAAATAGATGTTCCAGGGGCAAGCTCACCAATCAGAGGTGGCTCATGGTTTAACACTGAAATTCCTGAGTGGCAGAGGCAGCCATTGCTAGAAAGCATCTGAACTTTCACCAAGGGAAAAGATACATCCAGAAGCTGTTTGAAGAGGAGGGCTATCGAGCATCCCTTGAGGCCCAAGTCACAAACTGGGAAGAGAATCATTTCATGTCACAGTTGTGATTTACTTTGACTTTGATTTCTGGCCAATTACCCAGTGACACTTGGACTTAGATAATCAATGGAATTGACACTGGAGGTTCCAAGGTCAGAAGCCACCTTGGTCTCCTCCCAAGGGACTCTGGCATGTCTTCTTGGTGTCCAAGTAGAAACTAAGGAGCTTCTAGTCCCTATGAGTTAGAGGAAGTTCCCTTTCTAAGAAGCAGAGTAACTACCATCCTGCTGTTCTCTGCTAACTCAGTGCCCATGATGCAGTTTAAAGATCTCTAATGTGTTTTCTTCTTCTGCTTTTTGGTGTATTTTCCATTAAGCTGACAACTCTTTGTATTTTAAATGTACCACCATAATGGAACATTAAAAGATCTTACATAACTTCTTTTTCAGATGATTAAGTTCCAGGTAATTCACTTCCCAGTCCCCTGCATTTCTACTCAAGTTCTGGAGTCAGGAAGATGAGTTCAAATCGGACCTGAGACACTGAGACACTGACTAGCTGTGTGACCCAGGGCAAGTCACTTAACCCTCTTTGCCTCAGTTTCCTCATCTGTAAAATGAGCTGGAGAGGGAAATAGCACACCACTCCAGTATCTTTGCCAAGAAAACCCCAAAAAAGGAACACAAAGAGTTGGACATGACTGAAAAATGACTAAAAACAACAGCTACCTAACTGGAAAAATAAAGGGGAAAATGTTGAAGGCCTGAAGCCTGCAAAGGATTACAGCTACCAAATGTTGTGTTCCAATTCAACAAATATTTAAGTCTTTACTATATACAAAACACCTTGCTAGATGCTGAAGGTAGAAAATGAATTTAATTCACACTAAAGTATTAATGAGGCTAGAGATCTTCTCAGATAAGAACACTGGAGTGTTTATGGGAATTAAGAGATTTGGTTTCTAGTCATACTAAAACCCAAAGGCAATATGAAACTGGGCAAAATCAATGATGATAAAGAATGCTACTCATTTCCTTACAGAGAGGTGAGATACTACAGATGCAGAATTAGATACACATTTTTAGAAACAGCCAATATAGGAATTTGTTTTACTTGCCTATATGTATTTGTTACAAGGATTTTCTTTTTCTTTTTGGGGAAGTAAGGGGGAGATGGGAAGGAGAGAAAACAAATCCTTATCAATGAAAAAAAATCAGTTATTCGAAGGATTTTGAAAAATTTGATATACTTCTTTAAAAATTGAGATACACCTTTTTTTATTCCCCCCAAACCTAGCCTAACTTGTTATAAACAAGGAGTTCAGCAACTTCTTTCTAAATGAACAGTTTAATCTTTTATACTTCCCTAGAGAATGTATACTTTTAAAAGAGGAAGTTGGGCAATGTAACACACAACCTAAAGATAAGAGTTTCCAAAGGTGCTATTTCAGGCTCTTTTGCATGTAGGGAAGGACATTATTTTTTCACGTGTTGGGGGGTGTTCAATTTATATGCCAGGGCTTTCTCTATTCTCTGTATATTCACTCCCTTGGTGAACTCATCAGTTCCCATTGGTTTGAGTATAAACTTTGTACAGAAATCTCCCAAATTGATATATTTAACTCTATCTCATGCCTTCTGCCCATTGGACATATCTGCCCCTGGATGATATATAGATAGGCATTTCAAAGTCAATGTGTCCAAAATAGAACTCATTCTATTTCCTTTCCTTCCAGATTTCCTTATCTCTGTTGAGGGCACCAACCTTGCTTCCATTCCACTCATCCAAGCTTGTGACCTTTGAGTATCTTGGACGTTTTTCCTCTCTTTCATACCCCTCACCACCCCAGCTCTTTTATCAAATCAGTTACCAAATCTTGTTGATTCTACATCTCTGATATCAAGTCCCTTTCTTTTGACTCACACAGTTGCAAGATCCTACAGGCCCATATTACTTTTCAGCTGTGTTATGGCAATATCCTTTTAATTCATCTGCTTGCTTCCAGTGTTTCCCATTTCCAATTCACCCTCTACACGGCACCACAGTCCTTATTTACTTGTTTGCTCAAGAAGATTCCTGGTTTCCTGTTACTTCTAGGATAAAATTCGGATTTCTTAGCCTGGCATTTCGGGCCCCCCACTCTTGCTTATACCTACCTCACCAGACTTTTTTTCACATTCCTTCTCTTCACACACTCTGTGTTCAGGCCACACTGACTCTCTTCTGAACTCAACCTGCCATCTTTAACCTCCCTGACTTTGCCTGGGTTGTCCTTCAGGGCTGGAATACGTTGCCTTTCTCAACACTCCTCAGAGACCCTAGCTACCTTCAAAGTGAAGCTCAGATTCTCCTGTCCTGATCCTTCCACCCCTAGAAATGTATCTGTATTCATTCTGCAGATAGTTTTCATGTTTACTTGCTGTTTTCATCCAGTAGAATATAAGTTCCTGAAAGGGGGTTAGAAGTAGAGGGGTGTTTATTTTTGTCTGTATCCCCTGGTGCCTAGTATAGTGTCTGATACGTAGTATGTGCTCAATAAATCCATGAAATGAATTGAACCTCTTTGAATCTGTTTTGCTATCTGTAAAGTGGAGATAATGAGCACCACTTCAGTTTTTATGAGGAAATGAATTTGTAAACCTTAGAGCCCTCAATTATAAAAATCTGAGTCATTACCAAAGGGTATCTATAGTATCAATGACTTATAGTCAATGACTTATAAGACATGGAGGAGACTAGTTTAACTGTGGACCATCCCTACATTTTTTTGTTACTATTAGCTTTAAATTTTGGTATAACATGTAGTGGTATCTTAGTGGAGGAATAGAGTACTGGGTTTTCAGTCTGGAAGACATCAGTTCAAAGCCTGCCCTTGACATTTGCTAGCTTATATGACCTAGACCAAGTCACCTAACTTTTATGTTCCTCAAGCAAACTCTCTGGGATTTATCTATTGGGTCTGAGTCACAGACTGTCATGATCCTGGAGAAAATACCAGGGACTTTGTGTATTATCGCGTAAATCAAAAGAAGTGACTGAGAGCTAGACCAGTTAAGTTATTACGGTTCTTTCCAAGTCCTGAGCCTTCCACAATATCACCTGCCAATAAAAGGATAACAGCAGCCCATGGAACTTCTCTTTTGCTGCTTGCAGCCTCGGGGATATTGCTTCTCTTAATTTCTTTTCTCCTTCTCCCACCTACGCTGGACTTGAGGAAGTGTCCGCGCTGCCACCTCCACTTCCTTCTGTCCTTTGTCCCCAAAACACGTACTTTTGCAGCTTGGCAAAGCCTTTTCATTTTTTACATTTCTATTTTTTTTTTAACCAGTCACCAATGTAAAAAAACCAAAATCAAAAAAGTATCTTAGGAAGATACGCAGGGAGTCCTTTCGCCGGCTTGCAGCATCTTCTGAGGGGCCCCATTTTCCAGGTGTCACACAGCTGACAACACAAGGAAATTGTACAAGATCCAGGTTGCCACCCAAGTCCTCCAACTGTGGAGTGAAGGAGGTGCTGGCTCAAGTCTTTGTAAAATCACCCTTGCACCTAACGGCCGTACAGGGAGTAGGTTCTGATAGCAAAGTGACACTTTGTGTCCGCGCTTACCTGGGTTACAGTGGGCAACGTAAAAGGCTGCCTTTTACAACGCCGCTTCGCGGGTAGACCCCCGTTGGATTTCAAGACCAACGCCTTTATCACTCGGCCATCGCAGCAAACTCATAGGAGGTTTCCTCGGCAGACAATTATCTGTCTCCGGTGTCAATTCTCTCAACGTGTCTTTTCATTCATCTTTTGTTTTTTCTTTTACTGCATAAAGAATATAATTATATATTTCTGCATGCCATAGATTGGAGATTTGAGTGAGTGTATGTGTGTGTGTGTGTGTGTGTGTGATACGCTGGATGCTCGTGAATTCCACCCCCCCAACAAGAATTGATTCAATCCTTTATCAGTTGCAGGCTCGGCGGCTCTTTGCTCATCTGTCACTGCACCTGGACTGGGTGGACAATTCTAACCGCCCTCCGCATTCCTCCTACTCGCTCTCCACTGACCCAAGGTCTGGTTCCCTGCCTAGGGTGGGAGTGGAGCGGTGCTGTGGTCTCCTCCGCACAGCCCTCCGCGATTCGT
This sequence comes from Bettongia penicillata ogilbyi, assembly GCA_023548195.1. NCBI lineage: Eukaryota > Metazoa > Chordata > Mammalia > Diprotodontia > Potoroidae > Bettongia > Bettongia penicillata. Next base: position 312,181 of record JAJHZJ010000278.1, read on the forward strand.
GAAACTCTCGCCTCATCTCCACTTTACGGAGGAGGAAACGAAGTCGGAGGTGAAGCCACTTGCCCAGGATCACACAGAGACTCCATAATACTAGCTAACACAAAGATAACTTTGATCTTCGCAAAGCGCCTTACAGATATAATAGCCGGGAGTGGATTTGAAACAGATGCTCTAGCTTCACATTAAATGAACTCGAAGTACTTTCAACTAGTATGATTTATTCAGTTTCCAGTATTAGTTACATTTTCAGTAATTTTATGACTTCTAGAACTTTCTTTTCCCCCTTCCCCCAATTTTCTCAAAATGTTGGGGTTTGAGGGGGCAGGAGGAAAAATCACAGGAGCTAAACGCTTTTTACAACTATAAGTGGTTGTTACATAAAACAATATATATATATATATATATATATAACAATATATAACTATATATATATATATAATTCCAGATGACTAATTGAACCTCAGATATATCATAGACATAGAAGAGATCACAAAGGTTTTTAAATTCATACCCTCTTGTTTTAACAAATGAGACAGAGTTTAAATAGCATGCCCGAGGTCGTGGGGTCATCCGCAGAAATCTTTATTCCTCCCCCAACACCCCCCTCCCCACCGTGTACTTAAGACACATTCAGACTGGCCCCTGAGAGGAGAAAATGTAGCTTTCTCCCTTCGTTGAAGAGATAGGGGAATCTTTGAGTGTGGAATATAGTGTCACATACTGTCAGATTCAGTGACCTGTGAGTTGATTTTGTTGAACTGCTTTTCTATCCTCTTGTTTTGAAGTTTTTGGAATTTTCATTTCATAAGTACATTATGAAAAATATACACAAGGCTTCTGCCAAAATGAGAAAACATAGACAAGATGTCAGTATCAACGCCTAGTCCCTCAACATTTACAAGGAGCTAGGGAAGCACATTATAGCATAACATAGTCTGCACACAGAACATGCAGTAAATTATAACGAGTCCCCTCAAATCTGCTCATGATCCCTTCAGCGCAAAGAAAGACCATTCCCCACACAACCCATAAATGGGAAAATCTTTGGAGTAGATGAAAAATTCCCAAGGGAATGAAATGGTTTGTCCTACAGCCATTAATACTACTAGTAGTACTAGGGAGGATACAGATTGTAAGTCAGTTAAACAGAAGTGTGGAATTTTGGGGGCTGGGAGGGGAAAAGGCAAGGAAAGCTCACACAACTATTAAGTGTCAAGCATCCAAGACTGGATTTGAACTCCTACCCTCCTGACTCCAGGACCAGTGTTCTATTCACTGGAGGAATTCTATTTCCTGGCTGCTCCAGAAGTGTAGAATTCTTTGCCAACTTTGTTGTTTGTGTTTCTCACTCTTTGTGACCCCTTTTGGGGTTTTCTTGGCAAAGACAGTGCAACACCTTGCCAGTTCCTTCTTCAGTTCACTTTACAAACGAGGAAATTTAATAAATGAGGAAACTGAGATAAACAAGATTAAGTGACTTAGTCAGGGTCATAACAGCTAGAGACAGACATTTGTCTGAGACTGGGATTTGAACTCAGGAAGATAACTCTTTCTGACTCTAGACACAGTGTTTTATCCACTGCACCAGCTAACAGTAATATAAGATAGTATCCTTGTAAGACTTTGCAGTCCACACACACTAAGAGCTGCCTTTTGCTTCTAAGCCAGCTCCTTTCATTCAAAATTGAGCCTTACTGGGGGCTTGACACTCCATACCCAAACCTGAACCTTCCCATCATCCCTATAGTATTTTATTACAAGTATTACCATGGTCAATTGCATCTTTAGTAGACTGTAGTTAATAGTGCCAGCCTCACTGTTTCCTTTCTTTGGGTTCCAGAGGTTCTGGGATTTCATATTTCTCTTGTAATTCTGCTTGATCTCAGTACTTCATCTCTCTCCCTTAGTTTCAAAGCTTCTAATTCTTGCTCAGATAGTCTAATAGATTGTCTATTGATATCTATGTTTTGCTTATGTATGTCTGAAAATTGTTGATGTCTAATTAAAACATCTTTGTTGAGAAATTGCCTTCTACAAAATGGCAAGCCCTTTTCTTCCGATCAGTCAGTTTTTATTCTTCCCTTTCAGTTCTTTTAATCTGTCCCACATCATTATCACCACTAAAAACAGAAACTAGACCACAACAGAGAGGATTTTCCTCTTCTCCATTTTTCACCAGCTCTGGGATAAGTTGCTGTCTTTCAGCCAAAGCTTTCTTCTTCTCAAAGAGAGCAAAACCAGCATCTGCTGCTGTGGATTCCCTTTTCTCTTCTTCCCTCAAGGAAATGATAGGCTGGAAGCTATTTTTGAAGTTTACTTTTTGTTTGTTTAAGCTCTTAGCCCAGCCATCCCTGTCTTTGCCAATCTGTCATGCTGTTTTGGCTCTTTTGTTTCTCTCTTTTCCCTCCCTTTCTTGGATGGGAGTTTGTGGCTGCACTACACATTCTGCTGCATGCATATAGGTCTCCTTCCCTTCAACTCAGTAGAGATACTAAAACAAAAGTTATCAATAAAAGTAAAATTGACTTGCTGGGAATTTCAAGCAATGATTGAAGACATTTACATAAGTACTTTAAAGGTTTAAAAAGTATTTTACAAACATTTTCTCAATTTGGTCTTTATAAATTTTGTGAGGTAGCATTGCAGATGTGTTCTTTAATACTCATTTTGCAGATGAAGAAGTTAAGGCTTAGAGAGGTTGCATATGCTAATTTAACTAGTACACTTAGGTAGTTAAATCTGAATCCTCATTTTATGTCCTCTTTGTTCTTTTTACTATACCATGGCTGCGTTTCCAGTCCATATTCCATGTTTTTTTGTCAGAAGTGTATCTTTACTTGATTTGAACTAAAAGTGGTCCATTTAACAAATCTCTTGCTCCTTGGTCCATAGGAACTGGGTTAGTAGTAGAGGCTTAATTATTTACCATGTACTTTAACCATGAATGATTTTGTTTGTTTGTTTGGGTAGACAGCCCAGGATACCGAATTAACTTTGAGCCAAAACTTCACCTTTTTCTTTCATCTCTTTCCCTTCTCCATTCCATTTCTCAATGATTTCTATTCTTTTTCAGTGATTCCGTGGTTTCCTGGAGCCAGTTCATACCAATTGTTAAATTTTCAATGTGAGCATTTTACACTTTGGAAATCAGTAAACTTTATAAATCAGGACATGATTGATTGTTTTTTTGATTTCCTAGATTTAAGAAGGTGATGGAGAAAATGTTAATATTGAAGATTAAACCTAAAAATGTATTGTGAGGGTATTCTTTTCACCAGGGAACTGGTGAACATTTACCAACATAGTCATGGACAGTGGAAAGAGCCCTAGACTTGGAATCAGAAGATGTGAATTTGAAACTTTGACCTTCAGTTTCCTCATCTCCTTAAAGTAAGTAATAAGCATTGTTTCACAACCTTCCTCATAGGATCATTGTGAGGGAAGTATTTTGTTTTGTTGTTTTAGTTTTACTCTGGATCTGTGATTACTTCAGTTTTAAGCATTGCTGCTGTGGAAATTCCCTTCTCTGATGTTGATCTATAATTCCTTTGAGATTCGCTGTCTTAAAGAGTTGACTGGGGACCCTAAAAAAAGTGATTTGTGTGTTGTCACACAGCCTGACATGTGTCAGGCTCAGGTCTTTGATTAGCTTTTACAAAGAAATATTTACCAAGAAAATATAGCATCCAACATCCCCCTTAAGCCAGGGCACACTCTTCCCTAGACCACTTGGACCATAAAAGGAAGGGGTTCAGACTTAAAGTAGCTGTTCTAATAGCCATGAAGGCTGAAGCAGGCGCTATGGAATGCTTAGAGCTTTGTCAGACATTGAAGTTGCCAGCATCATTCACTGCATCCTAGGTCGTCACCAGTCACGTTGACTCTTGTTTTGCCACTGAACTTCCATGACTCTGGAAGAGAGAGTAAGGATAACAATTTTGTGAAACTCTGCCTCACTTAAATTTAATTCATGTATAAGTCAAGATGTCACCCCATGGTGTCACTTCTCCTCTTTGAAAAATGAACAAGTTTTCAACAAACATTTCTCCCCTCCAAGTTAATTTCTAAATATGGCAGCATAGCTGATGGTAAGTGACTTCCTCTTGTAGGATCTGGTATCTTGGCTGTGGGATCAATCCATTTCTAGTCTATACTATGTTCTTTGAGACTATTTTGGTAGACTCCAAACTCTGGCATGGACCCTGGCTCCTGGACCTGTGGCAACTCTCTAGAACTTTCAAAACTCATTAAGGTTACAGCCCAGTGAATTCTATTTCCAATATTCCTTCACCTAAACCAGGAAAGAAGAAAAGAAAAAAGGTAGTCACAGTCAATCCAAGTAGGGAGAATAGGTCTTTTGTGACAAGGCCTCCCTATCCATAGGCTTATAGTAAGTAGTCCTTGCCTCCTCACTTGAATGCTGCCAGACAGGAAAGAGGCCCTCTCTTACTTCCCTGGCTGTATCTAATACCTATCCATGATACTTTTGGACATTGCTTAGAAGTTGCCAGTGTGTGATTTAAGTACACGTTTAAATTTCCTGTATTACCAGTTGATTTTCATGGTTTAAGATAGGTACCTGACTTTAATCATCCTGAAATAATAATTTCCCTATTTTATTCTCATAAAAACCTTGGAGGTCCTGTGTTGCTGGAGATTCAGAGCCATTAAAGAACCTGAGCTTCATTTGAAAAGTCTTGAATCAGAGACGGTAGAGGGCCTGCACTACTGGGACCTCAAACCACCAAAGACTGAGAACCAAGTGCATAGGACAACAGCTTCTGGGCATGCCTCATCCCACACCACCATGACATGAGAATCATAGGATCTTATATTTCAAGGTAGTAGATTCCCCTTATGGTTAACAAACTCTAACCTTTTTGTCCCCTCATCCAGTGATGGGGAACCTGTGGCCTTGAGACCACATGTGACCTTCTAGGTCCTTAGGTCTTTTGACTGTGTCCCAGTTTTACAGAACAAGTCCTTTTATTAAGGGAATCTGTTCTGTGAAGTTTGGAATCAGTCAAAGGACCACACTTGAGGACCCAGAAAACCACAGATTTTCTACCCCTGCTTCCTTCTAATGTTCAGTTGTGTGGCCTTTTTGTGACTTCATTTGGGAACTGGGTTCCCAAGGTTCCCCGGCATCCTGAACCACCTCAAGTTGGGAACTAGGGATTCTAAGAGTGGGCCTTGGCATTATAGCTATAGAGAGACAACCTGGGCAGAGGCAGAGACATAAGGGAGGGGACATTGTACATGAGGAACAACCAGAAGGCCAGTTTGACTGAATCATAGGGTGTGTGAAGGAGAGTGATGTCTAATAAGACTGGGAAAACAGATTGTGAAGGGCCTTAAATGCCGAGCAAAGGAGTTTGCATTTGATCCTCAAGGTTGCTACTGGAGTATATTAAGCAGAGGTATGTCATTGTCAGACCTTATACTTTGAGAATAACTCTTTTCCAAAAAATTTATTCCTGCCCCCCCCCAATTACATGTTATAGCACCAATGTGATATTCACAGCATGTCCTGTAGCCATGAGTATCCTGGTACAATTCCAAATCATGAAATACCACAGACTTTCCATACAGAAGACAGAACCAAAACATTTATTCAGTCACCAGAAAGTCAAATCCATCATAGCAACAAAAACATCCATCTACAATAACAATGCAAAGAACAACACCATCCCCAAGCCTTCCCCCTCCTAGGCTTCCCCCAAATCAATTCCATTTAACAAATCACAAGCAGGCCCTTTCACTCATGCTAGCCAGCTGCCTGCTTGCCTGCATCCTTCCTAGCTCTGACTGCTCTCATGACTCATTTCCTCTCAGCTTTGCTCTAGCTCTGCCTCTTCCTGTTCCACCCATTCAGCAAACTCCTTCCACCACAGGCTCCATGTGACTCAAGCTTCCATGTGACCCAGGCAGGGTCATGAATGTGAAAGGTCTCTCCATTTAAATTACCATTATGCATCTAAAAACAAATTTTAACATTTGTGTAGCTGTTTTCTAAAGTTTTGAGTTTCAAATTCTATCTCTTCTTCCCTTTTCTCTGCCCTCCCAGGAATAACTCTTTGGCATCTTTGTGAAAGATAGATTGGGAAGAGACTTAGGGCAGGGTGACCCATTCGGGGTCAATTGCAATAGAGTATGATTATTGGGAGAAAAAAGTCTCTCTATACTCTAACATAGTCAGTTCTTGGCTTAGGGTTACACATCTTTCCATCTACCTGACTCCATCTAAGCCAATTTTTCATCTTTATTGGGAAGTTCAGAAGTTCCCTATTCTCTTAATCTAACCCCCTTTACCTAGTCTCTCCTTGTTCTCTTCTCAGTTCTGCTCCTGTAGTTGACCATTTCATCTTTATTCTGTACTCTCCTTGGTTGCCTTCCTGCTCATGCCTTCCCACATTTCAACCCTGGAATACTCTCCACCACCTGCTTTTTCAACTTCTACTTTTGTGTGGCTGAAGTCAGCTGAATTCAATCACACAACTCTGGTCTAGGTCCAATAAAAATTCATTATTTTGTTTCATCTGGGTGCTCACAGATGCCCAGAAATGATTTGTTACTTTCCCAAGTAACTCCTTATCCCAGTTCCCATAACAATTGCTGAAAACCTCTTTTCTAATTCTCCTACATCACTTTCCATCTGGGTCAGAGGTTCCTAACCATTTTTGTATGTCACAGATTCCTTTGGCAGTCTTATGAAGTATGTGGACCCCTTCTCAGATTTATATGTATTATAAATATATATTATTTATATTGTAAATCTGTGTATGTACACAGATGTATATAAAATACACACACGTATATACCCATATGTATGTGTAGGTATCCATACACATATGTATATAGTAACAAATTGAAGGAAATCTTAAATTTAAATTATATGAATAAAGATAAAAATATAATTTCCCCCCTCATCCAAAGGCAAGAACCCCAGGTTCAGAAATCCTAATCTAAGCACATCTTAATTTCTATTTTATGAGAAAGAGAAAGTAAGCAGCAAGGACCTCTCTTTTCTTTTCTTTCTTTTTTGAAAATTAATTTATTTGTTTTCAATTTTCTACAATTACTTCTATAAGTCTTAGATTTCCTCCCTCTCCCTCTTCCCTTCCTCCCTGGGACAGCATCTTATATGGTTTCAACACACGCATTCTTATTAATCACATTTTCACATTAGTCATGTTGCATAGAAGAATCAAAACAAATGGGAGAAACCATAGGACCTCTCTTTTCTCAAAGCTCCCCTATATCATGCCCAGCTCTCTTTGCCTTTTCTTCCATTTTTGAAGAAGAGGTGGTCCTTCCCTTTGTCAAGACCAACCCTTTGATCCCATCCTCTCTGACGTCCTCTGGGAGTTTGCCCCATTGTTTATTCCTTTTCTCTTTTCTTATCTTCATTCTCTTCTTGCCTATTGACCCTTTCCTTGCTCCTTATAAATAGGCCTCATTCTTCTCCATCTTTGAAGTATCAATCTGTATCTCTTATTCCTTTCACAGCTAGATTTCTAGTAAGAGTTGTCTACACTTGCTACTTACAGCTCATCACTTCCCAGTCCAATACTCTCCATCACTTTCCAATCCAGTCCAACTCTTTCCATCACTTTCCACTTAACTCTACCACTCTACTGTAACTAACACATTGTCCAAAGGTACCATTGACTTTTTAGTGGGGGAAGGCATTGGACCTGTGGTTTTCTTGGTATAGTAAGCAAATACCGCTACAGTGAGCAAACTTCTACAAATGCAGGACAGCAACTTCTTTCCAATTTATAGTCTTAGAGATTTGCCTGGGCCTGAGAGGTTAAATGACTTATCTGGGATTTCAGAGCTAAAACTTGAACCTAGTTCTTCTAGACTCTATAGATGTCTCTCTAGCCACTATGTTTCTCCCAATTATTTTGTAATTATTAAATTGAGTGCCTTTTTCTTAGTCCTCGTTCTACTTGACCTCTTTACAACTTTTAATAGCCAGCCATTGTCTCCTCTGGATTACTTTCTCCTCCCTTTGCTTTCAAGACACTGCTCTTTCCTAGTTTTCCCTCCACCTTCTAACTTCTCCTTCTCTATCTCCTTTACTGGATCATTCTCTGTCTCCTAATTCTGCCTGTCCCACAAAGTTCTGTCTGGATCTTCTCTCTCTCTACACTTTTCTCTTTCAATAACTTCTATGGATTTAACTGATAAATCAATAAATATTTATTAAGTCCCTACTCTGTGCCAGCCACTGTACCAAACACTGAATATACAAATATGAAAGAAGAAATATAGTCCCTGATCTCAAGGAGGTTAATAAATTCAGCTACTAACACTACATAGAGAATTTTTAAATCTATATGATCAGGGACCCTGAATTCTAGGTCTGGAATATTGTTTTCAAGCTCATCATGGTTTGAACTCCTAGTTTTGGGGTTCTGGTGGAGACCACCACATTGGTACCTGAAGCTGAGAAAGATAAATGACAGAATAGAAACAGGCATCTCCCAGCTTATTTCTCTGAGCTGGGGTTAAAGAGAGGGAGAATAAGGGAAGGAAGTCCTTCCCCTCTATACTCTGCTGTGCATGTGTGTGTGCGCGCGTGCGTGTTATCTCTACATTCTATGCAGGAAAGAAAATAAACTAGAAAGAGATCGACTGTTTCAGTCTTGCCTGTTCCAAAGACAAGACAGATAATCCAAAGAGGTAGCTAATCAAAGGAGGCAACCATCACCCACATGGCAGAATACCTCCATGTTAGCCAATATGGGCACACTCCAAAGAGTAGGTACCATGAGGGTACCTACCATGACAATCTGGGCATGTTCCAAAGTCCCTCTTACACATTTCACTCTGTTTCAAATTTATTATCCCTTCTAGATAGGCACGGGTGCCTTTTTTTTTAAACAACAGTCCTTACCCCAAATTTGAACAGAAAGAGAATCCATACATTGACCAATCATGTTCCCAGTAAGTTAGAGCTGACCCATGAGATTATAAGCTCCTCAGGGACAGGGATTATCTTTTTGCTATTCTCTGTCTTCCCTGTGCCTAGCACGATTCTTGGCACATAACTGGTGCTTAATAAATGCATATTCACCAAGATTTCCAAAAAGCAAAGTCAAATGAATAGCAGAAAAGGGGGCCCATGGATGCCACCATATAGAGAAGTTAGATTAGCTTGGGGGTGTCAACGTTCACAATATGAAGCTGGTAACACTTCTGAGCATTTTCAACAACCTTTTAAAGAGGTATCAATGACTTTAATGAACACTAGAATGATCAGTTGTTGTCTTTAGTCATCCATTAATATTGAAAAGGAAAGTGCTCCTGCTCTTTGAACAGGTGGAAGGCTATGGGTGTGGAATATTGTATATACTATCTGACTTAACTGATGTTTTGGTTACTTTTGCTAAAGTGCTTTTTTTCTCTTTCTTTTGAATGGGTTAGTGTTAGGGCTATATTTAATGGATGAATTACTGGGCAATGAAGGGGATAGGATATATTAGGAAATGAAGGTAATATTAAAACAAAAGATGTCAATATGAAGTTTAAAAAGATGAACACATATTTGTTAGTGCAATTACATTTATAAACTCTTTCTACGACTCCAGTTTAGTTGTCATTCAAAACCACTGATTAATTCTCCACATGCTCCATCTTAGCACTTATTTCCCAAATGGGTCATTGCAAACTGCAATATAGAAGACCCACCAATGAGTGGCACTCTCATCTCTTTGCTGATCAAATTGAAAGAGTCAGAGCAAAAGCTAGAGGTAGGAATAGGTGATAAAACCAAAAGGTGCTTATTCTAGAGAATTTGCATGTGATGCATATCTATAGTTCCTCTGGGAAATGTCTTTTGTATACACTTCTTTATTTTCGAGAACAGGACATGACTACTTCATAGGAGATCCAGTTGTATGATGACTAATTTCCCCAACCAATAGGGAAGAAGGAAGAATGTCTCAGAAGGTCATGGTTAACAAGGCAATTTTCTTGGTCTCAGACATTAACATCTTTCAGGCTAAGCTCTGTGGTTCAGAGAACCAGGCTAGAGGGTGATGTTTTTCCCTCATTACAAAAGGAAAAGACATTTTAAAATACTTTGCATTTATATTACATTTATTTATCTATAGATATATCTATATATTTGTATTTACTTATCTGTGTACATGTTGTTTCCATGTTTAAAATGTAAGCTCCTTGAGGGTAGAGACTATTTTGTGGTTGTTTTTGTGTACCAAGCACCTAATATAGTTCCTAGTATATACTAGCAGTGTAATAAAATGCTTTTTGAATGATTGCACTTGTAGAACCTATAACAGATTGCTTACTGTCTTGGGGAGGGGGGGAAGGGAACGGAAAGAAGGAGAAAAATTTGGAATTCAAAATCTTATTTAAAAAAGAATATTGAAAACTATCTTTACATATAATTGGAAAAAATACTATTTAAAAGAGGAAAAAATACTTGTTGAGTTACATTGAAATGAATTTCTTAGGCTTCCCATTTTAAAGTGTCTCCATTGAGCCCAGAATTCCAAAATTAATAGACTGAATCAACTTTCAGTTCTCAGTTACGGCTCCTTGCTAAGAAAGTCAAGCATTTATTGAATAGTTTTATTTTTTCCTTCTTTTCCCCATTGCCTATCAGGGTAGAGAAATCCCTACAAGAAAGTCAAGAGTTATTCAAAGAAGATATTTGAAGATTAAGATCTAGAAATTGAAAGGAATCCTAGAGGTCATTAAGCCCTACCCCTGCCTTTTACAAGTGAGGAAACTGAGGCCCACAGAGTTATGGCAGTGGGATATAGGAGAAAAAGCACTGAACTTTATGAAAGAATGAGTGACTAGACCTAGGTCTTTGGATTCTAACTAGCAATGAAACACTACACAAATCTACTTCTCTTTTTAGGTTTCAATTTTCTCCTGTAAAATGCTATTAATTATAATGTAGCTAATTATATTTGCCTTATTTGTGCCATCTGATTCCTAGTTAATGGAACTTTCAGCTGGAGGGGAACTTAGAAATAATCTGACCGAAACTCCTTATTCTACAGATCAGGAAAATAAAATGTAAGAGAAGTTAAGTTAATTGTCCAAAGTTAGAAGATGAGATTGAAACCCAAAGCTTCTGACTCCAAATCCAATGTTCTTGAGAAAATATCTTAGAAACTGCAGAGTTCTATAGAGATATGAGTTATTTATTATTATTAGTTTGTGGCAGATCTCAGGCTATGGTCCAGATTTCTTGACTCCCCAATGAAGTAGTGCTCTTTCTACTACTATGCTAAGAGGCCCACTGCTAGGTCATTGGGTTAGACTCTTCAGAGGCTTTTGAGGACTCAGTGTGCAGTGATTCTTCCATCAAAATTGCTACTCTATGTCCTGAGTGTCACTAAACATGTCTCTGATTAGTCTCTAGGTTAAAACACTGTTTGACAACCATGATCCAAGATTATCTGGATAGGCTAGACTAGTGGGATGAATCTAACAAAGTGACACAATGAAAATAAATGGAAAGCTTTACATCCGAGTTCTGGTATAGACTTCTCAAGTAGAAAATGCAGAAGACATGGTTAGATTTATCTGAAAAAAAAATGTGGGGGTTTTAATGGACTACAAGCTTATCATGAATCAACAATATGATACACTCCCAAGAAATTAGTTTAACCATAAATTGCGTTGAGAAAGGCACAACTTACAGGAATGAGGAGGTGATGGATCTAGACTTGGCTCTGGTCAATAAGCATTTATTATCTGGTAAGACTTGTATGACTTGCATTGTAAAGAAAAGCAACTTTGAAAGACTTGAAAACTTTGATTAGCCCAATGACCAAACATAATTTGATTAGCCCAATGACCAAGGATGAAGAATGCTACTTACTTCTTGACAGAGAGGTGGCAGTCTCAAGATGCAGAAAGATGTATGCACTTTTGGATATGGTCAATGTGAAGATTTGTTTTGCTTGACTATGCATGTTTATTATCAAGCTTTTCTTTTTTCCCCCAATGAGAGGGAAAGAAGAATTGATTTTTGTTCATTGAAAAAAAAAAGAAAATAAATATTTGTTGAATACAAGAATAAAAAGAAAGTAAAAAAGAATCAAAATAAATTCATACTATGGGCCAGTCGCTGCCAGGGGCTGGAAACACAAGGTAAAATATCCCCATGCCCTCAAGGACCTTGCGTATATACTGTACACATTTATGACTCTGCTGTTTGTTTTGCTTCTGGTTCCCTTTGGTACTAAGTTAGTGATGAGGAAGTTAGAGTTTATCAGTTACTTTATTCTGCCTCTCCCTATTCCCCTTCCTCACCCCCTTTCACCCTCTTCAGTCACTGGGGCTCCCACTTCTCCCCATGCTTCTTGTTCCCACCCAAGTCAACCTCTTCCTTTTCAGGGTGGAGAGGGCTAAAGCCACCAAAAGGAGGGTATGGCTGCAGACCAAAATGTCCACGTCTGTATTAGTCTATTTCCTGACTTTTGCAGCCTCTGAAAAAAGGGATTTAAATAGCAATGGGTATTTATAAGACATTAAAAATTAGACACAAGATGACCTTGAAAGGGAATGTATTAATCAGTTGGGGAAACCAGAAAAAGTCTCCTGCATAATGTGGCACTTGAACTAATTCTTTTTTTTTTAAAACACAAAAGAAAATGATCTGCTTCATTCTGCAATCCAATTCTATAGTTCTTTCTCTAGATGTGGAAATTTTTTAGGTCCCTACATTGCTGTGAAGGACCAAGTCTACCAGAAAAATTCCTCATACACTGTGGTTGTTGCTATATACAAAGTTCTCTTGGTTCTGCTCCTTTCACTCAGCATCAGTTCATATAAGTCCTTCCAGGCCTCTCCAAAGTCTTCCTGCTCATCTTTTCTCATAGCACAACAGAATTCCATTACATTCATATGCCACAACTTGTTCAGGCATTCCCCAATTGATGGGCATCCCCTTGATTTCCAGTTTTTGGCCACCACAAAGAGAGCTGCTGTAAATATTTTTGTACATATGGAACCCTTTCCCATTTTTATGATCTCTTTGGGATACAGTCCTAAAAGCAGTATTGCTAGGTCAAAGATATGCACATTTTTGCAGCCCTTTGGGCGTAGTTCCAAATTGCTCTCCAGAATGGTTGGATCAGCTCACAGCTCCACCAGCAACAAATACTTGAACTAATTCTTGAAGGAAACCAGTGTCTCGCTGTATAATATTTTGCTCAGGTCGAGACACCTTTTTCAAAATATACTGACATTGATAAAGAAGGTGGAGAACATACAGAGAGCAAACAAAATAGTGAAACAACTCTGGTTTCTGTTCTATGGAGAGAAGTTGAAAGAAATGAGATTATATAGCTTGGAGAAGAGAAGACTGGGGGTGGGGAAGAGGAGGAAGAACAATCACTGGCTTCCATCAGTTGACAGACTATTATGCGGAAGAGGAAGTAGACTTGTATTGTTTGGCCCCAGAGCATAGAATTAGTAATGGGTGGAAGTCATGAAGTGGTCATTTTAGGCCTGATGTCAGATAAACAAAGAAACATTTAAGAGTTAGAATCTGGGAATGTGGATAAGGTAAAAAAAAAATTATATATATTATATATATATATATATACACATACATCTATATATGTATACATAAATACACATATATGTGTGTTTCAAAACATTATCCCATCTCAGACACTATACCTATGAGACTTTACGACCCTGGGCAAGTCACTTAAACTCAGTCTCCTCATTTGTAAAATAGGAGTGTTGGAACAGATGTTCTCAGAGGTCTCTTCTAGTTCTATCTTTAAGTACTTATGTTTCCCCACACAAATGAAATAGATTCTCTCAGGAGACAGTGCCCCCTCCTCACTTTCTTCCACCCATTGCAGCCCTCAAGCAGAGCCTGGATGACCATTTGTAGAAAGTATTAAAGTGAGAATTCCTGTTCTGGTTCTGATCAGTCAAAAACATTTACTAAGTCCTTACTATGAACCGGACACTGTATGAAATTCTGAGAATATGATGAAAGGAAAAAAAACCCCAAGAATGCTACTTTAAGGAGCTCACTTTTCGGTAGGACAATTGATGGGGGAGTCTTCATGCAAACAATCATGTAGCTAAGATCTATTTGGTGTAAATGGGAGGTAAGCTCAGGGGAAAGGTAGTGGGAGTGAGAAGAATGGGAAAGACTTCTTGCAGAAGGTGGGGCTGAAGGAAGCCAGGAAAATCAGGAGGCAGAGATGAGCAAGGAGAACTTTCTGAGGCTCCAGTGCACAGTTTGTAAAAAGGCACAAGACAGAGAGATTGAGTTTTATGTTCAAGGAACAAAAAGGAGGCCAGTGTTGCTGGATCCTATGATCCATGTACTGGAGAGAAGCAAAGTGTAAGAAGACTGGAAAGGAAAGAAGGGCCCAGGCTGTGAGGGGCTTTAAAGGTCAGAGGACTGGACTCTCCACCCTCCACTCTGAAGTGCGTGATTCCATGATACAGTCTGCTTGTTTGTTAGGGAAAGGTGGGGGTTAGAGCAACAGCTAAATGTGTGGTAAGAAAGGGAGGTGAAGCCCACATATAAAAGCTGAGGCTTAGTAATGGGGTGCACATAGTGGTTCAGGTTTCAGCATCATATCCTTGGTTTTTAAACTAAAACTGACTTTGCAAGTAGGCATTGAGTTGCAAAGGATAGAGCAACGTCAGATGACATTGGTCTAAGGGACATGGGGTTTGAATGCGTGTATGTGGTTAATATTCATCTGAATTAGTGATGTCATCCCTTGAAGCAGGTTTACCTTATCATTTCCTTTCTAGGTTGCTCCCAGCTGCTAGTGCAAACCTACCTTGTTCTCTCTCTCTCCATATATATGAGTACATATACAAATGTATATATACGTAGATACACAAAATATATTATATGTGCACATATATACAAAATATACTATCAAGACCATATACACACATATTATATGTGTATATATGTATTGTTGCTGGGTTTGTCCTTCGTTCTCAAAGAGGACCATGACATCAAGATGATGATGTGACTTGAACTTGACTTTGATTTGAGTGAGGGAGGGCTGTGCAAGGTCACCAGCCCCACTTTCTTCTTCTGAGTCTTCTGGGTCCAGTGGCCTGATATTCATCAGGACAACTGGAGATGGCCCAAGATGCAATGTGAGACCCTTTCAGGCTAAGGTTTTATCACATTCTCACTTTGAGTGAGATACACCCATTCAGTGAACAGGCTTCTTTAAGTAGTTACTCAAGGGATGGCCCCTTTAATAAAAAAAAAAAATGAAACTGGGAGGGGAAGGACCTCAGGGTTCCTGGGTAAAAGAGAAACAAGTATATATACTTCATATATGTATATTTATTGACTATATATAAAATATATGTAAATATATATACATATATATATGGGTGCCTATGTACCAAGACTATACATACATATATTATTTGTATAATTTGTATAAGACTATATATGAGTGCATGTATATGTATATATTTATCTATAGCTATATGTCTACATATAGATATATATCATCTAGGTGGTACAGTGGAGAGAGCACTAGACTTGGAGTCAGGAAGGCTCATCTCCCTGAGTTCCAATCCAGACTCAGATACTTAGTGGCTCCGTGACTCAGGCAAGTCACTTAACCCTGTTTGACTCAGTTTTCTCATCTGTAAAATGAGTTGGAAGAGGAAATGGTAAACCACTCCAGTATCTTTGCCAAGAAAACCCCAAACAGAATCCTGGAGCCAGACCAACTGAAACAACTCAACAATGACAACACACACGCACACACACACACACACACACATATATATGTAACATAGTCTTGCTGATATGAGTACATACTTTCTCCCCTGTTTGAATGTGAACTTGTGGGCAGGCATTTGTTTCACCTTTGTCTTTGCATCCCCTCCAACTAGTAGATTATGCCTAGCATAATAGCGTCTGTTACATAGATGTTATTGCTATGTTAGCATAACAATAATTGTTAATGCTTAATAAATACTTGTGGATTAGTTGATTGATATTCCAGTGTGTTTGTAGGGAAAGAACTCTGGAATGGGTTGAGGGGACCAGGGTTGTACTCTCAACTTCACTAGTGACTTTCTGTAGAGATCTCAAAACCCCTCTAAATCTTTCCCCATTCTCCCCTCCTTTGTTCTAGTCTTTGAGGATGAACAAGAGGAGTTTTAGAGCCCAGAAATATGTCCATTACTTCCTCCAGCTTTAAAAATAAAACAAAACAAACAACTTTACTTGGTCCTGCCATCCTCTTAAATTATCATATTGCATTTCTCTTCTTTTTCATTGCCAACTCCTAGAAAGAGTCTTCTATACTTGGTACTTCCATTTCCTCACCACCCACTTACTTTTCATCTGTTGCAATATGACTTTCAGGCTCACCACTCTACCAAAAGCCATCTCTTAAAGGTTACCAATGTTCTAACTGCTAAAGGTTAGGCATTTTCTCGGTCTTCACTCTCCTTAAATTTCTGTAACTTTTGATATTTTGACTACCTCTTCCTCCTGGACGTCCTTTCCATCTCCACCCTCCTTGGCATCTGTGATAACCTTTTTCCTGGTTTTCCTCCAAACTGTCTCATCACCTCTCTTTAGTCCGTTTTTGCTGGATCCATATTTCATCCTTTAAGCATAGCCCGAAAGCTCTGTCCAGGGCACTTTCCTCTTCATCCTCTATACTAGTCTTTCTTGTTGATGTCATATCTTTCATGGGTTTGATTATCATTTTATATGCATGACTTAAAAATTCTTATATTCAGCCCTAATAGCTCTCTTGAACTCTAGTTCCAAATTGCCTGATAGACAATTCTATTTGAACGGTCTGTTAGCATTTCAAACTCAACATGTCCAAAACAGAACTCAGGTAGCATGTCATCCTTTCCCCCTCCCCCTTTGCCTATTCAACAAGCTCCATATGACTGCAATGGAAGACTGTTGCATTCTAAGAACGATGAGCTCGATGATCTTAGAAAGGTATGGATAGGTTTCCATGAAATAATTAATAGTGAAGTGAGCAGATGCAGGAGAACATTGTATACAGTGACAGCAATATTGTTTTAAGAACAATTTTGAATGATTAAGTCATTTTGATGATTATAAATACCCAAATTAGCTGCAAAGGACATATGAAGGAAGATACTATCTGTATCCAGAGAAAGAACTGATAAATAGAAGTATGTTTAAAATGATTACACACACACACACACAAACACACACACACACACACTTGTTTCTAATGCTAACCATCTTTACATTGGGGTGGGAGGGAAGAAAAAAATAGCTTTCCATAACTTTGTTATATATTTAAAAGCAATATCAAGTTCTATGTAATAGATTTGCAGCTGCATGTGCAGTCATCTTTTTAAAAAATTATACTGTTATGGAAATACTTATTTTATTCCATAATTTTAAAATAAAATAAATGAAAAAAAATATTCCAGTGGTTCTCTATCACTTCCTAGATCAAATATGAAATTCTCAGATATTCAAAGCCATTTCATAATCTGAAAAGGGGTGCCCCACCAGTCATACTGTTAAGGGTACCATTCCTGATCAATCAGGTTGTTAACTAGAGAGTTATCCTAAACTCTTTCCTTTTTCTCATCTTTCAGGTCCAATCAAATGCTAAGCTATTCTTCTTATTCTCCTTCTACAACATACCTGATATCTTCTTTCTACTTGTGCAATCCGTCCCCATCACAGAATTAAAGAATTCTGGAGTTGGAAGTCTTCAGTGGCCATCGATTCCAACCCACAACTCAAAAATAATCTCCACTATAATATACCTGAGAAATCATCATCTGTCCTATTCTTGAAGACCTTCAAGGAAAGAAAGCCCACTCTCTCCCATTACACTTTTGGAGAATTCAAATTCTTAGCAAAAATTTTTTTTTGATATCAAATCTAAATCTGCCTCTTTATAACTCCCATCCATTTTTCCTTTCCTATCATCTGGGTTTAAGCATGAAAGATAACCTTTCAAATGATTGAAAACACCTATCATACATATCTCATCTGAGTCTGCTCTAAGATAAGCATCCCCAGTTCCTTGAACTGAAATGAATGTTTCATTTTTTAAAGCCTTAATCACTGAGTGGGCACAGCCTCAGTCAAACTGAGACCTGTTAAAGACCTGAGCTTGAACAAGCCAAGGACTCCTGCTGCATCCTGGGCCATCTTCAATTGTCCCGATCCATAAGTGGTCACTGGACCAAGAAGTCTCTCTGTTGTCAGTTATCATTGTATCACCTCCTCCCCACCAAGAAATGGTACTGTCTCTTCTTTGATATGACAGAAAAATCAAAGCAATCTTAAAAATACCCCCAAATTTTGTATTGTCCTTACTTTCCTTCAGTCTCAGATAATCTTATTGCCTTTATTATCTACCCTCACTTTTACTTGTACAAATGTAATTTAGTTGGTGCTCTCTGGGTATTCATATCTGTCTCTTCAGATAATTTCAGTTCTTCCTCTTCATTGGAATAATGTCCCTTTTGTATCTTTAGAACTTCATTCTTGAGAGTTCCCCCTCCTTCCTGAGTTGTCTTGTCCAATAGAGCTTTAAAGTTATGGAATCCTATTTATCTTACTTCTGAACCCTTGAAATCTGCTGTCACAAACCCTTCATTGTTATTTTATCCTTTTAACCTGGAGTAAGTAGAGACATTCTTTTTTTTTCTCTTTATTTTCTCATCTTGGAGGTATGGTGCCATCTCTAGTCATCCTTATCTATATCTTGCCACTGGACCCAGATGGCTCTGGAGGAGAAAGTGAGGCTGTTGACTTTGCACAGTCCTCCCTCACTTAAATGCAACACTTTCAAGTTATGGCATCACCTTTATGATGTCATGGTGCTCTTCAAGAATGAAGGACAAACAGCATCTAGGAGGTGACCAGTCTTCATTTAGAAAGACATAGAAATCACATGGTAAAACTATAAACATGATTTCCAAGCAAGTCAGTGAAATATATCTCTGGCTTTTCCTTCTGATTAAGGATTCTGAGCCTTGCTATTTGAACTATTTGAGGATGCTTATACCATCTCCTGCTTAAGATCTTTTCAATATTTTAACATTGATGGCCATTCCCAACTTCATTTCTTTTGTCTCAGTAGCAATTTCCTTAAATTCCTGCCTTCAATGAACTTATGGTAAAGTAGAAGTGAGATATAAGTACAACAATAATAATACAAAGAATGGATCCGAACAATATGCTGTGAGTTTGCTATGTACCTGGCACACAGTAACTGCAAATAAACACTTATGGAGTGAATGTGGATTGGATGCAGGAGAGAAAGATGGCATAGATTAAGGGGGGGACCAGGAAAGACATCATAAAAGAAGGAATATTTGAGCTGCTTCTTATGGATGGATAGAATTTCAACAGGTAGAGATAAAGAGGGAAAAAAATTTAAAACCTAAGCAATAGAGAGATCAAAGGTAAAGGTATAGTGGGGGTGGGGTGGGATGTGGAGCCACAGAACATCTGAGGGGATTCTGAGTAGTCTACTTTGTCTGGAATAAAGACAAATGTTATGTGGAAAGGCTAAAGGCAGATTGCGGAAGGCCTTGAATATCAAACTAAGAAGTCTGGATTTTTAAATGTAGGCTGTGAGAAATTACTGAAGGTTCCCTTCCCTTCCCTTCCCTTCCCTTCCCTTCCCTTCCCTTCCCTTCCCTTCCCTTCCCTTCCCTTCCCTTCCCTTCCCTTCCCTTCCCTTCCCTTCCCTTCCCTTCCCTTCCCTTCCCTTCCCTTCCCTTCCCTTCCCTTCCCTTCCCTTCCCTTCCCTTCCTTTTCCTGTGGAGTTATGTGATTGCACCTGTGCATTAGGAAGGACTGAAGTAGAGGAAAATGGAGGTAAGGAGATCTGGAGGATGACTGTTGAAACAATACAAGTGAATGATAATGAGAACCTGAATTAGTGGGGATGGAAAAGGGAGAGCAGAGGCAGAATCGATAGAACTGGGGGAATTGATGAGGGATTAGAGTGCTGGGCACAAGTAAGAAGTCAATAATGACCAAAGGTTTCAAGTGTCAGAAGTTCCTTTTTCTCTTTGCGGCTGGTATGTGAAACTGTTGCCTTCATAGGCGTGTATAGCCTGAGATGTGATTAAGGAGATGAGTAACAGTTTCTGAGGTTTCCTTTTCGCTGTCAGCCCTCATTTTAGGCTCCCAGCTCTGAGGCGATGCTATGTTAAGCTAGAATGTTCCCATGAAAAGCATAGGGTTTCATAGGTTCTCTGAGAGCAGAGAGCAGACAAGGAAATAGAAGTGGAACTAGGAAGTTTAACTATGGCTACACTAAGCCTACTCTTCCATTAGTGATTTCAACTGGTGCCATGTTGTTCCAACTCTTCATTTTTGTTCTTATGTTGTGGCCAGCTGGTAAGTAGATGATTTAAATGGTTCTCCATGAGAAGGGCACTGTGAGAAGGGTGTGGCAGAGGCAGATGGGATATTTGGTATATGTGAGTGCTATTTTAAAATTAGTTTGCAGAGGGAAGCTTTGTTCTACCTTGTCTCCTGTGTGGAGATATCCGGTAGCTTAGGTGCAAATATGGGAGAAAGATAGCTTAGCCATTTTCCTGGGTGTTGATTTTTTCCTTTTCTAGTTTTCCTCTGGAGATATAACAAAGTTTATTATGGCAAGTTGTTTTTGTTCAATGGTTTCTGACTCAATGTGACCATATGTCCATAGGGTTTTCTTGGCAAAGATATTGAAATGATTTGCCATTTTGTTTTCCAGGGTGTCCCCTTTTTTTCAGACAAGGAACTGAGACAAATAGGGGTTAAGTGACTTGCTCAGGGTTTTTTGTTTTTTTCACATGTTCGTCTTTTGTTGCCAAAGAAGACCATACCATTAGAGAAATAATGACATGACTTACACTTGACTTTGTTTTGAGTGAGGGAGGGCTGGTCACACAGCTAGTAAGTGTCTGAGGCTGGATTTGAATTCCGATCTTCCTGGTTCTAGACTTGGTGTTCCATCCATTGCACCACCTAACTGCCCCTAGGTAGATAGTCAACCTCAAAACAGGATGAATGATTTGATAACTTCAGTGAACCAGTTGAAGAATTATTTTTCTGTCATATGCTTTGCTTTAATAAAACTTGCCTACCCCTGTTCCTTCTGTTGCCTTCTGTTGTAAATAAATTCTTTATTTTTTTCTTTTTCAATCTCTACCTGCAGAGTCCTCAGTAGATACCTACACAGCAGTGGTAGGTCAAACTGTCCTTTTGCCATGTTCCTATGTGGTTAATCCAGAAACTGAAACTGTGCCCATGTGCTGGGGTAGAGGGAGCTGCCCTTTAAATCAATGTTATGAAGAATTTCTCAGGACTGATGGATGGAGAGTGACATTTCAGAAGAAAAAGAGATACCAATTAAAGGGTGATCTTGTTCAAGGGAACGTGTCCCTAACAATTGAGAATGTGAGAGAAGCAGACAGTGGGACTTATTGCTGTAGGATACAATTCAAAGGTCCTTTTAATGACCAAAAAACATCTCTCAAATTAGTGGTCAAACCAGGTAAGTATCTTTTCTTTTTCTCCTTTATAAAATTCTTATGGAAAAATCAAAGGGTATATAAGAAGAAACTTTAAGAAATTCACAGCCTCATGAAGCATCAAAGATGGAAGGGATCTTAGAGGAAATCTTCTCCCATTAATATCTATACAAAAGCCGATGCAAGTCACATCTGAGGATCAATTACTCATCTGTTTCTTGAAGTCTTCCAGTAGGAGCAGTGGTGGTGATAGTGATGGGAGACATCACCCCATAAAGAATCTCATTCCACTTACAATAGCTCTTTAATAGGAAAGTTTTGTTTTTCCTTTAATTGACCTTAATTTTTTTTTTTATTGCAACTAAACATCATGGTCATTATCAACAATGATTCATTAAGCTCCTACTACTTTGTGCTAAGCCCTAGGGATACAAAGAAAGGCAAAAACATGGTCCCTGCCCTCAGGGAGCTTATATTTAATGGGAGAAACGGAATTAGTGTGCATGGAGTAAAGAGGTAAGGAGGGATGGGAAGGGGACCAGGAAAGACAAGGGTGTGCAGCTTGAATGTGACCAGGAGAGCCACTTCTTAAATTTGCGGTGTGAACATTTATACCTCAGAAATCAGTAAGTCTTACAAATCAGGGATTGATTTATTGTTTTGTTGATTGTTTAGACTTGTGTAAAATAGAAAATGCTAATAATACAAATTAAATTTTAAAATGTGTAGGTCTTACACTTTTCCTCTCACTGCTGAGACCTTTCTTAGACACATTCTAGCACAACCATATATATGTATGGCAAGCAGAGGTGGTATTGGTGCTGAGACACCAGCCAAAACCTTCCCTGCAAACTCTGTACTTTCCCTGAACTGTGACCTTTCATGGTCGTCAACCCTCGAGGAGCTAAGTTAAGGTAGAATGTTCTTGATCAGTCTTAGAGCTGGTTAGACCCTGGTGAAACCTTTGAGGCAAAAATGAGCATGCAAATTACCCCCATGAGAGAAGGTCATGTTTCAGTTACATTAAAAAGCAGTAGATTGAACAAGTTGCGGTATATGGTTGTGATGGAATACTACTGTGCTATAAGAAATGATGATCCCAATGATCTTAGAAAAATATAGAAAGACTCCAACAAAATGGTGGAGAGAAATAAGCAGAACCAAGAGAATGCTGTATACAGTAACAATAATATTGTTTTAAGAATGACCTTGAGCAAATAAGGCATTTTGACTTTAATAAATACCCAAATTAACTATAAAGGACATATAAAAATAGATGCTACCTGCATCCACAGAAAGAACTGATAAATAGAAGTAGAAGTATGTATAGAATGATTTTACATATATTACCTATTTGTGTCTAATGGTAGCCATCTCTAGGGTAGGGGATGAGGAGGGAAGAGAAAAAGGAAAAAAAAAAGAAATTTACATGTTACCTTTATTATATATTTAAAAGAAATAGCAAGTTGTATGGAATAGATTTGCAATTTCATGTGCAATCACTTTCTTATTATACTATATTATGAAAATGTTTGCTTTATTCCATAAACTAATTTTTTAAAAAGCAGCAAGATAATAAAGAAACCAACCATTAAATAGTCAATGATGAGGGTTAGCAACTAAATTTCATTAACTGAAAGCTCTAATTGGGTTTATTGTGGAATTTATCCCACAAAGAAGATTCCAGAAAATTTTTGATAGAATTAGAGGCTCCTCTTAAACTAATCCTCTCCACCCTCATTTCCTGTGCCTACATCTTTGCATCCTTTGAGGCTGTCAATCACTCCTCTTCTCCTTGATTCTCTCTTCTCCCTCATTTTTCCTGCCGTTGCTCTCCTAGTTCTCCTCCTATGTGTCTGACTGCTCTTTCTCTGTCTCTTTTGCTCCATCTTCATTAAGGTCATATCTGTGAATCATAGGGATCCCCTAAAACTCATCCTGGGTACTTTTACACCATTTTATTTGGTGATCTCATCAACTTTCATGGAGTCAACATACTAATGGTTTTAAAATCTAGCTCCTAATTCTTTGCTTCGACAAGAAGGGCTGCTATAAATATTTTTACATATGGGTTCTTCCTTCTTTGACGTCATTTGGTATTGGTCTAATACATAGTCTGGTAACTTTGGGGACAGGTTTCTAAATTGTTTTCCAATCCACAGCTCCTCCAACAGTGCATTAAGTTGCCTATTTTCCTCTAACTCTTCCTATTTTTGTCATTTACCTTTTTTATTGGTCACCACCAATCTGAGGTGTAAGAGTGTGAACCTCAGGGTTGCCTTAATCTTTATTTCCCTATTTATTCAGGATTTGGAGCAGTTTTCCATATGACTATAACTTCAACTTCCTCCTTACAAAACTTCCTATTCATATATTTGGATTATTTTTATTACTTAGGGGATGGCTCTCATTCTTATAAATTTGAATCAGTGCCTTATGTATCTTGTATGCAGTTTAGGGAAAGTACAGGGTTTGGAAGAAAAACTTTGGTTACGATCTGAGCTTAGAGTGTTTCTTATGGGAGAGGGAAAGGATGGTGGAGAGAGCAGAGGAAATGTTTCTTCCTGTTGAATGTGAGATGAGAAGTAAGGCAGCATGTGATGTGAGAACGGATTGACCTAGTAACAAGAATGAATCCAAGCCAGCTGGATTGGAGGAAAACTTCTGGTAACACTTTAGGTGACTACAATTCCTTATTAACAAAGCAAGCAAACAAAGCATTCTATTTTGAAGTGGTTGTGGAATGGGATGTGGGGAGTGGGGAAAACCAAGGGAAGATTTAAGTTCTAGAAGGAATTTTCAGTAGGATCTGCTATATCCTGAGCATTCAGCTGAATCAAAAGAGATCAAATCCCATAGGATCTTGAGATTTAGAGTAAGAAAGGATCTTAGAGAGCTAGCCCCTTCCTTTTGCACAGGAGAAACTGGAGATTCAGAGAAGTCAAATTACTTGCCTGAGGTCATAGAATCAAAGACTTAGAACTAGAAGGGACCTTAGAGACTGAGCCTAGCACTCTCATTTTTTAGATAAGGAAACTGAGGCCCACAGATGTTAAATGACTTGCCCAGGGTCACATACCTAGTAAATGTCTGAAGCAGAATTTTAACTCAGGTCTTCCTGATTCCAAGTTCAGTGTGCTAGCCATTACACCAAGTTGTCTCTTACATATAGGCATTAAGTAGGAAAGTGGGCAGCTAGTTTGCCCAGTGGATAGAACCCTGCCAATCCCGGAGTCAGGAAGACCTGAGTTCAAATCTAGTCCCAGATACTTAACTAGCTGGGTGACCCTGTTTGCCTCAGTTTCCTCATCTGTAAAGTGAGCTGGAGAAGGAAACGGCAAAACACTCCAGTATCTTTACCAAGAAAAGCCCAAATGAGGTCATGAAGAACGGGACACTACTGAAATGATTCAACGGCAAGAAGTAGCAGAGGATAACTTTATCACTATCTCCTTCAAGGTGAACTTTCTGTTCCTGGAGACTGGAGTTTTGCTTTCTATTCATTCCTTCATTCCTTCATTCCTTCATTCATTTATTCATTCATTCATTTCTTTATCTATTTATTTATTCATTCATTCATTCATTTACATATCTATCTATTTATTTATTTGTATGTTTATTTATCTATTTGTTTGTTTGTTTTTGCTGTGATTGGTTCCCAGAATTTCTTAAGGAGATATATAGACATGCATACATATATGTATGCATATAAATATAGATATGTATATGTATATTTGCCATTTTAGAGTTTGCAGAATGCTTTCATAGCCATTGCATCATGTGATCCTCTCTGTGCATTAGACAGAAATGATATTCTTTTTTTTTTTTCGGCTTTATGGATAAGAAAAGAAAACTGAGCTGAAAACAGCTAACTTATTTAGGGTCACCTAGCTAACAGGTGGCAAAGCAAAATCTGGAATCATGGAATGTTAGAAGTAATCTGGAACTCAGAGATTTAGAGATGGGACATCTTTAGCAGCATCTGGTCCAAGCCCCTTATTTCATTGTTAAGGAAAACCAGGCCAAGAGACTAACTTCTCCATAGTCACATAAATAGTAATCATGGGCGTGCTGGAGCTAGCTTGAACTAGAGTCAGTTGTTAAATGATCAAGCATGAGCATTTATACCTCAGAAATGGGCAAAGACTACAAATCAAGGAGTATTTTATCACTTTGATGATTGTTTAGACTTAAAAAAGAGATGGAGAAAATGTTGATAATGGAAATTAAACTTTAAAATATGTCAAGCATACAATTTTTTTATACCAGAGAGTCAGTTGTTAAACACTTACCAATATAACATTGATAGTAAGTGGCAGGGACAGCTAGGTGGCATAGAGTACCGCAATCAGGAAAAACCGAGTTGAAATCTAGTCTTAGAGACTTACTAGGTTTGTGACCCTGGGCAAGTCACTTTAACCCTGTTTGCCCTAGTTTCTGCATGTGCAAAATGAGCCAGAGAAGGAAATGTCAAACAAGACCAGTATCTTTATCAAGAAAACCCCAAGGATGGTGTTGGCGTACTATGATCCACAGGGACGTGAAGAGTCTGACACAGTTGAGTAACAATAAAAATAAGTGGCCAGGGCCAGTATTTGCACCCATGTGGATTCGAACCCATCTGACTTCAGATCCTATACCCTACTGCACCATACCACATCACTTAGAGATCTTCTAGAACCTCATTGTAGAGATGAGAAAACTGAAGCTTAGAAAACAAACACTGGGTTATGAGAACAGGATGATTGACATTTATACAGTGTTATTCAGCAGTCACATCCAGAATCTGGCACATACCTGTCCCTTGTTTTTATCTTCAGACAGTGTCAGAGGTAGAAGAGATCTTATCTCCTCTACATCTAATCTACCCACGTCTTTTTATGGATGAAAAAACTTAAAGCCCAGGGACTGTTTATGTGACTTGTCCTGGTTGATGGCTGAGTTAGGACTAAGATTTAAAGACTGCAGAATTTTAGAATTGAAAGTCGCCTTAGAGGCCATTTAGCTTAAACCACTAATTTTATAATTGGAGAAAGTTAAGTTCATTCTCAGGAAAGTTAAGCTAGTTGTCTCAAGACCTTTCTTCTTTCTGTTATATCATACTAGGTTTCATGTAGCTCTTGAGTTGCAAGGTACTCTAAATGTATGGGAAGAGAACTGTACACAGTTACCCTTTTCACATCAAGAGGGTGGGTGGAGAGGTTTAGGAGTATCACCCATGCCTTCTGGAAAATCTGCATAAATTTTTTTGTTCCTCCCTTCATATCAGGAAAGAAATCTGAATTTTTTTCTTTTTCTCTTATGGGGTGTTTACAGTACTTTATTATAAAATTTGGGTTGATATTATACAATACCATATATATATATTAAAAAAGGCAAAAGTATTTCTAAGTTTCTAAACTTTTTCATGTCATCCTGCCGGCCTTCTCGTATCATCTGCAGCTTCTGCAAACTTTTCCCCAAATTCCCATTTAGTTTTTTATGCCAACCCACAATATATTGACACCATGATGGGGAAAGTCGAGATGTGAAGGGGTGACTGGAGATCATGCATGATATTGGGTGAACTCTAATGTACCTTGGGTCCGCTAGGTGGTGCAGTAGATAGACTATCTCTCTTGGAATCAGGAGACATCATTTTCCTGAGTTCATATGTGGCCTCAGATTCTAGCTGTGTAACTCTGGGCAAGTCACTTATCTCTGTTTGTCATAGTTTTCTCATCTATAAAATGAACTGGAGAAGGAAATGGCACACCACTCTAGTAACTCTACCAAGAAAATCCCAAATGGGGTCATGAAGAGTCAGAAATGGCTGAACAACAGCAAAAAACGTTCCTCTAAACTCTAAATTCTATTTTCCTGTGATCCAATATGAATCACTCATGTCATTTTGGGTTTCTACTATGCATAATTATTTATGCATTATGGTATGGATGAGGAAATAAAGAGTGTCTGAGCTCTTGGTTCTTCCATTTACTATCTCAAAAATGGTGGGAAATATAATATAATGCTCAGGTCTCAGTTTCCTCATCCATAAAATTAAGGTTTAGATAGTATGACCTCTAAGGTCCCTTTCAGCTCAAAGTTAATGCACCTGTTTGGGGAGAGGACACGATTTGATCAATCGCATGTGAGACTCTGCAGGCAAATTTGGGCTAAATTATGTTATACTATCCCCTTTCATAACAAATTGATTTGGTGCAAGAAAAAGAAGCAATCACAGAGCAGTAAAAATTGGTTATAAAGAAGATGTCAATTTTAGTATTGGCTTCTTCCCTCCAGAGTGAAAAATTCTCTGTTTAAGATTTCTGTTGATTGAACAATGGTATTGTGTTTTTCTTACTTGAAATTCCTTTTACAATAACAAGATAAGTGAAGTTTGTTTAGATTTCAGATAAGCCTAAGATAAACCCCTCCCGAATGTAGGGGAAGTACTGTTCCATTCTGTGGAGAAGTTTAGGCTCCCATAGGATTAAAGGCAGACTTTGCTAAATCTGCATTTAAAGGGGGAACTCAAACCACTTTATAAACATGAGAAACCTTTGAACTTTGTAGGAGGAGTCCTAAGGAGTGTCTGAGTCTAGGATTCTAGGTCAGAAAAATCACAAAAAGCTTTTATTTCCTCACTATTGATTGCTTACTTCTTAACTTCCACCTGGTTTATTTTGTTGTCATGAGGACCTAGTAATGCATGAAGAGAGATTTCCTGAAGGACTGGGTTTTGAATTCAGTTTTTAAATGAAGCAACATTTAGTTGCTATATAAACCACATCAATTCAATTGAACATGCATTTAACAAATGCCAGGTACTGGCATACATTCAAATATAGCCCTGTCCTCAAGGTGCCTATATTCTATTGGGGGGGGGGGGGGCGATGTAAGGGAGGGACGTGTATATAAGTAAATACCAAATATGTAGAGTGATTTTGAAAAAGGGCACAAGTCTAATGTGAAATACAGTTTGTTAACTTAAAGTTAACCCAAAAAAAAGTTAACAGAAATTCCAGAAGGCACAATGGAAAGGTAAGAAAGAATGGTAGGGATATAGGAAAGATAAGTCTAACACGAATGGTATCAGGTTATCAGAGGCAGCTAGGTGTCGCCATAGAGCATAGAGGACTGGGTCTGGAATCAGGAAGACTGTCTTCCTGAGTTCAAATCTGACCTCAGATATTTCCTAGCTGTGTGACCCTGGGCAAGTCACTTAATACTGTTTGCCTCAGTTTCCTCATCCGTAAAATGAGTTGGAGAAGAAAATAGGAATTCACTGCAGTATCTTTGCCAAGAAAAGCCCAAATAGGGTCACTAAGAGTCAGATACAACTGAAATGACTCAATATTTTGAATACAGAGCAACTCCCTGAGAGTGAATGTGCCACCCAGCTGCCCATATTTGAAATGTCTGCATTTCTCACATACTACATGGGAGATTTTCTTTCAGGTGAAAAACAGTGGTCATCTAAAGGTTAAATTTGTAAGGATGAAATAAATTGCATTTGCCTTCAGGAGGTCAGGCTTACTAGACAAGATAGGGTAGAACGTTCCTGTTG
This sequence comes from Bettongia penicillata ogilbyi, assembly GCA_023548195.1. Classification (NCBI taxonomy): domain Eukaryota; kingdom Metazoa; phylum Chordata; class Mammalia; order Diprotodontia; family Potoroidae; genus Bettongia; species Bettongia penicillata. Next base: position 341,243 of record JAJHZJ010000278.1, read on the forward strand.
CCTGGCTTAATTAATTATTGAGTCCATCCACCAGCCGCTACTGCAATAATCCAGGCATGAGGTGATGAGGGCCTGCACTACAGTGGTGGCAGTATTAGAGCAGAGAAGGGGGTATATGTGAGTGACGCATAAAGATAAAATTGATGGACCTTGGCAACATGCTGGATATTGGGAGGTGAGAATGAACAGTCAAGGATAGAAGTTACCAAGGCAAGTCATATTGAAGTTAGCATCAGATGGGAACCTTCTTTTTGCATATACTAAGTACATTATGTTAAAAAGAGTAAATAATCTTAGTTAATAGAAGAATGGAGCAGCTAGATGATTCAGTGGATAGAGCACTGGACCTGGAACTCAGGAACTCAGGAAGTCCTGAGTTCAAATGTGACCTCAGATACTTACAACCTCAGCTTGACTCTGGCAAATCATTTAACTTCTGTGTGCCTTCATCCACTGGAGAAGGAAACAGCCAACCACTCCAGCATCTTTATCAAGAAAACCCTATGAACAGTAATGGCATGTTATCATCTATAGGTTCACAAAGTGTTGGACATGATTGAACAAAAATGATGGAAGAAGCATGTCAAAAGAATTTTGGTTTTGAGACCAGGGGTTCTGAGTTCTAATCTCAGGTCTGTTGCTTAACTACAGATGACCTTGATCAAGATACTTTACCTGTTTAGACCTCATTTTCTTTTCTAAAATGAGGATAGGATAGGTGGAGACCCAGGACAGAAGTCTGGAGTTAGGAAGGCCTAGGCTCAAGTCCTTTTTGTGACTCACACTAGTTGTATTACCCCAGGCCATCACTTAACCTTTGTGTTCCTCGGGCAGCTCCCAAAGATTTGTCTCCTAAGTCACAGATGACTAGTTAGAGGAATTTCTCATATTATTTGATAAAGTCACAGATTATCCTCGTGTTAAACTTATCATTCTCTTCTTTCTTTTCAGCGGAGACAACCACCTTCAGACTACAACCAAAACAGACTTCGAGAAATACGTGGTCTAATAACCCAACAGTAAGAGCTTGTTCTCACTTGTGAGCTAAATGTTGATGATTCATAAATCCTTATTGACTGACTAATTGAACTCATCTAGTTTTCAAAAGTAAAATGAGCTGCCTCAGGAGGTAGTGAGTTCTGTTTCCTTAGAAGTCTTCATGCAAAGGCTGGTTTGCTACTCATAGGAGAAGATTCCTATTCAGGTAGGGAGGTTGACCTCTGAGGTTTCTTCACACTTGGAGTGTCTGTGATTTCCTAGGACTGAGTGAATGTTTATGCCCTCTCAGACCACCCCATCTCATGTCAGAATGGTACATGAACTTCCTAGTTCCAGACTACTTTGGCAAGACTAAGTACTCTGTCCTCTGTCCTGCCCCTTTCCCTTCTGAAAACTTTCATCTGAATAATTGTGAAATAAGATGGCATTTTGTTAGTACACCAGTTAGAGATAAATAAATTGTTTGTTCAAGTAAGAAGCAAAAGATCAATATTGTCATTCTCTAAATAGTAATATTTGAAAAACCTGTCATTTTTCCCCAACTGTATTTTATCTTTAGGGAAGGGGTAAAATACAGTGGTGGTATAGTGGATAGAACACTGGGTCTATAGTCAAGAGGGGCTAAGCTCAAATCCTTCTAACTGTGTGACCCTGGGCAAGTCATTTAACCTCTGTCTTCCTCATTTTCTCAACTACAAAATGAAGATAACAATTGCACCAGTTTCACAGTGTTGTTGTGGGGAACAAATGAAAGATCTGTAAAGTGACCAGAAGAGTGCCTGGCATGTAGCAGGCACTTAATAAAAGCTGGTTCTCTTTCCTACTTCTTTTCCTCCAACCTCCTCATATTCCAGATGAGGAAACAGATTGAGACCCAGGGAGGGGAAGTTATTTGCACAAGGTGGGGCAAGTGGGCAGGAAATCATTTTCACCATGGGAGATTAGGGGATCTAAATCAGAGAAAGGGGATATTTCAGCTAGACCTTCAAGGAGAAATATGCCAATAGATTAAAAACAGGAGACAATGGGAATGAAGGAAGGAAAGTATGTACAAGCACATGGGGCAAGAAAGGTCAGGACAAGCTCATGAAACATCAGATGGTTCTTTTTAGATGGAATATAACCACGAATAAGTAATACCAAAAATGAAGCTGGAAAAGTAGTTTGGAATCAGATTATGAATGCACTAAGTGTCAGGCTGTTTAGTTTGTGTTTTACCTGTAAAGCAATGAGAAAACATGGAACATTTTTAGGTAGGGAGGTGATATAGTCATTCTGGTCATTAGGAGGTGATATGGTCATTAAACATTAGGACAATTATTTTGGCTTTGGTGCAAAGGCTGGATCACAGATTCCATACATTAGAGACGGATATCATTTAGGAGGCTATTACTATCATACAAGGAGAAAAAATGAGGACCTAAACTAGTGTGGTGGTAATGAAATGGAAAGAAGGGGCCAATGTGAAAGAGATTTTGGAGATAATCCTAAAGATAGGACTTTAAAGTAGATTATATGTGAAGCAAGTAACAGAGAAGATTCAGAGTACTGAGGTTATAAGATGGTTGTGAGGCTCAGATGAGATAGCATTTGCAAAGAGCTTTGCATACCCTGGGTAACTGGGATGACATTGGTTCCATCAACAAGAGATTCTTTACGGTTTTTGTTTCCAATTTATCTATTTCTCTTCTAATTTTTAATACTTCATCTTCTGTGCTTATTTTAGGTTTATTTGTTGACTTTCTTATTTTTAAAAAATGCATATTCAGATAATTAATACTTTTTTTTCAATTTTGTTAACATATGTTTTTAGGAATATTATTTTGCCACTGAAGATAACTTTTGCTGCACCACAGAAGTTTTGGTATGTCGTTTCATCGTTATAATTTTCTTTCAATTGTTTCCATGATTTTTTTTCTTTAAACCCATTCATTACTTTGGATTTCACAGATCTCCATTTGAGTCTGTGTCTTTTGTTTGTGGTACTTGAACCAATGCATATTTTTGTTGTGTTGTGGTCTATTAAGGATGTATTTACTATTTGTGCCTTTTTACATATTTTTGAAGTATCCCTGTGCTCTATCATGTGGCCAATTTTTTTTAAAGTTCCATGTAGTGCTAAGAAATACATATATTCTTTTGTAGTTCCATTTAGAAGATGCCATAAGTCTTTTAGCTCCAGTTTCTCTAGCAATTTGTTCAGTTTCATATTTTCTCTTGTTTATCTTTCTACTAAACTTATCCAAAACTGAAAGAAGAATATTGAAGTTTTGCGTCAATATTGTGTTACTGTCTATGTAGTTTTCTAACTTAGTATTTCCTTTATGAATTTTGATTCTGTGGCATTTGGAGCATATAATTGTTTTACTGATATTTGTTGTCTATTATTCTTTTCAGCATAATGTAGTATTTTATTTAATTCTTTTTTATTTTTTAATGTCTTTTGTTTTTTTGTTTTTTGCTTTGCCAGATAACATGATTGTAAGTCCTGCTTTTTTTGGATTTACTTGATGAATAATAGTTTCTGCCCCATCACCCTTAGGTTTACTTTGAGTTTGTCTTTGATTTTTAAATGTGTTTCTTATAAGTAATAGATTATGGACTTTTATTTTCTTATCTAATCTATCACTTTTTAAATTTTATAGTATCTTTTAATCCATTCACATTTAAAGTTATGAGTTAGGCTTATATTTTTCTACATTTGTCTCAAACATTGGTGTTTTTTTATTATGATTTTTTTTTGCACTCTTTCTTTTGTAAACAAAGTACTATGTCTCTTCAGTTACCTTATCTAATATTTTTTTTAAGATGGCTATTCCAGTAGACCCTCTTCCTCTTGCCCTTGATCTGCCTTCCCATTTTTACCCTTTTCCCTTTGGGGTTGTGTTTACTATTTCCTTTTTCTTTCCTGCTTTTATCTAGTTATTTAATTCTTTTTTTCCCCCTTGAGTAAGTAGATACTACCTTCCTTGCCTCCCTTTCAACTAAATTTTTTATTAGTAAATTTCCTGGAAGCATTTCTCCTCCCTTCTCCCCTCCCCCTGCCATTATCCACCCTCTCTTCCTGATGGCTCTAGATCACCTGCTCTGGTTCATGATCTCTAGACTTAATTAGCCTCTCAGTACTTTCTACTTCTCTTATTGAGTCAAAACTTCTGAGGCGTCTAATCTGTGTTCTCCCCTCTAAGTAGTTTTTGCCACTGCCTTATAGAGTTTGTTTCGGGTTCATTTTTATCTCTAAAAATGTTTCAAATATCTCTTTATTATTCAATATCCATTTTTTTCATTTATAGCTAAACTTAGATTTGCAAGGTAGGTGACCCTTGGCTGCTCCTGAGCTTCATTATTCTTCAGAACATTTTACTCCATTCCCTTTGAGTTGTCCAGTGGGCGCAAAATATTCTCATGTTATTTCAATTTCCTTTCATTTCTATTTGAGTGTCTTTCTCCTGTTTGACTTGCAGAATTTGTGACTACATATTGACAGTTTTAAAATGTAATATTTTGTGGTTGTTTTTCAGTCATTTCTAACTCTTTGGGATCCCATGGACTGTAGCATGCCAGACCTCTTTATCCTCCATTATCTTTCAAACTCCGTCCAAGTTCACGTTCATTGTTTCTGTGATATTATCTATCCATTTCATCCTCTGCCATCCCCCTTTTCCTTTAATGTCATCTATGTTTTATTGTATTTTTATTTATTTGGTTAAATATTCCCAATTACATTTTAATCTGCTTCTGACACTCAGGGATGTTGTCATTATATTTATTAAGGGAGGTGATATAAAAAAATGTGGCGGACCTAGACCATGGGAATAGCTCAAGTTGCTTTATTTTTGGTGCATGATTTCTGTTTTGAAGAGGTTTGAGAGGTCATGAGGTTCAGAGAAAATGTCTAATCCTCCATCTTCCTGTTCATATGACCTGGAAATCTCCATTAGGTCTGGAGACAAAATGTATTTTCTGTGCAACTGGCAATTAACCAGAAAGATTAATAAGTACCCCCTTTTCTCTGAGCTAATGTAGATTTTATTACAATAATCACAGAATCTCAGAGCTGTAAAACTTGTGGGGTAAATGCATTGTTATCCTTATTTTACTGACAACTGAGTATAAATATGAGTCTTGAGTTCCCCCCTGCCCAATTTTACCACAATCTATGGATTACTCAATTGTTATGAGTTGAAGTAAGTACATAAATATGTTGTTATTATTATTGCTTTTCCCAACTCAAAATTCTGTTTGTGTTTCCATAGGAAATAACTTCACCAACTGAGTTACAAAAGTCTGATGACTACAAAGGAATTGGAATATATATTGGTGTTAGCATCTTTATGGTACTAGTCTTGGCTCTTGTCCTTGGTATCTTAATTCTTCAAAGTAAGTCTTTTCAAGAAATTCTTTTCATTTTTGGTAAGGGTCTTTAAACAATTTTAAATTCAATTTTCTTTTCTTTTTTCTAAATTAAATGTTATTTTATTTGTAGTTTCCTATTTTTCCATTCCACCCCCATTGAGAGAGTAAAGGAAAAAACAAACTGTTACACATATGTATAGTCAAGAAAACAAATTAACTTATTGGACATATCAAGTAGATTTTATATATATATATATATACACATACATACATGTATATATAACAATTATTGAGGTATATAAATGTGTATATTTGAATAAATATATGAAAATATTTATGTATACATACGCACATACATATATATATATATATATATATATATATATATATATATACGTGGGCAGCTAGGTGGTACAGTGGATAGAATACCATTTCTGGAATCAGAAGTGCTCATTTTTCTGAGTTCATTTGGTCTCAGACACTTACTAGCTGTGTGACCTTGGGCAAGTCACTTAACACTAATCTGTAAAATGAGCTGGAGAATGAAGCAGTATCTTTGCAAAAAAAAACCCCAAATGGGTTCAGGAAGAGTCAGACATGACTGAAAAAAATGACTGAACAGCAAAATACATATATATTATATTTGTATGTGTTTGTGTGTGTGTATACACATACATCTACATATATACTTATATGTATACATACATATACCCACACACATATGCCTCAATCTGCGTTCTGAGTTCATTGCCTCTCTATCTGGAGGTGATGCCTCACCAGGAGGTCTCTGGAATTATGACTGGTCATTATGTTGATCAAAGTTCCTAAGTCTTTTGCAGTTTTGTTACAATGTTATTGCATACATTTTCCCCTTAGTTCTGCTCATTTCACTTTGCATTAGTTCATATGAGTCTTTCCAGATTTCTCCAAAACCATCCCCTTCATCCTTTAAAAATAGCATAATATGATTCTATTACATCCATATTCCGTATGTTTAGCTATTTCCTAATTGATATGTACCCCTTCTGTTCCAATTCTTTAATGCCACAAAAAGAGCTTTGACTTTGGAATCAGAAAGACTTGGGTTCAGTTCCTGCTTCTGATACATCCTAGGTGTGTGGCCATGGTCCAATCACTTAAATTCTCTTGGCCTTAGTTTTCTTATTTGTAGAATGAGAGGGTTGGGCTACCTGGTTTCTAAGGTCCCTTTCAGCTCTGAATCTATCATCCCAAGATCAAATTTCTCTTTTCAATCTCTACTCCTTATTACTTCTATTTTTGTCTTCTGGGACCAAGTCAAAAAAAAAATTCATGTGGCAACTCTTAGAATACCTGAAGACTGTGGTCCAGGGTTGTTCAATCTGCAATAATGGACACCGAGGCAGAGTTATGTGCCAATAACCATTATTAAAGGGACATGGTCACTTTAACGAATAGGACCTTAGATCTTCCTCACTATCTGAGATGCTCACCTTCCTTCAGGGCCTTAGTTTTACAGTGCTTGATACCTGGAGAATACAAAGGAAGAAATGTAAAATACAGAGTTTCATTGGTTGATAGATTTTGACCATGAAAGTCTAGAGGAAATACAGAATCCTATGACTGCCAAACCTGTCTTGACCTTCCAAGAGGGCCTTTTTATTGAATGTGCAGAGCCATGGGCTGGGCGGATTGTCATGATGTCAAAACATCCACATGAGCTGATGGGCTGGTAAACAATTTGGCCACAAACTGGCAAACAGAGTCACTTGTGGGCCAGATGCTCATGGCCAGCTCCTTATGTTGCGCAATAGAGAAATGATGAAGGGTGGAGGGGCAACTAAAATAACTGATAACATTGAGTCATCTCTGCCATGCTGGGCTTGGTCCCCTACTCAGCAGGAAGAAAGGGTGGAGGTCCTCTAGTTAGCTTCCTATGATTAAGCAAGTGAACTTCAGAACAAGTCAGTAACTTAGAGCTTGTAGTTTTGGAGCCTATTATAGCAAAGAATCTATCTAACCTTATCTAATATGGCAATTTTATACTAATATTCATATTAACTGATTATACCAACTGAATGGATATTAACAGATAAATATGACAGAAGTAATCACTACCCCCTGTGGAATCACACTAAACTGAATGATATTGATTGGAATAAAAATACAATAAACCATTCCTTACAAGACAGTCTATCAGATGTTACTTAAGACTTCTTCAGACTAAATAACCCTAGTTTCTTTGACCAATTACTATATTGCATGATCTCAAAGTTCTTTACCTTCTGGGTACCCTCAATTTGGTTCCAATTTCGTTTGGGTTTAATTGCTTGGTTTGGGTTTGAACTGGTTCACTTGATAGACCTTAGGACTCTATATGTTTGCAGGTGTTTTTCACCTTTGGAGTAAATTGCTCTTTTAGTTTATGGTTTAATTTATTAAAAAGCAGCACAGAAAATTAGTAATTTTTTCTTGATTCTGGTTATGGAATCTGTTTGGTTCAAGACCTTCAGGGCTATGCTCTATGTATAAGACTTCATGTCCAAGTCTGTCTTTGGCAGTCAATTTGAACTTAATAAACACTAAATAAAATAATCATTTACATATATGTATATATATATATACATACACATATATACATATACACACACATATATGAACAGAAAGAAATGATTATACATGAAAATGGGGATCTTTCTTATTTATAGCTGCCCGATTCTCTATGATTCTTTTTCTCCATTAAAAATACTCCAGTGACACTCTTTTCTTTTTCTCTTCTTTCTTTCTTTTTGTGTCTTGGCTACCCTGTGCCTGCTTCTTATACCCCATTCATAAATCAGTAAACAAAACAAAACAAAGCCATAAAAAATAGACATAGTCAAGCAAACAGCAAAAACAGCAATGAAACCAAACCCTCCCATACTGACCACATTGAAAATGTCTGTCTCATCCTGTGTCTTGAGTCCATCACATCTCTAACAAGAGATGGGTATCATGCTTTGTTATTTGTTCTTTAGAACCAGAATTGGTCGATGCATTGCTCGGTGTTCTTAAGAAAGATATTCATTCTTTCAGTCCTGGAAGGGAACACTGTACTAAGTGGCCTACTTAAAAAATTTTCTTTCTAATGGCATGTAATTTAGTTCAGTGTTTTTCAGAGAAATTAATTTCTCTGCCACAGAATCTATGTCTATTAATAGTATGTATATATAGCCCCCAGGTCCTCTTGTGTAGTATCACAATTCAATTCAATTGACATTTATTAACCTGTACTCTTTGTCAGGCACTGTGCTAGGTTTTGCATCTGGATATCTAGGTGGTGAAGGAGACAGAACAGCGGGTCAGAAAGATACAAGATCCAATTTAGCCTCTGACAGTATTAGTTTTGTCACCCTGGATAAATCACAACTTCTGTTTGCTTCAGGTTCCTCAACTGTAAAATGGTAATAATAAAAATACCAATCTCCTAGAGTCAAATGAGACATTATTTGGTAAAAAGCATAGCATGGTACCTGACACATGGGAACCATTTAATAAATGCTTGTTTCTTTCCTTCCTGCCTTCTTTCTATACATCCTTCCTTCCTTCCTCCCTTTCTCCATCCCTCCCTCCCTCCCTCCCTTCCTTCCTTCCTTCCTTCCTTCCTTCCTTCCTTCCTTCCTTCCTTCCTTCCTTCCTTCCTTCCTTCCTTCCTTCCCTCCTTCCTTTTTTTCTTCTTTCCTTCCCTCCTTTCTTTTTTCCTTCCTTCCTTTCTTCTTCCTTTCTTTTGGCTATATAAAGAAACAGTCCTTCTTAAAGGATTCAAAGTACTCAGGTTCTAGGAAGTGGGACGAACAAGTTATATACAGATAATTAAGTACAAAATAAATACAAATTCATTCCTGGATATCAGAAAAGGCTACCACCCACCAGGCTCTGGGAAGTCCTCTTGTAGGAGGTGGCCCTGAGTCACCTCTGAGGCTAAGAGCTGAAGAGGAAGAGCATTCTCAGCATTCCAGTACTGCCTCTGTAAAGGTGATGAGAAAAGAGATGGAATCTTGGACTCTCTTTATCTCCTCAGGTGGGAGAACATCACTTCTGTTACTCATCCAGAAGGCAGTTCAGTTCACAAGTCATTTGTTTAGGGAATCTTGAATAGAGAAAAGTGGTGTTGGAGACAGCTTCCTTGTCTCTCATGTTGGCTGTATGTCTTGTTGGCGCTTATTTAACTGCCTTTGTTACAGAATGACTTGCTCTGGGGACGTAGAGAAAAATCATTGCCCATAATCGATTATTGCTATTGTTATTATTATCATAATTATCATTTTTATCCAATTCTGATCTTCTTAAAAAAATTGTTCAAATAGAAGCAGCTTGAGGATAAATTGATAGCCCGTTATTGTTCTTTCATATTAATATTCCGCACACTATTGCAGAAGTGCATAAAACAATTCCTTTTTGTCATTGGAGAAGAGTATTGGAATGGAATTTCATCTTTTGTAGATTCACTGAAGGTGTTTCATAGACAACTTTGGTAGTAGACAGGATTGCAGAGATGTCATGGTTCTTATTCTGTTTCCAGTTAGTTTCAATTTCTTCTGCCAGTTTTATATATTTTGAATAATTTTATTTCCATGTATTTTGGAGATTATGAATATTGAGCATTGTTTTTGTTTAGTCATTTCAGTCATGTCCAACTCTTTGTGACCTCCTTTGAGGTTTTCTTTGCAAAGATACTGGGATGATCTGATACTTCCTTCTCCAACTCATTTTACAGATGAGGAAACTGAGGCAAACAGGGTTAAGTAACTTGCCCAGGGTCACTCCTAGTGGTGTCTGAGACTGAATTTGAACTCAGGTTCTTCTCACTCCAGGACTAGAACTCTATCTATTGTATCACCTAACTGTCCACACTGAGCATGGATACATCTATTAAGAGTGTTGCTTCAAAATTGTTATGGATCTATGTTATGTCTGAAAGGTTTTGAGCAACAATTCTCACTGTAATGATACTCCACTTCAATTCAGTTTATTTATTGGAATTCTTAAAGAAAATAGTAATGATGATTATGATGACGATGATGACGATGATGATACATTGGTTCAAAAATAATGATAGAATGCTAGGTAATATAGTGGATAGAGTGCCAACCTGGAGTCTGTAGGACCTGAGTTCAAATCTGCCCTCAGACCCTGGAAAGTCACTTAACCCTGTTTGCCTCAGTTTCTTCAACTGTAAAATGAGCTGGAGAAGAAAATGGCAAACCCTCCAGCATCTTTTCCAAGAAAACTCCAAATGGGGTCATAAAGGGTTGAATGCAACAAATTGACAAAACAAAAAGAAGAGAGTAAGTATATATATGATAATTTCAATTTGAAGGTAGATCCAGCTCATGGGCAAGAAGTTTAAAGCCTGTATTTTATATCTCATTGCATATTTTTTTACAGACACTTGACTTTTTTTTTTCTCAAAAGAATCTTTTTTAGGGCATTCCCATAACAAAAACAAGTTGCAGAAATCCAGGTAAATATAATTTTATTGGACTTCTTGCCCTCCGTACATTTCTAATTCTCTCCTGTTTTCATGCCTTTGCTTGGAATATCCTTCCTAACTTCCTACCCTTCAATTCTATCTTTTGAAATCTTACCGTGCCTTCAAGACCCAGCTCAAGTATTATTTCCTATAGGAAATGATCTTTTTTTTCCCAACCCCCACTCTCTTCTCCCACTCCAAGGTTAGAAATAGTCTTTGTTTCTTTACATGTATAGTACCATGTCCTGATCTCATACTTTCCATTCTGAAGGATGGTTAGTTGAGATTTGTGTAAATGCCATATTCCCTTTGCTGGAGCTTAGATCCCAAAAAGGCAGGGATCATCTTTTTATTACTTTCGTATCTCCTCCATCACCAAGCACAGTGCTTTGTATGTGATAGTTGTCTCATAGGTGCTTGTTGAATGAATGAATAAAAATAATGTAGAATGAATCTCAGTCCAATATTATGCCTGTATTGACCCTATATAAGACTCTATTCCTAAGCTTACATATTTAGCCATGATCTCTCTTAACTTTATTCGAGTTCTGTATTTCCAACTGCATACCAGTGTGTACCAGAGAAAGGTGATGAGTGTGTGTGTGTGTGTGTGTGTGTGTGTGTGTGTGTTGGGAAACAAGAATTTATTAAACACCTGCATAGTATTTCCTTCCCTTCTACTATGGGTCGGACACTATGCTAAACACTTTAAAAAATAGTATCTCATTTGATTTTCATTATAACCCTAGGAAGTAGGTACTATTATTATCTCCATTTTAAAACTGAGTAAACTGAGGCAGGCAGAGGCTAAGTGACTTGCCCAGGGTCACACAGCTAACTATCTGAGGCCTGATCAAGTCTTTCTCACTTTAAGCTATCTATCCCCTGTACTTACTGGCTAGCTGCCTCAGAAAATCTTCACTTGTTCATACCCTTATCTTAAACTCAGTATCTACAAAATTGATCTCATCCTCTTCCATTCCATGCTCTCCAACTGCAAATCAATCCTTCTTCCCATGTGCCCCAGGGGAATCATGGTTTTCTCAATCTCCTAGCCAGGAAACTTTTGAAGTCATTTAAAATTCTTCCATATTTTAATTCTTCATCCCTTCTATCAATGTTCAAGAAATCAGATTGTTTTTCCTTTTAAAATGTCTCTAGTTCCATTTTTACTACTCTAAGCTCTTACATCTTGTATCACATCTGCATTATTAAACTGCATTAACAGGTGAATTTTAAAATTATGGTTTTTTTATTCCCTTGCTAAATAACTTAAATTGCCTCTCTATTGCCTCTATATAAAGAAACAGTCCTTCCTAAAGGATTCAAAGTACTCAGGCTCTAGGAAGTGGGATGAACAAGTTATATACAGATAATTAAGTACAAAATAAATACAGATTCATTCCTGGATATCAGAAAAGTTCAAATTCCTGTGCCTGGTTTCCAGATCTCTCTGCAATCCAGTTTTTCCCTCTCAATGTGTTTCCCATTACTTGCCCAAACATTGGAATCTTAGCTCTAGTCATATCTGTCTTCGTAATGTTCCTAAAACAAGTCATGTTTGTGTTTCTCTCTGTGCTTTTGCTCATACTGCTCCCCCGGAATCTCTTACCCACATGCTATTCAACCTTCAGTGGTCATGAAGGAAGGTAGGGCCTATTGTGTGCATTTTTCAATTATGCTCCATCATATCTACAGACAGAATAGCACAGTAGATAGAAGATTAGCTTTGGTGTCAGAAAAACCTGGGTTCAAGTCCTGCCTCTGATACATCCTAGGGGTGTGACCATTGTCCAATCACTTAAACTCCCTGGGCCTCAGTTTCCTTATTCATAAAATGAAGGAGTTTACCAGATTGGCTCTGAGGTTCCTTTGAGCTCTAGCTTTGTGATACTGTAATCTTCCCCTTGTCAATTTTCCAATGTTCTTTCAGAATTCTTCACTCTGACCAGAACTACTGAGGAGTCTGACCTTGACTTCCTTTTGAAGAGACCACTGTTCATAACCCACCACTCCCCTTCTTGAGTTAGTGGTACAATCACTAGCATGTACATCAGAAGTGTCAGACAATTTGCCCCAATTGCACATGGCCCACAATACACCTCTTTGGCCTAATCAAAATAAAATATAATGGGAAAACAAATATAACAAAATAACTTAAAGTACAATGAAACATAGATAATGCCAATTTTAAAACTAAGTCAACATGTGGCCCGTAGGGAACCTTATGTATGAATTAGTGACCCCTATTTCTGTTTGAGTTTATCATCACCATAGCACATGAATGTGACAAAGAGATACTAGACTAAATTTCTACTGATCTAGCTGACTGGCTCCTCAAGACCAGTAGCAGACACTATAGCCAAGAAAGGTAGCATAGTAGTCACTTAAAAATGGCTGTTGAATGAATCAGTGACTCACACAGGGATTGAATGTTGGATTTTAGCTGCTTTAGTACAAATAAATTAAACTCCTAGGATGACCACACTGAGAGGGGAGGCAGCTGAGGGAAATCATTTCCATTCCAGTGGAATCATCTGTATGGTGAGATTTTACAAGAGCCTATACCCTACAAAAATTCTTCTCCACTCATTTGATTAAAGCCTTGGATAAATCTCCATTCCTTTAGCTTAACACTTCTTTTCTAAGAAATCAAGTCAACAAGCATTTATAAGATGATAACTGCCTACCAGGCACTAAGCTAAGTTCCCGAGATACAACTACAAGGAGAAAAATTGTTTCTATCCTCATAAAGCTTACATTCTACTGGAGAAAGACAACACATAATAGGGAAATGAATGTAAGGGGTAGGAGGAGGGTACCTGTGCCAGGGTATGGACAAGGTGGCAAAGTACAGAGAGTCAAGAAATGGGTATAGGGAAGGAATAAAAGGTGGCTGGCCTGGACCCCTCCTCTAGGAGGAACTCAGGAATGAGAGAAGGGACATGAAGGGTAGAATGTAAGTTGTTCGGAGGTGAGGTAAGGAGTAAGGCAGCTGAAGCATGGTCCTAAAGTCTGGAGAGTCAGAAATTAAAATTCAAAAGCCCTAGACAGAGTATCATTGAGCTGCTTTCATTCTTCTGTACTTTAGAATCTAAGAACAAGTTTTGATGGAAGGTTGTGGGGGGACACATATCACAAGGCAAGGCAAGTTACTACTGGGGTGGATGTGGGGACAGAGGCCTAGAAGTGGAGACTGACTAATTTCACAGTTTTTCATGGAGTATTAATGAATCTATGGGGGTTTTGTTTTGTTTTTTGTTTCTTCATTTGGGTGGGTCACAGACTCTCAGGGCTAAAAATCACCTTGGGAATACAATTTTCATGTGAGCCTAAATTCTATCTACAATGCTCTAGTCTTCACCTGAAGACCGTTAGTGATGAGCGAGCCCCCTGTCACCCCAAGAAGTCCATTTTGCTTTGGGTCAGCTTGACATGTCTCCAATAGAATGAAAATTGCCTCTGCAGCTCTACACGGCCCCTAGGTCTGATCTCCGAGATCAAACAAAACAAGCCAAATCTATCTTCCACATGATAACCCTTTAAATATTTAAAGATGACTATCACATTCCTTTTGTGAATCATTGAACCAAGTCTAACAGTGGTATGATGGGCCCTTGTGCTGGTGTGAGCAAGGTAGACCTGCCCTCTTACTGTCCCTTCTCTTCTATAGGCAGAAAGCTACTCCTCCTAATCCAGTCCCTCCTCTCTGAGAGAGAATTTTCCTATCAAAGTCTACTGAGGAAAACAATGGGAAGAAAAAAAACAGTGATGACATTGCCTTTTAATGGGAGGAAGCTAATTACAGACTCCTCCACCCAACTTGTTGATTCATTCGTTGTCTAGAGTAATGGTTCTCAGATTTTTTGGTCTCAGGATTCCTTCATGCGCTTAAAAAAAATTACTGAGGACACCCTTCCTCACCCTACCCCCAAAAACTTTCACATATTTAGTTCTCGAGGTCCATATTAGAAATCAAAATATCTCAGCATTATTATGAAAATAGTTTTAACCTTGTGGATCACCTGAAAGGGTCTCGGAGACCCACATGGATCATTGAATCACACTTTGGCAACCACTGCCCTGAAAGAGTCTGGACTGGTGATTCCTACTTTGACATGGTATAAAAATGAATTAGGACAGCTAGGTGGTACAATGGATAGACCACCAGGCCTGGAGTAAGATTCATGTTCCTGAGTTCAAATCTGGCCTCATACACTTATTATCTGTGTCACCCTGGACAAGTCACTTCATCCTGGTTTCCTCATCTACAAAATGAGCTGGAGAAGGAAATCGCAATCCACTGCAGTAATTTTGCCAAGAAAACCCCAAATGGGGTCATGAAGGTCAGACACAACTGAAAAGACTGAACAACCACAAAAATGAGTGAATAATACTATTTTTCTTGCTGTTGTTACTCTAAGCTGCTAGTAAGGAAATCACATTGGCAAAATACACGATAGTTCTAAGATCTATTTATCCTTCCACATATAGATGTTCTCTTCTCATTTCTCTCTGCTACATTTGTGTAGTCACATCCATGGGCTAGCAACGCAAGGCTGACCAGCCTTTTAGAAGTGGAGAAAAGTGTTGAGAAACTGGCACATAACCTCTCAGGAGAGAAGCAAAGACAAGAATGAAAGATCTGTGTCAAGAGTACTAGTGGGTTTCAGCAGTGCCTGCTCAATCTCTTTTTCACTGTTCAATCACCTGTTGCTCAGCATGGAATCTTGGATACTCCCCATGGCAGAAGCCTTTTTCTTGTGTCTTCTCCTGTTGGTCACAGCTAGTCCATTTTTTCCTTGTGATGCATGCTCTTCTCTTATGTGGCTTCTGCTTTCCCAACTTATTAATATGGCAAAGGCTAGTTTGTTGGCCAAAGTTGGCCCTGCCAATCACAAGGTCAGCACAATTTCCTCCGAATTTGCAAGAGTCCTGGTCTTGCCTCACCTGGTCACTACTTCAAGATGTTCTCCTTGTCAACATCTTCTCAAAACTGAGCTTTGTAGTTCAGATGCTGTGAGACCAGGGCAGAGTTTGATAGGATTAACGGATTATCAGTTTAGAAACATAAATGATCTTAGTTGGTGTTCAATTTAACAAGAATCTCTTAACCTTCCCCTGCTATGCTAGGTGCTAAGAATATAAAGACAAAATGAAAAATCCAAGCCCTTATCTATCAGTAACCTACATTTTGCTACCTACATTAGTTTTACATAAACCTACATTAACTTTACATAAAGCTAAGTCTATAACATAAAATTTTAGGAGAAAGAGATCTCTAATGACTACAATCATTGGATTGTGGATTTAGAACTTGAAGGGATCTTGGAAGTCACTTAGTCCAACCTACTCTTTTTAGAGATGACAAAACAGAGTGCCAGCAAGGTGAAGGGATTTATACATAGCTAGTGTAAAGAAGTGCACCCACTGAATCTAGAACTTCCTGACTCCCAAGTCCATCCCTGTGTCTATGATACTTCACCCTTTTTCTTTATGGTTTACAAAGCATTTTGAATCAATTTATACCTGAAAGATATATTGGAAGTTAACTGGTCTGCCTCATTCATTTTTACAGGTGAGGAAACTGAGTCTTACAGAGGGGAAGTTACTTGCTCAGGGTCTCACAGGTAGTGACTTGCAGAACTAGGAATTCAAACTAGATCCAAAAGCTACAAATCCCATCTTCTTTCCACTGGACCCTGTTGCTTCCTGGGCAGATCAGGAAAGCCTTTCCATAACAGTTGGATCTGGGTTGAATGATAAAGGGAGTTCAGGATTCTAAAAAGCTAAAGTTAGAAAGAATGCATAGTATCTAGGCACTAAGATAAGAGATGGAATGTCTTCAAGGTGCTCAGAGGAGGACACTTTGAGCTTTTTAAAGCATATTCAAAATAATCACAATCATAATTTTGTAAAAAGAGTTGTGCCAAGAAAGGTCCTGCAAAAAAAGGCAAAGAGAGGCCACCAACAGATTAGATAAAATACATGTGTAAACTACCCAGTCACCATCATTGTATGACTTATTCCAGGAGCATTCTGCAGAATGTGAAAGCAAGAATAGAGAAGGTGAATAACAATGGTAACCTTGGTTTGAATTTGGCAAAGAATGAGTGAATAGTGATAGGATAAGGGATCGTTTGAATTCTAACCTATGCTTATAATTGTGTAATTTAAAATTGGGCAGCTAAGGGTTCAGTGGATAGAATACTGGGCCTAGAAACAGGAAGATTCATCTTCCTGAGTTCAAATCCAGGCTCAGCCATTTCCTAGTTGTGTGACCCTGGATAAGTCACTTAACCCTGTTTGCCTCAGTTTCCTCATCTGGAAAAGGAAATGACTAAGCACTCCTATATCTTTACCAAGAAAACCCCAAATAATGTCATGACCAGTCAGACATGACTGAAAAGTCAAAGCCTACAAGAGCTTGTATTCTCTTGATTCATACTATCATTTGCATTAAGAACATCTGCAAAATGAGTGAATCAAATTATCTCTAATATCACTTCCAGCCCTAAAAGGCTTATAATTCTATACTTTAAGAAATCATGAAAATGACAATTACAATGGCAAAAATTTGAATTAATGTTCTAGAGGTCAGACCCAAACTTAGAATATTGAACTGTTTAGCTTCTTTGTCTTTTAACGCACAGATCAAGGTTGATAGCTTATGTATCTCATTCTTCAAGTGTGTTTCCTTAATTTTATACTAGATATAAAGGTGAATATTCTTGGACCCCATTACTGACATCTGTTTACCTTTCTATTTCTATAGTGTGATCTCCATGTCAAATCCAGTCCCTAAAGATCTAAGAAATATAGCAGGAGACAGGCTGCAAGTTGAAGAAAACATCTACACGATAGAAGAGAACGTTTATGAAATTCAGGATGAATATGAATATGCAAGAGGAGCATCATGACTTTACAAACCAGAAATAACTCCAGTGATGTCTTTGTCTGTCTTATTTCAAGCCCACTGATCAACCTTAGGTGACCATGTCATCTCATTCCTCAAACATCTTTCATTGATCCCTATTTTACATAGGCTAAAATACAAAATCTTAAGTCTGGAATTTAAGCCCTCCACAATCAAGCTCCAGTCTACCTTACCAAAATGTTTCACATTATTCCCCATCATGTACTCTCCATTTCAGTCAAACTGGTCTACCAGCTGTTCTGAACTTGACATTCTATCTCCCATCTCTACATCTATGCATCAGCTGTCCATCTTCTGGGCCTCGAATGTGTAGAGAGCTTCCTTTCCTCCAAGGCTGTACTCAGATGTCGCTTTGTCTTTCAAGCTTTCTCTGATTCCCTCCCAACTTTTTCTTATTCTTATTCTCCAGTCATGAGTGTCTTCTGTCTCCTCAAAGGATCTTGTTTTAATGTACCTGTGCATGCATCATATTCCTTAGCAGAATGGCAGCCCCTTAAGGTCAGGGATCTGTTTGTGTTTGTGTTTTGTTTTTTATTTTTGTGTTTCTAGATATAGCACTGTACCTTGTATATAGTTGATATTTAATAAATTTTATAAAAATTAAGTTGAATTGGCAGAAAAGTATGTAATATCAGAGCATCATGAAAACAAAAAATTGATACGAGGAGAAACCTGTGTATAGTAAATACAGTCTGCTAGAACAGTGAGATTATAGGACAAAGTCTCTTTATTTTAGGTGCAATTAGCCTTACATGAATGAGGTGTAACATTTTCAGTACTTAATGGAATGAGTGGTTAGATGGCACAATGGATAGAAAGTCGGGCCTGGAGTCAAGAAGACTCATCTTCCTGAGGTCAAATCCAAACTCAGATACTTCCTAACTGTGTGACCCTGAACAAGTCACTTAACCCTGTTTGCCTCAGTTAACCTGATCTGTAAAATGAACCGGAAAAGAAAATGCTAAACCACTCTAGTATCTTTGTCAAGAAAATCCCAAATGGGGTCATGAAGAGTCATACAGGATTGAGAAATGACTCAACAGCAAAACTTAATGCAATGAGACAATCAAAATTTTTCCTACTACATCTAGAAACTCTTAGATATTTGCATTCCTTACTCTTCAGCAATACATTTTCCACTCAGATTATAGCTCCTACCTAGTATATGAAAGTCAGTCCCTATGCTAATGACAATGATACCCTCATGGCACTACAGTTTATGGAATTAGAATGGCCTGACAGAAAATCACATCCTAGGTCATTGCCCTTTGTTGAGCTGGGTACACAGGTGGACTGGAGCAAGGAATTCATGAAGTGTAGTCTTGGTTCAGAGAAACAGCTACATAGCACAGCAGATGGAGTGCTGGGCCTGGAGTCAGGAAGGCCTGAGTTCAAATATGGCCTCAGATACTGATTAGTTGTGTAAGCCAAGGCAAGGCTTTTCCTTTCATCTGTAAAATGGGGATAGTAATAGCACCTACCTCCCATGGTTTTTGGAAGATAAAATGAGGCAATAACTGTAAAATGCTTGGCGAAGTCCTTCGCACATATTCATGCCTTATAAATGCTAGCTATTATTATTAATCAGTCGCAGGTTTCCTTCGGTGCTATGTCAGTTTTAAAGAATGGGAAAACTCTGTTTCACGGTCACACAGCTTCCAAATCAGCCAAGGTTGTCACATATACATGTCATTAGCTCTTAGGTCATCTTTGGTGGAGATTGTAAGTGATTCAAGCACAGTCTGTGCCTGGAACAATCCCAAGTATTTAATCCCACTTAATTTTTAGCTAGTGGCATCATCTTGATATAGAAAATCCAGCACTCTCTATTAATAATTCTTACAAGAGAATTTCAAGCTTGAATAAGTCCCAAATGAACACTGCATCTGGTCCAAGAGGACCTTGGTTAGAGCCTTGGCTCTACCACTTAACTACTTGTGTGGCATGGGGTAAATTATTTAGCCTTCCTGGACTTCAATTTCCTTCTTGGTAAAATGAGGGGGTTGAGTTAGCTCACCCTTAAGGAAATTTTACCTCTAAATCTGTGATCCTATGATTCTTCTACAGTAGGGGCTCTTAACCTGGGATTCATGTACTTATTTAAAAAAAATTTTTTAGTAACTTTCTCAATATAATTGGCTGCTTCTGTAATCCTATGTATTTTATTTTATGCATTTAAAGACATTATTCTGAGAAGTCTTTGGCTTCACCAGACTGCCAAAGAGGTCTATGATACAAAAAAGGACAAAAATCCCTTTTCTATTGCTCCCCCAATGATCATGAAACTGAAGTACCAAGACCTCAAGTACTGGGGAACTCATTACCTCTCTGAGCTGGCCATTCCACTTGGGCATAATTCCAATTCTGAGCAACATTTTCCTTTCATCAAGTTGAAATCTGAAACTTCTATCCCTTTTTAGTTATGACTTCAAAGATCAAGCAGGATGAATCTAATTCCTCTCCTTTATAAGTCAACAAGCTGTATAAGAATCGTTCAAATATTTGAAGACACATCTTAGGTCTTTAGTCTTATCTCAAGTTCAAATGAAGTAGATGGTTGGCATGAACTTCAAGGGTTACTTGTAAATAAAATGCTTTGCAAACTGTTAATCTTTATGAGAATGTGCTCTATTATTATGACATGTCACAGTATATTGGAAAGATCTCTGAGAATAAAAGACATGGTTAATCCTGATTGTCACATTTAACGGCTGGGCACTGGGGCAATTGACAGTCCTTGGCCTTCAATTTTTTTGATTTGAAAAACGAGTATCATACAATATTTACACTACCTACTTTCCAGGGTCATTCTGAGGAAAGCTCATGTACATGGAGCACCATATGGCACCGATGGCACTATAGATCATAGATCTAGAGTTGGAAAGACCGTCTGGGACCATCTTCTTTACAGTGAAGGACACTGAGGCCTAGAGAAGCTAAGTGACTTTCCCAAGATCCTATAGGCATAGTATGTAAGAGAGTCAGGATTTGAAACCCAGTCTTCTGACTCTAAATGCCAACTTCTTTCTAGTATATCCAAACATGTTGTTATTATCACCACCATCCTTCCTTACACTGGAATGCATAATGTGTGGCTCAGTATCAAATATATAGACCAAATTCAAGATGACTACCCCAAAAGAGAGATCAGAACAGCTCCCAGAGAACTAAGAAGTGTATCTTACTCCATCTCATGAATTACTGACCTGAGATTTCGCCTATGGAAATATTCTCTCTTTCTATACTATCTCTCTTTTTGGAAAGTACTGAATGGGGATATTTCACTGGAGATGGGACCAACATCTTGAAGAGAAGACATTGGCATAGAGCCATTTGAAAGGGTCCATTTGTCAATAGTCACAACTACCTCCTCGAAAGGTCTGGGAGCAGGAAAAAAAATCCCTGCTGGAAGCTTTTTCTGCTGAACAGTTCGGAGTTTGACGTTGTGGTTTTCTATCCCAGAGTGCCAAAAACCAACCTAAAGCTCCAATATCAGTTTGCTAATCAGACCAAGTTGTTCACTTCTGAACTCCCCCTTTCTAGTTCAAATACTCCTGTACTTATTATTCACATTCTATTGCTGCTTTTTTCCTCTTTTTTCTCAAAACCTGGTAAAATATGAGTCAATACGGGCCTCTGAGTACCAGTGACATGCTTGCTGCTTATCACCTCATGAATAAGTGGCCATTATACCATGAGAGGAAAGGTAATACATCACCAAGAATGAAGACAGATCTCATATTTGTTTTCAGAAGTCACAATGTCATACCTATGGCATGAAATACATTATTAGCTTATAGCCACTTTCAGAAAGCAAAGGAAGAAATAGCAAAAAGGATGCTTTACAGGAATGGACAGAAGTAGCATAGGCTTCAGAGCTTTCTCAATTTGGGGTCAGAAGATCTAGGTTAAAACTGTTACTCTATTGCTTGCTACCCATGATTTGGGTGAGTCACTTCACCTTGAGACTCAGTTTCCTTGTCTATAAAGGGAGGAGGTTGAATTAGATGACCTCTCTGGTCCCTTCCTGCTCCTCTGAAATGAACAACCCTAGGAGGAGACCTTAAAAATCATCTATTCCACCCTGCCTCATTTTATTAGAAACTGAGACCTAGACAAGTTAAATTCCTGCCCAAGAACACAGAGTTAGTAAGAGGCAGCGCCCAGGATTTGCCCCTAGGACCTCAAAATCACTCTCTTGTTTCTACTGCTGTATATTGTCTCATTTCTGGTGAGAGACAAAAATCACTCAGCAGCTACTGAGTGCGCTGAAAGTCAGTCTGGTGGAGATAGAATAAGAATAAAGGGTTTAGTAGTGAATGACTCAGAAGAAAGGGAATGGGAAGAACAGAAAAAGTAGAGGCAATGGGTGTTGACGTTGAGGAGGAGTTGTTCAGTGGTTTTCAGTTGTGTCCGACTCTGTGACCCCATTTAGGGTTTTCTTGG
The DNA here is from genome assembly GCA_023548195.1 of Bettongia penicillata ogilbyi. Lineage (NCBI taxonomy): Eukaryota > Metazoa > Chordata > Mammalia > Diprotodontia > Potoroidae > Bettongia > Bettongia penicillata. The sequence continues at coordinate 363,472 of JAJHZJ010000278.1, forward strand.
CAAAGACCCTGAAGTGGTTTGGCATTTCCTTCTCCAGCTCATTTTACAGATGAGGAAACTGAGACAAATGGTTAAATGATTTGTTCAGGATCACTCAGCTAGTAAATGTCTGAGACTACATTTGAACTCAGGACTTGCTGACTCCATGCCCTGTGTTCTATCTAACTGTCCTTTGAGGAGGTAGGCAATGCAGCAATTCCTCTTTGACATAAGTTTTCTAAGTCTACAACTGAGATCTCAGAAGGGTTTCTGGAGGCATTTAGAAGGATAGACATAGCCCCCTTGTCTTGTTGACCTGACCTCTCAAAGGATTCAAGGCTAATACTCAATGAGAAACACTTGCTCCTTGTCTGTCAGCTACTGGAGCAGCAATAACTGATCATGGTTTAATTTCAAGACACTCACAGACTTAAAGGACATCAGGACTGAAACAGACCTTAAATGTTATAGGATTAGAACTTGAACTTGAACCCAGATCATAGATCACTGGTCAAAGAACAGCAGAACTGGATAAAACAACCACAAACCTTTGAGATCTCCCAACCAAATTCCCTTGTTTTACAGATGAAGACAACCAAAGCTGGTTCTGGGGTCAGAGCATCTGGGTTCCATCCCATTTTTGACAGTTTATTATCTATTGATACTGGGCAAGTTGCTGAGCCTTCTTAGGCTTTAGTTTTCTCATCTATAAAATGAGGGATTTGGACTAGATGCTTTATGAGACTACTTCTATTTCTAGATCTGTGATGTTATGAAACTGAGACCTAGACCTGGCTCCCTGGCCAGGCTTACATCTCTTTCCAAAAGTTTAATCCTCCCTCAAAGGCCTTGCTGTAGTCAAGGATATCCAAAAATCTCTGAAGACAATTCCCCAAAGACAAGTCCCAGAAAGATTTTGGAAAATTGTGGCACCATTAGCTAGCTAAAGTGTTTGATTTCTAAAAAGAATCTTCCGAAGCCACAGACTTGACTGATTCTTCTGCTATAAAAACCTTGAGTGGCAAAACCTTCTCACTCTGACTCCACCCTTATTCTATGTTCCTCCTGTGGTTCAGTGCAAGGAGCCCTGGCTAGGAAGAACCTGGACCTGGGTTCAAGTCTCACCTATTATGTTTAATACTTATAATCTCAAGCAAGTCATTTTACCTCCTGGGACCTCAGTTTCATTTTCATCACAACAATAATAATTACAGCTATCATTTGTATAGTGCTTTGAGGTACACAAAACACTTTACAAATATCTCATTTGATTCTCATCATAACCTTGGGACATAAGTGCTATTATTACCTTCATTTTACAAATAGGCAAACTGAGGCAGAGAGGTTAAGTGATTTGCCCTAGGTCACATAGCTAGTAAGTATGTAGGCCAGATTTGAATTTAAGTCTTCCTGACTCCTTGCCTAGTGCTCTATCCACTGTGCCACCTAGCTAGCTGCCTCCTGATTTGTGAGATGAAGGCATTAAACTTTCATTTCGAGAGCTATGATCTCTCTGCTCTAGCCAATTTTAATTTTGACATCATTTCCAATTATCTTCAAATCTCTAACTTTCAGAAATTTTGTCTTCACTCAAAGTGCATCTCTGATATCAACTTGCCTGTGAAATTTTTCCTGGTCTTTACCCCTCCCTTTTAGTCTTCTTCCTCAAATTATCTGGTATTATCTGCTTTTGTACAGACTTTATCAAACTCCAGGAGAAGGTGAGCTCCTTGAGAGCAGGGATATTTGTCTTTGTATCCTTGAATTTAGCATTTGTGCCTTAAATATAGTAGACATTTAAGTGTTGACTTAAAATGACTTAATTGTATCTCAGTAGCACTACTTTGGGGGCAGTTAGTTGTTAGAGTGCTGGGCTTGGAATCAGGAAGATCCATCTTCCTGTGTTCAGATCTGGCCTTAGACACTTACATCCTGTTTGCCTCAGTTTCCTCATCTGCAGAAGAAAACGGCAAACTTCTCCAGTATCTTTGTAAAGGATTCTGATTCTTAATGATTCCATTTGGGGTTTTCTTGGCAAACCACTGGAGTGGTTTGGTATTTTTTCCTCTAGCTTATTTTATAGATGAGAAAACTGAGGCAAACAGGGTTATGTGACTTGCCCAGGGTCACACAGATAGGAAATATTTGAGGTCAGATTTAAAGTTGGGTCTGACTTCCGGCTTGGTAATTTATTCACTTCACCATCTCGATGCCCCTTATGGATGTTATACTGATATAACTCAGCTCTTATAGACACATCTCATCCTTTGTGAGACCTTGTTTTTTATTTATTTTTCATTCTGGCTTCTTGAAATGAATACTCCCTAAGGGAAAACCAATTCATCTCCATTGCTGTGTTTAGTACCTCCAACAGTAAAATAAATAAATAAAATAAATTGTGAATATAGGCAATCCATCCAAGACTGAATAATTTTGAGGCTGATAAGGCAATTCATACTTATGGGTGATTCTACGTTTTGGGCTTACAGCAGGCTCACTCCTACTATTCTCTGTGCTATCTCCTAGTAGGAGTCAGAACACACCTGGTTTCGGGGTCTTTGTTGAAGGTTGTCAAGAAGTCCCTTCCAGAAGGGAGGAGATTGTTTATCCTAGAACCAGTTTGTCTTTTAATCCTTTTACCACCAAATACCAGACTATTGTCTGTGTTAATGATTGGTTTAAATCAACCAGGCAAAAATTACTGAAGGCAGATGGGTGGGATGGAGAAGTTTGACCAAAGATACTTCCAAGTGTGGTTATGCAAAGAGAAGGGGAATGGAATTCTGGGAGAAAGTTTCATTTAGGAAGAGAGGGAAGTAGATAAGAGAAGTGCTGAGGAAACACATCACAGAGCATTTCTTCTGACCAGGCTTCACTTCCTTAAAGGTGAGTGAATTTGTAAGAAAATTTAAATGCCTAGAGAAGATCTGATTAATTTCGGCAGATTTGGGGTAAACATTTTCTTTAGTGCTTTGACTTTAAGAATTTAAAGGCGGCAATTGATGATGAGAGAGAAAAATCTTATTTAAAAGTTGTGAGATGTCCTGGCTGATCTTCTCTCACTCCTTGTTCATTGACAAATTTTCTTTCATTTTTAAACAAAAACCTGTTGTGAAATTGTGGGTGGGAGTTTTTTAGGGGCCAGGGAGGGTGTTTCCTACTTCCTCTACAATGATCTCTTTGGGTTGGCTGGCACAAGACTGTTGATTAATTCAAAGGTTTATGAGAAATGGGAGGGTTTAGGTAAGGAGGGGGAGTGAGTGTGGTTCAGTTTGATATTTTGTAAAGTATGACCTGGTATAATTTTAGGGGGGAATTTTAAGGGTGGTTGAGTGGGAAACCAACTATATTCAAACTGACAAGTCTGAAACATGCTATTCATGGTCACAGGATCTGTTGGCTGGAGCCAACAGCTCTCTGTCTTGTTAGTAGAAGAACTATGGTTTCTGGGCTTAATTTATTCTAATCGTATTCCAGTCTAGTCCCATGACAATTACAATATAACTAAAATATTTCTAAGGCAGTGTTGCCTAGTGGCAAGGGAATTGAGCATGTAATTGGAATAATACTTACATAGCTTTAATGTTCATAGATGGTTTTTCTTTTCCATCCATTCCCAACTCTGAAGTAGAATGTAAAATTGAGAAAAAAGAATTTGATTTTTGTATCCTCAGTAGCTAACCTTGCATACAGGAAGCCCTTAATAAAATGTATGCTGAATTGAGAGTATTGAAAATATTATTAGTCTAATTTTATAGAGGTAGAAACTGAGGCTCAGAGAGAGAAAACTGATTTCAAGGAGTACTAGAACCACTAGTGCGTGGCTAGTAAATTTGGGACCTATGTATTGAACCCAAGTCTAATATTTTCAGATCTAGTTCTCTTCTCACTACAAGGACTGATCAGCCATAGTCAAACACACTGTACCTTGACCCCAATATGGTGATGTCATTGATCCTCTTTGAGTAAGAAGACAAATGACAACCAGGATTATTGCTCAGATCTATAATTTACCAACTGACTTGCTCCTTACTGAGTTTGCATCCTCATCTGTTAAATGTGGGTAATCCACTATCTACCTCTTAAAGTTGTTTGTTGCGTATCAAATGATGTGCACTTTGTGGCCATTAAAAGCCAGCTGTAAATGTAAGTAGCATCATCCTTATGTGAAATGTTTGCTGCCACAAAATTCCAATACAATTAAAGCAATTTTAAATAGTCTCAGAGTTGGATTTGACCTTGTACTAACTTGTACTTGCTCAGTACAGATAAAGAGAATTTTAATTTTGCCCTATCTGAGAGAAATATTCTCTGTTCTCCTTTGAAAATTGCTGATGCTTAGCATTTTATCTGCTCTGTATTTCTCTGTTGTTGCTCTAGGAAAACAAAACAACACCTAGGGGAAATTTTACCATTTTATAGCCTTAGGCTGAATCCTTTCCCTTATCTTTATATAAATGGATGGATTGATAAGGGACTGCCTCCGTTTCTGCCTAGTGTGACTTGGGGCTTCAAATCTTTGGGTCAAATGATGGTGAAAAGTAGTTGTGGCCCACTTAGGCAACTCAGTCAGATATTTAATAGATATTTAACACTTCTTGTTTTACTAGAATGTGGCATCATTAAAATTTTTGTTCTAAATTTCTTTGTGTGGCAAAAAGAGACTTTTCAAAGTGCTGTGACATTTGCATCTTTCTCAATTTGACTGGGGTTAATTTTGGTAAGTGCATCTAATATTAAAAGAGCATTCCATACCCTTTGAGATTCACTCTGAAGTGGGTCCACTAACATCCCGGAGTTTCTTTCCTCCTGTAAAATAGGGAAAATGATATATTATCATGGATTTAACCTTGGAAGTCAACTCATTGTCATTAAGTCAAATCCCCTTTCATTTACAAGGAAACTTAGGTCCGGAGAATTTAAATAACTTGTCTGTGATCCCATGCGTTGAGAGAGATAAAGAAAAATCTGGATTCAAACTCAGGAGTGCTGTCTCCCACAGCACCATCCCAGGATAAAGTCACAGGGTTGTTAGGAAGAAAAAACTTGACAAAGTTTCTGAGAAATGTGATTTATTCTAATCTTATTGTTGAAGAAACTGATGAACAGATAACAGGTACATGTGGATAATAGGTGGTGATGTGGAAAGAGAGGGAGGAGAGGACAGAGGGGAGGAGAGAGAGGAAGAGCAGGGGAAAAGGGGGGCGGAGAGAGAGAAAGAGAGAGAGAGAGAGAGAGAGAGAGAGAGAGAGAGAGAGAGAGAGAGAGAGAGAGAGAGAGAGAGGATTTTAAAGCTCCTAGGTGGTACCGTGAATAGAACACTGGACTTGGAACCAGGAAAAGCGAAATTGGCCTGTGACCTCAATCACTGGCTAGCTGTGTGACTGGGCAAGTTACTTAACTGCTCTCTGTAATAAGGGGATGATAACAGCATTTACCTTCCAGTGTTAGTGTGAAGACCAAATGAGATAATATTTGTAAAGATCTTAGCAGAGTGCCTGGCACATATAGGTGCTTAATAAATGCCTTTTCATTCACTGGAAGAGTCCAGTCTAAATTCTCTTTACATATATATGAGGAAACTGAGACCCAGAAAAGGAAAGTCATTTGCTTCATATTAGACAACTAGTGAGGGACAGAGAAGGACTAGAAAACCCAGTTCTCTTGAGTCCCAATCCAATTCTTTCTGTTCTGGTGACACAGTCTTAGTGTCAGAGACTTGTCTAGAGGTTATGTCTCTTGTCGCCTGTTATTCCGTTGTTCTTATCTTTTCTGCCGTTTCCTCTTGAGTTTCTGTTTCCTTGATGAATAACTTCCATGGAGGCAAGGAATTGTGTAGGAAAAGTCCATAGAAATGGATCTCAAGGCTCAAATTACCCTTGTGGGGTCTGCTGTGGCTATCTCTAGCTAGCACATGGAAAATTCCTCACTGAGGACAGAACTTTAAATCATCTCCAGCAGATCCACTTTATGATTTTGTTGAAAGTGGAAGTTTTTATATCCTTGTGGAAAGATGGGAAAGGGAGGGAAGGGATAGTTTCTCTCCTCTGGTTGAAGAGTGGAACCCACAGGAACGGTCAGTGAATTTTCTGATGCTTGGTTGACTTTAGATAATCGTTTTTCCTTTCAAATATACTCCATTTATCTCTAGGATATGTTTGTGGGTTTTCTGTTGTTAATTTCCCATCTTTTCCCTTCTTTCCCACTGTAGGGATCCCACTAAGGAAGTTCCAAATGAATGCCTGTTATCCCTCCCTGCTTTTGCATCCAATTCTCAGACTACTAGTTCTCTTTTTCCTGCCTTTCTGTTTTTCAGCTAGGAAAATAAGCTTGACTAAAAGCCTTTAGAATGGGTAGACAGAATTATCATCAAATGGTATCTGATGAAACAGCATTAGACATAAAAAGTGCTCAGTAATTATTCGAGTAACTTTATACTTTAGGATTTCACATCTACCTTTTGGCTGGAAAGGGAGAAGGAAAGAAGGGATTTTCAGTGGGCACATAGATATGAGAATGAGGCTACAGAATCTAGGAGCCCCACTTTTTAAAGCATAACTGCATTTTATTTTTAATCAATAAGCGTTTATTTTCTCCCACCTCTACTTTTTGGGGAAAAAAATCCCAACCCTTGTAACAAGCTTGCATATTCATGAGAAACAAATTCCATCAATATCTATGCCCCAAAATGTGTGTCATTCTGCATTAACAGTTTATCACCTCTCTGCCAGGAGGTGGGTGGCATGTTGTCATTATCTCTCCTCTGGAACAGTGGTTGATCACTGAACTGATCAGAGCTCTTAAGTCTTTCAAAATTCCCTTTTACAATGTTATTGTTATGGTATCCACTGTTCTCCTGTACTTTTCTCCCTTCCCTCTGCCTTGGTTCATGAATGTCTTTCCAGGTTCTCTGAAACCATTCCTTTCATCATGTCTTGTGGAGCAATAGTGTTCCATTATATTCCTGGTCATTTGCCAATTAATGGACACCCTCTTAGTTTTCAATTCTTTGCCATTAACAGATGAGCAGCTATAAGTATTTTCATAAGTATGGTCAGAAGGCCTATTCTAAGAAGGCTTGGTCGGTAGCTTTGTCACCAGCTCAGAGGCAGATACAGAATTAGTTGTGTGACCTTCCTGAGATATCTGACCTCAGTTTCCTAATCTCTAAAATGGAAAAGTTGGACTAAAGATGACCTCTCCCTGCTCTAAAATTTGATGATTAAGATCTTCTACCTTCTGTAGAATCTGAAGTCATATTACACAGGAAAGTTTGTTGCATGCAGTGAATCATTTGGGCATCCTGGTTTAGCTGATGTAGCTGAGTCAGGCAATAACAATGAAGCTATGTTCTGAGTGTTGACTAATTTAGGAAGGTTGTTTCAACAGAACTCCAAATCTCCTCTGCAATGATTTGGGCCTTTGAGCCACTCTTAGGTGACTTCTGGGGAGGATTTTTTTTTTTTTAAGAGGAAGAAGGACTGAATTGTACCCACAGCAAAATAGCTAAGGATCACAGGGAAGTGACCTTAGAAGCTATTCTGGCCAACTCATTTTACAATAAGGAAAATCTCTAAGCATCAAGTTTAGAGAAAGCTGGGGGGTAAGGTGGATACAGAGACCCTGGAGTCAGGAAGACCCAAGTTCAAATCCTGCCTTCAACACTTATTAGCTCTATGACCCTGTGCAAGTCATTTAATCCTTGTTTGCCTCAGTTCCCCTATCTGTAAAATGAGGATAAATAATGCCCTCTATCTCACAGGATGGTTATGAGAGTAAGATATTTTGTAAAGTACTTTGCAGACCTTAGAGCACCGTACAAACTCTTTGTGGCTGTTCAGTTGTTTTTAGTCACATCTGACTTTTCATGACCCCTTTTGGGGTTTTCTTCACAAAGATATTTGAGTGATTTACCACTGAGGCAAACAGGGTTAAGTGACTTGCCCAGCATCATATAGGTAGCAAGCATCCAAGGCTGGATTTGAACTCAGGTCCTCCAGACCCCAGGTCTGCCTGGCTCTCTATCCATTGTGCAACCTAGCTGGTTTATTAGTTTGGTTCCAGACTCCAGCAGTACCAGATTTAGTTGATAGATAAGCAGGTGTGGGTATGCAGGGATGATATAAGGTAGATATGTAATCCATTTTACTGAGGAAGAAATAAAGGCTCCCAGGGTGGAGGAGTCACTTGTAGATAGTAGATAGTTACATGATAAGGACTAAATTGCCTTAGTGACCACTCCTTGGGCACAAAGACTAAGAACAGACCGATTAGTAATCTTTTATCTTAGTCCAAAGCTCTAAAGGATTACAGTCTTATAACTTTAAAATTCATCACCCCACCCATGGGAAGAGGGTCAGTGGACTTGTATCCAATTGGCTGAGATACAGAAGGAGAGAAATTCATTTATTTGGGAAGCGTGACTGCACTACTGAATACAGTGAACTCAGTGTACATAGTTTAGATAAAACAAAGTCCCTACTGCCAACCTCATGAAATTTATAAACCAACAGAGGGTTTAGACACAAATCAGTGATTATAAGTACTTAGATGGTCCTGGAGTCAACAAGATCTGACGTCAAACCCTACCTGATACACTTAGAACCTCAGTTGTACCAACTACAAAATAGCTAGTGATCGCAGTATTTTAGCACAGGAAGTGACCTTAGAAATCAGCCAGTCCAAGGGACTCATTTTACAGGGTAAAGATTCAAGTACTGGGGAAGCCGGGAAGGTATGGGAGTGGGAGGGGGATTAGAGGTGATAAGAGCTACGTATTAGAAGGCTATGGTTATAGGCTAGGTAGGATGTTCTTTGTAAAGAACTTACATATCCCAGGTGAGGGAGGGGGAAAAGTGGAAGACAACTTTACAGTTCTCAAAATACCATACTGGTAAAGTTGAATTCACCCCCTCCCATGCTGACACAACACCCCCATTTGGAGGGATTCACTTGGGTCACACCTTTGGGGCTGGAACCCAGTCTTAGGTTAAGAAAATTTGGTTTAGATTCTTTAAGATTTTGAGATAGACCAAGACAATTCCAAAAGACTCAAGATGAAAAATTCTGTCCACATCCAGAGAAAGAACTATGAAGTATGAATGCAGGTCAAAGCATACTATTTTCACTTTTTTTCCTATGGATTTCCCCTTTTGTTCTGTTTCTTCTTTCACAACAGGACTAACATGGAAATGTTTAATATAGTCATACATGTATATCCTATATCAAATTGTTTGTGTTTTGGGGAGGGAGGAGGGAGAAAAAATTTGGAACTCAGAGTCTTACAATGAATATTGAAAACTATCCTTATATGTAATTGGAAAAAATTGAATACTATTAACAAAAAGAAGACTTAGAAATAGATAGCTTCATGTAACTTTGTGCTAAGACTAGGGGCAGTTGGGTAAAATTGTAAGAGGTCACAGAAAATTCTGTGGACCCTCCATTCTCCAGGCAGGAAAGGTAATTAATTCAGTCCTCACTGTTGGTGTAGCCCCTTGATGAGCAGCTTATACTATAGACATTTCAATAATTGTGTTTTTTGAATGACTAAAGAAACTCCACTAAGGTAGAAGTTTTGAATTATTTTTGAGAGTAAGGAATAGGTTATAATGTGTCATGCGCCTTTGTTTTCTTATTCCTCTTTTTTGTAATGACACATCTAGAAAAGTCTGTTTTAATCGACTTTGTTTCTAGGTTGTTTTAATTTTCAAATATAGCCTTCACCACCCCTCAACCTAGCCATCTCGTAATAACAGCTAGCATGTAAGGGTTGGGAAGCACTCCACATGTGTTATCTCATTTGATTATTATATTGTTTTTGTGAGGTAGGTTCAATTATTATCCCCATTCTAACAGATGAGGAAATTGAGAGTAAATGACTAAGCTAATTATCTTTTTCCTCGAATCCTCCTTTCAAACTTCCCTATTACTTTTGGTGGCACTACCATTCTCCCAGTTAACACAGGATTGCAATCTAAGTAACATCCTCAATTTTTACTCTCACACTTTGTATCCAATTTGTTGACAATGCCTTTTAAGTAATGGTAGCCATTTCTAGAGTTGGGGTGGGGAGAGAAGGGAAGAAAAAAAGGAAAAGAAAATTTACATGATAACTTTAGTATATATTTAAAAGGGAAATTACAAGTTGTACACAATAGAGTTGTAGTTTCATGAGCGATTATCTTTTTTAAAAATTATACTGTTATAGAAATGTTCGTTTTATTCTCTAAAGTCTTGTCATGTTTCTGTATTCTTCACATTCTTAATCATTTGCCAATTTATAGGCATCTGTTTTGTTTCTAGCTCCACCAAAAAAGTGCTGCTAATGAATATTTTAGCATATATAGGGTCTTTTTTTATATCAATTAGACATTTCAAGATAATTTGACTAGGCTCATGGGTATACTTTGTGGCTAATGAGCAAAATTAACTTGCGGAGTACTGGATGGTGAGGAGTGACGTCTGAAAAATCAACCCATGGTCCTAAAAGAGGCACTGTCTGGCATGTGTTCCCAAGGAAAGAGGTATCTCATGGGCATTGGGAGACTCCAATATCTTTCTGGAACTCCCTTAATTTAGTTATAACGTATAGTCCTCTTCCTTTTCCCTCACCTTTACTGGGTCAGAAATGGTAGCTTAGGTTGGATCTTATGTCATGGGAACTGGGGCTGTCTACGTTAATTGTAATGAAGTTGTTAAGTTTCCTTTTCCAGTTATGCTGAAAGCAAGAGATCCCATTGCCCAGAGGTAAGATGGCAAGTAGACAGTAGATACCATGGGCTTTTCTGGTGCCTGGGGGACTTGTGGTTCTCAAGTTTGACATCTCATATGACTTGCCAAGTCAGGGGAAAGAGGAAGTTAGAACTGAAGACTCAGAACTTTCTAAAAACCTCTTCTCCCCGGGAAACTCAATTAGTCTGTTGTCTGACTTTTTTTCTAGCTGGTGCCATGGGGCTTCCCGTCTTGTTCGGCTGCATCCTGATGGTGCTTCTTGCAGGTATGTGAGGGGTAGGTGGCTTGATCTACATATAGGAGGGCTTTGTGGCTTTGTTTGGTCCCCATGCTTCTTGGATTTCAGTAAATCTCTTACCTCTCACTTAGTACTAAAGGAAAACAAACGTTAGTTTGCCAGGCACATGCACACAAGAAATATAATATGAAAGTATTAATTTTTCATGAAGAAAGCTTTATTTGGCACTTAATATTATTAATATCACAAAGTTGTTGAATGCTCATTAGAATACAGTCAAATAAATTAGTGAGGCTCTTGATTCTGTTTCATATAAGAGATATTTACATATCGTTTTCAGCCTCCGTGTTGCTTCTTACTTTGGATTTAATAAGATGAAATCAGAGACAGATAAGTTGTTACAAATGGAAGTAATTCTTTTTGAAATATTTTAATAGGATAATATAGTTATTTAAAAACTATTCCCCTCTGCTCTCTTGATAAGCTTCATGTAAAGAGCATGTGAAACTTCATTTGAAAACCTCTGATCTACAAGGAGAACACTTGTGGATGGTGGCATAAGGACAGGACAGGGGTGTTTGATTTGGCAAACCCAAGACCTAGTTTACATCAGAGGGTACGGGAAATGGGGTGGAGAGGGGTGACCAGCTGGGAACCAAGCTGAGATCAAGTGCCATCTGTGAATGGAGGAGGGAAGTTGCTGTTTATTTATGATCAAAGGATGACAGATTTAGAACTAGAAGGGACCTCAGAGGCCACCGAATATAGTTCCTCATTTTCTAGATGGAGAAACTGTGAACTAGGGTAGTTAAATGACTTACCCAAGATCACAGAGGTGGTAAGTCGCAGAGGTGAAATTAGAAATGAGATCCTCTTCTGTCAAATCAAGTGTCATTGGTCAGAGTACTGCCAGAGTACATTATAAAACACATGATACTGAATGTAATTGGTAAGCCATCCACATCCTACTTTTAAACTGCTTGAATTGGTTTGAACCAACAAGATGTAATGAGAAGAGGACACACACGCACACACACACACACACACACACAGACACATATTTATATCTACATCTATATATGTATAGACTATCTGTCTATCTATTTATCTATTCTGAGTGCTCTGTCTGTCTGTTCTATCTGTTCTGTCCTGTCTGTCTGCCTGGTCTATCTGTTCAGTCTATCTGTTCTGTGACTGTCTGTTCTACGTGTCTGTCTATTCTGTGTCTATCGGTTCTGTCCTGTCTGTCTTATGTGTCTGTTCTGTCTGTCTGTTCAGTCTATCTGTTGTGTCTGTCCTACCTCTCTGTCAGTTTTATGTCTCTCTATTGTGTCTGTCTGTCTGGTGTCTCTTCTGTCTGTTCTGTCTTATCTGTTCAGTCTGCTTTGTGTCTGTCAGTTGTGTCTGTTTTGTCTTGTCTGTCTGTTCTGTTTATCTGATCTGTTCAATTCTGTTCAATGCCTGTCTGTTCTATCTGTCTGTCAGTTCTGTCCTGTCTGAATGGTGTCTCTTCTGTCTGTTCTGTCTGACTGTTCTGTTCTATCTGTTCAGTCTGTCTATTTTGTGTCTATCTGTTCTGTTTGTTCTGTGTCTGTCTGTCCTATCTATCTGATGTCTCTTCTGACTGTTCCGTCTGTCTGTTCTGTCTGTCTGTCTGTTCTGTCTGTCTGTCTGTTCTGTCTATCTGTTCAGTCTATCTGTTTTGTGTCTGTCTGTACTGTCTGTGTGTTCTGTATCTGTCTGTTGTGTCTGTCTGTTCTGTGTCTATCTGGCATGTCGGTCTGTCTATTCTGCATCTGTCTGTTCTATCCTGTCTGATGTGTCTCTTCTGTCTGTATGTTTTGTCTGTCTGAGTGTTCTGTCTATCTCTGCCTGTCCTGTGTCTGTCTGTTCTGTCTATCTGTTTTATCTGACTACCTGTCTGTTCTGTCTGTCTGTCAATCTATTCTGTCTATCTCCAGGATGCCTAGTTTAGAACCTGGAGGAACCTGTAAAGTTTGACACTTAATAGCTCTGTTTTCTGAGGCAAGTCACTTAACTGAACTTCATTTCCATATCTGGAAAATGGGAATTCTTTCACCCCCTATGTCACAGGAAACTTTTTTTTGGTAAGCCTGAACATTCCATGGAGATGTGGACACTCCCATCTTTTTCTTTTTCTTTTTTATATTAATTATATTTATTTTTAGTGTTCTACAATCACTCCTCCCTCCCCAAGATGGCATACAATTCTATATAGGAGCTACACATACATTCCTATTTAATACATGCTGTGTAGAAGAACTAAAATAAATGGGAGAAATCATATAACAAGCCAAAACATTAAACACACACAAAAAAATGATCTGCTACATTTTTTCATTGAATTCCATAGTTCTTTCTCTGGATATGGAAGGCATTTTGCCTCTAGAGTCCATTGGGAATTTTTTTTTTTTAAATCCTTGCAGAGCTATGAAGATCCAAGTCTAGCAGAAAAAACTCTCACACACTGTGGTCCTTGCTGTGCACAAAGTTCTCCTGGTTCTGCTCCTTTCACTCAGCATCAGATCATATAAGTCTTTCCAGGCCTCTCTGAAGTCTCCTTGTTCATCATTTCTTATAGCGCAGTAGTATTCCATTACATTCATATACCATAATTTATTCAGCCATTCCCCAATTGATGGGCATCCCCTTCATTTCCAGTTCTTGGCCACTGTGAAGAGTGTTGCTATAAATATTTTTGTACGTGTGGGACCCTTTTCCATTTTTATGATCTCTTGGGGATACAGTCCTAGTAGCGATATTGCTGGGTCAAAGGATATACACATTTTTGTAGCCCTTTGGGCATAGTTCCAAACCACTCTCCAGAATGGTTGGATGAGCTCACAGCTCCACCAACAGTGAATTAGTGTTCCAACTCTCCCACATCCTCTCCAACCTTTATCATTTTCCTGTTCTGTCATGTTTGCCAATCTGATAGGTGTGATGTGGTACCTCAGAGTTGTTTTGATTTGCATCTCTCTAATCAAAAGTGATTTAGAGCATTTTTTCATTATCAACTGGGGAATGACTTGTATTGTTGTACATTTGACTCAGTTCTCTATATATTCTAGAAATGAGGCCTTTCACCCCCAGATTAGCTGTAAAAAAAATCTTTGCCAACATACTACATCCCTCCAGATTTTAGTTGCATTGGATTTGGTTGTGCAAAAGCTTTTCAGTTTAATGTAATCAAAATTATCCATCTTGCACTTCATAATGCTTTCTATCTCTTCTTTAGTCAAAAATTTTCCCTTCTCCATAAATCTGATAAGTACACTATTCCTTGCTCCATTCCTTGTCCGTGGTATCTATCTTTATACCTAGATCATGTACCCATTTGGACTTTATTCTTGTGTATGGTGTCAGGCATGGGTCTATGCCTAGTTTCTCCCACACTGTTATCCAGTTTTCCCAGCAATTTTTGTCGAACAGTGAGTTCTTATCCCAGAAGCTTAGGTCCTTGGGTTTATCAAACAGTAGACTGCTATATTCATTGCCTACTGTGTCTTGAGTACTTAGCCTATTCCACTTGTCTACTGTTCTCCATCTTTTTCTTAATGCATTAAACAAACAAACAAGCAAACATTTATTCCAGGGGCTATTCTTTTTTACTATATAATTTAGCCCTGTATTATTGAGCATTTCATTTTCTACTTGTCCATATATTTTTGTTTTGTCTTCTCAGCTGAGAGTATGTTTGTTATTTGGGATGAAAGTTTATACTTACAATTGATTTTTATTAATTGATTTCTTTTTATTTTTAAATAATATTTTATTTTTCCCCAATTACACAAAAAAGTAGTTTTCAACATTTTGTTTCTTAAAATTTTGAGTTTCAATTTTTGTCCCTCCCTTCCTTTTCTTTCCCCAAGATGACAAGCAGCTTGACACAGGTTGTACATGTGCAACCATACAAAACACATTTCCAGGTTAGTCATGTTGTGGAAGAAAACAGATAAACAAAAATAAAGTGAGAAATAGTATACTTTGATCTGCATTCAGATCATCATCTGATCATCATCCATCAGTTCTTTCTTTGGAAGTGGATAGTATTTTTGCCATTAACCTTTTGGAATTGTCTTAGGTCATTATATTACTGAGAAGATGTAAGTCATTCATAGTTGTTTTACTATATAAGGTATTCCCCTGGTTCCACTCACTTTACTTTGCATCAGTTCATGTAAGTATTTCTAAGTTTTTCTGTAATCATCCTCCTTGTCTATTCTTATATTCCATTACATCCATTACATTCCATCTTACAGTATTTCATCGCAATCATATACCACGACTTGTTCAGTCATTTCCCAATTGATGGGAATCCTCTCAAATTGCAATTCTTTGCTGCCATAAAAAGACCTACTGTAAATATTTTTGTACAAATAGATCTTTTTCCTTTGGAATATAGACCCAGGAGTGATTAATTGCTGGGTCAACGGGTATGCACAAATTTAGAGTGCTTTGGACACAATTTGAAATTACTCCCCAGAATGGTTAGACCAATTCATAATTCCACCAAAAATGCATTAGTGTTTCAATTTTCCCATATCCCTTCAACATTTATCATTTTCCATTTCTGTCATATTAACCAGTTTTATAAGTGTGAGGTGGTACCTCAGAGTTGCATGATTTTGTGTTTCTCTAAGTCAGCAATGATTTAGAGCATTTTTCATATGACTATAGATGGCTTTGATTTGTTCATCTGAAAAATGCCTGTTCATATACTTTGACTATCAGTTGGGGAATGATTTGTATGTTACAAATTTGACTCAGTTCTCCATATGTTTGAGAAATAAGGCCTTCATCAGAGACACTTGATGTCAGTATTTTTCCCCAGCTTGCTGTTTTTCCTCTAATCTTGGTTGCATCGGTTTTGTTTGTGCAAAACGTCTTTTAATTTAATCATTGATTGATTTCTGAAGGTTTTAGGACACATCTCTGTCCTCAACTCCAATAATTGTTACAACTTGAAAATAGTGGACCATCAGGCCTTCATGTGAAGACAATTTTTTATTATACATAATTTAAAAGTATATTTATTTTTTAAACATAATATAGGAGTCCTGGGGTTGGAATCAGAAACCTTGGATTTGAAACACAACTAGAACACTTAACTAGCCATGGCACCCTCTGGCAAGTCGTTTAATTTCTTAATTTTAGTTTCTTCCTGTAAAATGGAGATAAATTATATTTTCACCCACTAGTTCAGAAGTTACTCACATCAGTTCAATTCATTAATTGAAAACCATGCACCATTATTAGGTGCTGGAGATACAAAGAAGATGAAAACATCTCTGTCCCCAAGGACTTTACATTCTACAGGAAAGCCCTTTGGAAATTGGCAAGCCAATGTCCAACCATAGAAATGTGAGTTCTTATTATTAGGACAGCAAGGTGGTGCCATGGTGCACAGAGTGCCAGGCCTAAGGTCAGGAAGACTCATTTTCCTGAGTTCAAATCTGACCTCAGAAACTTACTAGCTGTGTGACCCTGGGCAAGTCACTTAACTCTGTTTGCTTTAGTTTCCTCATCTGTAAAATGAGCTAGAGAAGGAAATGGCAAACATCTACAGTATCTCTGCTAAGAAAACTTGAAATGGGGTCATAAAGAGTCAGGACTGAAAATAACTAAACATAAAATTATTATTATTATTATCATTATTATGTCTTTTTCTTGTGAGAGGCATTTTGATGTAATGGATAGAGAATCAGCCTTAGAATACGTAAAACCTAGTCCTGCCTCTGACATGCCCTGATTGAATGGTTCTGGACAAGTCATGTCATGTTACTTCTTGGTGATATCAAACTCAACAGAAAATATACTAGTGGCAACTGGGTAGCACAGTCAGGCCCTGGAGTCAGAAAGATCAGAGTTAAAACTTAGATCCTTGCTAGCTGTGTGGCCCTGCACAAGTCACTTAACCCCAATTGCTTCCAGAAAAAGAAAATGTACTAGACTTTACATAAGGATCCCTGTGGGCTAAATATTGAATTAGAAAGCACATATTAACATTATCTGTGTTCTACTACATTTTTACTTATTTTGTTAAATATTTCCCAATTGTAGTTTAATCTGGATTTGTTAAGCTCCAGGGATGCAGAAGAAGTAGGTCTTGTGTTGATAGCTCTGCTCCCTAGGCAAGTCTCTAAGATCAGAAGGTGCTAACTTACCATGATATAGGCAGATTCCTCATTGGGACTTCCTCATACAATTGAAATCACAGATTGAAATCACATTGAAATCCTTAGTCCTTTCTCTACGCTCTACAAAGTACTTTATTCTTCTTTATTTCCCATCATGCTCATATGTTCCCACTTAAACAAATTGTTAGCATTTATGTAGCTCTTTAAGGTTTGTGAAATGCTTTACATAAGTTACCTCATTTGACTCTCATAACCCTGTGAAGTTGGTGCTGCTATTATGGCCATTTAGCAAGATGAAGGAAATGGAGGCTGAGATAGCCTAAGGGACTTGTCCAGAGACACAGAACTAGTGTCTTGTTCCTGACTCCAAGTCCAGCGTTTTAGCCACTACAGTCCCTAATTGTCTGTTTTCTAACCTTCATCCTTTTCTCTTTACCAGCAGGTCCTTCTATTTCTGCTCAGACTGTGACAGGAATGGTGGGTCAATCTGTCACTTTGCCCTGCATGTATTCAGTGAAAAATGGTGTCACATCCATGTGTTGGGGTCGAGGTTGGTGTCCTTTGAATGGGTGCTCAAATGAAATCATCTGGACAGATGGACACAAGATGACCTTTCAACATTCTAACCGATATCACTTAAAGGAGAACGTTTCTCAAGGGATTGTGTCTTTGACGATAATGAACCTGACAGAGGCAGACTCTGGGACATATTGCTGTCGGGTGGAAATTTCTGGTTGGTTTAATGACCAAAAAGTCACAGTGAAACTGAAGGTTGAGCAAGGTGAGGCTTTCTCTTTTCTTTAAATGAGATATATTTGTAAAACACTTAGATCAGTGCCTAGTACATAGTAAATATTACAAAAATCCTTAATCTCTCCCATTCTTTTCCCCTCCTCTTTGAAAAAATCTTCCTAAGGGAAACTGAGTCAAAGAAACTTCTCTTAGGTTTGGCTGATCTCAATTTCCTTTTTGGATTATTTAAGATTTTCATTCTAGATCTTCTCTTCTGTATGGAAGCTACCATTCGGATACCTTGTCCAATTCTGTTTTTTATTTCCTCATGGAAATGGTGCTCTGAAAACTCTAGAGAGACTATAAAGATGATATGTTTATATTATCCACCTTTACCTTCTAGAATTTGGGTAAGAGATTTATTGCAGTTGGTTCACCTTTGTCACATCTTGCTGCCATAACTGGTAAAAAGAATAATGAATTTTGCAAAGAACCTGGACTCTCATCCTTACTCTGCTATTCCTGGGATTTTGGGCCCACAGGTAGCAGAACTGGAATGGTAATTAGAATCATCTCTGGGTCTAAACTTCCTCATCCTCAAAGTGAAGATGTTAGATGAGATGCCCATGATAAAGTTCTTTCCAGATCTAAACCAAGAATTCCATGACCTTCTAGCCTTTGCTAGACAGACCAAGTAGTGTATTCCCTTATTGAGATAGTGTCAAGGTATCCCAGATGAAGATTTATTGCAATTCAGTAGCTCAACAAACATTTATCAAGCCCCTCAAGTAAAAAATACAGATAATGTGGGAAAATAAATATGTCAACCCTGCCTTCAAAGAGCTTAATTTTTACTGCATAGTTCTCCAGACTTACTTGGTGTGATGTCATCTTCTCCACTGGGCAGTTTCACTTATAGAAGGACTGAGTCATAATCACAGTAATGCTTTATTACTCAACCTAACAAGAGCGAGACTTCAAACTCTGAACTCCACCCCTGTGTCGATTCTTGATTGTTTTTTAAGGAGGAAATGAATTTGGACTGTGAACTTTTCAAAATAAGACTCAAGGCTGGGTTCCCCCAGATGGTTGACTCTGAGGAAGCTGTCTGAGAATGGGAGCAATGCCAAGAGCAAGTGGGCTTAGAAGAAAGTGTTAGAGGGTAGATGTTCCAGGTGTCAAGTGGAGACAGCTGTCCTGTTGTACTGCGGTGAAGGAAAGCAATGAGTATTTATTAAACACCTACTGTGTGCCAGGTTCAGGGAGAGGGTAAGTGACAGTTGCTGGAGTATCACAGGCCTGAGATTTAGAATCCAAATTCTTTGATGGCCAAACCCCTGTTTAGCCCATGAGTGAAATCAAATGGATTTTGCTGGCCCTTCAAACATTTGCTCATTTCCTCACACTCTTTTCCCTGTTAGACTTATTCTCACTTCCCCTGCCCTTTGGTCATACCCTTATCTGTCTCCTCTTCTTGTTCCCATAGCCTGTCCCAGGCTCAGGCCAATTCTCCTTCTGTTTGGGACAGAAACTTAAAAGCTTTTGAGTTATTTCAGGTTTTATTCCTTTAGTTACTGTTCTTATCTTGACCCTTTGGAGCTAAATCTGAGATGAAGGTTGTATCTTTGATCTGCTCTCTAAGAAAAATTAGATACCTCATGGACAAACATTTCCAAGTCCATTACTCATCATCCAAGTGACCCAATTTATTTTTATGAAGGCTTGGAAATCAGGATATCCAGAGTTTAAGCACAATGGCTTGCTAGATCTAGAAGGTATTTGATAAACACTTGTTGAAATGCCATGGAATCTTTTGAAAAGAAAGGGGTAAGTAAGTCTAGTGGAAAGAGAGCACTAGACTGAGAGTCAGGAGACCAGGATATGCTGGGAAAAGTTTAAAAAATGGTTTTCCACTGGGGCACACTTTTAAGTTTAATCTTCATTCTTAACATTTCTTCATCACTTTCTTATGACAGTCAACAAAATAATAACTCAAGCCCTGACTTGTAGCATTTGCCAGTTTTTAAGGTATAAATGCTCACATTGAAAGTTTAACAACTACTCCTCTGGTTCAAGCTTTCTTTGATACAACCTTGCCAGAGTTAGGACTCTGGCTTTTTACCTTGGACAAAGTACTTTAATCTTTACCCATAGCTTTCCCAACGGTTAACAAAATATATAGAGCCCTGGACCTGGCATCAAGAAGATCTGAATTCAAATCCACTCACAACCTCTACCTCAGTTTCTTCACTTGCAAGATGGGGATAATAATAGTGTTTCTCTCCCAGGGTTGTGAGGCAGTTAGATGGTACTGCCATACTAGATAGGGCACAGAGTTTGAAGTCAGAAAGACCTGAGTTCAATCAAGTTTGATTTCACACATACTTCCTAGCTGTGTGAAGTACATAGCACTGGACCTGGAGTCAGGAAGACCTGAATTCAAATACGGCCACATGCACTATTGTCATTGAGCAAGTTATTTAACCTATGTTTGTCTCAGTTTCCCATCTGTAAAATGGAAACAATAGATAAAACCTGTCTCCCAGGGTTGTTGTGAGGACCAAATAAGATAATATTTATAAAGTGATTTGCAATCCTTAAGCAATATTTAAGTTCTAGCTATTACATCTGTGCATCATAATCTCTGACTTACCTCTTGAGTATAAATGAGACAAAGTTCTTTGGAAAAAGCTATGCAAACGAAGGATGACAGTTACTTCCTTTTCCTCATAAATAAGCCCAGGGGAAACCCTTACTTGCTCATTAACTGTTCCTTGATGCTGACCCATAAAATAGATTTGTGTGAATCTTATATAAAATCTTGCCCTGGGTTTTACAACCTTACTAAAAAAGAGATAGATTGTAGAATCATAAGGATTTTAGAATTGGAAAATAAGTTCATGTTGGAAGGGAGTTCAGTGGCCATTAAAATCCAAACCACTTCTGATTAGGAATCCCTTCACCAACATCCCTGACAAGTAATCATTCAGCCTTTGCTTGAAGACATCCAGTTAGGGAGATCTCCTTGTCTTCCAAGGTAAGCCATTCTACTTGGAGGTAGCTCTAATTGTCAATAGCTAGCATTTATTCAGCACTTTCAGATTTGCAAAGTCCTTTAGGAATACTATTTCATTTGATTCTCATGGTAAGCCCTATGAGATAGGTATTATTATTATCCCCATTTTTATAGATCATGAAACTGAAGTAGACAGAAGTTAAGTGAATTGACCAGGGTCACACAGCTAATAAGCTCCTGAAGCTGAATTTGAAGCTAGGTCTTCCTGAGTCTAGGTCTAGTTTGCTATCCACTGGGCCACCTAGCTGCCTCTAAGGACATTTTTTCCCCCTTCTTTGTAAGGAAGCTTTTCCTTACAAAAACCTGCCCTGCTGCAAATACCTTCCTTTGTTCCTAGTTCTGCCCTCTGTGGCCACACTAAAGTACCTTGGAAGTCATTTCCTCCTCATTTCATAGATATAGGGAAGAACTTGTTACCCAGACAGGAGATATAACTTACCCATCTCTGAAAGTACCAGAATTGTCATTTGACTTCATTCTGTCTTTGAGTTCAATGATCTTTCCTCTTTGTGCACTGCCCTTACCTTCTGTTTGTTGAATGTTTCTCCCAATTTTCTCCAACTCATATTTTTTGTTTTCTTGTGTCTCTATGGCTTCATCCTTGTCTTGAAAGTTTATTTCTAATACTAGTCAACATTTTTACTAGTCTTATCTCTACTTCTTATCTGATGTTGACAACCACCTAGGTTAAGGGATTTTTTTAATGGGAGAGAGAAGAGAGGGCTCTCTGAACTCTGAGATTAGAAATGGAATGATGAAGAATGGGAGTTGATTTTTATATTGATTTCTATATAATAGACTTCTAAAGAATGCTAAGAATCTGCCACCCATTCTTCAGAAAGCCATCTACATGGAGACAAGATATCATATTGCCAGGACTACTTTCAGAGAATATATTTTCAATGAGGTAACATAGATTGTAAGCACAAAGAAATAAATCTGGATAATTCTTTAGGAGGACCAACCAAAGCAGACCCCTCCAGATGACCTATTTTTTCTTACAATAGAATCTGACTCAATGGTGCTGGAGTGATTGGACTCATATACCCTTTATCTATTTAGGTAGCATCTAGAATTGGCAAAGATAAGTGATTTCATTTGAACAGGTGAAGATTGTTTTGAAAGAACCTTGGGACCCTTTGTGGTGGAATGCATTCTGTAGTCCTGGCTATGGGGAAACTGAGGCTGGGATGTCCCTTTGGTTCAGAAGTTTTAAGGTACAGTGGACTGATTAAGATACAAAGCTGATTGGATGTCTGCACTATAAATCTGGCACCAATATAGTGAGCCCCCAAGAGTAGGGAACCACCCTCCCAGCCTAAGGAAGAGTGAACCATTCCAGGTTGGAAAAATGGAGCAGGTTAAAGATACAGTGATAATCAGTATTGGAATTGGGCCCATGAGTGAACTTTCTCTGTACTTCCAGCCTGGCTGAGATGGGGAGGCCTAGTCCTCCCCCACCAAAAAAAAAAGGAATTATGGAGAAATTTAACATTATCTCCTGTTTTTCTGAAGTGGAAATTCTTAATGTGCTTAAGAGTTCTGTTTATTTTGAAATTCCATTCATGTGGCTCATACTCTAAATTCTCTTATAGACATACCAATAATGCAAGTTTAGATTTAAGATAAGAGGGAAGATAGTCTCATTTCACTGTTGGGGAAATAGCTTGTCTCAATTTAGACAAAACATAGGTTTAAAAATCTTGCTTAGTCTGGCTTTTAATATGAATCTCAAAGCCCTTTATAAAAGCCCTTTGACCACTTAGGAATAGACCATAAAATTTTGGGAGGACCAGAGGTGATTCAAATTGTTAACCGTTATAATCTAATGAAACATTTTTCAATTGAGTGTCAGTTTGACTCTGACTTCCTAAAGAACTCAGGTTTGTTTTGGAAGGAAGCATAGACAAGCAGGATGGTTTTGAAATCATATATGAGATTTATTATATACTTTTAAAAAGTAAGCAATATGAAATGGAGATCCATGGTTCATACACACTCACACACACACATACACACACATATACACATATACATATATATATCACTTTTTTGTGGTTTACTCTTTATATATGGAAGTTCTCTCTTTTTTTTGGGTGTGTTTTAAGTTCAAGATAGTTATTTTTTTTTTTGAGATTCAGAAAGAGGAATTTGGGTAATGTCTTGGTTTCTTTAAAAACTTGTTTTTATTTATTTCTTTATATGTCCCCAATTACTAATACATTTTCTAACATTTGTTTTTAAAAATTTTGTGTTCCAAATTCTCTCTCTCTTCCAACCCTCCCTCACTCCTTAAGAAGGCAAACAATATGGTATTGGTTATACATATAAAGTCATGCAAAACATTTCCATATTAGTCATGTGGCAAAAGAACACATATACAGAAAAACAAGAGAAATAAAGTAAAAAAATATGCTTAAATCTGCACTCAGAGTTCACTGGTTCCCTCTATGTCTTGGCTTCTTAATAGTAGCCTGTATCTATGATTTCTTTGCACTGTTGCATATTAGAGAAAGTATTCTTCTTTTAGGGTCTATGGAACTCCAAAGGGGTCTGGAGAGATTTCAGAGTGTTTGTGAACTTGAATGGGAAAATATGTATGTATATTTATTCTCATATAGTTCCCTTGATTGGAATTTTGTCCATTTGTGACGCAGTGGATACAGTGTGGGGTCTGCAGTCAGGAAGACTCACCTTCTGGGTTCAAATCTGATCTTAAGACACTTACTAGCTGTGTGACCATGGGCAAAGCACTTAACTTTATTTGCTTCAGTTTCTCATCAGTAAAATGAACCAGAGAAGGAAATGGCACTTTGTACATTTAAAAGCATCATTCTGTTGATGTGTCCTCAGACTTCTTCAGACTGATAAAGTTTACATGGGTGGTCTGTGATACCAAAATGATCTCCTTTTACAGGATTGCCTGGGACGCTGAAAGTGACTTGCCCAAGGTTATTTATATCCACTATATGCCAGAGACAGAACTTTAAGCCAGATCTCCATTAATCCAAACTGACTTTCAATCCAATATGCTATGCTTCCTTTCAGTTTGGTTTATAGAACTACGAATTATCATTTTTTTAAGGAGGCTATAAACCAGGAATCTGACCACAATAGAAAGTTTGCTGATTTCTCTAATGATGATGACCAGACTTCTTAGTATTTATTTATTTATATATTATAGGAAATTTAATGTAGAATTTAGAGAAGTCACTGTCATTCTTTGAAGATAAGGACTTCTGCAACCATATGTTTTTAACAATTGTCTCACAAAAGGAAGTAGCTTACTCTTATTCTTACTTGCTTTGATGGAGTTCCTGGAGGAAGTGAGCTTGGAGTTGAGATTTGTTAGAGGAAGAAAATACTCAGACAGATGTGTGATTGTTGTAGGCACAAGAAAGAAGGGAGAAGAACCCCCTGAGACATAAACTGGGGAGGGAACTAAGAGATCAAGAAATCTTTTGCAAAGTCATGAATTGGGCGTTGAGACCAGTCAACTGCCACATGCTGTGTTACCAGTTTTCATTGCTCTAGGAAAAACTGCCTTCCAATAAGAAGGCAGCAGAAGCATGTTGGGGCTTAATTAATCCTTGTCTTTAATGTTTGTTCTAACACCAGCTAGTACTGTCACTGCTCTCACAACCTTCGCTTCCACTCACCCAATGCTGACAACCCTAACAACCTCCACTTCTACTCGTCCAATGTTGACAACCACCAAGAACCAAAACTCAGGTAATGTTCCTGTTTCTAATCAGGAGATTTTTGGTGAGAGAAAGAAGACTTTCTTACAGGAGCAATATACATAGCCTAATGCAACTGGAATTTGAAGTAGGTTGGAAACTGATTAAAAACGTGATTTCTCTACAAGGAGTATCCAAAGGGTGGTAAGAAGTGGCAACCATAGTTGTGAAGGCCCTTCAAGATGGAGCATCTCAAATCAAAACAAGTTGTCATGTAGTTAGGACTTCCTTCAGGGGAATAACGGAAGGAAGAAAAACTAATACTTTGCTATCTGTTTAAAGTATAAACCTTCCAGAAATAAAAATATTAATCGAATATCTAAGCCATTTCTAGCTTAGGGAGAGATGTTCAGACTGGCATAGTTCCCCCATGTCCTCTGACATCTCATCCTCTCCCAAGACAATTTCAGTTAACATTTTATAGAAATACTGAACAAGGAAAAGAACATAATATATTGAAATAGTTTTTAAAATCTCTGCCTCCTGGCTCCCCTGGCTTCCTTGGCTTCCTTCAGTCTCAGCATAAAATTCCACTTAGAAGAAACCTTTTCTCATTCCCCTGATTGCTAGTGTCTTCCCTCAGTAAATTATCTCCAATATATCCTGTATTTATCTTGCTTCTATTTGCAGTTATATCCTCCTTTAGGCTGAGACCTTTTCTGGGCAAAGTCTGTTTTTTTGTTTGTTTGTTTTTGGTTTGCTTTTGTATCCCCAGGTCTTAAAAGGGTTCCTGGCATCTAGATGCTGAATAAATGCCTGTTGACTGTGTGATTGACCTAGTTAACATTCCAAATTGTAGTCTCTCTCTGTTTCTTCTGGGACCACTGTCTTCACAGATTCAAAGGGTCTCTTCCCTGTGATCAGTATCACTTCTGAGCAATAGGAGAGGGCTCTTTTTTTTGAATGGAATAATGGCCAA
Organism: Bettongia penicillata ogilbyi; assembly: GCA_023548195.1. Lineage (NCBI taxonomy): Eukaryota > Metazoa > Chordata > Mammalia > Diprotodontia > Potoroidae > Bettongia > Bettongia penicillata. The sequence goes on from JAJHZJ010000278.1 coordinate 389,051, forward strand.
TTTCTTTTAGTGTTTCCTTGGCCTATCCCCCTGGACTGGGAAGGGACTGAACTAAAAGAAGACACACTAGAAGACTTCTCTGTTGGAACTTCAGTTTCCACTCTTGACCCATTTCCATTTCTTTATAAACAGCCCACCTCTCTTCCCCCACCTTTTTTGGTGCAAGTATGGAAAATACTTTTAGAATAGAGAAATATTACTTCTTAATATTTCCGTTTGAACTAAAAAGGAGGTTTTTAATATGCTTCTGCATGGTGAAAGAGAAATTAATCAAACAGTGTGAAGGGAGCCAATGAAAGTGAAAACTGAGATATGCCCAAGATAGGCTACCGAGAAAGAAATCGGTGATTTCAAGGGTAGCAAGGAAAGAGAACCATAAAGAAGAAAAAAGATAATTGGGGGTATGGTGGAGAAGGCAAATTAGAGAAGTCTAAAGGGAAGTAATACCTAGAGGGGAAAAAAAGATTCATAAGGAACTCACTGAGGTTGAATTCTCCCAGGGGCAAAGAGGAAGAAGAGAAGGGCACACAGGACAGTGCAAAGAACATTGCTTCTTGGTTTAATGAGACACTTTTTGTAAAGCATTTAGCTCAGTGCTTGGCACATAGTAGGTATTTATAGCCTCCCTCCCTTAGAGGATTGAGGTTCAAATCCTTAACTTTACTCCTACCTTCCTGTGTGCTCCTAGGCAAATCACTTAACCTATCTGGGTCTCTATTTTCAAATCCCTAAAATGAGGGAGCTGGATTAGGTGGTCTAGGAGGCCCTTTTCAACTTTGCGGTGTTAAGAAGGAAAACCTAGAGTCAAGGTGAACAAAGAAGTTTCTTGAGAGTGGTAGAAAGGTCTGGGCCACAAATGTGGTGGTCATTTGCCACCTGAAAAAGTTTCTGGAAGAAGGGGAGGTGGGGAAATTGAATTTGAAAAGGGGTATGGGAGGGAAGGGAGGGTGGGAGTCAGTATATGAGTTAAAAAGGCATGGAGAAAGAGGAAGATGTTGACCTAAGCCCTTGCTTTTTAGCGTTAGAGAGCATAGACTGGCAGTTCATGTCAGAAGGGAAAAGTCACACCTGAGCATGATACAGGAAAAGGTTAACAAAGAAGAAGACCTTCCTGGATGGGCCTAGAAGGGGATGATCTTTTTGAGGAGAGGCAGGAAAGAGGTAGCCTAAGTAAAAGAAAGGGTGTGCACTACTTAATAGAACATGTGAAGGTTAGGAAAGAGGAGATTGGGAGATGTAGTTAAAAGATCATAATTTCCTGGGTAATGGAGAGTACAGGGTGGGGGGCACCCACTAGTGACTTTGGGGAAAATGGAAAAGTTAAGGGAGACAAATTTGGGAGGCATTCCTAGGGCTATAGCAATGTTCCCTGACAGACTATTTCTTTTGTTCTGGTAGTTTCCTCCACTCCTGTTTTGGACATAGTGACAACAACCAGCCCCTCAGAAATATCAGATGGAAAAAACGGGACCCAGCCTGATATTCCAATTGGTAATGAGTTCTCCCTTTATGTTATTCACATAAAATAAGATGAACCATAGGTACAATCTGAACACATATGCTCATGTATAGGTATATGCCAATGGGTGATTAATAAATTTCATTCACATGAGTTTGGTGGATTATCCTGAAGTAGATAACACACTTGAAAGTTTTATTATGTATTCTAAATTTGCACATCCATCCATTTATGCTACATCTGCACAAAGTGAAGAGACTGTATGATCCACATGTATGTAAGACTTCTTGCATGCTGGGATTACTAAATTTTATGGGGAAAGGCAGCCTTGTGGTATTTTAGCAAATATGCCTAGAATCCTATCCTTTCTGAGAAATTACCCTAATTGAAGGGATAGAGATGGTGTATTGTTAATGGAATGGAAAGACCTTTTCCATCCATTAATAGGCCTGTGTGACCTGCTTAAGTCACATAGAAGCCTGAGTTACAGGAGTCTTAAGTCACATGGAGCAGCAAGAGGTGGAGCAGGAAGGGATGGAGCAGAGCTGAGAGGGAGAGAGACAGAGCAGACAGAGCTGAGAAAGAGGAAGCAACAAAGCTTCTGTGAGTGAGAGAGGAAGAGATTTTGTTTAAGGGAATTGTTTTGTGGAAGGTCTGATAATGTAGATAGAGCCTTCTTGGTTACTATGATGAATTTTTTTGTTACTATGATGGATTTGGCTTTTTGGTGTTTGAATTAATGTCTTGGTCCTGTCTTCAATGAAGAGAGTCTGTTAGGTCTTGCAATTCAAACCTGGAAATACGCCGACATATTCATAGCTACCGCTGTGGGTATCACCTTGGTGATAAAGACTGGAACTGTGATCTCACTGCTATAGGAAGGGAAGGGAATACCTACACACACACACACACACACATATATATATATATATATATATATAAAATGCCTACTCTGGTTATAGGGAATTCCTTAGTGAGGAAACTCCTAAAAATATAAATTGGTATCTTTTCTACTGGCAGCTAGGTGGTCCAGTGGATAGAGTGCCAGACCTGGAGTCAGGAAGACTCATCTTTGAGTTTAAATCTGGCCTCAGACACTTAACTAGCTGTGCAACTCTGGGCAAGAAACTTAATCCCATTTGCCTTAGTTTCTTCATCTGTAAAATGAACTGGAGAAGGAAATGGCAAACCACTCCAGTATCCTTGCCCAGAAAACCCTAAATGGGGTCACTAAGAGTAGGACACAATAAAAAAACTCAACAGCAATGACTAAAACAAATCTATGTAGTTTATAGGTTTAGGGAGTTGTTGAGAGCAATGAGAGATTAAGTTGAGGTTAGAGTTACACAGTTAGCATATGTGATGAACTTAGGTGTCTAAGATTTGAAATTCTTCTACACCATTCTACCCATCACTGTTTAATTAAAAGGACCTTAAGCTAAAAATGTACAGAACTTTTTTCACCCAAAGAAATTGTTGGACATTCGAACCTTTGGAAATTCCTCCTCACATGAGTACAAAATGGTCACGTGGAAACTGGTTAAACAACAGTGTAGAAAGCAACAGTAGCCCTTAGAATTCAACATTGTTAGGGGATGCTAAGTGATGCAGTGAATAGAGCACTGATACTGGAATCAAGAGGCCCTGAATTCAAATCTGCCCACAGATATTTGACATTTACTTAGCTGTGTGACCCTGGGCAAGTCACTTAACTCTGATTGCCTCTCCCCAACACCCCCTCCCCCCAAAAAAGTATGAGAAGGGTGAGTATTATTCTCTAAAATCTGTCAGGAAAAGAAAAGTGAAGATAGAATCTTAGATTTAAAGCTAAAAGCCCATGTAGTCCAACTTTTTCATTTTATAGAAGAAAGGAAAACCCAAAGAGGTTGGTTGCCTCAAGTTACAAAGGTCATAGCTGAGAGCTGAGCCCAGGTTTTTTGATTTCCACACTAGTGTTGTTTCCACTGGACTGTGGTGTTTCTCTAAAACAGATACTTTATTTTGAATCACCATTATAGTCAGTGGCTCAAGGACAAATTCTTGCCAAACTGTGCTTCAACTGACTATAAGACCATTGATTACAAGAGATCTTAGAGACTATCTGGTCTAACCCTCTCACTTCATGCAGGAAGAAACAGACCAGAGAGATGGAAAGTCAGAAAGCTTGTCAATGGCAGAATTAAAACTAGCTCCGGATTCTAGCATTCAAATTTTATTGGACTCTGTGAAGCACTAGGTACAAGACAGGTAGAAATTTAGACCAGGAGATAGTCATAAGGAACTGAAATGGGATTTTGATTTGATTGCTAGTTTTGTTTGGGCTGAATTGACATCACATTTTCCATAGTTAGAGGATTTACTCTTCCACAAAAGTCTTCCTTTGACACTGTGACACTGGGTTCTTGAAGACGGTGTGTGCTAGCTGAGTTCAACCTCTGGCAGATCCTATGAAAATGGAAAAACTTTGTGCATGAACCCAGTGAAGGACTGTAAGTCTCTCATCAATGACCATCCTAGCACAGATCAGAGATCTTATACTATGTTGGCCACAGAGTAATGGTTTCTTTTTTTGGCCACTGAAACTCATGAAGGCCAACCATTCATTTAAAGAGTGGTTATGGTTTGCCTCTGTATTAACATCGTTGTATTGTATTAACATGATTTAAATGACAAATTCTTGAGACATGAGGAGGGGATTTTATGTGTTAGTGGGGTTTTAGCGGCTGTGAATCATATTTAACATAAGGAGGATCTTCATCCCTTTTTGCCTGTTATTTGATATGTTGCCTTATTAGTTCTCTCATCTCTGCTTCCAAGCAATCAAGGGATGTGCTTTCTTAATAAATTTCCAAAATTAATCAATTAACATTGAGCCCCCGCCCGAGTTTATTAAACAAACTAGTGAAATCTCTTTTCTCATAAGTTTTTGCTCATCTTTTTTTTTAAACACTAATTTCATCTCTAATTTTCCTGAGCATCAAGCTTGCTATTCATACAATTTGTTAACAGTGAAATACAGTAATACAACAACTAATTATTAGCAGTCTATCAACTCTGAGGAAGATGATAGCAGTCACCTTAATGATCACCTACATCAATTCTGGAAACAAAGTCTCTTCATTCAGCTTCCTTAGGGTGGCAAGCTAAAATCTCTAACATTCTTTTTATGTCTTTGCCTCTTGTATCTCTCTCTAGCTATGATAGGTAACTACAGAATTGTGGTTTTATGAGTATCTCAGATTCCATTCTTTCTTAAAGATACAGTAACAGTATCCAGTCTCTATGGGAGAGGCTGTGACTAAAGTTGGGGCTGTATACAGAATCATAAAGTCTCTTCTTCATTTAAGAATGATGTGTACAATTTATATTTTGAGATCACGGACTCGTTTGTAAGTCTGTGAATTTTCCAAAATAATAGCTTGGAAATAAAGTGAAAGCCTGTTGTACTATCTGATTTATATATCTATCATCACTATCATAGATTTAGAGCTAGAAGGAGAAAACTTAGAAGCCATGGTTCCTTGAACATATAAGATCTTTATTTTTCTGAAACTGTAGAATTGAGGAAAGATAACTCCCTTGACAGTCAATCTTGGTTTTGTTCCCAACTATGACACTTGCTAGCTAAGGATAAACTTACAGGTAACTTTCCCTTCCTAAGCTTCAATTTTCTGATTTGTAAAATGGGGTTAATAGCTACATTATCTAAACCTAAGGTTGTTAGGAAGAAAGTTCTTTGTAAGCTTTAAAGTGTAACAAAGGCAGGCTACCATAATGGAAATTTTCCCATATAACTTTGGGTTCCCACAGAGACAAAGGAAGGAAAATTCTGCTCATTGGACAAAGCTTTAGGAAGTCATATTTTTTTTGTAACCTTGTGCCCACTTCAACGAGGATAAGAAAGAAAATAGATGGAGACTGCATGGAGAAGGGGAGTTTTAGGGCATTCTGAGCATCTGCAAGCAGGGAGCCATATGGTGATGGAATAGAAGTGAGAAAAGTAGGAACAAGCAGATTGAAGAAACAAATGGTAGGCTGCAGTTGGGAGTGGAGAGACAGAAGGAAAAACACATGGCATCCCTGAATCCAGGACCCCTGGCAAGATCCTAATGAACCTTGAGTCAAAGCAAGAGGCTTCACAGATCTCTAGTCTGCTCCCAAAGATAATCAGCTTCATGAGTAAGAAGGGACCAAATATGAAGTTATTACCATTTGGGTCATGAGTTCTGAGTGGATTATATCTGCCTTGTCCTATTCTGATGGAATTAGTGGAGATGAATATGAAATGGAGATTGCATTCTCTTTGGGAGTTACTTTATTACTTGATTTACCTCTGTCATTTACATTGCTTTATGTCTTGGTTAAATAATTTTATTATTGCTGGTTAAATTTACTGTTGGTTTGGTGATTCTTTCATTGTCTGGGAACAATCTTACATAGAATGGAGACCTTTTTCCTTGATTCGAATAACAAATTATGAAGAAAGTCACTTTTAAATGAATGAATGAAATGACTCCTGTCCCATAGTCACTATTGTTACATAAATGTGAGTATTATTCACTTGACAATGGAGTATTGGATGGAATAAGGCAGAGGAATGGGATCCAATGAGGCCCCATGTAAAAATACAGATAACTTACATTCTGAAAACTTTTTAAGGTCATAGATTCATTTACAACAGCTCTGTAAGATAAGTATTATCATTGCCCTCATTTTATAGAGGAGAAAGGTTCATTTGAGGTAGGAATTAAGTAACTTGTCTAAGGTTGCCACCTCTACTTTTAACAATATGACCTATTTCTTTTCAAAGAGACTTAAAAGGTGTCGCCCAACATGGGGGCATCTTTTAGTCATACTAATATATTTAAGCTGAATTATTCATTCTGAGTTGTATTATTCTGTACTTTGCACATGCTCTTGACAGGTTTCCCCTGGAGGGCTATTGATGACTTTTTGGTTGATGTGAAAATTGTGGTTATTTTAAAGGTTAAATATATAAGTGTCTAACTCAAGTGTAACTATAGCATTTGACCTAATTTTATGGTCATCTATTCTACTCTGTATTCATCAACAGAGAATTAGGCTTCTTTCTTTTCTTTTCGGTTGTTCGGAGTCTGTTAGTAGAAAGCCAACTATTCTTAGCTAATCTAATTGATAGTTCCTATGTTTCAGGAGTGAATGATACGATGACAGGGACTTCAGAAGGCTACCAGTATGAAAACAAAACGGTAGGTGAATAAGTCCTCCTCCTCCCAATGGCAATTATCAACCAGTTTCTCCCATACCTAAAGGATTTCCTGCAAATAAATTGAGCACAGGGGATAGTTCCAGGAGAAGCATCTCATTTAGTGACACTGTCATGGCTCACAGTTGACAATGAGCCTCACTGAAAAAGTACTTATTTTTGAGGACTCTCTTGGGAATTTGGAAGATTAAACTGATTGTCTTAACACTTGCAGGTTGTAGTTCTTTAGATTTCTCTTTCTTGGCTTTCTGACACATTTATTTTCCAAGGCATACAAGAATTTGAATTCTGTCCTAATGACCCCAGAATTAGCTCATCGGATTGTATCAGCTAGCAGGATGTGGCCAGGAGCTCAGAAAGAGGTAAACACGAGCCACAGAGCAGTAAATAAAGCCCCCACATTAAAGCTCATACACTTTACTCAAAGGAGAAACCTCTCAGTTTGTTGACTTTACCACTCTGTGCCTCTCACAAGGCCTGATAGGTGACAACAAATGCACGTTCAAGTATAAATGCACACATAATTGCACACATTGGTCATGACCTTTCTCTTAAAAATATATATTTAAAATTATTATAAACTTGATAAACATCAACAAATACAGAACAGGAGGTCTGTGTACTACGTATAACTTCTTTTGTTTATTTCAAATTCAGTATTATAGTTCCAACACTATTCTGCTTGTTTCTCCCCTCTTCTCTTAATGATACTTCCCATAAGTTCTAAACTCCATTTCTTTGGTCATAAATCGAGAAAGAAGAGTAAAGAACCCCAGGATGTTGTAGGAATATAGGTAGAGTAATTAAAGCCCCTGGCTGGGAAGCAATGATTTAGACTCCTTGAGATCCCATCCAGCTCTGTCTTTCTGTGGAGAGTCCTAATGGACTTCTTTACTATTTCCAGATGAAACTCCAGATTACCAAAGTCCTTGAAATCATGTACTTTGTGGTCATACGTGCAAATAGATTTGCCACTTTGTATGGCAACCCCAACCCCCAAGTGTGAAACCCTCATTTTTTGGAAATGCACTAATTATTTTAGGAAAAACAAAATTGACACACACTTAAGTGGTAACCCTGGGCACTGAGAAATTAATGATTTATAAAGCTATTGTGTATTATTTTCAAGAAAAGGGCCATGCACATTTCAGAAAAAACATGAAATGTCCTGCACAGTTCTATAATAAAACTGCCACAAATAGCAGTACAAATACACACACACACACGCACGCACGCACGTACACATGAACATACAACATCGTATGGGCATATTTCTCCTCCACTATTAGTAGCTTAGCTTTTTATCCAAGACTTTTCACAATCTGATCCTGCTTTCCAGTCTTATCTCCTACTATTTTCTTCTTGTGACCTATGTTCCAGACAACCTGGCATTGTAGATCTCTTTTGAATATTTGGAATATGGCATATGTGCCTATGTTCTTGTCTTGGCATTCTTTGTTTCTAGGATATCTCCCATTTACTTAGCTCCCACTACATTCCCATTAGTTGAAATCCTTGCTATCTTTTTAATTCCAGTTTAAATACTATGTCTTCCATGTTAGCTTTTCCTGATTCCCATTGTATCTGACTCACAGGTAGAAATGATTTCCCCCTCTTTTGAACTCTCACAGTACTTTGCTTGCACCTCTCTTACATACTGTAAAGCACTTAGCACAGTACCTGGCATATAGTAGGTAAAGTATAAATGCTTGGGGGAGGAGCCAAGATGGCAGAGTAGAAAAACGCACATATGCTAGCTCCAAACCTACAGCCCATATATTTTCAGTAAAAAGAACTCCCCACAAATTCTGGATCAGTGCAAGCCATGCAGAAACACAGTGGAAGAGATTTCCATTCCAGAGAGCCCTGGAAAGCCATCCCCAGGGGTCCGTCAGGCTCCGGAGGCAGAGCCCACCCCTGCGCTGCCCGGGAGCAGATCCGAGCAGGCTGCAGGGATGGAACCTCCAGCGGCCACAAAGGTCCCTCCACCCATAGGCACTACAGGTCAGTGAGAGAGACTTCTGGGCTGGACAAGAGGGGAGTGGGGTGTCTCTGTGACTCGGGCCCCTTTGGGAGACAGTGGCAGAAGCAGCGGCGGAGGCAGCTGCGGAGGCAGCAGCAGAGGCAGTGGCAGAGGCAGCGGCAGAGGCAGCGGCAGAGGCAGTGGCGGCCTGGAGCAGACAGGAGCTCAGGGCCATTACCTAAGGTCTCCACATAACCCACCTGAGGGAACTGAGCCTGGGAGGCAGCCCTGCCCCCACCCAAGCACCAGAACTTAGGCTCACATTGAATGGCAGCCACGCCCAACACTGAAAGCCCTGAGGCTGGGGAGTAGCATTTGAATCTCAGACCCCAAGCACTAGCTGGGTGGATCTAGGCAGGGGTGGAGAGAAATCTCAGAAGTCAAGTAACTGGCTGGGAAAATGCCCAGAAAAGGGAAGAAAAATAAGACCATAGAAAGCTACTTTCTTGGGGGACAGATGTTCCCGCCTTTCATTTCTGATGACGAGGAACAATTCTTACCATCAGGGAAAGACGTAGAGGTCAGGGCCTCTGTATCCCAGACATCCCAGGTGGATGTTCGGTGGGCTCAGGAAGAGCTCAAAAAGGATTTTGAAAAGCAAGTTAGACGGGTGGAGGAAAAACTGGGAAGAGAAATGAGAGAGATGCAAGAAAAGCATGAAAAACGGGTCAATACCTTGGTAAAGGAGACCCAAAAAAATGCTGAAGAAAATAACACCTTGAAAAATAGGCTCACTTAATTGGCAAAAGAGGTTCAAAAAGCCAATGAGGAGAAGAATGCTTTCAAAAGCAGAATTAGCCAAATGGAAAAAGAGGTTCAAAAGCTCACTGAAGAAAACAGTTCTCTCAAAATTAGAATGGAACAGATGGAGGCTAATGACTTTTTGAGAAACCAAGAAATCACCAAACAAAACCACAAGAATGAAAAAATGGAAGAGAATGTGAAATATCTCATTGGAAAAACAACTGACCTGGAAAATAGATCCAGGAGAGACAATTTAAAAATTATGGGACTACCTGAAAGCCATGGTCAAAAAAAGAGCCTAGACATCATCTTTCATGAAATTATCAAGGAAAACTGCCCTGAGATTCTACAACCAGAGGGCAAAATAAGTATTGAAAGAATCCACCGATCACCACCTCAAAGAGATCCAAAAAGAAAAACTCCTAGGAACATTCTGGCCAAATTCCAGAATTCCCAGGTCAAGGAGAAAATATTGCAAGCAGCTAGAAAGAAACAATTCCAGTATTGTGGAAATACAGTCAGGATAACACAAGATCTAGCAGCTTCTACATTAAGGGATCGAAGGGCATGGAATAGGATATTCCAGAAGGCAAAGGAACTAGGACTAAAACCAAGAATCACCTACCCAGCAAAACTGAGTATAATACTTCTGGGAAAAATGTGGTCTTTCAATGAAACAGAGGACTTTCAAGCATTCTTGATGAAAAGACCAGAGCTGAAAAGAAAATTTGACTTTCAAACACAAGAAGGAGAAGAAGCATGAAAAGGTAAACAGCAAAGAGTAGTCGTAAGGGACTTACCAAAGGTGAACTGTTTACATTCCTACATGGAAAGACAATATTTGTAACTCTTAAAACTTTTCAGTATCTGGGTAGTTGGTGGGACCACACACACACGTGCACATACACATGTACACGCATGCACGCACACACACACATACGCACATACAGAGACAGAGAGCACAGAGTGAATTGAATAGGGTGGGATCATATCTTAAAAGAAGGTAAATGGTGAGAGAAATGTAGTGGGAGGAGACAGGGTGAAATGGAATGGGGTAAATTATATCTCATTCAAAAGGCAAGCAGGAGACTTTGTAGTGGAGGGAAAAAGAGGAGAGCTGAGAAAAAAGCATGAAGTTTACCCTCATCACATTCGACTAAAGGAAGAAATAAAATGCACACTCATTTTGGTATGAAAACCTATCTTACAATACAGGAAAGTGGGGGAGAAGGAGATAAGCAGGGTGGGGGGGATGAGGGAAGGGAGGGCAATGGGAGGAGGGAGCAATTTGAAGACACTCATGGAGGGACAGGATCAAAAGACAGAATAGAAACAATGGGGGGCAGGATAGAATGGAGGGAAATAGAGTTAGTCTTACACAACACGACTATTATCCAAATCATTTGCAAAACTACACAGATATGGCCTATATTGAATTGCCTGCCTTCCCAAAGGGAATAGGTGGGGAGGGAGGGATGGGGAGAATTTGGAACTCAAAGTTTTAGGAACAACTGTTGAGTATTGTTCTTGCTACTGGGAAATAAGAAATACAGTTAATGGGGAATAGAAAGTCATCTGGCCCTACAGGACATAAGACAAGATGGGGACAAGAGAAGGGAGGGATGATAGAAGAGAGGGCAGATTGGTGATAGGGAAAATTAGAATGCTCGGTGTATTGGGGTGGGGGGAGAGGATAAATGGGGAGAAAATTTGGAACCCAAAATTTTGTGAAAATGAATGTAAAAAGTTAAATAAATAAATTTATATTAAAGAAAAAAAAGTATAAATGCTTATTATCCTCTGCCTTTCCCCACCTAGTCACTATTATTTATTTATGCATATAAGATCTTGGTAACTGGTCCCATTATTTCTTGGCAAATAGAGGGAGATGAGATGGAAGTGGTGTCAGATTTTATATTGTTGGGCTCAAAGATCACTGCAGATGGTGATTGCAGCCATGAAATTAAAAGATAATTCCTCCTTGGAAAGAAAGCCCTGGTAAATCTGGAAAACATACTAAAAAGCAGAGACATTAACTTGCTGACAAAGGTTCATATAATCAAAACTATGAGTTTTACAGTAGCAGTGTATGGCTATGAGAGTACCACAGAAGTGACACTTTCAAATGATACTGGAGAAGACTTTTGAGACAGTGAGGAAATCAAATCAGTTAATACTTAAAAAAATTAATTCAAGTTATTCCCTAAAAGGTCAGCTACTGCAGCTGGACCTTAAATATTTTGGCCATATAATGAGAAGACTGGACTCATTGAAAAAGACCCTGATATTGGGAAATATTGAAGGCAAAGGAAAAGTGTATGGTAGAGGAGGAGATGGATAGATAGTGTCATGGAATCAGTGAACATGAACTTGGACAGACTTCAAGAGATGGTAGAAGATAGAAGGACCTGGTATGCTATGGTTCATGAGGTTACAAAGAATTGAACACACTTGAACAACTGAACAATAGCAACCCTGGATTGTAAGCTCTTTAAAGAAATGAATATGCAAGATCTTAAAAAATGCTTACTATATCCCACATAACTATGGCATCACAAGAGAGGAAATGGACTAACCTTTGGTAAATTTGGTTGATTTTTTTCAGTGATAATAGTTTTGGTTATAGGGTGAGTCAGTCCAGTTCTTAAAAAGAGCAATACTTTAGCATGCTTTTAATAAGGATATTGATTTTGTTTTAATTCCCATCTAGTCTACTTGTATTCAAATGTCACTTACTTACATTACTTTAACTCTTGATATTGAGATCATCCCTTGGCAGATGTAGGGGTGACATTTTCAAGAGGTCTTTGGTAAACTGGAGTGTATTGAAAGGAAGGTCACAGTGACCGTGGAGGGTATCAAATTAATATCAGATGAAGATTGGGAATATTAGACTTACTTTTGGTCAACTCTTCCTAATCCCATACTGTCCAGCCTTGCTCATAGTATGTATTTGATAACTATTTGTTGGAATTTGACAAATGTCTTCTTAGAAATAATTTAGCAGACATGAGGTTTATAAATTTCAAATTTATGAACTAGAATTTTGGATTTGGAATACCTTAGAGAAAAATCTTATCTTCCCTATTCCCATTTATTTTATAGATTTGGAAACATGAGATTAAATAATTCCAGTAAGCAATTAATTACTATCCAGGCATTTTTTTCTAGGTGTTTCACCAGTACCTTCTCTTTATATCTTTGTGTCTCACAGGTCATCCTACATGAGCAGTTGGTGACCAGCAATAATAAGGGAATATACATTGGAGTTGGTGTCTTTGTTGGGGTGCTTCTCATTCTGATTTTACTTCTCTTTGTTTTAAAAAGTAAGTCATTTTCAAATTCTTCACAGTGATATGCTCTGAAAACCTTTAATTTCTAGAAGGACAACTGACTAGAAGAAGAAAAGATTTTAAATTTATATCAAGGATTATATCAAGTCACATGGTGTCTTCTATGAGATGACTCTTTGTAAGTTTGATGTAAAACTTGTGATAGAATTACTGTTGTGGTATCAAATTTTCAGACTGGTCAGAGTCACTAATTGAAAACTGGATAGATCAACCCAATTACTTGAAGAACAATGATAATACTGTTCCTTATTATACTCTTCATTTTGTTTTCAATTTTATCATTAACTTCTTGCATGGGGATAGGGTCAAGATGGTAGAATGAAAGGTCACAACTACTAAACCTCTCCCAAAACTTTCTCTACAAAATGACCACAAAAAGGGCCAAATAAAATTCTGAGCACAATTAGGATGAAAAGAAAAAGTAACAATTTAGGATGACAGAAAAAGAAACCTGTGGATCCTAGGTGGGGGCTAGTTGAGAGTGCAGAAGCAGCTCCAGCTGTGGGTTGTGGCTACAATGGTATTAGCAATGGAGAAAAGTGCACAGGTGTTATGCACTATGACCAGGTTGGATTTATACCAGGAATGCATAACTGGTTCAGTATGAGGAAAATGACAAAAATGCCGCAAACCACAAGATTATATAAAAAGATGAAGAAGAAACTTGACAAAATACAATGCCCATTCCTATTAAAAATGCTAGAAAGAATAGGAATAAATGGAGTTTTTGTTAAAATGCAAAGAAGATAAACTAGAAGTCTTACAAATATTATTAGCGATAAAGCAAAGACCTCTATTGTCACTAATATTGTTCAGTATTGTACTAGATAAGACAGCTATAGCAATAATAAATTGAAGGAATATATATACATATATATATATATATATATATATATATATATATATATAAACTATAAGGAAACAAAAGTATCACTTTTGCAGATGATATGAAGCTATACTTATAGAACCCTACAGAGTCAATTAAAATATGGCTGAAGCAATTAACTTTGTCAAATTATGGAAAATAAACTAAGCATTTCTACATATTACCAGTAAAACTCAGAAGTAGGAGACAGAAAGAGAAATCTCATTTAAAATAACTGCAGAGAGTAGAAAATACTTGAGAGTTTACCTGCAAAGATACACATAGGAATTAAATGAACACAATTGCAAAACACTTTTCACACAAGAACAGATCTAAATAACTGAAGATATATTAATTTCTTATGTGTAGGCCAGTCTAATATAATAATGATGATAAAACTACCTAAATTAATTTACTTATTCAGTGCCATGCCAGTCAGATTGCCAAAGAATTACTTTATAAAACCAGAAGAAAATAACAAAATTCATCTGAAAGAACAAATCGTCAAGAGTATCAAGGAAATCAATTAAAAAAATATAAAGAAGGGGGTTTAGCTACAGTGCCAGGTATGAAACTATGCAGAAAAGTAGAAATAACCAAACAATTTTGTATTAGATAGGAAGGGGCAGCTAGGTGGTTCAGTGGATAGAGCACCAGTGCAAGAGTCAGGAGGACTTGAGCTCAAATCTTACCTCAGACACTTGACACTCACTAGCTGTGTGACCTTGGGCAAGTCACTTAACCCCAATTGCTTCATCCTGGGTCATCTCCAGTCATCCTGAGGAATATCTGGTCACTGGATTCAGATGGCTCTGGAGGAGAAGTGAGGCTGGTGATCTGCACAGCCCTCCCTCACTCAAAACAAAGTCAAGTGCAAGTCATATCATCTTTTCTCTGATGGCATGGTCTTCTTTGGCAACAAAGGATGAACACACACTATATAGGAAATAGAATGGTTGATCAATAGAATAAATTAGATATATAACATAGAAGCAAGTCTGCATGGTAATGTAGTAGTTGATAAACCCAAAGATCTCAGGTCACTATTTGACAAAAACTGAGGAAACAGGAAAATAATCATGTAGAAACTAGGCTTAGGTCAACATCTCATACCATACATTAAGATAAACTCAAAATGGGTACATGCTTTAGACATAAAAGGTGATATAAACAAATCAGGAAGGCACAGAAAAAAATACTTGACAGATAAATAGGGAGGGGAAGAGTTCGTTACTAAATAAGAGAAAGAGAAGTTTATAGGAGGTAAAATGGATAATTATGATTACATTAAAAAGTTTTTTGCAACAAACAAAACCAATGCCACCAAAATTAGGAGAAAAACAGGGAACTGGGGAAAAAAATTACAGTGAATTTCTCTGATAAAGTTCTCATTTCTCTAAGATAGAGGGAGCTGAAACAAATTTATAAAAATAATAGCCATTTTCCCATTAATTATTAAATAATTAAAGGATTTGAACAGGCCATTTTTCAGTAGAAGGAATCAAAACTATCAATAATCATATAAAAATGCTCTGTTACTAATAATTAGAGAAATGCAAATTAAAACAACTCTGAAGTACCACTTCACACTTAACAGATTGTTTAGGATGACAGAAAAGGAAAATGACAAATACTGGAGTGGATATGGGAAAATAAGTACATTAATGCACTGTTGGGAGAGTTAGGATTTTAATTCTGGAGAAGAGTATGGAACTATGCCAACGGGGCACACTGCTACTAGAGATTTTTTGAGAAATAGGAAAAGGACTGAAATGTACAAAAATATTTATAGCAGCTCTATTTGTGGTAGTAAAGAATTGGAAATTGGGGGAATGCTCAACAATTGGGGAATGACTTAACAAGTTATAGTATATGACTGTGTGGAAATACTACTGTGCTATAAGAAATGATGAAGGGGATGGCTTCAGAAAAACCTGGGGAAACTCCTATGAACTGAAGCAAAGTGAAGTGTAGCAAAACCAGTAGAGTAAAGTACACCGTAACAGCAATATTGTGATGATAAGTAACTGTGAAAGACTTAGCCACTCTGATCAATACAATGATTCATGATAATTCCAAAGGATTCATAATGAAAAATATTATCCACCTCCAGATAGAGAACTGATAAACTTATGAGTGCAGATTGAAACATTTTACCTTTATTCTGCATTATTGACACTTCGCATTTAGAAGTCAGCAAAATATTAAGCAAGGCCTTACTTAGAATGTTTGCTGATTCTGTGAATACTGACGTTGAAAGTTTAACCATGGGGTTCCAACTCATTCCTGTTTTTTTCCAACACAACCATGAGTATAAGGCATATTTTTCTTCTTAAGAAGCTTATGATCATGGAATGTTGATATTTAAAAAAAGATCTTTAAAATCATCTACTCTGGGATTTCTTTTAAATTAAAAAAATTTCAATATTTCCCAATTACATTTTTAAAGATTTCTAACATTTCATTTTTAAAAATTTTGAATTCCAAATTCTCTCCCTTCCTCTAGTCCTTCTTGTACTCATGTAGAAAGCAAGTAATAAGATAGCCATCATTCATCGGAAGTCTGGAAAAGGAAATGGTCAATCACCCAAATATCTTTGCCAAGAAAGTCTCAAAATGGGGTCACAGAGAGTCGGATACGACTGAAACAACTGAACAACCTCAGCAACATACATACGAAGTAATGAAAAACATTTTCATGTTAGCAATCTTGCAAACGAAAACACAAAAAGCAAGAAAAATAGAAAAAGTGAAAAAAATAATATAAGATTTCTGAATCTTTTTGGTGCCATAGACTCTTTTGGTAATCTACAGCCCAGTGAGCCTTTCTTAGAATATTCTTTTCAGAAAATAAGATACAAATACAAAGAAGGACAAAGGAGTTAGTTACACTGAAATGAAGTTATAGAAAATTAACCTAAAACCAAATCCACAAACCAACATAAACAAAACAAGCTCATAGTCCCAAGGTTAAGAACTCCTCATTCTAATCCAATGTTTTCATTTCATAGATGTGTGTACTGGGGCTTAGAGAGATTACTCAAGGCATTAGTGACAGAACCAGGTCCAAAATGCAAATGACTTCTGATGAAATTGGAGGAAGATACATCATGAGGGTTTAATCTTGAATTCTTACTTTGTATGCTTTGCTGACATGTTCAATTTTCCACTTTCTGGATTTTGACACCTTCTTCCCCCCCGTCTTCCTACTTAGGATATTTCTATAGCAGAAAGAATGCACCAGCTCTAAGGTAAGCCTCAGGCATTGTTCGGCATACTTATACCTCTCAATATAAAGTTGCTTCTGGAAGAAGTGAAATAGTCCATTTTCCTTCTTAATTATTTTTGACAGTTCTATCTTAAGTGAAAATTGGATATTAGTCGTGTTTCTTGTTCCTCTTCCTTTCTGTGCACCCCTCCCCCCTTACTGAGTAAATATTCTAACTCATCCTTGCATGTCTTCTCTCCTGCCCACCCCTATTTTATTAATTTTCACTGGCTTCTTCATTTCTCTGGAACAGTGTCAGAACTGTCACAGGATTAACCAAGCACTTACTGTTTGCTAGAGGGAGTATAATTGAATCTCTTAGCCTGCTTGGTGATGGGGTGAGAAATTGAATTAGATGCTCTGGTCTCTATAGTTGGTCAAATTGGAGTGGCCTAGCGCCAGGTCTCCATAGAGCCAGAATGAGCAGGCGTGAGCTTGGCTGTGTGACGACAACTCAAGATACTTGGCTGAATGGAGAATTAGGGATCTCTTTGGGTGGATTTTAGCCTGGTGCTCTCTTGGAGTGGTTTCTGTGCTGGATTGGTACATATGGGTGATTTTACTCACAACTGGAGGGCTTTAGTGTCCTAAAACTCCATTCTTCTGGATACAAATAAGTTTCAGGGCCATTAAAATCCCAATCAAAAGACTAAATTTAAGTACCTTCTGGTTAATCAAGACTTTTTTTGCTCCTGTTTTGAGATTAACTTTATTTTAACTTTATTTTGGGTGGGGGTAGGGTACAGTCTCCATTTCTATCAATGCTTCTGTTTCTATTCAGCTTCTGTGTTTAAAATGGTTTTATTCATTTGGGGGAGAATTGAGGCCATATTTTTGGATTCGTCTCGCCTTTCTTCCTTATTCCCAAAATGAACTCACAGCATTCTTATTGGTAGAACATTCTCCCAATAGAATATAAGTTTTTTGAGGGCAGGTATGATTTCAGATAGTCTTCTTATCCCCAGGACCTTATGTACCACCTGGTGATGCCCACACTGGGTATTTAATAGATGTTCTATTGAATTAGTTACTGTTGGAAAATGTAATAATACTTGTTATTACATCACCTTCATTTCTGAGTCTGTTCCTTTTTATCATGACTAGAAAATGAAATGACCAAATATCCCATGGAATGTTTCTTTTTGCTTTTTGAAATATATAACAACTGTGCCAACTCCTTTCTTTGTTTCTTCAAGGGGGTTCTTATGACCAGTCCTTATATTTAACTGCTTCTTCTTCAATTCTGCTTTTCTCTTTAGATAGAATGTATAGATTGGTACACTGTCCTCTGACAGTATGTTTACTCGTTAATCATTGACCAACAATCTCACATTTAGAGCATGAAAAATCAAACTGAAATTCATAGCCTAAAAATAAATTCTTAGGACCCTTCTTATCTTTTTCTGCCTCTTTGTTGCCATCACTACAAAAGTGGAAGAAGCTACACAGGACAGAGTATGTTATGTAGTTCTTGGTTTCATGGGTTACTATAGTCAAAAGATTTTTCATTGAGGGGCTAGTTGATTGGCAATATCATCTTTATTTCCAAATATATTCTTCTCTTTTCCTCTACTTAGGGATCCATTTCTTATAATGAAGAACAACAAAAAAAAGAAAGTCGTTGGTTGCTTTCTAACGACTGGTCTCTATTAGTGTCCTTTAAGTGCTCTGAGTTTAAAGCAAATTTTCAACTTGGGGTTTTAGGTGGTTTGTGCTTTAGATGACTTCCTTGTCCCACCAGATCCCTATTCATCATTTACTATTCTGTTTCTGTAGTCTGACTTTCTTGGCGGGTAGTAAAAATGAAGTTGGAAGGACTGCCACTGAAGATAGCAATCGTGCAGAGGACAATGTCTACACAGTTGAAGATAATGTCTACATGGTTGAGGAGGAAAATGCCTACATTGTTGAAGATGAGAATCCCTATGTTGTACCAACAAACAGTGGGAAACAGCAGCCCTCCAAAGTCTGGCCATAACATCCTCAACTGACAGTTCTTCTGACCTTTTCCATGTTCACCTCCCTTTAAGTTCATGGACTATTCTTAGGTGTTATCTCTACCTGACAGGAGCAGTTGCAAAAATAAATGTTGACTCTGAAGATGAAAAACCCAACTTGATGCCAAATAACATCACCTTTATCAGACTACAAATTGTGCCAGAAAGATGAGAGTTGAATTTGGCACTAGTTCTCTTAAACTATGCCATTTTATGTCATGTGTAAACATAGAGAACTTAGGGTTTCTGGAGAGTCACACAGTTACTGCCACTTTCAATCAATCAATAAAACAAAAAATATGGGTAGTTTTGTTTTTGTAAATTCCAATTGCTACATTTCTCCTTAAGTTCTTTTGTAGGCAGCCAGTTTTATCTCCTCAAACCAAATTCAATTTCTTTAGTACAGGTAGATCGAGTTCCCCTTTTTGGCTTTTACAAATATGGCTTATTGCCAACTTATTTCCTGGGAATTTGGAGAGCTCATTTCCATAGTTACAGGAAACTAGAGTGCCTTTCATAGCCTATGCTACAGTGTGTGCAAAGAAGTTCTATTTATAGGCAGTGGATATTGCTTGGAACTAAGAACATGAATCCAAGATAGAGAAATTGCAACTGTCTTGGCCTCCTGCTGCCAAAAAGTGACGTAAGACATACATGTCTGAGCCATGGACAGAAAAACTACCTTGAAAAACGCAGTGAATGAGGTGTCTAATAGGAAAGACCTTTTAGAAAGAACTAGAGACTTGCTATTTGAAGGTATCACTACTTTAGATGGACAGTGTCTTTCTATCTTTGCTAAGTCAATTTGATCTTAAAATGTAATAATTGATGGGAAAAGGCCAGAGGGTTCTTTTGTATGTGTGTGTGTGTGTGTGTGTGTGTGTGTGTGTGTGTGTATGTGTGTGTGTTTGGGGGCAGGTGGTAGTGACTGACATTATGGACAGTTTTCTATCCCTTCCTTTTGAGGTTACTTAAGACTTTTTGGTTCACTGGGGTAAATCTGTACAGTAGGAAAAATCGAACAATAAAGGTATTGCTATGATTATTGCGACCAATGGTTTCAAATGAGAATCATTTTTTTTCTTTCTAGTATTGAGAACATTTTGAAAACTGAGATCACCTGCTAAGTACCTATGCTGACAATATAATGTAGAATGACTCTCCATTCTGAATAGTATTTTACAATGCTTGGTTGCCCTAATTTTAAACTGGAAATTTGTAGCAACTTTTGGAATAGATTTCAGTGGTGATGATGGCTACATTAATAAGGAGGCCAACGTTAAGATTCCAAGGATGGCCAATGTGTAACCAATCCAAAAATGGTACTGACAGAAGGGTCACAGGATGAGGGACTCAGATTCCAGTTGTGCCACTAATTAGATACATAATCGTATCTAAGTTAGTCAGTACTTCAATATTCACAGTTCTCAAATGGGTAAAACTACCCTGGCCACCTCAGTGTCATTGTGATGGTCAGTGGGGATAACAGCTGTGAAAACCCTTTGAAAAATTAAGCACTCTGCAAATGCAAGGTATTATCATCTTCGTCATTATTATTTTGGGCCATAAGTTTATATGGAGCCTGTCACAGTAGTAGGTTCACATTGCATGTCCAACAAGTTGGATAGTGGTGATGATGATGACAATGATGATGACATAAAGCTGACTTGCTGCTCTAGCTTATATGTACCTCTTTAACAAATGCCTCTTTAAAATTTACTTTTGTTCCATGGACCCAAGAGGAAAAACAATCTTTTCTTTGAGTCAAGAATGTGTTTTATGATTTGACAGTCTTTTTTGAAAAAATATTTGTAAAAGAGAAAATTGTACATTGTGACATTTAAATTCATGACATTTCACGAGTCTATAGCTAGTTTGAGACAGGACATTGTTTGGGGTTACCAACGTCTTTGTCTTTATGGGCTGTGTGGGGAGAGCCTGCATATGTGTGTCTTTCTACTCCGCCATCTTGGTTCTGCCTCCCAAGTGTTTTTGTCTTTAAAGTGAAGTGTCTCTGAAAGTGAGCTACTTTTGTCTTTCACTGAAGGGATAGATCTGACTGGAAAATTTTCCAAAATTATGTGCTTTATTGTATCCTGTGAAGGAGTATTTGAGTCCCATTATGGTCATATAACAAAAATAAATGGTTTTCCTTTGAGAGAGTGGCTTGTTTACTTAATTTGTGAATAGTGTAAACAGACCATAACATTGTAATATTCCCTCACCAGAGCTCCTCTTAATGCATGGATGTAAGTATAATGAAAGATGGTGAAAGGAACACAATATAATTAATAACTAAGCTATGATCTAAGTAGAAATTGCAAAGAGAAGCTCTATGCTGTAAGTAGATTGCAATCCAAATTGTTGGGTGAGAATATTATATCTCACTATGTGAGAATATCTGAGTCTTCAGGTATAGAAACTTAGCAGAAGGTTAGTAAGAAACCAGTAGGTAAGTTAGAATACATTGATTTTTTGGTGTGTTTTTTTTTTGAGGTTTCAATATTCAAGCTGTATTTTTAAGTAGTGCTAAGTACAGCATTTGGAGGAGAAGGCTTCTAATTCCATACAATATGGAAGGTTCTAAAATGAATCCATTAATTGCTAAAAAAAATTAGCAACAGAGGTCCAATTTTGATTCTAAGTGATGTCACTATGTGAGCACAGTCACAAAGACTCTTCTTTGCTTATGCTTCTGTGTCCTAGCAAGCAGCCTCGTTATGTGTAACTCAACCAAAGTGAATGAGACTGGGAATTAAGTACTACATTATTGGCTTAATCACATCAAACTGACTCCACAACAAAGTGGTACAAAGGACTCTGCAGACAACTTGGCAGCAGTAGCTAATCAAAGATGGAACAATTCATGAGGATTTGACTTTTAAAAAAAGTCCCCTTTTCAGACAAATTTTTACTCCATGGAGGAATAAGCCTCTTTCTACCCACTTAGGATAGGTATATAGCCAAGTAGACTGCAATGGACTGAATTCTCAGGAAGTCAAAATTTCATTCATTTAATCAGTCCACATTTACTAAGTACTTACATGTCATTGCCTTTCACTACACCTATCTCTAGATAAAATTATTGATATCTTATGTTTTTATGCATTCATTTGTAAATCTAGCCAATCCCCTCTTTGTGACCCTTGTCATGAAGATTAGAGGAGATAGAGGAGAGAAAAACACAGTTGAGCCAAACTAACCAACACATCAATGGAGCCTGACATTGAAAGACTCTCCACCCACAGTTCCTCATCCCTGCAAGCAAGAGAGGGAAGTGCATTGGCTAATATTTTCCCAGGAGTTTCCCAAGTTTGGTCATTACATTTTATTAGCATTACTTCCCTTTTTAATATTTTATTTTGTTCCATTGTTGGAATCATCCCATCTATCTTTTCCTGATTCTGTTTACTTCATTCTGCATCTGTTCACGTGTCATCTTTTTCCTTTAAAATGTATTTTTATTGATACCTTTTGTTTTCATGCCACCTAGACATGTATCTAGTATCTATATATGTCCCTCTCTTCCTAAGCCATTACTTATAACAAATATTTTTTTAAAAAGAAAAAACAAGAGAAAAACATTTGCAAAACTAGTCAATGCCCCAAGGAATCATATTTTATGTGCCATGCTCCATACCCATGGATTCTCTACCTCTGTAAAGAAGTCAGGGCAGGAGAAGGCTTCTCATATGTTCTTTGAGGCCAAACTTGTTTCTTTTATTATTTTGCAACATTTGCATGCATTTTTGAGTGTCTTTTTATCCATTTGCATTGACATAGTCAATGTATATATTGTTTTTCTAGCTTTCCTATCTTCACTGAGTCAGTTTGTGTCTTTCCATGTTTCTTTATATTCACGTCCATCATTTCTTAAAGCACAGTAATATTTTGGTACATTCATGTACCAAAAGATGGACAGATGTTTTGTCTCTAGTCCTTTGCTACCTTGAAAAGTGTTGCTATCAATATTTTATGTGTATGAGACCTTCTGTCTTTGGACTCCTTGGGATACACACACACACACACACCCACACACCCACCCACACACACACACACACACACACACACACACACACACACACACACTGGGTCCAAAATTTTGGACATTTTAGTCTCTTTCATTTTCATGATTCCAAGTTATTTTCCAGAGTGGATAGCCCCACTATAAGTGTATTAATGTGCTTTTCTTTTAGCATTCCTTCCAACATTGCTTATTTCCATCCTTTATCCCTTTTGACAATTTGCTAAGGTAAAACCTTTTGATTTGAGTTTTCCTTACCATTGGTGATTTGGAGTAACTTTTCATACGAAGGACCATAGTTTGAATTTCTTTTTAGAACTGTTCGCTCGTATCTTTTGCCTCCTTAGCTATTGAGGAGCAACTTTTGGTTTTATTCATTTGTGTGTTTCCTAATAGAGTGCCCTTATGGGGGAAGAACTCATCTAGTGTAGCCTCAGGAACCTATACAGATGATTAAAGACTGTTTTGTTTGCTTCATTGTTTAGGGCAGTTAATTTACTTGATATTTCTTAACCATTAAAAAAAAGTCTCTTATGAACACATCCAGTCTTTGCTTTGGTATGTGGCTTTATTTCAATTCATATTTTTAAAGTTCTTTAGTTCAAGAAAGGAGGAAAAGGGGAAGTGAAATCCTTGGAGTTGCATGATTTCATGTCAGTACTTAAGGAAGCTTGCTTGCTATTTCAGACACTTTGATGCCAATTTTTCACTCAAAGTTCCTCTTCTTTAGAAGAGGATGTGGAAGAAGGTTTTGAGACAGTATAAACCATGTCAACCTAAGAGACTTTTAAGGTGGACTTATTTATTTATCTAAACTTTCAATATAGTTCAATTAAAAAAATATTTCATAGAATCACAGAATTGGTAGAACCAGAGGTCATAGATTCTATCCTATAGCTAATAATAATAGCCAACATTTTTATAAATACTTACTATACACTTGGCACTGGGATAAATGCTTTATGCATATTATCTTATTTGGTTCTCACAAGAACTCTGTGAGGGTTTTGTCCCCATTTTACAGGTGAGGAAACTGAGGCAAAGAGACGTTAAATGACTTGCCCAGGGTCACACAGCTACTAAGTACCTGAGGTCAAATTTGAACTTAAGTCTTTCTGACTCCAGATCCAGAGCTCTACTGAACCACCTAGCTGCCTTTGAATAAAGTTCCCCTCAATATGATATTGGAAAAGTGGTCAGTGGTCTTTTGTTTAAAGACCACTAGTGAGGGGGAACACACTATCTCTGGAGGCAGGCTTTTTTGCTTTGTACTAACTGACTGTTAGGAAGTTTTCCCCTTGACATTTAACTCAGATATTTCTCATTTTCACTTCTATTCATGGTACCTCATTTTTCTCTTTGAGACCAGGTAGTACAAGTCTATATCTCAGTTATTTGTCTTTCCTTCTATTTCTCCTAGCATGTAGGCACCTGAGAGCACCTTTGGAACATTCTCAGAATGCATAACTTAGAGGCTTTTTCTCCTGACCGTGTATATAGAGACAGTCTTCTTTGACTGGCTGCCAGAATCTTTAAAATTAGCAATACTGAGCTTTCTGCTTCTCTCTCTCCCCACTACTCTCCTTCACTTACTCTTACCTGCTGTGTCCAGAGGGTGAAGATCTTAGTTCAACCACAGTATGGGCACCATGAACTGAGCCAATGAGAGGTGAAGGACTTCCTTCTCCTGTTCCCTTTTCTTTTGCCCTGGCTCTGGGTAAAGGGCCTGGAGGTGTTCATTTCTTCTTCTTTTTTAAAAATTTATTTATTTTAGTTTTCAGCATTCATTTCCACAAAATTTTGAGTTCCAAATTTTCTACCAATTTCTTCCCTCCCCCCACCCCAAAATGCTGAGTATTCTAATTGCCCCTATCACCAATCTTCCCTCCCTTCTAACATCCCTCCCTTCCATTATCCCCATCTTCCCTTTTGTCTTGTAGGGCAAGATAAATTTCTATACCCCATTACCTGTATTTCTTATTTCCTAGTTGTATGCAAGAACAATACTCAACAGTTGTTCCTAAAACTTTGAGTTCCAACTTCTCTTCCTCCTTCCCTCCCCACCCATCCCCATTGGAAAGGCAAGCAATTCAATATGGGCCATATCTGTGTAGTTTTGCAAATGACTTCCATAATGGTGTTGTGTAAGACTAACTATATTTCCCTCCATCCTATCCTGCCCCTCATTTCTTCTATTCTCTCTTTTGATCTTGTCCTTCCCCAACAGTGTTGACTTCTAATTGCTCCCTTCTCGTATTGTCCTCCCTTCCATCATCCCTCCCACCTTGCTTATCTCCTTCTCCCCCACTTTCATGTATTGTAAGAAAAGTTTTCATACCAAAATGAGTGTGCATTTTATTCCTTCCTTTAGCTGAATGTGATGAGAGTAAGCTTCATGTTTTTCTTCTCACCATCCCCTTTTTCCCTCCACTGAAAAGTCTTTTACTTGTGTCTTTTATGACAGATAATTTGCCCCATTCCATTTCTCCCTTTCTCCTCCCAATATATTTCTCTCTCACCCATTAATTTCATTTTTTCCCCACATTAATTATTTATCAAATGTGTCATTAATGAGGAAAGTAAAATTCATCACATTTAGCTCTAGGAACAAATATTATTTCATCTTTTAAAATTTTGTTCTTTGGGTAAGGTTAATAATGTGCATGATTATTAGCATGGGTACACATAAATTGTTGTGTTTGTCTGTTTTTGAAGAGGACCATGACATCAAGATGGTGACATGACTTGCAGTTGACTTTGATGAGTGAGGGAGGGCTGTGCAAGTTCACCAGCCTCACTTTCTCCTCCTGAGCCATCTGGGTCCAATGGCCAAATATATTCATCAGGACAACTGGAGATGGCTCAGAATGCAATGGGAGACTGGCCATTGTAGGCTAAGGTCTTATCAGATTCTCACTTTTTTTTTGTTTCTATTTCTTTCTTTCTTTTTTTATTTCTTTAACTTCTTTGCATTCATTTTCACACAATTTTGAGTTCCAAATTTTCTCCCCATTTGTCCCCTCCCCCAACCCCAATACACTGAGCATTCTAATTTTCCCTATCACCTATCTACCCTCTCTTCTATCATCCCTCCCTTCTCTTGTCCCCATCTTCTCTTTTGTCCTGAAGGGCCAGATGACTTTCTATTCCCCATTAACTGTATTTCTTATTCCCTAGTAGCAAGAACAACACTCAACAGCTGTTCCTAAAACTTTGAATTCCAAATTCTCCCCATCCCTCCCTCCCCACCCATTCCCTTTGGGAAGTCAGGCAATTCAATATAGGCCCTATCTGTGTAGTTTTGCAAATGACTTCGATAATAGTCGTGTTGTGTAAGACTAACTCTATTTCCCTTCATCCCATCTTGCCCCCCATTGTTTCTATTCTGTCTTTTAGTCCTATCCCTCCCCGAGTGTTGACTTCAAATTGCTCCCTCCTCCCATTGCCCTCCCTTCCATCATCCCCCCCCACCCTGCTTATCTCCTTCTCCCCCACTTTCCTGTATTGTGAGATAGGTTTTCATACCAAAATGAGTGTGCATTTTATTCCTTCCTTTAGTCGAATGTGATGAGGGTAAGTTTCATGTTTTTTTCTCAGCCCTCCTCTTTTTTCCCTCCACTAAAAAGTCTCTTGCTTGCCTCTTGAATGAGAGATAATTTACCCCATTCCATTTCAACCTTTCTCTTCCCACTACATTTCTCTCACCATTTACCTTAATTTCTTTTAAGATATGATCCCATCCTATTCAATTCACTCTGTGCTCTCTGTCTCTGTATGTGCGTGCATGTGTGTATTTGTGTGTTCATGCACGTGTGTACGTATTTGTGTGCATGTATGTGTGTGTGTAGTCCCACCAACTACCCAGATACTGAAAAGTTTTAAGAGTTACAAATATTGTCTTTCCATGTAGGAATGTAAACAGTGCACCTTTGGTAAGTCCCTTATGACTACTCTTTGCTGTTTGCTTTTTCATGCTTCTTCTCATTCTTGTGTTTGAAGGTCACATTTTCTTTTCAGCTCTGGTCTTTTCATCAAGAATGCTTGAAAGTCCTCTGTTTCATTGAAAGACCACATTTTTCCCAGAAGTATTATACTCAGTTTTGCTGGGTAGGTGATTCTTGGTTTTAGTCCTAGTTCCTTTGACTTCTGGAATATCCTATTCCATGCCCTTCGATCCCTTAATGTAGAAGCTGCTAGATCTTGTGTTATCCTGATTGTATTTCCACAATACTGGAATTGTTTCTTTCTAGCTGCTTGCAATATTTTCTCCTTGACCTGGGAATTCTGGAATTTGGCCACAATGTTCCTAAGAGTTTCTCTTTTTGAATCTCTTTCAGGTGGTGATCGATGGATTCCTTCAATACTTATTTTGCCCTGTGGTTCTAGAATCTCAGGGCAGTTTTCCTTGATAATTTCATGAAAGATGATGTCTAGGCTCTTTTTTTGATCATGGCTTTCAGGTAGTCCCATAATTTTTAAATTGTCTCTCCTGGATCTATTTTCCAGGTCAGTTGTTCTTCCAATGAGATATTTCACATTCTCTTCCATTTTTTCATTCTTGTGGTTTTGTTTGGTGATTTCTTGGTTTCTCATAAAGTCATTAGCCTCCATCTGTTCCATTCTAATTTTGAAAGAGCTATTTTCTTTAGTGAGCTTTTGAACCTCCTTTTCCATTTGGCTAATTCTGCTTTTGAAAGCATTCTTCTCCTCATTGGCTTTTTGAACCTCTTTTGCCAATTGAGTTAGCCTATTTTTCAAGGTGTTATTTTCTTCAGCATTTTTTTGGGTCTCCTTTAGCAAGATATTGACCTGTTTTTCATGCTTTTCTTGAATCTCTCTCATTTCTCTTCCAAGTTTTTCCTCCACCTGTCTAATTTGATTTTCAAAATCCTTTTTGAGCTCTTCCATGGCCTGAGCCCATTGGATACCTGTTTTAGATGTTTGGGATACAGAAGCCTTGACTTCTATGTCTTTCCCTGATGGTAAGTATTGTTCTTCCTCATCAGAAAGGAAAGGAGGAAGCATCTGCTCACCAAGAAAGTAACCTTCTAAGATCTTATTTTTTTCCCTTTTCTGGGATTCCTCTACACCCCCGCCTCACCTCTAGATCTGCCCAGCTAGTGCTTGGGGTCTGAGATTCAAATGCTGCTCCCCAGCCTCAGGGCTTTCAGTGGCAGGCCCAGCTGCTATTCAGTGTGAGATTAAATTCAGGTGCTCAGGTTGGGGGCAGGGCCACTGCACAGGGCTCAGATTCCTCAGGGGGTTTAGGTGGGGACAGGGTGACTATTCAGTGTGAGATTAAGTTCAGGTGCTCAGGTGGGGGCAGGGCCCCCACCCAGGGCTCAATTCTCATAGGGGGTTTATATGGAGACCTTCAACTATGGATCCAAGCCCCTATCTGCTTTGGGAGCTCCTGTCAGCTGCTGCCGCCACTGCTGCCTCCGGAGGGGGCCTGAGTTATGGAGATACCTAGCTCCCTTCCCAGCAAGCTGAAAAGGCCCTCTCACTGACCTCCAGCTCCTGTGGGTGGAGGGACCTGTGAGACCACTGGAGATTCTGTCCCTGAAGCCTATGCTCCCCTCAGATATGCTCCCCTTGGTGCCACGGCCAAGGCAGGGCTGGGCTCTATTCTGGGTCCAGTGTGCGACAGATCTTTGGTGTTGGTTTTTCAGGGTTCTCTGGAACAGAAATCTCCTCCATTCCATTGTTGTGCAGCTTCTGCTGCTCCAGAATTCATTGGGAGCTCCTCTTTACAAGTATTTTATTGGCCGTGGGTTAGGAGCTAGCATATCTACCTATGTATATCTTTCTACTCTGCCATCTTGGCTCTACACACTCCCTCCCCCCCAGGTGTTGATTTCTCATCCATGTTGTTTGTCCTCAGTTTTAAGTTTTGGAGATTATCCTTATAGGACCCAGAAGTGTGAGGCACAGTGATTCTGGAGCTAGGATTATTGGTCCTTCAGCCAGTAAGCCCAGCATTTTTGTTTTTCAATCATGATCCTTTGTGACCCCTTATTTTGAGTTTTCTTGGCTGAGATACTGGAGTGGTTGCCATTTCCTTCTTTTGCTCATATTACAGATGAGGAAAGTGAGGTAAACAGGGTGAAGTGACTTGTCCAGGGTCACACAGTTGGTAAGGGTCTATGACCAGATTTGAACTCAAGAAGATGAGTCTTTTTGACTCCAGGCCTAGCACTCTCTCTATTGTGCCACCTACCTGCCCAGCATAGATGCCCTGAAAATCCAGGATGATGAGAACTTGACTCTGCGAGGTCTTTTTGGATTTGAAACAGGCACTATGCTCTACGGGAACTGAGCTAAACTATGAACCCAGTCACCACCTTCTTCACAGACAGAAGTAGTACAAAGAGGGGACAATTATGTCCCCCACATGTTAGGGGAATAAATTTGTAATTTTGATTTTACCTTTTGAAGTACATATTTTTACATAAAAGATAATGGGGTGTAGGAAGAAACCCTCTCCATTTGAGGGAACATCCATGGGGGCTAGAATCTTTTATAGAGAATGTTAATACTTTCAATCCCTTTAAGTGTACTGGAGAACACTGGGGAAGAAGTGAAAATCTAATCTACCTGGCCTACTAGGCAGTTAGAGCCATGGCAGCCTATGCTACATCATTTAAAAATCCAAGCTCATTTATGAATTTCTCTGTGCAATCACATTTGCCTCATGAGGGAGCTTCAATCATTCTTATTTATTGTAACTGTTTTTTTTTTCTGAATTTCATTCTTTTTTTTTAAATTAATTAATTAATTAATTTAATTTTCTTACATTCATTTTCACAAATTTTTGGGTTCCAAATTTTCTCCCCTTTTCTCCCCTCCCCCCACCCCAATACCCCAAGCAATCTAATTTTCCCTATCTCCAATCTGCCCTCTCTTCTGTCATCTCTCCCTTCTCTTGTCTCCATCTTCTCTTTTCTCCTGTAGGGCCAGATGACTTTCTATTCCTCCTTAACTGTATGTCTTCTTTCCTAGTTGCAACAACAATACTAAACAGTTGTTCCTAAAACTTTGAGTTCCAAATTCTCCCCATCCCTCCCTCCCCACCCATTCTCTTTGGGACAGCAGGCAATTCAATATAGGCCATATCTGTGTAGTTTTGCCAATGACCTCCCTGATAGTCGTGTTGTGTAAGACTAACTGGATTACCATCCCTCCTAATCTGCCCCTCCTTGTTTCTCTTCTGTCTTTTGATCCTGTCCCTCCCCAAGTGTTGACTTCAAACTGCTCCCTCCTCCCTTTGCCCTCCCTTCCATCACCCCCCCCTTGCAATATCTCTTTCTCCCCCACTTTCTTATACTGTAAGATAGGTTTTCATACCAAAATGAGTGTGCATTTCACTCCTTCGTTTAGTCAAATGTGATGAGGGTAAAGCTTCTTGTTTTTTTTTTTTTTTCTCAGCTCTCCTCTTTTTCCCTCCACTAAGAAAAACTCCTACCTGCCTCTTAAATGACATATAGTTACCCCCTTCTCTTTCCCTCTCTTTCCTCCCCCTACATTTCTCTCTCACCATTTGCCCTACTTTCTTTTAAGGTATGGTCCCATCCTATTCAGTTCAATCTGTGCTCTCTATCTCTGTATGTGTGTGCATGTGTGTATGTGTGTGCATGCGTGTACATGTGTATGTGTGGTCCCACCAACTACCCAGATACTGAAAAGTTTTAAGAGTTAGAAATATTGTCTTTCCATGTAGGAATGTAAACAGTTCACTCATGGTAAGTCCCTTAAGACTTCTCTTTGCTGTTTCCTTTTTCACGCTTCTTCTCATTCTTGTGTTTGAAAGTCAAATTTTCTTTTCAGCTCTGGTCTTTTCATTAAGAATGCTTGAAAGTCCTCTGTTTCATTGAAAGACCATATTTTCCCTTGAAGTATTATACTCAGTTTAGCTGGGTAGGTGATTCTTGGTTTGAGTCCTAGTTCCTTTGCCTTCTGGAATATCCTATTCCACTCCCTTCGATCCCTTAATGTAGAAGTTGCTAGATCTTGGGTTATCCTGATTGTATTCCCACAGTACTGGAATTGTTTCTTTCTAGCTGCTTGCAAGATTTTTTCCTTGAGCTGGGAGTTCTGGAATTTGGCCACAATGTTCCTAGGAGTTTCTCTTTTTGGATCTCTTTCAGGTGGTGATCGATGGATTCTTTCAATACTTATTTTGTCCTCTGGTTCTAGAATCTCAGGGCAGTTTTCCTTGATAATTTCATGAAAGATGATGTCTAGGCTCTTTTTTTGATCATGGCTTTCAGGTAGTCCCATAATTTTTAAATTGTCTCTCCTGCATCTATTTTCCAGGTCAGTTGTTTTTCTGATGAGATATTTCACATTCTCTTCCATTTTTCATTCTTTTGGTTTTGTTTGGTGATTTCTTGGTTTCTCATAAAGTCATTAGCCTCCATCTGTCCCATTCTAATTTTGAAAGAACTATTGTCTTCAGTGAGCTTTTGAACCTCTTTTTCCATTTGGCTCATTCTGCTTTTGAAAGCATTCTTCCCCTCATTGGCTTTTTGAACCTCTTTTGCCAATTGAGTGAGCCTATTTTTGAGGGTGTTATTTTCTTCAGCATTTTTTTGGGTCTCCTTTAGCAAGATATTGACCTGTTTTTCATGCTTTTCTTGCATCTCTCTCATTTCTCTTCCAAGTTTTTCCTCCATCTGTCTAACTTGATTTTCAAAATCCTTTTTGAGCTCTTCCATGGCCTGAGTCCATTGGATATCTATTTTGGATGTTTGGGATACAGAGGCCTTGGCTTCTATGTCTTTCCCTGATGGTAAGCATTGTGGTTCCTCATCAGAAATGAAAGGAGAAAACATCATCTGTTCCCCAAGAAAGTAGCCTTCTATGATCTTATTTTTTTTCCCTTTTCTGGGCATTTTCCCAGCCAGTTACTTGACTTCTGAGATTCCTCTCCAACCCTGCCTAGATCCACCCAGCTAGTGCTTGGGATCTGAGATTCAAATGCTGCTCCCCAGCCTCAGGGCTTTCAGTGGTGGGTGTGGCTGCTATTCAATGTGAACTTAAGTTCTGGTGCTCAGGTGGGGGCAGCGCCGCCTCCCAGCATCAGTTGCCTCAGGGAGTTTATGCAGAGACCTTCAGTAATGGAGCGGAGCTCCTGTCTGCTCTGGGAGCCCCAGGCTGCCTCTGCTTGTGCTGCTGCCTCCTGAGGGGGCCCGAGCCACAGAGACACTCCGCTCCCCTCTGGCCAGCCCAGAAGTCTCTCTCACTGACCTGTAGCACCTGTGGGTTGAGGGACCTTCACGGCTGCCGGGGATTCCGTCCCTGAAGCCTGCTCGGATCTGCTCCTCTGGGGCCAGTGAGGCCAGGGCAGGGCATGGGTGGGCTCTGCTGTCTGGTGCGTGATGGACCTTTGGGCTCAGTTTTTCAGGGCTCTCTGGAACGAAAATCTCCTCCACTGCGTTTCTGCATGGCTTGCACTGCTCCAGAATTTGTAGGGAGTTCTTTTTACAGAAAATTTATGGGCTGTGGATTCAGAGCTAGCATATGTGAGTCTTTCTACTCTGCTATCTTGGCTCCTCCCCTAAGAACATTGGTTTTAAACTATGCAACATTACTCTATTCCCACCTTTTATCTAGTGTGTTTCTTATGATTAGGGTATACTCTTTCAGAACCAGTCTTGACACACATCTTATTAAATCATCAATTCCTTTCCTATCCTTTATCTCATCCCAATAAATCTTAGTGAAACCCATGAGATCACATTGAAATGTCATTAGGATCATTTGTTCACCTTATTTGTTACCCTTATTTGATATCTGTGTATAGACATCTGGTGTCATGAGTTTTATTACCTACTCCTTTCCTGGAATTTATTTCTGGGATTATGGAACATTTCTACTTCTTCCAATTTGGAGACATTCTCTATGCTATCAAGTTTGGTAATATAGGCAGTTTTCTCCCTTCTTTTTCCTTTTAATCATAAAGTTCCTTTAATTAGATTTAAAGGACTCCAGGCAAAGATACTTCTCCTCCCACATAAGAAACTCATTAATCAACTTAGATTTTATTTCACTTTTTGTCTGGGTAAAGAAAGCACATCTTTTATTTTGACATCATTCCCCCCCTCTTCAATCTAACTGCTTTATTCCTCTGTTCCCACTTGCCCACCCTCCCACCCAATCCCTTACCTGGTGATAGGGAAAGACGTTTTTATCAGCACTAGTTACGTATATTGCATTCCTGACCAGGAGGCAATCACTCCTATTTTTCCAGCTGTGGACCAGAGATAAAATTCTCAAACACCATATTTTTAAGTAGCTGTTCACTTCCCAAATCAGACTTGTTTTTTGGTGAAGCCCCAGCAACAAAGATTAAAAAATAATCTGCTCCTAAGGTACTGTCAGTTTTTTGTCAAAATCCTTAACAATGCTTCAAAATTCTTACCCAACCATTCTGGAGAGCAAATTTGGAACTATGCCCAGAGGGCTACAAAAATGTGCATACCCTTTGACCCAGTAATACCGCTTCTAGGACTGTATCCCCAAGAGATCATAAAATGTGAAAGGGTCCCACATGTACAAAAATATTTATAGCAGCACTCTTTGTGGTGGCCAAAAACTGGAAATCAAGGGGATGCCCATCATTTGGGGAATGGCTGAATAAATTGTGGTATATGAATGTAGTGGAATACTATTGTGCTATAAGAAATGATGAACAGGAAGACTTCAGAGAGGCCTTGAAAGACTTATATGAACTGATGATGAGTGAAAGGAGCAGAACCAGGAAAACTTTGTACACAGCAACTACCACAGTGTGTGAGGAATATTTCTGGTAGACTTAGTACTTCATTGCAATGCAAGGACTTAAAAAATTCCCAATGGACTGTAGAGGCAAAATGCCTTCCACATACCAAGAAAAACTATGAAACTGGATCGCAGAATGAAGCAGACCATTTTCTTTTTTATTATATTTTGTTTTGTTTTATGATTTCTCCCATTTATTTGGGAGACTAAGGTAAAACATGACTAAGGTAAAAATGTATTTAATCGAAATGTATGTGTAGAAGCTGTATAAAATTTTTGGCATCTTAGGGAGGGAGTGGAGAGGTAGGGGGGAAAAAGGGGGAGGGAGGAGAAAAAATCTAAGGTATTTGGAAATGATTGCAGAACACTGAAAAGAAGTAAAATAATTTAAAAAATTAAAAAATAATGCTTCAAAATTCTTAACAATACTTTTTTAAAAAGTTTTATTTTGAATTTATTCACTAAAAATAATTTTCATACCCAGCACAGAACACAAAAGGATTCTACATGAAACCCACTATTTACTTTTTAAAAGTATGTAGTAAATTTTATATGTTACAGCTTTCCTGTTTCCTTCTGAACTGCCTTTGGTTATTTTCTGTACACTTTAAAAAGTGTTACAGTGGTTCTTTTTTTGGGCAGCACTATTGTTCCTGCAACCTTTGACCCTCTCTTTCCTCCCTAGCTGCAACTCATCCATGTAAACTTAGAGAGAAAAACAACATTGACAATCTGGTAACCAATACGCATACACAGTCAAGCCAAACGAATCGATATAGTGGCTGTGTTCAAAAATACAGTATATCTCTTTGCTTGCGTCCATCACCTTTCCAACAGGCTATGTGCAGTATGCCTTAGTATAGGTCCCAGATGCGTGGTTGGTCATTGCATTGATTAGAGATCTGAAACATTTAACAATGGCTTTTCTTCTTTGCATAAATTGTTCTAATTCTGCTCACCATGCTTGGCTCACTATGTTCATACAACCCAGGATTCTCTGAAATTGTCTCTTTCGTAGTATGTCAGTATTCTCATCTGTGTCTATACCACAGTTTGTTCAGACATCCCTCAATTTTCTAAAAGGCAATATAAAGTGCTTCCTTGAATTCTAGTTCTCTGATTTTCTCCCCCTCCCCTTTAAAAAACCCTCAATTTTAGGATCAAGAATATCACTTTACTTGTGACTATTCCATCTTTGGTACTATTATTATTGTTTATTCAATTTTAATTTTGATATATGGAATAAAACAAGCATTTCCGTAACAGTGTAATAAAAAAATGATTGAACATAAAACTAAAAATCTACCATGCATGACTTGTCATTGCTTTTAAATATGTAACAAAATTGTCATGTAAAATTTTTCCCCTCACCCCTACCCTAGAGATGGCTACCATTAGACACAAATGGTAGTGTGTGTGTGTGTGTGTATATACATATACATATATA
Source organism: Bettongia penicillata ogilbyi (assembly GCA_023548195.1). NCBI lineage: Eukaryota > Metazoa > Chordata > Mammalia > Diprotodontia > Potoroidae > Bettongia > Bettongia penicillata. The sequence continues at coordinate 424,258 of JAJHZJ010000278.1, forward strand.
GATCTATAAAATTATTGTATACATACTTCTATTTATCAGTTCTTTCTCTTGATGCAGATGGCATCTTTCTTCATATGTCTTTTTAATTCGGGTGTTTATAATAGTCAAAATAACTTATTCAAAGTTGCTCTTAAGTAATATTACTGTTACTGTATAAAATGTTCTCCTGGTTCTGCTCATTTGGCTCTTTGTTATTTCATGCACTTTCCATGCTTTTCCAAGATCATTGAGCTCATCATTTCCTATAGCACAATGGTATTCTATTACAACCATGTACACAAGCTGTTCAGCCATTCTCCAGTTGACAGGTATACCTGCAATTACTAGTTCTTTGTTGCCACAAAGAGAGCTGCTATTAACACTTAGAATGTATAGGCTCTTTTCCTTTTTTCCTACTTCTTCTCTCTTTTATTTTCTCTCTCTCACTCTGACCCCCTCCCCACCCCCTGCTTGTTTCCCTGTTGTTTGATATATTTCTACAATAAACTACCCACACATTCATTTTCAACCTTCCTTTTCCTGATTCAGTTTAGGGTGAGGCTCATTTTTTTGCCTTCTCTCAATATCCTATCCTTCATGTTTATATATTCTTCTTCCCATGCAACCCAAATTATGAGGAAAAGAAAGGTCTTTCTTCCTCTTTTCTACCCTAGTGTACTCTTCCTTGTACTCTTCTGTTTGTGTTGGCTGTTGAGTTGTTCAGTCATGTCTGATTCTTTGTGGCTCCATTTGAGGTTTTCTTGGCAAACACAGTGGAGTAGTTTGTCATTTCCTTCTGCAGCTCATTTATAGATGAGGAAACTAAGACACATGGGGTTAAGTGACTTGCCCAGGGTCACACAGCTAGTGTCTGAGGCTAGATTTGAACTCAGGAAGATGAGTCTCTAGCTACTGTGCCACCTAGCTGCCTTTCCATGACTTAGGTATAGTTTTATAGGTTTCTTTCTTTCTTTTTTTTTTTAACCACATTCTCTTCTAAGGTACTCATTTTCCTTACAATTCTTTCTTCAAGAATGTTTATTTCAATTTTTAAAAATCTTTTGCTTGATTTATTTTAGTTACATAGTCATGGGGGAAAATTCATTTTTTCCTTTGATTCTGTGCTCATAGTTATTATGCCATCAGATTTGGAATAACTTTTGATCCTGGGTTATATTTTCTTTGATTTACTCATTGCTCCAACTTTAGACTGTGAATTAGTCATTTTGTACCCAGGACAGTCCTTTCTCAGGCACTTACTGGATGTGGGATCCTGAGCAAGTCGTTGAACCTTTGCTTCCATTTCCTCATTTGTAAAATGGAGATAATAATAGCACTAACTTCGTTGAGATTTTGTTAGGAACAAATAAGATAATATTTGGAAAGTGCTTTGCAAATTTTAAATAGCTGTATAAATGCTAGCTATTGTGTACCAGATGCCTCCAGGCCCTGATGAATCAAAGGGGCTAGTTAATGCTCATGCATTTGGCTTTAGTTTCAGAGTGTAATGGGGTTATGCCCAGATCACCCAAGATAGAGATAACCATGTTGGAGACACTTAGAACCTACTTCTAGGAGAAGATGTTCTTTTTTTCCCTATTAGGGATAGCCTCTTTCTATTACTGTGATTTTGATAATGGGATGCATCTTTATAACTAAGAGGGTAGGATAGTCTTTCCAGCCCTGACTAGGCAAAAATGAGTTGTTTACCCACATTATGGGCACCAAATATTAAACTGGATGTGGGGGTAGGTCCATCTTCCTTATCAACGTCTTTTCAGGCCCCTTGATTCGTTTCATATGTACTTCTTAGTTCTAGATAGGCCATGGAGTCACTGGACACCTGAATTCAAACCATAATCACTTGGAGTTAGGCCTAACTCCAGGCCTGAAGTTGCTACCAGTACATCAAGGAAATCCTAAGAAGCCAGGGTACTGGGACTCTAGTACAGTGGGGTTTTGGACTTGAAACTTGGTAGAATCATGCTATGTAGGACCTGAGTTAAGTGGTAAGCCCAATCTCTCTCCCCTTCCCGGACTGAGGGGAAGAGGAGAGATTATACCTCCAGGTGCTAAGCGGACATTTGTATGCTTTTTCTTGATATACTTTTGAGGTAAATATTCTATAATAAAAGCTAATCTGACTGGTAAGTGATTAAATGGAACAAGGGTCCCAAAGACTCCCCAAAATAGACAGAATACAATCTATGGAGGATTGAGCCAGTATCAGAGACTAAGCTTTCCTCCCTGCCACTTAAATGCACCAAGCAGGAGTGGGACATAACTTATGTGGTCTTTGGGCCAGGGTAGTCACTCTTACAAATGGAGTATCTTAGAATGTTTCTGCAAAGACATCAGTTTCTCATTGTCATTGTGGTCAGGAAGACCAAGCAGTAATGCATCCTCTTAGTCACTCATTCTATGACTAATTCTGGCTTATTGCCAGTGGTGGGATCAGAATAACGTCCGGTACCCATTCCCTAAGCCAGCATTTTTATAGATGTTTTGAACTGTTGCTTGGAGAAGTACAATCTTTCATGACATTTCCTTAGACTAACTTGGGTAACTCCCCATTCATTTCCAAAACCCCACAGGCCTCAGTGATGGTCGTGTGTATCATGCCCTTATGCTAACCTCCAAATTCTGTTATAATTTAAATCCCAATTAGTTATGAAATAGCACAGACTGAAGTGAGCAGAATCAAGAGAACAATTCAAGCAATGATTGCAACATTTGAAAGACAAATGACTTTGAAAGACTTCTTTAATACAATGACCAACCATGTTTCCAGAGGACTTACAGTGAAGCATGTTGCTCAGCCCTGATGAAGAGATGACGGATATAAGACACAAATAGGATATCACATGGCCTTGTTTTGCTTGAATATGTTTATTTGTTACAATGGATTATTTATCTTTCTCCCAGTTTTTAATTTAGGGTCCAAAGGGGAGGTCATTTAACAATAGTGATGTTAGTGTTCAATCATTTTTCAGGCTCTTTGTGAATCATTTGGGATTTTCTTGGACTAGATACTAGTGGTTTGCCATTTCTTTCTCCAGCACATTTTACAGATGAGGAAACTGAGGCAACCAGGGTTAAATGACTTGCCCAGAGTCATATAACTATTAAGTACATGAATTCAGATCTTTCTGACTCTAGATCTGGTGCTCTATCCATTGCGCCACCTAGCTGCCCAAAACAGTACCTCCCCCACCAAACCAAACGTACAAAACCTGATCAAAGGCGTTCCTCTGGGTTTTGGTTACAAGGTGAGGTCTGTGTATGCTCACTTCCCCATCAATGCTGTGTGAAAGCAGAAATTTTGCAGGTGAAAATCCTATCCAAAGAACATGGATGACACTGTATTGCTTATACTCTTTCTCAAGCCCAAAAAGATAACTTAATTCTTGAAGAAAATGATACTAAACTTGTGTCAAACTCAGCTGCCCTGATCCAACAGGCTGCCACAGTCAAAAAGAAGAAAAATCAGAAAATTTTTGGATAGTCAGTGTTCCTGGAACAAGGAATATGTGAAAGGGGTAAGATGTCAGAAAACTGGAAAAGTTGGGGAGTGGTATTTATGTATTTGAAGGCTTTGAGTGCCAAATAGTAGGTTTCATATTTCAACCTGGAGATGATAGGGAATTAGTGGAGTTTATTGTGTAGGATACTGACATGGTCAGACCTGTGCTTTAGGAAAATCACTTTGGTGACTGAATGGAGTGGGAAAAGACTTGAGGCAGGCAGACCCATCATCAGGCTATTACAATGCCCCAGGTATGGGAATATGAAGGCCTGGATCAGAATAGTGGCGTTATCAGAGAAGAAAAGGGGTCATATTTGAAGATGTTGCAAAGGTTCAATTGACAGACCTTGTGAACAGATTGGATATGGGGGATGAGAAATAGTGAGGAGCTGAGGTTGACCCTAGGTTGTGGGCCTAGAATACTAGGAGGATGGTGATCACCTTGATAGTAAAAGGAGAATTTTGAAAGTGGGAGAGTTTAGAAGGAAAGATAATGAGTTCACTTTTGGAAATGTTGATTTTAAGATGTCTAGACGGCATTCAACTTGACATACATGGTAGACAGTTGGAGATGTGAGACTGGAGGTCAGTTTAGGGCTGAATAAATAGACCTGAGAATCATAAACATAGATAGGTGAATCCACAGGAGCTGATGAGATTGCCAAATGAAATTATATAAAGGGAAAGGAGAAGAGGGCCCAAGACAGAGTTCCGAGGGACACTCACAGTTAGTGAACATTACCTGGATAAAGATTCAGCAAAGGAAACTGAGAAGGAGTGTTCAGACAGTGGAGGAAAACTACAAGCAAGTAATATCCAGAAAGCTTAGAGAAAAGAGAATATTAAGGAGAAGAAGCTGACTGACAGTGTGAAAAGCCTAGAGAGATCAAGGAGGATGAAGGTGGAGAAAAGGCCATTGGATCTGGCAATTAAAAAATCATTTGTAATCTTGGACAGGGCCATTTCATTTGAATGATGAGATTAGAAGTCAGACTGAAGCAAGTTAAGAAGGGAAAAGGAGAGAAAGTAGAGGCATCTATTCTAGATCACCTGAAGAAATTTAGTCATGGAGAAATATAGTATGATAGCAAGGATGAAAAGATGACATGAGGGTTTTTTGAGAATGGGGTGAGGCATGGGCATGATTGCAGGCAGTAGAGAAGCAACCAGTTGACCCGGGTCCGGGTCTTTCAGGTGACACTCTCTCAGTGGGCTTCTGCTTCGGACGTCTCCGGATTTCCCTCCCCGGGGGACTCAGCGGAGGGACTCAGTCGGACACTTCTTCAGGAGGCATATACTTTATTAAGTGCAGAGGAGTCCCCCGAACAGCTAAGGGCGTTGGTTTAAGTAGGTTTCTAGTTCCGGGTAGCCATCTATTGTTTAAATAGGTTTCTATTTTTAGGTATCCATCCTGATCCACCCCGAGGGAGAGGCCTACATCCCATTGGAGCAAGCCCCTCCAGACCAATCCTAGGGAGGCACGATCCCTAATCCCGGGTCGTGTCCTCCCCTGGTTGGCTGGTGGCCACTCCTGGGGAAGCCCCTCTCTGCCCAGGCAGTCAGGACCGACCCCCGACAACTCCCCCTTTTTGTTTAATAAGGGCAGGTGAAAGGCCTGTCTTAGGCTATGTGGCCTGTCTCCATGCCTGGTACCGAGAGTGGGCAGGGCCCCTGTCTTAGGCTATGTGGGTGGCCCCCACCTCCAGCATTTCTGGTAGGTGGACCCACAATAATCCCGTCATTGGGTACCTCTGCAGCCAATGGCATGATTATCCAGGTCATGGGGCCACAATATTCCCGTCATCGGCACAGTCACAGCGAAAGCCCATTATTGATTATAGCGGGGTACAGGGATGCTTTTGAACATGGCCGGTGTTAGGCCGTCATCCCGAAATTGCAAAAAATTCATGGTATTTGCGCGACTTGCGCCTCAACTCCCCCTTTTTGTTTATGCAGAAGTATATCAGCCTTTAGTTATTCCAGGGTACCCATCCACAATTTCATAATACATGACAATAAGCAAGGTAGGCAGAGACAAATCACACATAACAGGGCAATCCCCAATCCAGTAACAAAAAATGTATAAAGCCATTGTGTAACATTAAGATTTCTCAACTAATCTGGGAAAAGTCCATGCTGATTTTTCATATCCCTCTTATAATGGTCTGTGGCATTTTGTATGCCTTTAATTATCTCACCTAACTTTAATATATAAGTATCTAAACTTTGGAAGTCATCAAGTCTGGAAATAGCATCTTCAAGCTCTGTGCTGGCGTTAAGCATGAGGGCAGTCATGCATGCAGGTCGTAACAGCTGCGTATCGCACGATAGCCCTTAGTTCCCTGATTGGTGGTTAAGCCTTGGTCAGCCCTCAGCACCTGTTCTTAGGGCCACGTTACTGAGTTGGCTGATCGTGTCCTACTATGATAGGTGGGGGCCCCACCAGTACCTCCCCGAGGGCGATGCCGTACGTTGTCCACGAGCCTTCCTTGTGCCCAGAATGAGGAAGTCACGGGCCAAGCGCGTGACCGCCAGTTAGGGCAGGTATAGACTCCCGGCCGTCACCTATCCACCCAGGAGGTCTGGTGGCGGCCCCTCACACTATCTTTGGTCCTATATATGCTTGTACAGAACAATTCTGGCATGTAAAATTGAAAATTCCTGTCATGTTCTGATATGTCTCTAGTTTAGATCTGTAGTCTCTGTCCCATAGAAATATATGTGTGTTCCCTAGACATACTTCACCCATTAAAGTAATGTTGTTAGCTTTCTTTGGTGATGCTGCAGCAGGCATTCCCTGCACTGTTTGTCCTCCCACAGCTAGAATAACTTCGTCTAGTCCCTGAACAGGTCTTTCAACCTCAGGAGACCCTTTATAATTGATGTACATTTGTCTAGGAAAGTTTGGTGCATATTTTTCCTCAAGTAAGTATGTAAGATTGTGACATGAATATAACATTTCTGTGTAGTTTCCCCTAATCAATTCTTTCTCCTGACAAGTATGTGTGTGACAATTCTCAAATGGTAAAAACCCCGTATACAGATGCCAAAGGGTTACATTTCTCTTCTTTTGTAAGTTACAAAATGGCCTAAATTTCATTCCACGAACAAGTCCCACAAAGTCCTTGTCTGACCAAACTACTATTGTCCCATTTATCCTCCAGGTGAACAGATTATAAGCGTGTCATGTATCTTTCTCATCCCATGTCTCTTGTCCGTCCACAATAGTGGCACACCAGGGATACCCCTCTGTTCCATTCACCTGTATGTATTTAAAACCAAACCCATTCCAATTCCCAGAAATACCCTTCTATAGACAAAGTGGGAAACCTGTGACTAGTCCTGAAAAGTTAGCGTCTCTGAAAGAGAGTCCCATTATTATCATAGTCTAGTCCATCATCTTTAAACATGTGAGAAATATTGCCTTGGATGATAAACTTAGGCATTGTCTCACTCCATGACATCACCCTTAACCATGGTGGATTCGTGAGGAACGCCCATCTCTGTGGTTCCTTCGGTGCTGGGTCGATGGACGCAGTGTTCTTTGAGTGTCATGATAAGTACGAGCAAAATGAAAGGAGTCATTGTGACCTAGTTGATTAAGCTTCTCCAGAAGTTTTTTCATCTGCCACTGATAGCACCTCCTCACTCCCTGTGACCGCTTCACCTTGGCGGTTGTCCTCTATCATTGTTATCCTTTTCACTGGAACCCAAACTTCTTTATTATCATCTGTTGAAACACAAACATACCCTTTTCCCCACGTTAACACTGTATGAGGACCAAATCAATTTTTATTCTCATCGTGCCACATTACTGGCTACTTTCAGGGCACTTGTTATTGCTGATTCATTCTTTGCAGACTCCTTATTAGGAAATGTTAAGAATTTCATAGCAGCCAATAAGCCATCATTATAGAATTTTAAATAATTTAGAGTATAAACAGCCAAACAGCCAATTGTAATTTATCATCAATTTAGAGTATAAACAGCCAATTGCGAATTTATCAACTCCTGGTCCAACTCCTCCTTTTTCTTTTTGCAAGTAGGTGTCCAGGGATCGATTTGCTCGTTCCACTATAGCTTGACCAGTGGGATTATGGGGGATTCCAGTGACATGTAAAATGGAAAATTCCACCATGAACTGTTCAATGGCTTTACTGACATAAGCTGGACCATTGTTTGGTTTAATGCTTTTTGGTACTGCATGATTTAGAATGTGACCGAGTGTGTGTGATATAAAATATTGCTGTTTTGGCCCTTATTGGTAGTTGAACTTCCATAGTTATCTGTTTAATACTATCTGCCCTATCAGGAATATAGGCTGACTCTACTCTAGGTATCAATGGTACTGTATACTTTCTGTCTGTGATGATATTGCAAGGTTCTTTCACATATAATAATGCTTGCAATACTTCATATAATTCATTTTGTTGTGTAGAAGTAAATGTTGTTTTAAATTTATGCATCTCCCTTTTAGATGGAATATACATAGATGCCCTAAAATTTTTTGTTGCATCTGTAAAAACATTAACTCCCTCTACCAGTGAGGAAGAGCATTTGTCGGCCCAAGATCATGGCCACGTGGCAAATTGCTGCCCAAAAGGAATTGGGAGCCCGTGTTGGAAATTCTGATTAATCAATATCTGCCATTCCACAAACTCTTGTATGCAGTTCTCTATTTGTTGACTTGTATACATAGTATATATTGTGTGAGGTTTCTGTCCTATTAACATCCTTACTCTCTTCACTGCCTTATGTATGACTTGGGCTACCAGCACAGCATAAAGCACACAAGCTCTGTTCTTTATCTGAGCCAAATGTACCCACTCAATAATCCCTTGTTTTTGATATAAAACTCCAGTGGGTATTTTTTCAGCGAATAAATTGTTACTTCCAAGTCCTGTGATTCTAATATCCTGCTAATAGTACACCCCATAATCTTTTTCTGCACTAATTTCAAACATTCCAGTGCTTCATCTGTCCATTTTCTGCATGAGTTTAATTGAGAAGGACCTTTTAATAAATCATATAATGGTTTCATTTGATCAGTTGTAATTCCCAACTGTGGCCTACACCACTGAATTACTCCTATCAATTTCTGAAAGTCATTTAAAGTTGTAACCTTTGTAGAATCTATGATAGGTGACTTCAAACTTAAGCCTTACCACCTTACATCATTGTTTCACAGGGTAGTTTCTCCTTCTCTGATTACATTTACTCTGGAAAAAAAAACTTTTTAGAAATTAAGTTGTTAATAAGTTCAAACACTAAATTTAACTTTTGCTTAAGCCAAGGAATGACTACAAGTTCAGATTAAAAGAGCAAGATCTTTTCTGCTTCATAGACCATTACATATTAATTTATCAATACATTGTCTTGAAAATGAAAATTTAAAACCGTTTAAAATTTGTCCTGTTGTTAACAGTCATTAAACTTTTACAAAAAATGTAGTTGAAACCTTCAAAATAATAGTTCTCTTCTCTTGATCTAATCTGGAATGATAAAAGTTACAATTCACTGTAGACCCAGCTGAATGATGAGTTGGGACTGCAGGGCAAAAAATCTTAATGGTTCCATCCTTTACTCAAGTAAATTTTATTTCTGTGTCCACTCCTTAAGGACTTTTTTGAATGAGAGGGTTTTGAATTCCTCAGCTGAAGGGAGGGAGACTTCTGGACAACTGCCCAGTGGCGCCAAGTCTATTCCATTCTGCTGGAGAGTTTCAAAAGCTTTATCTCTGCTGAGGTGTCCCTTTAAGATTTATGCATATTTCCAATTTGCTTAGTGCCAAATAATATAACAAATCCTGATCTGTTTTAAACATCCAATTAGGAGTGACACGTTTCACTTAAAATGTGAACAGAATAACTACCTTTTGGTTACTTCTCATTATACAAAATACTTTTCTTTTAGGTGAGATTTAGGTGAAAATGCTGATCAGCCTGCCCCAGATCTCCTCTCGTCTCTCTCCACCCCCACAATCTGGCCAGGATCGGGAAGGCAAAGAGAGAGGGTTTAACCAAAAACTTTCAAATAATTCTCAAAACTTTTATGCTTTCCTTAAACTTCATATCCATGTTGTTTTCCTAATGGGCTTTGATTAAAGCCCCCTTTAAAACTGCACAGACACTATGTCCCTGCATTTCCCATTCAAGACTACACCTTGCAATCACATGAACTAAAAATAATATAAGATTAGTTCCTCTCTTTCTCTCTCCCATACTTCTCCCCGATGCTGCAGTCATCAGAGAGAAGGGAGGAGGGGGAGGAAAAGAGATAACTTTCCAAGGTCCAGCTACCATGGAGCTGACCGTAATAACTCACAAACACACGCACACAGAACATGTAAAGACAGAACACATATACAGACAATAAAAGAATCCAAAAAACTGAGAAAAAATTGTCAGAAATCCTCTGTACACATTATAACTCTGGCTTAATTTCTATCACTGTGTAAGCCTTGCATAAGATTCCTTCTCTAAACTTTCTCCCGTACAAGATTGCTTTTTTAGACTTACTCCTGCAACTTTTTACTGCACCATAGATCTGTGCCGAGTGCCAGGGCTGGAAGAACATCCGGGCCGCTGAATTCGCCACTGTGCCACAGATCCTGGGCAAATTTTTTGCTGTGCCACAAATCCAGGCCCTGGGCCAACTCTGGATGTATTTTCTGGTTGAATTTCTGACTGCACCAACTCCCTCTTTCCTCTCGGTCCTATCTGGTCGTGATTGTCTCCTGAGCTCCCAGACCGCCAATGCTCCGAAGATAAAAAAGGGGGGCAGTAGAGGGGGATCTCGACTCCTTGTCAGAAATCTCCACTAGGGAGTCTCCCGTTTGTATCGCACAAGCGGCAGCCCAGCAAGTTGGACGTGGGGTGCCCACAAGGGCTGCTTTTTCCACCCCGTACATGACAAAATCAGTCTCAACGAGCAACCCAGGGGTGGCATCCACATAAGAGGCCATTTGTGTCCCCACTACTTGCCATGTTTGAGGAGTTAATTCTGCATGGCAAACCCATGGTGATATAGTTTGTATTTTTACTACCCACTCCCTACATTCCTTTATATGAATTTTTGTGCCCGCTTCTTGGCAGACCTTATAAAGCTGGCACGCTAATACTCCTGAATCCTCTGGCTGCAATTGCTTAGCAATTCTATTGCCCATCTTTCCTTCTTCTAGGTAGCCCCGTCTACCTAGGGTGTCCGACTCTTCCGCCCTTAAGCGAGCGGGATACTCACGTCACCTGGCGGGGTCCCGTCTATCGTGTGCCCCACGTTTGGGCGCCAGTTGACCCGGGTCCGGGTCCTTCAGGTGACACTCTCTCAGTGGGCTTCTGCTTCGGACGTCTCCGGATTTCCCTCCCCGGGGGACTCAGCGGAGGGACTCAGTCGGACACTTCTTCAGGAGGCATATACTTTATTAAGTGCAGAGGAGTCCCCCGAACAGCTAAGGGCGTTGGTTTAAGTAGGTTTCTAGTTCCGGGTAGCCATCTATTGTTTAAATAGGTTTCTATTTTTAGGTATCCATCCTGATCCACCCCGAGGGAGAGGCCTACATCCCATTGGAGCAAGCCCCTCCAGACCAATCCTAGGGAGGCACGATCCCTAATCCCGGGTCGTGTCCTCCCCTGGTTGGCTGGTGGCCACTCCTGGGGAAGCCCCTCTCTGCCCAGGCAGTCAGGACCGACCCCCGACAACCAGTAGATAGGGAGACTAAGAGGAGTGAGAGACTGGGGATGATAGAGGGATTGACCTGTTGGAAGTGTCAGCATAGTATGGGATGACTTGTATAAGTAGAGCAGTTTACCTTAGAAAGAAGGGCTACTTCTTCACTTGAGACAGAATCGAAGGTGGCGCAGAATGATAGGATATGGAGTGGGAGAAGAGGAGAAAGCTGTCAGTGAATTGCCTCATTTTTTTCCAGTAAAATATAGGGAAATATTCTCTACTGAAAGGGTGGGAGGGAGGGGGAGCCATGCAAGGTTTGAAGATGGATAAAACGATTTCAAAGAGCTATTGTGGACAGTGAGATAGTGAGTTAGGGAGATATTGAAGGATTGTCTAATAGCAGGGAGGGCTCAGTTGAGGTCTTGTGAAATAAACTACAGTGACCCAATTAGAATGGTTGTATGATTTTCTCTGCCTTTGCTCAGTATGTGTATAGAAGGAAAGGCAGTGGGGTGGTTAGTATAATCCAAGGCTGAGTCTTGGTAGGCTACCATCAGTGATATGATAAAGTGTAAGGGACTCAAAAGAAGAGAACAGTGTAAAATTGAACTGGTTTATTAAGGAATTGAGCTAGGGAAAGGAGGAGAGTAAGGAATCAGGGGACTGGAAATCTAGATGATGAGCATCGTTTAGTACTGGAAGGCAGAATGAGAGATAAAAAGCTAATAGACTGTGATCAGATAAGGGAATTTCAAAGTTCATGAATATGGAAGTGGTGCATTTGTGGTGATGGCAAGATCAAGTTAACGATCTTTGTGTGTGACTGAGGTGGGGCAGAGAAGTAGGTCTTGGGAAATGAGAGAAGAAGAATGTGAACCAGAGATCTAAGGGGTCTGTAGACAGCAGCTGACACGATTTTGATTGGGTGGTATACATGGATTGTATGGATCTCAAAAGAAGAGACAGTCATATTATGAATACATTTAAAAATACTATTCTGAGAAGGGATACATAGATTTCAGGAGACTGACAAAAAGGTCCATAACATAAAAAAAGCCTAATAACCTAACATCTGAAGGCAATAAGAAGTCACTGAAGGTTCTCCAGCAATTTAATGACATAGATTGGGCTTATAGAATATTATTTTTTAACTAAGAAAATTTTCTGTCTCTTCTAATTTCCTATATTATTTTAAAGAAAAAACAATCAAAAAACCCCTCTTGTAACAAACATACATAGTTAAGCAAAATAAATTCTTGCATTGGTTGTGTTCAAAATCATGTTTCGTTCTGTATCTTTAATTTATCACCTCTTTGTCAGGTGGTGGGTAGCAAACTTCCTCATTAGTCATTATGTTGATCAGAGTTCCTTAGTCTTTCAAAGTATTTCAAATTGTTGTTATATAAATGGTTCTATTCTGTTTCAGTAAATACAAGTCTTCCAATGTTTCTCTAAAATTCTCTCTTTGATCATTTCTTATGGGATAGGACTATTGATATACCATAATTTATTTAGTTATTTCACAGATGTTGGAGACTCCTTTGGCTTGCAGTTATCTGATACTATAAGCCAAGCTTCCATAAATTTTTTTTGTATATACACACCCTTACAAAGATTATTTTGCCAGCTGTGTCAATAATGGTTTGCATAGAAGAGAGACTGGAAGCAGAGAGTTCTTTCTGAAGGCTGTTGAAATAGTCCAGACAAGATATGATCAGAGCCTGAATTTGGACAGTGACTGAGTGAAGAAAGGTGGAAAAAAGAACATAGATATGAACTATGCTGTGATATGCTATGAAGGTTATGTGATATACATTGTAAAGGTACAATTCATAAGAGTTGGCAACTGATTGGTAGGGGAAAGTGAAGAGTCAAGCATGATTTTGGGGTTGTAAGCCTGTTTGATGGTGGTACCCTTAGAAAAGGAAATGTTTTGAGTAGAGACAAAGTTGAGAGGTGGAGAAGTTAATGAATTCCATTTTGGGCATGTTGAATTTGAGCTATTTATAGACTGTCTAGTTGGAGATATCCAAAGAGAAGTTGGTGATGCAAAGTTGCCGTTCAAGAGAGAGACTAGGTCTTCTGAATATATAGATTTGGAAACCATCATAAAGATGATATTTGAGCCCTTGAGCTCTAATGGAATGAATCAGGGAAAAAAGAGAAGATCCCGGAAAGAGTCTTGGGGGATGCACACATCTGGAGAGTGGTATACAAGGGACTGAGAAGGCTTGGTAAGAGATACAGGAGGAGAATGAGGTAAAAGACAGTCAGGAAAATCTAGCAAGGAAAGAGTATCCAAGTCATGGATTTGAACTGGAAAAACATAAGAAAGGGTAAGCAGACAGGGGATAAATAAAAACAAACAAACCTCAATCTTTTTTGCCTCTCCTTTCCCTTTTTTTCATTTAGATGCTGACAGTGGGTCTTGGAACACTGGGACTGAAGTGTCATTTGCCTACATTTCAGGAACAAATAAAATCAAAAACAAGTCACAACAGATTTGAGTGTGGGAAGTGGGTGAAATACAGAACAAAAACCTATTTGAAGGTGCTATAAAGTTCAGGGCTGAGGACACTGACTTGGAGTAGAGGATGCAAAAGGAGAAGCCATAGAGATTATCTTTCTTCCTGCCCTTCCTTTTCCTCTTGACAACACTAGTTTTACCATTGTCTCTTTTGTCAGCATTTGTCCTTAGGTGAAGTGAAAAATGAAAAATGGAATGGTGATGTGGAGGGGAGGTTGTCTAGGTAATAACTGGTTGAGTGGGAAACAGAAGGAATTAAAAAGTGTAGTTCTAAGGACACGTGTACAGGTAAGGATAGGCTACAAGGAAGAGAAATTCCTATAGCAACTTAACTGTTCCAGATAATATATACTTGTCAAGTATATATAAGCTAAGGCATCTAGCATTGGGGCAAGTATATTGATAGAGTGCCAGGCCTGAAGTCAGAGTCTCATCTTCCTGAGTTCAAATTTGACCTCAGATACTTACTAGCTCTGTGATCCTGGGCAAGTCACTTCCCCATGTTTGCCTCAGTTTCCTCATCTGTAAAATAAGCTGGAGAAGGAAAGGGCAAACCACTCCAATATCTTTGCCAAGAAAACCCAAAATGGGATCATGAAGAGTCAGTTGTAACCGAAAAACAACTGACCAACAAAATGCTACCTATCACACTGTTAGGTATAGAGTGGGCTCTTAATAAATTGATTCCATATGATGATAGTTTTTGTGAGTCTATTGAATTTAATATGATAATAAGATTATAGATTTGGAGCCAAGAAGGATTATATATAGACCATGGAATTTAACCCTACATCCTATAGATGAGAAATTTGGGGCCCAGAGATGTTAGTCATTTGCCCAATGTCACACAGCTAGTAAGTAGCAGAACTGACATTAAAATCTAGGTTTTGGGATGCTAAATCCAAAGATCTGCCATAAAAACCAAATATTCTCTCCATGTTTCATCTGCACAACCATGCTGTATAACAAAGTATTTTTCATTCCTTGTGCAATTAGGTTAGCCTTTCACAAGAACAAGCCCTGACTACTTTTGATTCAGAGGCATAGAATTTACTTCCCAGAAATATCAAATGATGTTTTCATAATTTCAATATTTTCGTATTACTGTAACTGGAAATTGCCTTTCATTTTCAGGGGTGAAAGTCATGTAATAATAGTTTCTTGAACCCATGCCCAAAATCCAGAGTCCACCCATGTTTCCTATTTCCTCTTTCTATTTGTGGAAGCATTCATATTGAGGCTAGTAGTTTTGACTAGTATCACGAATTGATGCAATCCTAGTTCTTCTGTTTATCTGGCACTTGCGACTGGTCCTGTTCAGCCCTCCCACATCCAGATTGTTGAGGCTATTGGACATTCCAAAAATTGACTTAAAAAAGTTGACTTAAAACTTTTACTCACTGAGAATTGGAAGGGACTCTAGAGATCACCTACTCTAAATGATCCAGCTTTTATAGAAGAGGAAACTGATACCCAGGAGTATTGCAAGGTAACTTGATTTGGATCAAATATCACATAGAGAAAGGAGGTAAGAATAAATATCTTACAAACCATAGGCACCAAAGGCCTGAGGACAGTCACTCACACAGGGGCATCATTTATCCATATGAGTACCTGTACTAGGGGGATACCTCTTTCTTACATATGAAGACATAGTTGGCTTCTCTGACCAAGATGGAATGAAGAATAGCAGTTTTCTCATATACCTATTTTAGAAAAAAGGCAGAATAATGATAAAACTATGCAATGAGAAAGTGTAGTGAGAATGATTTCTTTCTCTCTAGGACTGCACAAGAAGTCACCAGAAGGCTACAGATGATAAGAAAGGGGATAGAAGCAAAACCCATGCTAGCACACCCAAACCCGAATAGCAGACAAGTTCACTCTCTCAATGAGATGAACCAGAAACATACGTACCCTGAAACATTATGTCTGATGGTAACAACAGCAGAGAGATCCTTGAGAAAGGCCCAGCATGATTGGAAAGACACAGGATACTTAGAAAACACCAGTGTAAAGTCTCAGTGACTTTGAAGAGCAGCCATAATTAGAGTGGCTTTGAGGCACTTAGCACTCTGTCCTGAAAAGCCATAGAACCTGAAGACATAATTCCATGAACCTCCTAGATCTGGGGACAAGGGGAAGGTGGCACTAAACTTGAGAGCTATAAATCAGTACAAGAACTCAAGGAACTAAGGAAACACAGGGAGATACTAAGCGGGATCAACTGCTCCACCCAAAAGTACAACAGGGGAAGATCCTGGCTCACAAAGTTTAACTTTAGGAACTAAAGCTGCCTATATAAGCAAATCAACATGCTGAGTAGTATAAAAAATTATTGTAGGTCTAAAGATCTCTCAGAGGAAGAAATAACAATGTAAGGGCAAGCAAAGTAGGATCTTTTGCTGTTTTTATTGTAGTGTAAAGTGCCTCTGATTGAATAACTAAAGAAGATCTTCCCCACCCATTAATGGGCCTGGGAAGATTTGTAGGAAGCCTCATACCTTTTGTTAATGAGGCACTGGTTCTCAAGGGTTGTGATGCCCTTTGACTTTAAAAAGTGTGTAAAGACTCTGAGGTGTGGTTTTACTTTGGGGCTTAGTTTTTGGAAAAAGCTTTGTGTGCCAAATGAGACTCTGGGAAGCCACTAAGCAGTCCCCTGGCTTTGAAAACCGAGATGTTGATGCTTCCCTCTCTGGTACCTATGTATGTATGGTCAGGCCATTGCACCTGTCTGTTGAGTTGTGATCTATGTCTTGCTTACTGTCAGACAGTTTGGAAGCTCTTTCTGTTGATTTAGATTTCTCTGTATTTTCTCTGAAGTTCAGGGTGCTGACTTTTCCTCCTGAACTAAGTGAATGATACACATGCTTGATTAAAGTGATTATTGACCCCTCAAAAGTTGCCTTTCCTTTTACCTTCCTCACTCAAATCAAAGTCAACTGCAAGTTATGTCATCATCTTGACATCATGGTTCTCTTTGACAATGAAGGACAAACACAACATCCAAATACAGATTTAAGAACCTGTGACAGTAGCCCCCCTCTGTACGTTAGGGTGCTTACTGATACACTGAACACCATAACTGTAAGTGGTAACTCAAAGGCCATGGTGGATAAAGGATTTCCAGAAGAACTATTTGAGTACTTAAAAGATATAAAGCAAGAGATGTCCATGATTTAGTAAGAAATTTTAAAACAAAATAAAAAATTGGAAAAATAGAAGAAAACATATGCCATCTCATATGAAAGAAAAACTCACCCGGAAAACAGATTAAGGAGAGATAATTTAAGAATCCTCAAACCACCTGGAAAATGTGACAATAAAAATCTTGGACACTGTCAGGAAATCATAAATAAAAATTTCCTAGATCTATTAGAATCAGAAGGCAAAGTAAAGATAGAAAGAATTCTCTGGTTACTACTTGAAATAAATGTCCAAAAGAAGTCTCAGCAATACTATAGCCAAAATTCAGTACTTCCATGTCAAAGAAAAAAATGCATTTAAGTACCAAGGAATCACAGGTTGAATTACACAAGACTTGGCAACTTCTATTTTAAATAGGGGTAGATCTTGTAATAAAATGTTCTGAAAGGCACAAGATAGTCTTATAAAGAAGCAGATACTAGTATAATCCTACAGGTAAAAATAAATGGATCTTTAATCTACTAGAGGACTTTCAAACATTCCTTATGAAAAGATTATTGCTTAGTGGGAACTTTGAAATACTAATACAAAAGGCCAGAGAAACCTAGGAAAGTAAATTTATTTGAGCAATTAGAAAGAGCTCTATGATGAAATGGTACTCACTTTCTAATAGGAGGAGAAGAAATGAATGACTTTCAGAACCTTAATATCTTAAAAGGGTATTGAGAGAGTTAAATAACAGAAACAGATATACTTGAGAGAAGGGTGAATTAGTTTTGTTCTGAGGTTTTAGAGAGAGCAAAGAGAAGGAGGATAAAAGTATGAATGCCTGATTGTAGAAAGGAGGAAGAAGGGAGTGGAACTGGCTATGTCTTGTAATTGAAGTTCATGAGAGAAGTATAGTATACAAACATGGAGGAAAGGATTATGAGAGGGTGCATCTAAGGAACATCACTCTTACCTGAAGTGAACAATATGGATTGATCTTGGCATCCTGTCCCTCACTTGTGCCTAATCATAGCCCAGAACTGGTGATATTTTCCAGCTGACTTTTGTAGGTAATCTGTCAACTCCCTATGGCAGCTGCTCATGAATGGTCTCCTGCCTGCAACTGTGTTCTCTGCTTTTGATGCTTCCTTTGCTACCCTACTCCCTTTCTTTGTCTTCTCTGCTCATTCTGTCTTCCATGTCTTCCATCAAAAAATCCCTTTATCAAAAGCATTTGGGACAAGCTTGGGAGTTTGAGCACTGTCATCTAGTGGTTCAGTTACATGTTCAGTTCAGTTACATGTTCAGTTACATTACATATTTTGTTATAGTGCACACTCTGTATTACATTGCTTTTACTGTTATTTATATCACTTTCATTCATTTATATCACTTCATTTCATCACTTTCATATCCACAGCTTTATTTTTATCAATTTCCCCCAGCTAGAAGAACCACAACACTCCTTTGTATCATTATATAACCTTTCCTGCTTTATTCTTTTTCTCCTGAACTTCCTTAAGGACAGGGATCTTATCTTGCCCTTTTGACCATCTGTCACAGAACTATTTATGCACAAGTGCCCAATAAATATTGGTTGATTTACCAATTTTTTATAGGAATACCTAGAAGCTCAGAGCCCAGATCCACACAGTGGAGTCCACTCAGAGAAAATACTCATTACAGCCATAAGTGGGGTTTACTCTTCTCTCTTCAAAGTTAGCTCAGTGTCACAGTGGATAGAATGTTAGAGCCAGCCTCAGGAAGACCCAGACTTTCACTAGTAGTGTGACCCTGAGCAAAAACCCCAACCTCTCTAAGCTTCAATTTCCTCATCTGTAAAATGAGGTGATGAGAGCACCTTGTTCGTGGGGTTGTGAGATCTCATGAGATCAAATATAAAATGTTTTGAAAACCTTGAAGAATTGTCTATGCAACCCCTGCCCAAAGGCCATGTGTGTGGACTCTCTCCTTACTGATGAGATCAAATTCTAGCAATCACTTATTAGTCTCAGACTTAGGTAAGTCTGGCTTACACAGGTACAATATAAAATTCTGAAACTGACAAATGTCGACTAATATAAGTATTTCCTTTTACATAGTAGAAGAGAGAGTTGTAGCTGAAACTGTAAATCTATTATGTGTAACTTTTCTTTAAAAATATAACAAATTCAACATATTATTTTCAAAGTTGACTTGCTTCATGATCCTTTCTGGCTTACTTCTGCTTCTCTACTGTGTATTTGAAAATGATTTTCGATGACCCCTGCTTTTTTCTTCCTCCCTCCCTCCCTTCCTTCCTTTCTTCTTTCTTCCTTCCTTCCTTTCTCTCTCTCTTTCTCTCTCTCTCTCTCTCTCTCTCCTCTCTCTCTCTCTGCTCTTTTCTTCCTCCTCTTCTTCCTTCCTTCTCTCTTTCTCTTCTCTCTCTCTTTCTCTCTCTCTCTTTCTCTTTCTCTCTTCTCTTTCTTTCTTTCTTTCTTTCTTTCTTTCTTTCTTTCTTCTTTCTTTCTTTCTTTCTTTCTTTCTTTCTTTCTTTCTTTCTTTCTTTCTTTCTTTCTTTCTTTCTTTCTTTCTTTCTTTCTTTCTTTCTTTCTTCTCTGTCTCTAACTCCCTTTCCTTTCTTATTCACTATCCCTACTCCCCATTAAGAAGAGAAACAAAACTTTTGTTTATAAAAATGTAAAAAGCACCCAATAAAACGAGTAATTCCACAAACATATTAGAACAGAAAGAGAGGATTGTACATGAGACTACAGAACTCTGTTCTATACAGTTTGCTTTTCTTTTCAAAGTATGTGATAAATTCAATTTAACCTGTATGTTTCAAGACTGTCCTTCTTGTCTATGCTCTTTTTGGCCTTCCTTCTGTTATCTTCTCTGATTAAAGGAAAAAAAAAAGATGTTCAATGATCCGCTTTGCTTTCTTTCCTTTTCTTTTTTTTTTTGACACTCTACTTCTACCTCCCACCCTTCCCCAATACTGAAATAAAATAGAAAAAGAAAGACAAGACCCTTGTAACAAATATGCATAGTCAAGAAGAAGAAATTCCTATGTTGACAGAGTCTGAAAATGTATTCGATATCTCTTATTTGTCACCTTTCTGTAGAAGTGGTTAGCATGATTCATCTTGAGTCTTTCAGAATTATGATTGGTTAATGCATTGATCAGAATTCTCAAATCTTTTTAAGCTATTTTTCTTTCTAATGTTATTATCATAGAGGTTCTTCTTCTTATTCTGTTCATTTCACTTTGCATCGGTTCATAGAAATCTTTCCAAGTTTCTCTGAAATCATCCATTTGGTCATTTCTTATAGTGCAAATGTGTTCTGTTGCATCCATATACTTACTGTACTTAGTTTAGTCATTCTCCAATTGATGGATATATCCTTAGTTTCCATAACTTTGCTACTATAAAACAGAGCTGCTACAAATGCTTTTGTAAATATGAGTCTTTTTATTCTTTCTTTGAAAACTGCCTATGCATATTCTTAGGTCCCTTATATAGAAATGACTAACTTGGAAAAGCTACTCCAGTCACAGGATATATTCTTGTTCTCCCAATGATACCATTTCCTCTCTTACCCATTCCTCCATGGTTCACTGCTGAGTAAGATTGATGCTTGCTATAGAAAGATGGAGAATCTGTGGGTCAATATATTTTTCTATAGTGGGCTTGGGAGGAGATGGAAATGGAAATGGAAGCCAATAGATTGGACCAGTCCAAGGAAGAAAATAAAGAGGAGTTGTAATAGCTAAAGGTCTTGCTGGTTTCTAACTATCTCTGTCCTCTGGAGCTGCTGTCCTTGATCTTAGATTCCCCTCCTTTCCTGTCCCCCATCCCCTTTTCCCCCTCCAATCCTTGAAGCTCTTGCACTGAGGCCTGGGGCAACCTCTTCTAGTGATATGAAACTGAGGTATTCTTTACTGCTTTGCAAAGGAATAGAGAAAGGAAAACTCTGACTTCTGCCATTTGGCTGGAGGTGGGTTCATGATAGTTTAAGTTGGTGTTCAGAATACATCTTCCTATAGGTATTTATGATTATATTAAGTTATAATTATAAGTAGAATACAGTAGAGTATGATATAATACAATATTTTGATGGTAGTAATAATTGTACTATCAAAGCAGTGTGATATATGAGCTAGTCTCAGAGTCAGGAAGATTTGAGTTCAAACTTCACCTCTGACACATACTTGTTATGTAACTCTGAGCAAGCGATTTAACTTCTCAAGTGACTCAGACAATGAGAGAAGATGCCTGCTTGAATTGGTGGAGGGAGTTTCCTCACCTGGGAGTTCCTGATACTAATGAAATTACCATCTACAAAGCACTTTCCTTCACAACAATCCTGTATATTAGAGCTAAAAGGAATTTTTTAAAAATAAATTTATTTATTTAACTTGTTACATTCATTTTCACAAAATTTTGGGTTCCAAATTTTCTCCCCATTTCTCCCCTCCCCCCACCCCAATACACCTAGCATTCTAATTTCTCCTATCACCAATCTGCCAATCTGCCCTCTCTTCTATCATCCCTCCCTTCCCTTGTCCCTATCTTCTCTTTTGTCCTGTAGGGCCAGATAACTTTCTATTCCCCATTACCTGTATTTCTTATTTCCTAGTGGCAAGAACAATACTAAACAGTTGTTCCTAAAACTTTGAGTTCCAAATTCTCCCCATCCCTCCCTCCCCACCCATTCCCTTTGGGAAGGCAGGCAATTCAATATAGGCCATATCTGTGTAGTTTTGCAAATGACTTCCATAACAGTCGTGTTGTGTAAGACTAACTATATTTCCCTCCATCCTATCCTGCCTCCCATTGCTTCTGTTTTCTCTTTTGATCCTGTCCCTCCCCAAGAGTGTTGATTTCAAATTACTCCCTCCTCCCATTGCCCTCCCTTCCATCATCCTTCCCACCCTGCTTATCCCCTTCTCCCCCACTTTCCTGTATTGTAAGATAGGTTTTCATACCAAAATGAATGTGCATTTTATTCCTTCCTTTAGTTGAATGTGATGAGAGTAAACTTCATGTTTTTCTCTCAGTTCCCCTCTTTTTTCTCCACTAAAAAGTCTCCTGCCTGCCTCTTCTATGAGAGATAATTTGCCCCATTCCATTTTCCCCTCTCTCCTCCCAATACATTTCTCTCTCACTGCTTAACTTCATTTTTTAAAGATATGATCCCATCCTATTCAATTCACTTTGTGCTCTCTGTCTCTGTGTGTGCGTGCATGTGTGTGTGTGTATGTGTGTATGTGTATGTGTGTGTGTGTGTGTATGTGTGTGTAATCCCACCAACTACCCAGATACTGAAAGGTTTTAAGAGTTACAAATATTGTCTTTCCATGTAGAAATGTAAACAGTTCAACTTTAGTAAGTCCCTTATGACTTCTCTTTGCTGTTTACCTTTTCATGCCTCTCTTCATTCTTGTGTTTGAAAGTCAAATTTTCTTTTCAGCTCTGGTCTTTTTATCAAGAATGCTTGAAAGTCCTCTGTTTCATTGAAAGACCATTTTTTTCCCCTGAAGTATTATACTCAGTTTTGCTGGGTAGGTGATTCTTGGTTTTAGTCCTAGTTCCTTTGACTTCTGGAATATCCTATTCCACACCCTTTGATCCCTTAATGTAGAAGCTGCTAGATCTTGTGTTATCCTGATTGTATTTCCACAATACTTGAATTGTTTCTTTCTAGCTGCTTGCAATATTTTCTCCTTGACCTGGGAATTCTGGAATTTGGCCACAATGTTCCTAGGAGTTTCTCTTTTTGGATCTCTTTCAGGTGGTGATCGGTGGGATTCCTTCAATACTTATTTTGCCCTCTGATTCTAGAATCTCAGGGCAGTTTTCCTTGATAATTTTCATGAAAGATGATGGCTAGGCTCTTTTTTTGATCATGGCTTTCAGGTAGTCCCATAATTTTTAAATTGTCTCTCCTGCATCTATTTTCCAGGTCAGTTGTTTTTCCAATGAGATATTTCACATTCTCTTCCATTTTTTCATTCTTTTGGTTTTGTTTGGTGATTTCTTGGTTTCTCATAAAGTCATTAGCTTCCATCTGTTCCATTCTAATTTTGAAAGAACTATTTTCTTCAGTGAGCTTTTGAACCTCCTTTTCCATTTGGCTAATTCTGCTTTTGAAAGCATTCTTCTCCTCATTGGCTTTTTGAACCTCTTTTGCCAATTGAGTTAGCCTATTTTTCAAGGTGTTATTTTCTTCAGCATTTTTTTGGGTCTCCTTTAGCAAGGTGTTGACCTGCTTTTCATGCTTTTCTTGCATCTCTCTCATTTCTCTTCCCAGTTTTTCCTCCACCTGTCTAACTTGATTTTCAAAATCCTTTTTGAGCTCTTCCATGGCCTGAGCCTATTGAATATTTATTTTGGATGTTTGGGATACAGAGGCCTTGACTTCTATGTCTTTCCCTGATGGTAAGCATTGTTCTTCCTCATCTGAAAGGAAGGGAGGAGATATCTGTTCACCAAGAAAATAACCTTCTATGATCTTATTTTTTTCCCCTTTTCCGGGCATTTTCCCAGCCAATTACTTGACTTCTGAGATTCCTTTCCACACCCACCTTGCCTCCAGATCCGCCCAGCTAGTGCTTGGGGTCTGAGATTCAAATGCTGCTTCCCAGACTCAGAGCTTTCAGTGGGGGCAGGGCTGCTATTCAGTGTGAGATTAAGTTCAGGTGCTCAGGTGGGGGCAGGGCCACCACATGGGGCTCAGTTCCCTCAGGGAGTTTATGCGGAGATCTTCAATAATGGATCCAAGCTTCTGTCTGCTTTGGGAGCCCTGTATGCTGCCTCTGCTGCTGCCTCCTGAGGGGTCCTGAGTTATGGAGACACCCCACTCCCCTCTTGGCCAGCCAAACAGGCTCTCTCACTGACCTTTGCACCTGTGGGTGGAGGGACCTGTAAGGCCACTGGAGATTCCATCCCTGAAGCCTGCTTGGATCTTCTCCTTTCAGTGAAGGGCTAGGCTCTGCTCTGGGTCTGGTCCGCGATGGACCTTTGGTGTTGGTTTTTCAGGTCTCTCTGGAACAGAAATCTCCTCCACTCCATTGGTCTTTGGCTTCCGCTCTAAAAGAAATTCTAGAATTCATTGAGTCTAAAACCTTCATCTGATGAAAAAAGGAAACTGAAGCTTACAGAGAAAAAGTGGTTTGCTTAGGGTCATTCAGTTACTTAAGTGTCAGAATTGGAACCTTCACCCAAATATTGGCAGGACACACACAGAGAGGATCTACACAGAGAGGATCTAATATATAGGGGCTGTCCGTGGTATCTTCAGTGCCAGAGGCAGGTTTGCAGTTCCCCAGGCTTCCAGCTTCTGGTTTAGCTGGAGTCCTTAACCAGGGCATTATCTCTTTCTGATGAATGTAGGTGTGGGGAGAATAGAGTGTCTTTTAGTTTAAAACCCTGAAACATTTTCTACTATAGTTGTCTTTTTTTAATTTAAAATTTTTTTTTAAATATGTGATATCCTTTTATTTTGAATAATCTAACATTGTTTTACAAAATATATTGAATTCTTCATCATTAAACTATATTTTTATCACTTTGTATGGTAAGTGTACCTTTGACACAGTCCATTTTTTCAAGCCTAATCTTGATCATGGTCTGGAGGTTTCTTTTTTCTTTTTAACTAAATTTTATTTTATTCTCAGGTTCTAATTGTTTCCCTCCTTCCTCAAGTGTCTTCCCACCAATTGAGAAAGCAAGAAAAACAAAACCCCCATCACAAATTTATATTGTCTAGAAAAACAAATTTTTTAATCAGTCATGTAAAAAAAAAATCTCTCTTTGTACTCTGAGTTCATCACTTTTCTGTTGAGATATGGATAGCACCATAGATTTTCTTCTATAGTTGTTTTAGAAAGAAACTCTAACACACCCAGTCAGTGGATGAGCCCTTTCTTCTTCCTCCTCCCAATAAGGAGTGATCTGTTTGCTTTACTGAGCCTTGGACAGAATAGGATTTCTTCTTTAGAAGGAGATATTTTGTCCCAATACAAACTCGGTGAAGACATGTCTTATTTACCAGCTTCTGTAGGAGTGATTCTTCTATTTTTTTTTTTTTTTTTTAGATTTCAATTTCCTGGTCAGTAAAACTTCAATCTCTGTTAGAGACCTTTCTCTAGCTTAGGATAAAAAAGCCTATATAACTTGGTATTTGTTTGTGACCTTAAACTCATTTCAAGGAAGTTCTGTCACAAAACCTCAGAGATTTCTGTAGTCAGACTCTATAGATTTTTGGGGCGTTACTCAGTATTCTTTGCTTCTGCAAAGCAAATAGATCTAAGCAGTATAAAAGTTAACCCAGAGGTAAGACCATCTTCTATCTACTGCCTTTTGTTGTGTTCCAGTCATGTCTAACTTTATTTGGAGTTTTCTTAGCAAAGACACTGTAGTGGTTTGCCATTTCTTTCTCCAATTCATTTTACAGATGAGGAAATTGAGGCAAACAGGGTGTTAGGTGATTTGCCCAGGAACACATAGCTTGCAAGCATCTGAGGCAGGATTTGAACTCAGAAAGATGAGTCTTTCTAACTCCAGGCTCAGCATTTTAGCCACTGCACCACCTAGCTGCTCCCACCTCCTGCCTAATCATTGCCATATTGATGGACTTTCCTAACCTTTGATTCTATCGTATATCATCATCATCATCATCATCATCATCATCATCATCATCATCATCATCATCAAGACCACCATGAGGAAGAATCTCCTGTCCCATATTCTTTTTTGTTCCTTACTGCATCAACTGTGACCATTTTTGCTTAGATGACTGGATTTTCTCCCAAGTTTTTTTCTCACTTTAAGTACTTAGAGAAAAAAAAATTGCAAGAAATCAGGGTGAAAGCTATCACTTAGATGTCAGATGGAAGCAAATTTCCATTTTACCACCCTTAGGCTCCCATGAAACTGCAAAAAAAAAAAAAAAGAAAAGAAAAGAAAAACAAAGAAAGCCCCCACTATTTTGGTCATTTAGGCTGTCTTTTCTCAGAACCCTGAGCAACTGCAAAGATTGCAAGATGCAACCATGCACACGCAGGCATCCTTGATTCAACCCCCCCATTCTCCCAGTATCTAGGAAAGTGTGCTCAGCAAATCCCATATCTTGAGAGGCCATCTAAGAGGAGGTGAAAAAAAATGTTTGAGGCAAAAAGAGAAATGAAACTCAAAGAGTTCGACTCTGTCAGCATTCTAGCATTTATAAGCAATACATTTTGAAAGGAGACACAGAATCTCAGGATCGGGAACCAGCTAAAATGACCAGTGGAGTGCTGTTTCTCTGGATGGTTATTGAGCTCTGTCTGAGTAAGTGTTCTGAGGTTTGCAGGGCACAGCTCCCCAGAGGGTGATTCACTAGGATGCACTGTATGCTTCTGATGGATTGTTGAAACCACTGATGCATCTCAGTGAAGAATCAAGTGGTTCCCCTCTTTTTGCTATGAGTCCTTTCTTGGGTTTTTGTTTTTTTTTAATTTTTAGACCAAGGGGTTTACCCAGCTGCTGGCCTGGGAATTTGTGGGAGGTGCTTATGATGGAGGCAGAAACATTTAAACGAAAACACAGGGGCAGGGGTTGACATAAAATGGAATATTTTCTGCTTTCCATTTTATGTCAACCCCTGCCCCTGTGTTTTCGTTTAAATGTTTCTGCCTCCATCATCCCATATCACTGGGATATTTATTCAGATCTAAGTTCCTATCAGTCTTCTTAACTCCATTCCTGCCTGCTGTAGTCAGAGGACATTTGCTGAAGTAGAGAAGCTCTAGGAGATCTTCTTTTTTCCACTTTATATTTTATGGCTTTAGATGGTGCATAAAGGATAACGTTTTGTAGGGAGAAAAGAGCACTGGGATAGAAATTTAATGACAAGGATTCTAGCCCAGGTTCTTAGAGATTGGTAACAGAACACAGCAAATGGTCTGAATGGTGTAGATGAAGTAGTAAATAGCACACAGGATTTGGAGCTAGAAGACCTCAGTTTAAATCCTAATTCTTTTAATTATGATCCGGGCCAAATAACGTCCATTTTGGGAACTTTGGTTTCCTTATCTGGGAAAAATAAGAATGTTGGATTAGATTGCCATGTCATTCCAACTCTCCCAGACTGATTTCAACTTTATGTATTAAACTAAGCAAAGAACTTTGGCTTTTTTTTTTTTTTTTTTTTGCCACGGGGTAATGAAAAGGGAACAGGGGGAATCCACAAATCTAGGACTTTGACCTAGCTCTGTCACTATGAGCTCGGTCAAATCACTTGTTAATGGGCAAAGTCACAAGTTGAAGTAATTCTCAAGCATATTATGATATAAATATTATGGAGTCAGTGAGGTCTAGTGGAAAGTATACTAGCCATGGAGTCAGAAGGTATAGACCTTGAATTCTAATTTTATTCCTTAGGTGATCTTAGGCAAATTAGATATTGGGTTAGCGAACTAAAAATGAGAAGGTTTTAATAGATAATCTCTTAAATCCCTTCCAGGTTTAATTCTGTGATTTGTAGGCACTATTTCAGAAGTTTAGTATTTTCAAGGGCATGTTTAATGTTTATTAAAAAAATGACACCTTTTGTTTTAAAATCACCTGTATTTCCAAATATGTCTCCCTGCCCCTACTACTCAGAGAGTCATCTCATGTAACAAAGATTTTTAAAAAGAGGATTTTTCTTTTTTTGTATATACATATCATAGCTATGGGTGAAGCTAACAAAGCATACCTATTTTATTTTCTGGTTTACTGAAAATGGTAAAAGTCTTTAGAGTCACCTATCCTGGGCAATGGCATCGCTGGTTTTGACCACAAAATTCTCACTTCTCTTCACATAGTAATGTGAAGAATGAAAACTGTTTAATCTGTCTTTGATAACAGGTCAGGGTTTTTATAAACATATGAACAGTAGCTTCCATGGGCCACTTTTTTTGCCTAGAGGATATGTCCTTACCTATATCATACTTTATATCTTTGTCCCAAATCAGATCTATTAAACAGTCCTTATTTATGATTCTAGTTGCAAATTGGACTCAGGGAATTAGGTGTTTCGTGTTTACTTTTAAGGGTGGAAAGAGTTCCCGATGGGGCAATGTTTCTTTTTTGTTCATTGACCTCTTTCAACCAATACCATATAAGAATATAAAATGGTGAATTAGGTAAATTTTGCTTTTTGGACCTTGTCCTTGCTTTGGGTTCTAGTGTGTGTGTGTGTGTGTGTGTGTTTGTGTGTGTGTGTGTGTGTGTTTGTGTGTGTGTGTAGGTCGTGGAGAAAGAGGTGGTCATTTCATCCCTCTTTAAAAGTCTCACCTGGGGACACTCTTCTGAAGTATTGTCTTATGTTCCACATTTTCCCACCTCTCCCAACTTCCAAACTCCCAATCTAAATCTATCCATTTTATATCATCGGACTCTATTCTCTGTTTTTATAAGGGAGCAACTAGTTAAGCTGATAAAGGATTCATAAGCATTTACCTAGAATTGAATATATGTCAATCGCTATACTAGATTAAAATAAAAAAAAAGTCTCTCCCTTCTAGGACAGTCATTGAGTCCGTGCCAGTGTTTAAAATGTTTATTTGCTAAAACATTTGTTTTGATGTGACCTTCTTTTCTAAATGTTATATTTCCCTCCTCAATCCAGAGAGCGACCTCTTGTAACAAAGAATAAAAAAGAAAGAGAAAAAAATTAGTTCAGCAAAACTAATGCATCATTTACCCAGGTCTGACAGTGTGTGCAATACCCCTCACCCATTGTCCCCAACTTCTACAAAGAAAGCAAGAAGGTACATTTTCAAGTCTCTTGATCATGTGTTCAGTGTTCAGTTTCTATTTAAAAGTTCTTTCCATATATGTTGTGTATATTGTTTTTTTGGCTCTGCATTTGTTTGTATGTCTCCCATATTTCTCTGGATTTTTCATATTGATAATTTCTTATAGTGAGATAATATTCCATTTTATTCATGAACTATAATTTTTCCATTTCCTAATCCATCATTGTTGTTCAGTTGTTTTCAGTCTTGCATGACTCTTTGTGACTCCCTTTGAAATTTTCTTGGTAAAGATACAGGAGTGGTTTGCCATTTCCTTCTCCAGCTCATTTTATAGATGAAGAAACTGAGGCCAACAGGATTAAGTGACTTGCCCAGGGTCACACAGCTAGTGAGAGTCTGAGGTCAGATTCGAACTCAGGAAGATGAGTTCTTCTGATTCCCAGTCTGTGCTCTATCCCCTGCACCACCTGTACCTTCCCATCAATGGGTCATGCTCACATTCTAAAGGCAGAGCGCTAGCTGACTCGGTCTCATTTCTCCTTCCTCTTCCAGGTAGCATATGCTGCTTTTCCTTCACCATCCCTCCCCAGTTGTGAGTTTACCTTCCCATAACACTTGGCCTTTATTTTGTATCGCTTATCTGTTTACTTATCTCCCCCAATAAAAAATAAGCTCCTTGAGGGCAGAAACTGTTTCATTTTTGCTTGTGTAACTGTAGCCCTTAGAATGATACTTGGATCACAGTAGGTGCTTCCAAAGCTTTTTGAGTGAATGAATTTTAAGTGTCCTTCTGAAGATCATGTTTCATCTTTTTTTAGCTAACTCAAAAGAGTGATCTCAGTGGTGAAGACTTTCAGGCCAGGGAAGGGGAGTAAACTAAAGGAATATCTTAGAGTGCTCTCAAAACACTTTTTAGGCATCTTCTTATGCCTACTCTAACTCTGGTAAGAGGAGCATCTTGTGTAAGTCTGAGTGGAAAAACAGAGCAAAAGAAGGCAAGTGAGAATCCGGTTGTACTTTTACAGGAGCAGTCATTTTCTTCAAACTCAATAAGCAATTATTTTTATTTGGTTAGGTATATCTAGAGATTCCTGTGGTCTTTTCTCCCAGGCAGGAGGCAATGGGGTAGTGTTGTTACATTTAATATTCTTCTGGTTGGCTCATTTGACTGGATGATTAAATGCATTGGAAGTCAGGGAGTTTAATGCTTTCTTAGAACAAGGAATCCCAGTCCCTGAAGTTGTTTGTATCAGCTGAGTTCTCCATCCAACTTGGAAAGAGATAGGAGTGATGAGATGGCAGGATATTACTATATAATCTTATGGAAAGATTGCTGGATTGGATGGAAAAAGGCCTGAGTTGGAATTCTGTCTCTGCTTCTACCTATGCGATCCTGAGCAAATGACAGTCCCTCTTTGGGCCCCAGTTCTCTCCTCTGTAAAACGAGGAGATTGGAATAGATGCCTTCTAATTTCTTGTTGTTCAGTCATGTCTGACTCTTTGTGACTCTGCATGGGGTTTTCTTGGCAACGATACTGGGTTGGTGTTTGTCTCCTTCTTCAGGGGATTAGGCAAAGAAAGGTTAACTGACTTGCACAGGATCACACAGTGAGTGTCTGAGGCTGAATTTGAACTCAGTTCTTTATGATGCCAGACCCAGCACTCTGTCTACTGAGCCATGTGGTTGCCTAGATGGCTACTAAAATCTCCTCTGAGTATAGGGTCCAAAATTCTATTACTCTGAGGGTTACTGTGTGATCCAGGCAAGTCACAACCCTGTTACTTCCGTTTCCTCCTATTGGAGAAGCAGTAGAAAAGAAAATATGTAAGTTTAGTGGACTGGACATGGCTTTCTCTCTTTTCTGTGCACAGCCCAAGCCATATCAAAAACTGTGACAGGGTTTTTCCTTTGCTGATAGACAGACATGTGATGTTCTGTGGAGTCACGAGCACTTTCATAGAATTGAGTGAAAGATGGGCGGGTCTTCTACACTCTAGTACAGTGGTTCCCAAAGGGGAAATTCTATCCCTTGGGGAGACTGTAGCATGATCCCAAGGCATGTGTGATTAAATAATTGGAAGAGGGGATGATGGATCACGTTACGCCCTCCCTGTGGAAGTCTTTGTTTCCTGTGGCAAGTCTTGTCTCCAACACAACCACCTCTGCCTTGAAACCATATCAGCTAATATGACCACAATCCTACTGTTTATCTTCTATGAATAAGCCAGTTCCCAACCTCAATCAACATTTATTAAGTTCCTACTATCTTCCAGACACTGTGATAAGGGCTGGGAATACAAAAAGAGGCAAACGACAGTCCCTACTCTCAAGAAACTCACAGTATAATGGAGTGGCAACAGGTAAACAGATATGTACAAAACACAGGATATGTACAAACCGGACAACAGGTAAACAGATATGTACAAAACAGACCACACACAGGATAATTAGGAAATAATTAACAGAGGGAAGGCACTAGAATTAAGAAGCCTTGGGGAAGGCTTCCAGTGAAAGATGGGATTTTAGTTGGGACTTAAAAGAAGCAAGGGAGACCAGTAGGGAGAGAACATTTCAGGCTCTCCATGGGGGAAAATTGGAGAAAAGCTCAGAGCTGAGAGATGGAGTGTCTTGTTCATGGACCTGCCAGGAGGTCAGTGTGTCACTAGCTCAGAGAATACGTGTTGTGGAATAAAGTATAAGAAGACTGAAAAGGCAGGAGGGGGTGAGGTTATGAAAGACTTTTGAATGCTGAACAGATCATTTTGTATTTGATGCTGGAGGTAGTAGGGTGACACTTTGAATTTACTGAGTGTGTGTGTGCGTGTGTGTGTGTGTGTGTGTTTGTTCTCACTCACACACATACACTCATGAGAGAGGAGCACACAGATGTGACTTGATCCAATTTAAGTTTTAGGAAAATCCCTCCTTTAGTCCATAGAGAGTTAGCCTCTCAAAGTGATTAAAATCTAACCCTGTACTGGCACCACACTAGCAAGTGAGCAGGAAAAGAAAATCCCCTTCCCATTGTCCTTTGTGTACTGGCACATTTCTTTCCATATTACTTTCTGGCACTCTGCTGGGCAGGTTCTATACTGCTATGCATTGATTTGTAAAAGTCCTTCACCATCTTCTTGTACCCTTCCCTGTTTTCTGCGAAACAGAATGTGATCTATATCACAGATTTCATTTTATTCTCTTTTTTTTCAAACCACTCCTCTTCCAAACTTACTCATTTCATTAGTAATGAAGTAGAAAACAAAATATGGAAATTTTGTGACTTGACATGACATTCTCGCTTTTTTGTGCACAGCCCAAGCCATATGAAAGACTGTGACAGAGTTTTTCCTTTACTGATAGACAGACTCATGTGATGTGCTGTGGAGTCATGAGCACTTTCATAGAACTGAGGGTACCACAATCCCTCAGTTAAAATGTTGGTTACATAACTAGACTTTTCATTGTCTTACAAGTTTCATATCTAGTCATTAAATCTGGTTTCTATTCTATTCACAACTTCATTTAATGTAATTTGTTAACATATGAAGATGCTATCTTCATCCAGAGAATGAATTGATAAAAAAAGTATGTATAGAATAATTATATTTATATGTATATGTGTATGTATATATGTATATAAATATGTATATATATATATGCTTATTTATATCTAATAGTAGTCATCTTTAGGGAGAGATGAGAGGGAGGGGAGAAAAATAAGAAAAAAATTTACATGATAACTTTATTATATATTCAAAAGAAATAGCAAGTTGTATATAATAGATTTACAGTTTCATGTTCAGTCATCTTTTTCTTATACTATGGTGTGGAAATACTTGTTTTATTCCATAAATTAAAAATAAAATAGAAATAAAAAAAGATCTTCCTCCCCCCAGTGTATTTAACATTATGTTATTTTAATGATTTGAAATAACAATTTAATTTTAAAGAATGCCAGAAGGTCTGGGTTTGCATCCTGGCTCTATTACTACCTATGCAATCTTGGGCAAGTAACAGCACCAATTTGGGCCTCAGTTCTCTGTGCTGCAAAAGGAGGAAGTTGGAATAGATGGCCTTTAATTATTATTATTTATTAATGATCATTTCTATTATTATGTTTATTATTAAATTTTAATAATGTTATTATTTAAAATTCTGTTAAATAATGTATTCCACATCCTAGCTAAGGCCCTTCTCACCTTTCACCTGGATTGTTGGGTTAGCCTCGTTATTGGTCTTCCTTCTTCAAGTCTCTGCTCCAATCCATCCTTTACATAGTTGCCTAAGTGATTTTTTAAAAGTAAAGGTGTGAACACAACATTCTTCTACTTAATAAACCCCAAGCTCCTTATTGATTCTAAAATAAAATGTCATTTTGCCTTTATTTAGTTCTTTAAGAAATTCTTTTTTATAGCATACATAATTGTTAGTATGTTAGCGCATGTATGTAATTCACAAATAAAATACACATAAAACAGGAATTGTGTGCTCATAAATATAAAAGTTTGGAGACTACAACTCTAAAGCAAATGAATAAGCTTTGAGACCTTTTGTAGTTCAAGGGAAGGGAAGTACAGTGGACTGAGAAGCATAAATAGATCTAAGAGTATAAGGGTCTTGGAGGCAGTCTAATGTACTCCCAGGGCAACTAGGTAGGGCAGTGGATAGAATCCTGGGCCTGGAGTCAGGAAGACTCATCTTTCTGAGTTAAAATCTGGCCTCAGACACTTACTTGCTGTGTGATCTAGGTAAGTCACTTAACCCTGTTTGCCTCAGTTTCATCCTATTACAGAAACAGTAGAAAAGAAGATATGGAAATTCAGTGTGTTTGACTATTTTTTTTTGTTGTTTTTTTTTTGTGCAGCCCAAGCTGTATCAATAACGGTGACTGGGTATTTGGGTCGATCTGTACAGTTGCCTTGTTCCTACAGTGTTAGAAACAGACAGACTCATGTGGTGTGCTGGGGAAAGGACACATGTCCCAATAGCAAATGCGGTGCACAGATTATCACAACCGATGGAAAACGAGTGACGTGGTCGAAGTCTTCAAAATATGAACTTCGAGGAAATCTCTGGAGAGGGGATGTGACCCTGACAATCAAAAACACAAATATAGGTGATATTGGCACCTACTGCTGCAGGGTAGAGGTACCTGGCTGGTTTAATGACATCAAAAATGAAATATTTCTGCGACTGGAGAAAGGTAAGCCCAAACTTGTGTGTTTGGAAAGGAGATTCTCAGATTTATGAAATTCAGTGTTGCTAGAGATTGTTTTCTTAAGAAGCAGTGGGAGATTAAGATTAAATATGGAGTAGCAAAGACTAGTGCTGAAGTATGCTTTCAAAGTAGACATAGTTTAATTTCCTGAGACAAAATTACACCTGATAAATCTTTTCTCACTTTCATATCTTTTGCAGTTTTGGTTATTTGTATTTTTAAGTATACACATAGGTTACTTATATATGAGCTTATAGTATGTCCAGCTGAAATTGAGTATTCCACTCTGCAAAATTTTGAATTCACTTAACTAATCTCAGCAGTTGATGTACCACTTTCCATGTTCACTAAAAATAAGTGTAGCCCTCTTAGCTTACTAGAGCTAGGCAAAATCTACACATGTAAGAAATACCTGGGTCTGTATTATAAAATCATAGCCAGTTTAATCAGATCTTAATGTTTTACATAGTGGAATCTTCTAGGACTAAAGATTTGACATTATTAGCTGAGTACACTCTCTGTTTTTGCGTTTATTTTTGAATCTTTCTCTTGAACTTTATTTGGTGTCAGATGTCTTTTTTATTTGGTTACTTCAGCTCCAACTACAACTACTCTCAGAACTACAACTACTCATCTGACCACCACAACTCCTCCAACTACAATTCATCCAATTACAACTCATCAACCTACTACTTGGTTGGCTACAACTCCTCTTCCTGCTACAACTCATCTGGCTACAACTACTCTTCCTGGCACAACTACCCATCTGGCTGCAACAACTTGTCCAACTACAAAAGTCACAACAGATCTCCAAATAACCACTTCAGCCACTCCTAACCTAACAACTGTAGGGACACACCAGTTGACTACAGTCACTCTCAAATCAACAACAGCAGTTCTTACTCAGAAATCAACTTCCAATCAAGCGATAACTCCAGCTCTGACCACTCTCCCACTGACAGAAGTTGCCCCTATCACTACAGGTACACAACATAACCAAGAACTCTTCCTTTCTTCTTTTTAGGTTGAACTAGGAAGAATCCAGAAGGACTCTTTTGTTAAGGTACCTTAGAAATGCCTCTTTGTTAGTGCCATGGTCTATGGAGACAGAGTTGCTTCTGACATAAGAGAATGAGGAATAGTTTATGGGATGATACGATTTTCCTCTATGACATATATCTCAAAAGCCTAAGTATGGAGGTTCCCAAATATCTCTAGGTTCTGTCACATTTCTATCATCTATAATCTCTGTTCTTCTTGAACTGATTAGAAGTTTCATCTCTACCATCTTGGAGTATTTAGTTCTTAGGTTCTGTAGCTTTGGGAGGATTTATTTCAAAGCTATGATCATCTTTTAGTATTTCATGCTGGTTTGAGAACATTGAAGAAAATGCTCATATTACAATACAAAAGATTTCTTACAAGTTTCACCATGCCTCAGAGTGACTAGCCAACTTGAAGGTCTGACATAAGTCAAAGCATCTGTAATCTCATCAGTGTGAATATTTTCCTTTGCTCTTACTCTTCTCACCCAACAAAACCTTGTCCTATGACATTCATGACCACAAAAGTCCATCCAATTCTTTAGAGATCATCTGTGAGTTCTTTTAATATTTTGTGGCTATTGATGCAACCCTTGGACGATCCACATACTGCTTCAATCATCTTTGATTATCCTGCCTCATTTTTTGATTACAAATATCCTTGAGGATATCTCTTACACTGCATGGTAAATGTCTTGCTCATATTGGGTAGTTGTAACACCTTTGTAATCCTGGTTGTTGGATGATCACAGAATTCTAACTTCTTTTCTGATTCCAGTGTATTCACTATTTATTCATTCCTCTGGTTGAACTATATTACAAAACTCATTCCCCTTTCTTTCAAAATCAGTGAATTGTCATTTAGTCATTTTTCAGTCATATTGAATTCTTTGTAACCCCATTTAGAGTTTTCTTAGCAAAGATACTGGAGTGGCTTGCCATTCCCTTCTCCATCTCATTTTACAGATGGGGAAACTGAGGCAAACAGGGTTAAGTAACACAACTATTAAATGTCTGAGGCCATATTTGAATCCAGGTCTTCCTGACTTCAGATCTGGTGCTCTGTCTATTGTACCACTTACGCCCTAGTGAATTGTTCTACCCTATGTGGTCCTTAAATAACTTATACTATTATAATTATAAACAACTATTGCCAAAATACTTGATGGGGAGTTATTTTGGTTAACGGCCTTGTTCTTCTTTCTTTAACTTATTGTTGAAAAGTCTTTGGTCTGCATTTCACTGCAAGAACTTTGGTATTCTAAGTTGTGAACAGGGTGCCAACTGGGCCCACATTGCTTGGTCCTACTTTGTACACAGGCAAAAGTGGTAGTCGTGAACATAATCCAGTACTAGCCTTAGAAAAAAGAGCAAGTATTTGAGTCACCACCAGTTAGAGCAACTTTCCATGCTAGCTCACCCAGGGTGTGTGCTCTTGTCTTTAGGTCAAGATACCAATTTCTGCTCTCTTCGTCATTCCTAGAATATAGAGACTTATCATGTGAAAGAGAGAGTTGGAAATACAGGGATTAAGATCAGGGTAGAATAAAAGCTGTATGTATGACTTTGAGAACTGTATGAATAAAGTTGATAAATCCTGTTGATGACAGTAGATAAGATCACCAAGGAAGTCAACGAGAAGTCAACAAGCATTTATCTTAATAAACATGACAGCTATGTAGTGAAGCAGATAGAGTGCCAGGCCTAGAGTGAGGAAGACTCATCTTCCTGAGTTCAAGCCTGGCTTCAGACACTAGCTGTGTAATCCTGTGCAGGTCACTCAATCCTGTTTGCCTTGGTTTCCTCATCTGTAAAATGAGTTGGAGAATGAAATGGTAAACTACTCCTGTATCTTTTCTAAGAAAGTCCCAAATGGCGTCACAAAGAATTGGATATGACTGAAAAACAATTGAACAATAACAAAAAAAATATGGTAGGCATTGTGCTAAACTCTGGGGCTACAAAGAAAGGCTCAAGGAGTGTGGAATGGGGAAAGTAATGTGCAAATAACTGTGTGCTAATGAGCTGTATACATGGTAAATTGGAGGTAATTTCAGAGGAAAGGTACTAGCACTTAAGGGTCCCAGGAAAGGCTTCTTGTAGAAGGTGAGGTTTTAGCTGAGAACTGAAGAAATTTAGGGAAACCAGCAGGTGGAGACAAAAAGGGAGAATATTACAGTTATGGGGGACAGTGAATGAAAACGCATCAGTTAAGAGAGGCCAATATCATAGAGTGCTGTAGAAGATGTATAAAAAGGATGAAATGTAAGAAGACTAGAAAAGTAGAAAGGTGTCAGGTTATGAAGGACTTTATAAGCCAAAGAGAGGATTTTATATTTGATCCCAAGAGAAATAGGAAGCCATTGGAGTTTATTGCAAGAAATGGCATGACATGGTTAGACTTATGCTTTAGGTAGATCAATTTGACATTTGAGTGGAAGATGAATTTGGGGAGGGGAAAGACTTGAGAAATCTATGTATGTTAATGGTGCATGTTTGAGCTTATGAGGGCCTGCACCAAAAGGGTCCAATTAACAGGACTTGGCAACTCATTGAATATAGATGGGAGAGAGAAAGCGAAAAGTCAAGGATGATACCTGGGGAATGATGTTACCCCAGATTATAAGCAAGTCAGTAAGAGGGGAAGGTTTTGGGGTAAGGATAACGTATTCAGTTTTGGACATGTTAAGTTTAGGATGTGTATAGAACATCCAATTTGAATGTCCAATTGGCAGTTGAAGATATAAGACCCAAGGTCAGAAAAGAGGAATGTAGGGAGAAAAGAATTCTCAGGTCAGATCTTTAGATGTCATCCACACTTGGGATCTGGGAAGTTGGATTAAAACAGGGGACAGAAAAGAAAGAGTCAGACAAATGGGAGAACTTGAAAAGGGAAGCATCATGGAATTTAAGAGAGGAGAGGGTATCAAGAAGGTGTAATGATAAATAGTGTTAAAAGGTGCAGAGAGGTCAAAGACGAAGACTAAAAGAAGCCATTGAATTTGGAAATTAAGTTTCTGTAATTTCCTTTCATTGATGCTCTTGAAGAGCTTAACTTCCCTCATCTCATTGCATCTTTTCAGGTGTTAGCATGGAGGTGACCGAACTCAGCGGTCCACTTTCTATATTGTAAATTGATAGTGAAGCAGTTTCTGTTTTTCAAAGAATTGGCAACTTTATTTTTCAGTTCAGCCTTCTAGGAAGCTGTGAAAGAGTGGAGCTCTATCTAACCTGAAGTCCTTGATGTGGGTTCTTTCCCATTCACTGTGAAACAGCTCATAGTCCACTACAGCTGCTTCTCACATTTCTTCCTGGAGCCGGTTACACTTGGATTGAGACAGTCACAGATACTTAAGCCATGTTCTTTCTGATTACTTATATTCACATCTTTCTTATTACCCTTTTTCTATCAAGGGAGGCTGTATATCTTTTCCATTCAATGGGGAGATGTGAGTTTTCTCTATTGAACCAGAGAAGGCAGAATCACATTTTCTTTTTTTCTTTTTAAAAATTAATTAATTTGTTTGTTTTCAGTTTTCAACAATCATTTCTATATGTTTTAAATTTTCTCCCCCTCCCCTTCCCTCCCCAAGATGGCATGCCATCTTACATAGATTCTACAATATATTCTTATTAAGCACATTTTCACATTAGTCATGTTGCACAGATTAATTAAAATGAATGGGAGAAACCATGAGAAAAACCAAACCAAATCAAAACAAAACAAAAGATAAAATTGTCTGCTTCATTCTATAATTCTGATTCTATAGTTCTTTCTCTGGATATGGATGGTATTTTGCTTCAAGAGTCCTTTGGAAATATTGCTGTGAAGGGTTAAGTCTATCAGAAATAGTCTTCATACACTGTGTCTGTTACTGTATATAATATTCTGGTTCTGCTTATTTCACTTAGCATCAGTTCATATAAGTCCTTCCAGTTTTTTCTCAAATCTGACTGTTTGTCATTTTTTATAGCACAACATTACATTCATATACCACAACTTGTTCAACCATTCCCCAGTTGATGGGCATTTGGTCAATTCCAATTCTTGGCCATCACAAGAAGAGCCGCTATAAATATTTTTATATATGTGGGTCCTTTTCCCAAATTTTCTTTATAAAAATCAGATTTTTACTTTAAAAATTTTTATATCACCTAGATTTGCCAAGATTTTTTCTCCTGATCCCTTTCCCAGGGAGCTTTTTTAAAAAAGAAAAGAAAGACAAAAGTAACGCAAAAAATTTAGTACAATTTAGAACGCACTGAAAATTCTAATGTTACGTATAATGTTTCATAATTATGGAATGTCCCCTTCTCCACTTCTAGAAAGGAATGGAGAAAGTTTAGTGGTGTTGGTGGAGGAGGGAAGAGGTATCTTTTCATATCTTTTCTTTGGTGCTAAGCTTGTTTCTTATAAATTTTTAACATTTTACTTTGTTTCGTGGTTAATGTATTCATTATGTTCATTTTTTATTGTACCGTAATGTTTCATCACATTCATGTATTACAATTTCTTTTTTTAGATTATTTATTTGTTTTCTACAATCACTTCCATGCATCTTAGATTTTTTTCCTCCTCTTTCCCCCTCTTTCCCTCCTCCCTCCCATTCCCTCCCTGAGACAGCGTGCAGTCTTATATAGGTTCTACACATACATTCTTATTAACTACATTTTCACTTTAGTCATGTTGCATAGAAGAATTAAAATGAATGGGTGAAACCATAAAGCAAAACAAAACAAAGCATAACACAAGATCAGCTCACAGCTCCACCAATGATGAATTAGTGTTCCAACTCTCCCACATTTCCAACATTTATCATCTTTCTGTTTTGTCATGTTAGCCAATCTAATAAGTATGATGTGGTACCTCAGAGTTGTGTTGATTTGCATTTCTCCAATCAATAGTGATTTAGAGCATTTTTTCATATGACTATAGATATCTTTAATTTCTTCCTCTGAAAACTGTCTGTTCATATCCTGTGACCATTTATCAACTAGGGAATGACTTGTAGTCTTGTACATTTGACTCAGTTTCCTATATATTTTGGAAATGAGGCCTTTATCACAGACACTAGTTGCAAGAATTCTTTCCCAGTTTTCTGCTTCCTTCCTAATCTTGGTTGCATTGGGTTTGTTTGTGCAAAAACTTTTCAATTCGATGTAATCAAAATTATCCTTTTTGTACTTCATAATGTTTTCTCTCTCCTGTTTGGTCAAAAATTTCTCCATTCTCTATAAATCTGACAAATGGTATGTGTGTATTGGTCCTTCATTGCTGAAGAAGACCATGCCATCAGAGAAATAATGACATAACTTGCACTTGACTTTGTTTTGAGTGAGGGACGGCTGTGCAGGTCACCAGACTCCCATTCTGTAGTTTAGTCCCACCAAAACCCAAACCCAAACCCAAAAAGTTGTTTCATCTGTGGAAAGGGTGTTATTATACCCATGATGTTTTACACCTGTTGCTTCACCAGTACACCTTTTGTTTATGTTCCATGTTCATCTTTATCTCCTTGTGTAGTTTTAAAGAGAAATTTCTTAATATTTCCTATGTTGTTGCTTTGTTGTTTCTGTTATTTTTAACTCCTTTGACATCTTTTTCAATTAATATTTTTTTCTTCATTTTTCTTCTGGGATAATTTGTTTTGTCGCTTGTACTTTTCTGGGTAGATGCATTTATTTTTCTTATGTTTCTGTTCTCTAGGGATGTTTTCAGATCAATTTTTTTATGTGTGTGTGCATACATATGTGTGTGTGTGTGTGTGTTTGTGTGTGTGTGTTTTGGGGGAGAAAGAATGCTTCAAATGCAACTATTAATGATTAGTGTCAGGTTTGCTGGGAGTGTTCGTTGGGATGCATTTTGAACTCCTTTGCTCTTTGGGACACATTATTACATTCCCTTCTGTAGTTTCTGGGTACCCAAAAATCTTGTGTTATTCAAATTTCCTTTCCTTTATATATGAAGATCTTTCTCCTGGTTATTTGTAGAATTTGTTGCTTCTTATTGGAATTGATCTATTTAACCACTTTACATCTTGAGTCTGCTACATTAAAAAAGAATTTTTGGAGGTAACCTATGCATTCTTCTGATTGGTGGCTTGTTTTCTGTGTTCAGAAATTCTGGACAGTTTTTTTTTTGTTTGATTTTTTGCTTTATGATGTTCAGATTTTTTGACTTATCATGTTCTTCTGAGTGACCTATGATCCTTAAGTTGTATTTATATATGCTGACCTTGAGATCAACATTTTTCTCATAAAGAGATCACATATTCTTTTTTAAAAAACATTAATTATTATTCCTTCCTCTCCCTCTCCCCCCAGACTGTTCTTTGCTTCTTTGTATTTCTATTTCAAAATCGAAGCTTTCTCTTCCATTTCTCCAGAAAGAATCACCTCTGTGGATTCTAATTTTTCTATTCTGCTAATTACTTCTGGTGCATACACCATAAATTTTGCTTCCATAATTCTTATTTTTCTATTGGAACATTCTGAAACATCTTCTTGAGATTCTGTGCTCTTTTGGAAATCCATAGGATCTTCTGCTTTATCAGGTATTCATTCATTTTCCTTCATCTTGAAAAATTTCTTCAAAGATGTTTGGATTCATTTGGGTAATTTGGAGACCATCTTCATTTCTGTTCTATTTTTATTGTTGCTGTTGTTGATTTACCTGCTTGTGTTCATATTTTTTAATTGAGTTTTCTTTCTCTTGAGATCTTTGGTAATTTTAATCTACTTTCCCCATATATTCTCTTATCATTCACTTTCTGATTTCTTCCTTTTGATGGCAGGTCCAACAAGGATGGACCTTAAAGTTGCCTCGGTCTTCTATTACAATGGAGAATTCATTTTCCACTGATCCATTTTGGATGCTAATCCTTTTTCTTCAGGTCTGGTATAGTCTTACACTCTCTACAGGTTAGGCCATCATAATTTTTTTTTGATGCACTAAATATCTATGGAGACAGATTGTTACTAGGTATTTCTATTCATTTTATGCATGGATAAAGTTTTTTCAAAATATAATTTTTTTCAATTAACAAATATCTATTTTATCTCTCTTGCACTTTCCTCCTCTTTGGAAAGAAAAAGAAAAAAGAACTCTTGTAAAAGATATGCAAAGTTAAAAAAAACAAATTCCTACATTGACCATGTCCAAAAATATAAGTCTCTGAGTCTGTCAACTCTTCTTTAAGGCGTAGAATATCATCTTTCATCATGAAGTCAGGAAGATTCATTTTTGTGAATTCAAATCTGGCCTCAGACATTTAGCTGTGTGACCCTGGGCAAGGCACTTAACCTCATTTGCCTCGGTTTTCTCATCTGTAAAATGACCTGGAGAAGGAAATGGCGAACCATTTCAGAACCTTTGCCAAGAAAACCCCAAATAGAGACGTGAAGAGTTGGACACAACTGAACACCCACAGTAAGAGTAAGAAATTGGAAATTATCTATGAGGGCCAGAAATGAAACTAGAAGAGACAAATGAGGGTTGGTGGGTGAGCTCTGAACACTAGAACCTGGTCATCTGCAAAAGAGAGGCCAAGAGAGTTTTAGTAACTTGGCTAAAGTTAGACACTTGGTTGTAGATGGAGAGTCTAGACCAGTGGTATCAAACTACAATAAGAAAAGGGGCCACTAAATCACACGTATATAAAGATTCCTGACAGCTGCATATTGATGTAGAAAATGACATACTAACATTATCCACGTTCTATTGCATTTTTATTTGTTTTATCAAATATTTCCCAATTATGTTTTAATCTGGATCAGGCCATACTTTGGAGTATTGCCACACCCAGATTGTGTGTTTGGCTCCTCTGGTTTAGACTATGATATCAAGGTTCTGAGTCCTTTGTCTTCTATCAGAAATTGAATATATTGACTCTGGAGGGCCGTGTGGGGAGGGAAAGTGTGAACATGGTCTATCAAGCAGGAACTGGAGAAAGTGATAGGAAGGTTATATGTGCCGGTATTCTGTGTCCCTGAAAATGAGCTCTTGTGTCATCTGTAGGCATGTGTGTCACTGGTCATGGTCCTAGGGAAGAACACATTATTTTTGTCTACTTCATATCACTTAAGATAATAAATTCATAAATTTACAGCTGCAAGGGACCTTAGAAATCACAGGATTTTAGATCTATAGATGAAAGAAACTTCAGAGTCCATGTAGTTCAACCTCCTTATATGACAGATGATGAAATGGAGGTCCAGGGAAACTGAGACTTACCCTAAGTCACATAATCTCCTCAATGGCAGAAGTAAAATCCAAACCTGGATTCTCTAACTCTGGAGTCAAAGCCTTTCTGTAGCCCCAGAAAAAACTTTATAAGAGTCACTTCCCAAGTTTCACACCAGTCCAGGAAATTTGTGGACACACCTGGATGTTCATCATTTGGTGGAAAAATACCTTCTGAAGCAATTTCTTTTCCCATTTCAAAGTCCTTCTGAGTAGAAAGTTGGATGTTTAAGGAGTCAGATTTTCAGAACATTATGATGCAATTTCTTGCGCAATAGTAGAAGTTACAAAAGTAGGCCCTTGATGGTTCCCTAAAGGTCTGTTGCTACTGAAGGAAGTCTTTGATACAGAGAAGATTAGAATGTCATATCTCTATGATTTTTTAAAATAGGATGAAATGGTCCAGATGTGAATACAGGACTTCCTGGAAAAGGATAGATTGTCTGATTAGCTTCAGAAAGATTTTGACTCAGGTCCCCAAATGAATCATTATCCTGTCATTGGCATTAATTCAAGCTGGAGACTGATTTCCAATTTAAATGTACATAAACAGAAGGATGAAGACTTCTTGATCAATTCAGCAAAATTGGACAAAATGAACACTGCCTGTAATAACATCCATCTTTTCCCGAAGATACTTACCACAGCCTTTTCTGGGTCTCTGAGGGACAGTTTCAGGAAATTTGCTTTTCCTTCTTGCATCCTGGCTTTTTGTAAATCTAGATAGTATTTTGGGGCTCAGAATGTCAAATATATTACTCCTTCCTGGGTTTAAAATGATCATCTAGGGATTTTCGGGGAGGAGAGGGAGGAGGTAGATTATTGGGAAATGATTCTGGTACCAAAAATAAAATGCATTAATGAAATGTAAAGGGATCACTTAGAGAAGTCAGGATTTTTTTTTTTTTTGTCACTTTGGTGTTTTCTTTGGACCCATGGAAATAACATAAAATGCTTTTTGATTTTTCAGAAGAGAATCCTTTTGGAAAGAGAAACTGGGAGCTAAGCAATTTGACTTTGTAAAGTGGAGATAAATTCATTGAACTGGATCAGAACTAAGGGATCATTCAATTTGACCCCCTCATTTTTATAACTGATGAAAACAGGGCTCAGACAAAGGAAATGACTTGCCCAGAATCCTGAAGGCAGGCTTGGGTCTGG
Organism: Bettongia penicillata ogilbyi; assembly: GCA_023548195.1. NCBI lineage: Eukaryota > Metazoa > Chordata > Mammalia > Diprotodontia > Potoroidae > Bettongia > Bettongia penicillata. The sequence goes on from JAJHZJ010000278.1 coordinate 468,525, forward strand.
AATATAGGGTTCCTAGACCCTAATCTCATGTTGTAGTTGTTTTTTTTATATAATTGGCTGCTTTTAAAGATGCAAAAACTAATATAGAAAAATGATATTTCAGTGAATAATTTTATAAAGGGCCTTATATCGCAAGAGGAATGATTCTTCTAGGTAAAAGATAAGAAGAAGGAAGATAGGAAATCAGCAGAAAGATCCCTGTTTTCACTTGAAACCATAGTCAGAATGAAATAAGATGCAATTAATTTCAAAGGCAATGTCTTTTGTGAGTAATAGTTTATTTTATATCTTGCTCATGGTGATTTTCCTTATCCACTTGGCTTTCCTAGTGTGGATAGTTTGGCTGAATTCCTCTGAGTAATTATCATTCTCATTCCTGAGGCTTTGCCATCCCCAAATGCCATTAGCAAACAGAATAGTGTCAGGAGGACTTCACAATGTATAGGGAATTTCTCTTCCTTTTACACTCTGCTAAACATTCCCCATAATAGCGGCAAATGCTTTTGGAGGACATGAGCTTCCCTGCTTTAATTGCTTGATATTAATAATTACAGAATTGCCCAAGTTATATGTGTTGTATTTTTCAAGAAAACTTGCATAATTTTTTTAAAATATAAATTTATTTATTTAACTTTTTACATTCATTTTCACAAAATTTTGGGTTCCAAATTTTCTCCCCATTTATCCCCTCCCCCCCACCCCAATACACCGAGCATTCTAATGTTCCCTATCACCAATCTGCCCTCTCTTCTATCATCCCTCCCTTCTCTTGTCCCCATCTTCTCTTTTGTCCTGTAGGGCCAGATGACTTTCTATTTCCCATTACCTGTATTTCTTATTTCCTAGGAGCAAGAACAATACTCAACAGTTGTTCCTAAAACTTTGAGTTCCAACTTCTCCCCATCCCTCCCTCCCCACCCATTCCCTTTGGGAAGGCAGGCAATTCAATGTAGGCCATATCTGTGTAGTTTTGCAAATGACTTAGATAATAGTAGTGTTGTGTAAGACTAACTGTATTTCCCTCCACCCTATCCTGCCCCCTATTGTTTCTATTCTGTCTTTTGGTCCTGTCCCTCCCCGAGTGTTGACTTGAAATTGCTCCCTCCTCCCATTGCCCTCCCAAACTTGCATAATTTTAACATATGGATGGCAGACAACTTATTGGAGAACATCCTGCCATGTTGTTCCTTGCTATACCAAATCAAATAATTCTTTTTTGTTTAATGTTTCTTTATGAAGAATAAATAGGCACAGTAGGATCATGTTTTTGCTGTACTTTTCAATGCAATTTTGTCACAGTAAAGATTTGGTCTGTGAAGAATATCATTTGTGAAAATCAGGCTTCTCAAACCTTTCTCAAGGATGTTGTTTCATGTGAAAATAATCTCATGAAGATTTTGTAGAGAAAAGAAAGTAGACATATGGGTTAGCAGTCACTGTCTCTTTCTTGATTTGCTTTTTAAACACAGTAATGATGTCTATAATTTCCTCCAAGGTTTTTGAATCCTTGTTTATTTCAGGTATCTTTAGAATTGATCCCTTGACACCCTCAACATCATATCATCTCTGGCAGGATGTCATATATCTCTGTGCACATTCAGATTTGGCTCCTTTGCTTGTGTCATTTTTATTTTTGCTGTCTAGCAATTTAGCATCTTTGTTCTCATTAGTATCATTCCTACTTTCTCATGTAGCACACTTGGGTACTATAATTCTAAAGTCCAAATACGATTGCTCCACTGTCACTAGAAAAAATTATTGTGGTAATATTGGCAGATGCTTTCATTTTTTTTCTTTTTGGGTCTGTTCTCCTTCCACTTTTATCTTAAATATTCTAGGGAAGATATGGCTTATTTGAATCTCTTGCCAGGTTGACTATAAATTTGCTTTTTCTATATCGCTTCTTTCTGTTTTATGAGATGACAGCTGATGAGAATGGTAAGACAAAGGGGGGAGAGAGAGAGAGAGAGAGAGAGAGAGAGAGAGAGAGAGAGAGAGAGAGAGAGAGAAAGAAAGAAAGGAAGGAAGGAAGGAAGGAAGGAAGGAAGGAAGGAAGGAAGGAAGGAAGGAAGGAAGGAAGGAAGAAAGGAAGAAAGAAAAGAAGGAGGAGGAGGAGGAGGTTTCTAGGCCTCTCTGGGTCACTTATTTTACCTATTCTGACTTTGGTTAAATTATTGAATTTCTCTGACCCTCTCAGCTGCCTGTTCTATAAAATGAGGAGCTTAAGGACAGAGGATCTTGAGAATCTTCACAGGTACAGAATTTCTTTTTATAGTTAATCACTACACAAATTTGGGTAAATGAAGTGGTGTTTTTCTAGATTGGGACCATATATACCACGATCAGATTTGACTTCGATGGGTAGGCTCTATTGAGGGAAAGCTGTACTCAATAGCTGACTTCTAGGAGATAGATTACTTAATAAAGAAACTTTATGTGAGAGGACTTTAGATTTCTTATGAATTTTCTTGTCTAGTCACATAACTAGAACAGTTTGAAGAAGGAAGTTATAATTATCTTCCTGCGGGCTATTCCCTTTGTAAACTATAAGATCCATGAGAGTAGGGAAGATCTCCTTCTCCTTCTTTTCCTCCTCCTTCATGTTCTTATCCTTCTCCTCCTCCTCCTTGTCTCTGATAGTTCCTAATATAGGTATTTGTACATAGCAGACACTAAACAAATATTTGACACTAAATCAATGAAATCTTCCCAGCAGCAAGTTCTAGAGAGAGTCTTGGGTTTGACATTGGAAGACCTGGCTTCACATCCAAAATTTGCTGTTTCCTATCTTTTTTCAACCTTGGACAAGTCATTTCCTTCTCTTGGTCTAGGTCTCTTTATCTGCAAAATGGGGATGGTGGTGAAGGTGGCTAAATTAAACAATTTCTAAGGTCTCTTGAAACACTAATATTCTATATGTCTTGTCTTCTTGTCAGTTGGGCTTTATGGATGAACATGTCCCAGAGCTAGTTCTTTGAACAAATAGTTGCTCAATAAATACTTTTTGCTAGTTTGATGAGGAAATCTTATGCTCCAGTTCCAGATTAGCTACTTCCTATACGACACTGGGTAAGTTACTTAATCCCTCTGGTCCTCATTTTTCTCACCTCTGAAAGGAGGAATTTGGACTAAGACACTCTCTAATTTTAGCCAACTTTTATATTGTACCTTGAAGTTCTAAAAGTGCTTTAAATATGTTGTTGTTTGACTCTTGCAACAACCACATGAAGTAGGTAGTCTTTTCCCCTCGTATAGAGAAAACAAATCTCATTTGGGGGTCTTCTTGGCAAAGATACAGGAGTGGTTTACAATTGCCTTCTTCAGCTCATTTTACAGATGAGGAAACTGAGGCAGACAGGGTTACGTGCCCAGGGTCACAAAGCCAGATTTGAACTCAGGAAGATGAACCTTTCTGATTCCAGGTTGGATACTTTATCTACTGCGCCACCTAGCTGCCCCGCTAAGGGTACCATTAGTCATTTTCAAATGGTTGCTTGTGTCCTCTATCTCAGAAAGAATGATTTTCTAGGACTGCTCTTGAAAGTGTTAGGAATCATATGGACAAATGCCACATAGCATTCTCTGTGTATACCCTACAAGCCACTTGTGCCCTGGTTACACTGTGGACTTAAAAACGAGTCTTTCTGATTTTATCCACTTTCTGACTCTATCCACCGTGCCACCTAGCTGCTCACAGGGTACTGTAATGCTTCATACAAAGGCCTTGACTAGGAGCCAAGATTTGTCAATGTATGTCATCAATTTCATATGGGATGTTGGGAAAATCATTTCCTGTCACTGGGCTTCAATTTCCCCATTTATAAAACAAGGGGGTTAGACTAATGATCTCCAAGCCTTTCGAAACATTTGTAGCGTCTTATAACTGATTAAATGGCATTTTCTCCCTCTGTTCTCTTCCTTCCTTCCTTCCTTCCTTCCTTCCTTCCTTCCTTCCTTCCTTCCTTCCTTCCTTCCTTCCTTCCTTCCTTCCTTCCTTCCTTCCTTCCTTCCTTCCTTCCTTCCTTCCTTCCTTCCTTCCTTCCTTCCTTCCTTCCTTCCTTCCTTCCTTCCTTCCTTCCTTCCTTCCTTCCTTCCTTCCTTCCTTCCTTCCTTCCTTCCTTCCTTCCTTCCTTCCTTCCTTCCTTCCTTCCTTCCTTCCTTCCTTCCTCTTTGTCTCTCTGTCTCCTCTTTCTTTTCTTTCAACAAAATCCTATCACAGATTATCCAGCAGGGGTCAGGGTAAGACAGGGAGACAAGGAAAGGAGTCTGTGTCTTAAATATTTTCACTGTATGTCTGTGTTCTGATTGTGTCATTGACATAACTTGTTCTAGAATAAAATAAATTTTGTGTGCAAAATGTAGATGGATTAACAGACAGCTAGAAGTCAGCCAGGATCCATTGTCAGCAATATTTGAGGGAAAGTGAGAAGCAGTGGTTGGTCCCAACACTAAAACTGAAATTAGCCTACCATGTGACCTTAGGCACCCAGAGTTGACTCCTCTCCCCAGTTCCTTCCTCTGTAGAATAATGGGGTTTGTTTACATGATCTCTGAAGTTCCTTCCAAGCTCTAAACTGGTAAGCTCAGCTGCCTGTGATTTCAGTGATTTGCTCACAAAGTGTGATAGGATTTTTAATAATAGTGCCAATCTGGAGGCATTTTATTTGGACCTGATCCTTCCCTGAATCTCACTAGTTAAGTGAGTTTAAATACCTGGGGATGTTTATGTTTTAAAATAAGTTTAATTATTATTCTCTCAGAAGTCTTTTGAAGCAAAGGAGAGTTCCATTTCCACAACTGTTTCCAATCAATCAATAAACATTTAAGTGCCTCCTCTGTGCCAGGCACACTGCTAAGCACTGAGGGTACAAAAAGAGGCAAAAGAGAGTCCCTGCCTTCAAGGAGCTTATGATCCATTGGAGAGGCAGCATGCACATAATATGTGAAAAACAAGCAATATACAGGATAAGCAAGAAATAATTAACAGATGGAAGAGATTGGAACTAAGGGGTTGGGAAAGGCTTGCAGTAAAAGATGGATTTTAGTTGGGACTTAAAGGAAGCCAGAGAGATCAATAGGAGGAACAGAGGAAGTAGAGCATTGCCGGAATGGGGGATAACCAGAGAAAATGCCCAGAGCTGAGAGACGGAATGTTTTGTTTGTGAAACAACTAGAAGGAAAGTGTTGCTGGACCAAAGAGTACATGTTGGGGAATTAGGTATAAGTAGATTGGAAAGATGGTAGGGGGCTAGGCTATGAAAGACTTTGAATGCCAAATTGACCATTTCCTGTCCTGTTTGAGGGCAGGTCTTTTTGGAGACAAGAGAGATTGATCAGACAACCTCTGAAGATCCTTTTTTAACGGATTCTATTCCATTTTAGGATTTTGTTTGGTCTTAGGATTCTATGCCCTAAAAGTGAATTGGGCTATAATTTGTGGAGTTCAATTTGTTTCTTCCAGATTAGCAAACTGTGTTTTAATTATGGTAAATTATTTCTCGAAGTTATTAACACATAAGTAGGTAACTCATACCATTTGTGGTACAGTGCAAAGACTAATGACTTTAAGGTCTGGGTTTGAATCCTACATCAAATATTTATTATCTGAGTGGGTAAGTGCCTTAACTTCTCTGAGACTCAGTTTACAAGTTTGTAAAATGAGGGAGTTGGAATAGATGACTTCTGAGGTACTTTCCAGCTCTAGATTCATGAGCCTAAAGATGTCAATTCTCCTTCAAATGCATACACCATATTTCCTTGACGTAGGTTGGTGTGAGTTGACTTGCTGGGTCTTTTTGAGAATACATTCATCCTGTGGTATTGTTCCTGTGGTTAATATGTTTCTCATGCTCATCATCTGGGTTCCACTTTAAATGTCTCAATGGTAATGCTTGAGAAAAATGGCACACCCTTCATACCATTCAGATAATGAAGTTCCAATTTTTAATTTTGCATATAATCAGAATCTGCTAGAGCTAGGATAGACCTCAATGTATCTAGTTCAACTATTCAGTTTCCAGAAGAGGAAATGGGTCTTGACTTGCCCCAAAGCCCATTACAATTTATATGGTGTACTACCTCATTTGCAGAGGCAAGAGATTCATGGTATGGAACATTGCATATATTGTCTTGAATGTAGTAATCACTTTTGCTGAGTTTTTTCTCTTAATTTTTTTTAAAGTGGCTCCTCTGTGTCAGGCATTCTGCTAAGCACTGAGGGTACAAGGGGGAAGAGAGCATGCAGCAAGAAAATTAGGCAATGTCAAAACAAAAGAGACCAATAAATTTTGTTTTTTAAAAAAATAATTTATATAGCATTACGGAAAGTACACCAGATCCTGGTATCAGTATGGCCTGTATTCATAGCATATATATAGAACTGGAATAGACTTCAGAGGTTATAGAGTCTCACCCCTCTCATTTTACAGATGAGGAAACTGAGACTTAGAGAAGTTAAGTAACTAGCTCAGGGTCACACAGCTAAGAATTATCTGAGATAAGATACAAACCAAGGTCTTTCTGATTCTGAAACCAACTCTCTATCCACTACCCACAATATTCTGTTTGGTAGCTTAAATGACCTCTGGAAAGTTACTTAAGGTTTCTGGGTCTCAATTTCCTTTGCTGTAAAATGAGGGGGTTAGAGTAGATGATCTCTAATCTTCCTTCTAACTTCAAATCCTACCTTTTAATAACTAGGGGAAGCAATAGAAAGAGATGAAAAAATTTCATAATGCTTGGTAATGCTTGCCTGTCACCCCTGGTTCTGATTGTCACTCAATCAAGGTTGCTTTTCACAGACTAAAGGATAACGTCCAATAATTTGCATTTCTTGTTGCTATAGTACAAGGAACCTTATTTCCTAATGACTTGTTCCTTGGATCTTACTATTATCTGAAGAAAAAATGGGAATAATTTGATGTCACTGGGGATTGTTTGCATTTGTGGGACAATATTTTTCACCTTAGACATTTCCAATTTAAAGCACATATTAGCCCTGATAAAAGCTACCCTGGCTGGCTTTTCCTTTTGATGGTTTCAATTTCAGGCTCATCCTTCTGAAATGATTGTAATCAAACAGGATTCTAACTGAGCAGGGATAGGAATTCTCTAGTCTTACCTACAATTTCCGGCTCCTGGGGATCTTAGCAGAGAGAGAGAAAAAAAAAACTTAGCTGCAGGATATTAAGATATGTTGAATTTCCCTTTTGGTTCCTTATTCCATTCTGATGCTCCCCTTTCTCTGATAAAAAGCCCATTTGCAGTGCTATGGTCTGAAGAAACCTTAGACAAATCCATTCCATCTCCTAAAGCCTCAATTTATCCATAAGGTGATGATGGAAAGCAGATGAGTTTTGGAACTGAGTATATAAAAATGCATACTTACTGATAACCAATAAAGATGAAAGGAAAAAGGTGAATTAAAAAAAATTAAGTATGCTCTCTGAACTTCCTGACTGGTTTTGAAACCTTTATGTAATCTCAGAAACTTATATTTAACTGTCATAGGAAATATAACCATTTTCTTCTCTTTTTGTCTTCTTTTTTTTTTTCTCCCCTGGACACCAGAAACAAGTTTTCCGAAAAATGATTCTGAATTCGAAGAGGTAAAGCAATCAATCATGGAGTATATGGGATGTTATTTTAATTAAAAAGACATACACATATACACTCACCACCATCACCACTACTGCCACCATCACCATCACCCAAAAAGACAAAAATAACCCAGTTAAGATTTCACCTATCTTTTGAGGCAAACTGTATGTGGTAAGATGGAGAGGGGGATTGGAGAGGGGAAGTGATTCCTTATACAACTCTGGCAATTTTCTAAACTTGTGCAGAGCAGGTGCCAAGCTGCACTGACAGAAGGAGTTTTCTCATTGGGAATTGTCTATACCCATGAAATCCTAAGTCTAGTCAAAAAAACAAAACAAAACAAAACAAAACCCCAAAAACAAAAAAACAAACAACACCAAACCTGGCCTTGACTTTGTCATGATGAGAATGTGGAGACTTCCAAGACTATTGAGCCTAGAATGCCTGCGTCTGCTAGAAGTTTCTATTGAATTCTAACTCTTCTTTTAGAAATGTAAACCCCCTCAAATGTTATCATACTGATGAGGAGGCCTAGGGGAAAACAAATAGGCAGATCTCAGGAAAGAATGGTGATGAAAAAATGGGAACTCTCAGATGCAGTGGTGGTGGATACTGGAGGTCTTTAGATTTCTCTGGCTTCTTTGAAGTCCCATTTACAGTTTCATCTGCAAAAAGCCTTTCCGTGTTCTCATTAACCTTAGTGTCTTCCCTTTGACATTATCTTTAGTCATTTGCACACTGTCTCCTTCATTAGACTGTGAGCTCCTTGAGAATATGGACTGTTTTATTTTCCCTTTCTATCCTGAGCTCTTAGTAAAGTGCTTGGTATGTAGTAGGTCCTTAATATATGCTTATTTACTTGTTAAGCACCACTTTGCACCAGGTACTCTATTGAGCCCTGGGGATACAAAGACAAAAATAAACATTCCTTGGCTTTAAGAAACTTGTATTTGATTGGGAGTGGACAATAGATGCATGGAAGTAGAGAAAACACATAGACACAAGATTTTTTTTTTTTTTTTTGAGAATTACTAGCAGTTGGGATGGGGTGAGAGGTAAGAGTATGGGGGTGGAGTAATGGAAAATTAGAAACGCAGGAGGTACAACCTCCTGAATCTATTTCCTAACACCAGACATTTCCTGGATGAAACTTTAGGAACCATATGATGGGTTTTGACCAAAGAGTTCAGGTTTTAGAGAGCTTTTGCCTCTATCTGAAAACTTCACTCATTCAGGTTATAGCTCAGATTTTTAGAAAGATCTGAAACACAGAGTAGAGTGACAAAAGGGATATCCTTGGGGATGGGTGTTGAGGACAGTAAAGCTCTTGACTTTTCAGCTGTCTGATGGTAAGTGCCTTACACACTAGAAAGGGGGCCAGGAAAACTCTTAGAGACAATATCTAGCTGAGTGCATGAGCTGTTCTGCTTTCCTGTGTCTCTTTAGGTGAGAGCTTCTGGAGACCTTGAACTACTGATGATCATTATTCCATCGGTGGGGTTTTTGATCCTAGTGATGCTACTGGTTTTTATTTTGAGAGGTAAGGAGGACAAAGTTAGATGATGTTCATAATTTTATGAATGAATGATAAACACACTAGCTAGATCTGTATCTAACAGAGATGAAAAAATAAGCAGCCAGTCTTGGGTGAGTAACATATCCCCTTTCTTGGGGACACAGTACTTTTCCTCCTTTTAGCATCTTATTCCCCTCACCAAGGTTATCTGTACTTCTTTTACCCTATTTATTTTTTTTTAATTGGTAGAAAAGAAATCTAATAGATTCCCTCACACTATGTTTATGGTGATTTCGAGGAGTATTTGCATTTTAGCTAATTCCAAGAAGAGAAGGTAATATTAAATCCAAGGGAATGAGTCTCTCAATGTAGAATTTTAGATAATGTAGCTGACAGGTGGAAGATATGGAAGGGGAGACTTCCTTTTCAATTCTCAAATCATATCATTTGGCATCTACTTATGCAACTTACCCCCAAAGACAATCCAAATTCTGCCTTTCCTTTCTGGTGAATTGATGAGAGGAGGGATGCTACATTCCCTGTCTGCTACATGGTATGGCCCTCTGGTAATAACAACAAACTGCCATTTATATAGTGAATTAAGGTCTTCGGAGTACTTTTCACACATTATCTCATTTGATTCTCACCACAACTCAGTGAAATGGGTAGAGTATGACCCCCATTTTACAGATGAAGAACTTGATACAGAGAAAGAGCAAATGATTTGACCATGGTCACGCAGTTAGTAAGCAGCTGAACTGAGATTTGAGCCCAGCTTTTCCTAGTAGCATGCTAAGTCTATTTTCCACAATACCAGGTTGCTTGTCCATCAACAAAAGTGGATTCCTGAATTAAACTTTAGACTTCAAGCTAAATATAATAACATGGTTTCCCATTCTGTATGTGGAATAGAGAATGGTCACTCAGTGTAAACTGAATAAAATAATTTTAAGTTTTGAGGGGAGGACATAAGACAAGTACTTATTTAATTTGGTTATAAGTAAAAATATCTGCGTGTATTACTTGGTTTATTTCATTATACTCCTTGGTGTTGTCATATGTAATTAAGAGAAAAAAATTAATATTATTTTACATTTTTTAATTGCATGTAAAGACAAATTTTTACATTTAAATTTTTTGAGTTTCAGATTTCCTTGTTTTCCTTACCTCTCACCTCTGAAAGATGATTAGCAATTTGACATAGGTTATATATGTATAATTGTATAAAACATATTTCCATATTAGTCATGTTGTGAAAGAAGAAACAGACCAAAAGAAAAGAAAAACTATGAAAAAAAGTGAAAATAGTATACTTCAATCTGTATTCAAATTCTATCAGCTCTTTCTCTGGATGTGAGTAGCATCTTTTCCTCATGAATCCTTTGAAATTGTCTTGGATCATTGTGTTGCACGGGATCTCTAAGTCATTTATAGTTGATAAGAAAGAAAATATTGAGCTATTTTAGGTTAGACCTTACACAAATAGATGGTTAGATGTTTTCATTGGTATAGATATAATAAAGAAATGGCTGTGGTTTCAAACATGTGGGTATTTGATTTTAAGTGTGGGCAGGGGACTCAACCGTTAGATTAGGCTCAGAACAGCTTGGTGACCTATGGGAGGTATGGTTATACTTTAAAAGAGGGCATATGTCTGGGACATCAGTCCTCCAAGAACTAATAATGCTCTTATGCACTAACTCTCCATCCCTTCCCCCTTTCCCTATCCTCAAAGGCCAATCTGGTAGCCCTTAGGTCTGTGTTCTTTCTACTCATAGTCCAGTGGTACTTTGGGATTCTTACTGAAGTTGGCTTTCTTGTTTACCTACATTTCATATTGTAACCTTGTTTGTTTCTAGGTAAAATCATAAGAAAGAATCATTCAGTTACATACAAAAGGTAATCTATCTTTCCTGCCTCTCTGCTGATGTGTGTGTGGTAATGACTACAGGAGTTGTTTAGTGATGATTACACTCATTAAACTCAATAGCTTAATGACTCCTTATCCTCTGACTAGTTGCAAATGGGCCTGCCTTGCCTTTCAGCTTCCAGATGCACATTGGAAATGATGGGCCACTTCACGGTTGGGTGAAAATAGAATTCCAATCCTTGGATTTCGCTCTTCTGCCTCTTTACAACTGTGACCAGTTTGATCTGAACAACACTTAAAATATCATATAAAGGGGTTTCTGACCATCTCCCCCTCTGAAATTATTTGAGAGGAGAACAGGGTATTTTGTAAATTATCAGCAGATACCATGGACAGTGGCTAGAGAAACTAACTTTGAAGGCAAAGACTTGGGTTTGAGTTCTTTCTCTGACTTATTCTGGCTGTGAGACCCCCAGCAAATCACTTCCATTATTAGTGTTCTAGGCAGATCTCAAAGATTAGAAATTGCAGACAAGGTGCAGTGTGCGTTGGTAAAGAGCATTCCCTATTCCAATGAAATCATAAAGTTCAGTCTCCCAGGATCAATTTGGAGATAAAAGATTTTATCATCACATGGTCAAATTCTTTGTATTCACCTTCAGATAAATGCTTCACATTCTGTCTACACAGACTTTCAATCTTCTCACTACAAATACATAGGTCAAGATCATGGGCTAGGGAAAGAATTCCTTCTTTGGTCTGGAGTTTTGGCTATCGTTCAGTCGTTCAGTCATGTCCAACTCTTCATTACTTTATGGACCATAGTATGCCAATACCTACCCTAGGATTTTCTGACAAACAGAAGTCAAGTGACCCACCCAGATTCACACAGCTAGTAAGTATCTGAGGCCAGGCTTGTACTCAGGTCTTCCTGCCTCCAGGCCCAGCACCCTATCCACCTAGCCATCTACCTACTCTCATCCAGCTTTGTATCTACCAGGCTTGGAGTTTACTTGTTCATAAATGGAAGGGGTTGGTTGGATGAGTGAGGTTAGACTTCTAGCTCAAAATTTATACAATTCTGCCATAAATGGACATTATGTTTTGGGTCCAGCTTCTTCATGAACAATCTCTGTTTTTCTTTATAGGTCAAATAATTGTGAAGAAGTTGGCAGTGCTCTTAGCACCCTGCCTAGTGGGACAGAAGAAGAAGAAGGCCTTTTCAACCTCTAAGAGTTTTCTTTTGGAAAAGTGTGTGTGTGTGTGTGTGTGTGTGTGTGTGTGTGTGTGTGTGTGTGTATGTGTGTGATATTAGAGATTTGATAATAAATTGATTTAAGTATACTTTTAAAAAATATACTGGAACTCAATGAAATTCAAAGTAATCATACTTACTCCTCCAGTATTTCCATTTGCTTATAACATTTCAGGGCAAAGTCATAAGAAAATTGTTTTCAAAAGATTATATATGTTGTTTGAGCATATGCTTCACAGATATGAAGACATACATTCATTTATTCATTAAAATCGTGAAGTAACTGCTGTAAGTAGAAAGCAGTTGTAGTAACTGACTTTATATAGGGCTTTAAAGTTTGTAAAATACTTTACACCCATTATCTCATTTAAGTTTTATAATGTAGTAGAAAACAAAGAGCACTGCATTTGGAGTCAGAAGCCTAGGGCTTAAATACACCTGTGACCTGTTGTCTTGAACTACTTTGTATCCTGGGCATGACCCTTCATCTCTCTGTGCCTTGGTTTCCTTATCTGTAAAATAAAGGGCTTGGACTAGATGACCCTGAAGGTCTTCTTTTTCAAATTCTATGATTCCAAGAATGTGTTAAAGCAGATGCTACAAATATTATTATTCATCTGAGATAAGGAAACTGAGGCTTAGAGACTTTCCAGAAGTAGACATTCTATTTGGAAGTAGAAATTTAATGATCAAAACTGAACTACATATTGTGGAGTCAATTTGTTAAAAAGAAGTCAAGTCAACAAATATTTATTATTACCTTGTGCCAGGCATTGTGTTAAACTCTGGGGATTCAAATATGAGCAGAAAGGCAGTTCCTGCCCTTAAGGAATTTATATTCCATTAGGGGAAGATGACAGCTGAAAGGAAGTTGAAAAGAGTGGTGGAAGGGAAGGAAGGTAGCCACTTGGGGCAGGATAGAAAATGTCCAGGGAGCCAAGAATAAAGGCTGGAGACGAATGAAGACATGTTTGACTTGGACATTTTCCTGTAAAATGGAGGTTCTAGGAGGAACAAGCCAATCAGAGGAAGGGAGTAGGAGATCTATGGGAGAGATAACATAGGGCTCAGATAATTGAGAATGTTATCAGCCCTGTACTATAAGCTCTAAAATAGTTTGCTTTGCTATATTTGCTCATTTCATTTTTGTTTCCTATTTTAGATATTCTTGTCCTTAAAGTAATATAACATTCTTTAGTAATGATACAATTACATTTTATCATGAATAAATGATGCCCTACAGATGCATAGGATATGGACCCAAAAGGGTGAAGGGAGAAGCTGGTGGTAGCTTTTGGTTTGGTTTGGGAAAGCTCCTGACTTCCAGGGTCTGGATCCAGGAATCTCCTGCAAAAGACTGCCCCAATAAGAAAGCAGATCTAAGAATATAGGGCCAGATATAGGTTTCTGGCTGCCACAAGGATTTGTGGCACAAAATCCACAACGATTACATTGATATTTATGTGTATTACCTTGAGAAGTTCATTTTGCTCTCTGTGACTCAGTTTCCTCATCTGTAAAATGAGAGGGTTGGACTAGACTCACTTCCTTTCATTTCAACAAGCAGTTAGGTGCCTACTTTGTAAGAGTTACAGTGCTTGGCAATGGACATACAAAGACAAAACTAAGTCCTTACTTTCAAGGAGTATGTTTTTTTTAATAAGATGATCTCTAAATTTCCTTCTGACCCTAAATTTGATAATCCTCTGATCTTCTACATAGATGGCATGCTTCTTCCTAGGTGTATAGCTTAGGCAAGCCCCTTCATTTATCTGGACCCCAATTTCCTATCTATAAAAAGAAAGGGATTGAATGATGGTCTCCAAATTCCCTTAACATTTCATGATTCCAGTTTGGAAATTGTCCTTAGAACCTGATGAGTGATTTTACTGGTGGAAATACTTTATCTTTTAAGGGCAAATTCTATTTTTGGAAAGAGCGAAATCTGGTGAATGAGATAGATAATCAAGCTAAATCTGGTGAATGAGATAGATAATCAAGCTGGGGAATACCGTTTTTGTTATAATGTGGGGTAAAGGGTGTAAAATAAAGAGCTTGATTTTGTGGTATGATCTGTAAGCTAGAATGGAAAATTCAAAAGGGGACAGAGTGGTTTGGACAATGAGAGACAGAGTCACTTGGGAGTGGAGGTTAAAATAGCTTTTTTTTTTAATCACAAAAGTCAGAGGAGAACAGAAGCCAAAGGGAATAGCACAGGTGTGAGGCCACTTAGGACTCAAAATTAGAGATTTTAAACAAGGAGCTGAGTTGACACTAATAGAAAACTTCCTTGACATCAATAAAGTGAAGCAGTGGGTGAAATGTGGGCCACTAGAATGAAGGTATTCTCTGAATTGCTTAGTAAAAAATAGAGAATAAGGGACAAAGAACTAGGAAACAACCTGAACTGTGCCACAGCAAACAATTGGCTGATGGTGGGTTGGAGGCAGCAACCAATTTCCAGGTTGCTTAAGCCTTAGCATACATGCTTCCTGGAGGCCAGGACTGAACCAAATCAAACTGGGTTTTGCTAGTTCAAAGAAGGTAACATGGAAACTCTGCTTCACAATGAGGCTTACCACAAGGATTGTTTTTGAGAAATGAATGAGAAGTTCAAAAGATACCTAGATGGGCAAGACTGGCACAGACACAACTGAGAAAGGAGTATGAAGTAACCTGTCCTTGATTAGCAATTCCTAAAGAGGAGTTTCATAAGTTCTTTGAGCAATGACTCCATCGTAGGAATAAGTGTATGTGTTTGCTTGAGGTGACCACTTTTGAGAATGCATCTCATTTAGATATATAAATTCTGACATAGTTTTAAAAAATAAATTGGTATTGATATCTTTTATTTTTACCTTGCTTAAATTTCTTTTTGTATTCCTTCCCCTTTTTACTCTCAGAAAACCATCCTATTTGTCAAGGAATTTTTAAGAGAAAGAATAGAGGAAGAAGAGGGAAAAAATTGACAAAAGTGATCAATATACTGAAAAAATCTGACAACCTATGTAGTGCTCTACACTCAAGGACACCCTACCTCTGCAAAGTCCTGAAGGGAAGTGGAATATCATATCTCTTATTAGGGGCTAAGCTTGTCCTTTATAATTTTGCAACATTTATTTTTGAATATTCTGTAGTGGTTGTTTTTTACATTGACATTATTGTCATTATGTACATTATTTTCCTGGCTCTGCTAACTTCATTCTGCATCAGTGCTAACCTAGTTTTATGATTTTACAGTTGCATCCTGGTGTCTCACAGATGTATGAAGGATTTTGTAGGTTCCTTGGTATCTGACCAAGAATACCCTCTACAATATCCCTTGGAAATAGCCATCAAATTTTTGATGAAAGATTCTTTAGGAAGCAACTGATATTTGAGGCAATCTCCTTAACTTTTGAATAGCAGCTAGTTTGGCACAGAGCACTAAATCTAGAGTGAGGAAGCCCTGAGCTCAAATCCCTCCTCCCTGTGTGACCTAGGGTAAATCATTTAACCTTGGACTGTTTTAGTTTCTTCAACTGTAAAATAGGGATAATAATAGCACCTACTTCCACAGGACTTTCTAATGAGCATTAAATGATATAATATATATAAAGTGCTGGGCAAACCTTAAAGTGCTATATAACTTGTAGCTATTATTTTTATATTTAAATTTTTGTATAGCTGCTCTAATTCTTAGGAAACTTTCCATCCCATTGAATTGAATCTTGTTCTCTGCAATTTTCATTTCTCCCAGTTCTGTCCTCTGAGGCCAATCATGATAAGCAGAACAAATTTAATTCTTTCATATTATGGAGTTTTAGATACTTGAAGAGAGCCATCTCATTTCTCCATAAGTTTTCTTCTCTAAACTCACTACCTCTAGTTCCTTCAACTGACTCTTGTATACCAAAGGAACTTCTTTAGAGAACACCTTTTTTCCCCCTAATTATTGTGGGACATGTAGTTCCAAGTACATCTCCCTCATTCCAAAACAGCTGGGGATTATGTACCTGCCTAGACAGGGCAATAGAGTGAACCACTAGATCATACAGATTATGCAGTTTGTCTAAAACCCCACTCTCCCTCTTTGGAGATACTTTTTGAAGTTCACTTATTTATCTCATTAAATGATGACTGATGTGTCCACATTAACATTAAATTCATTTGTTGGTTTTATATCATGTGATTAATCTTTACCTTAAGTCACTTTAAGTCACAGGATGAACTCTCATATACTGCAAGAGACTAAGAGGCAGGGGAGAGGATAGGTGAGCCTAGCCACAGACGCACACATGCTCAGAAACCAAGAAAACAAAACAAAACCAACCAACAAACATATTAATAACTTATCTCTGATGACTTGAACTCGCCAGTACATATGTACCTGACAAATCAGCTAGAGGCGAGTTTAAGAGAAAAACCTAATCCCTCTAGAAAGGATACCAATGGGTCAAATGCTATTTCAGGCTGACATACTCTTAGAAGTAAGGGAGATATGCTAAAATGACTACTAGAAATATAAAAATTTTAAGATTTGCAAAGCAGTTTGCAAAGATAGGAGCTTTATTATCCCCATTTTACAGAAGAGGAAACTGAGGTACCAAGAAGACTTGTCAAGGGTCACACAGCTAGTGCCTGAGATATATTTTGGATTCATATCTTCCATACTTCAACTCCAGTTCTCTATCCATTATGTCCATTAGCTGACCCATAAAGTGGGCATGGATGTTAGCGAAAGAGCAGCCAGGTCCCTGGGAATACTGTAAGCAGTTGAGGGATGTCATAGTAACACATATTACGTGAAGGCACAGAAAGGCATATCACTAAGGTCACAAAATTCTTAGTAACATAGGAGACCCAATTCTCATTTTTGTAGACATGACTCCAGTTCTTAGAAGAGATGAGGGCAGAGATAGATCTGAGATTCTGGAAAATAAAAATTCATTGAGGGAAAAATATGCTTCATTTTTTTGTCTTTGTACTATCAGAATTTATTACAGTCTTAAACGGAGAAGTCGATGAGTAAGTACTTATTTAATTGAATGGAATTCTTGAAAATCTGGGAGAGTAGCTCAGGAATCAGACTAAAGTGCCAGTTATTGGAACTGAGGTATAAAATTAGGGTTTGGTCAGAAGGAACAAAATAAGACCCCCGAACCTGGAATAAGGGTACTTAGACTCAGTGGGACTTACCATTAGGCCTGACTTTGATGAGCTACTGGGCAGCTGGCCCTGAGATCTTGGTATCCTATTGCCTTGCTATGGAATCAGTCCCCTGATCAGAAGTTGTAGTGGGCCTTTGTGTGTATGTGTGTGTGTGTGTGTGTGGGTGGGGGGAAGGTGAGGGAGTAAAGTTAGCTTATGTTGTAAATTCAAAGCAAATCATTATAAATTCTATAACACATAGCTACCTGGAATGATGGTGTTGCCTTTTAGTAGTCTTTAGGAAACCTGATTTTATGGATAGATAATGACTTGAAAGGGGCATTTAAAATTATTTGTATGTAATATAGTGTTTCTGAAGCACTTCAGGGTCCTTTAAATAGTCTCTGGTTTTAAAAAAAAAAAAGGATTTTAAACATCTTCCCCTGTGCTCTTCTATGCACTATTAATTTGTGCTCTCTGTGAAGAAGGGGATTGCTGAGCAAAGATAAAATTCAGCCTAGACCCCATAGGAAGGACCATGAATCCTATATACTTTGATTGGGTAGTTTGTTCACTGCAGTTAAAGAAAACAGCTAATGGCTCTGACTTTATGTTAATATTAGATAATATATTTTAATATTTCAAATTACATCCTTTCAGGGTTTAAGGTAAGATATCCTGTCTGAGAAGGTATCTGAACATGGCTTCAGCAATTCCTAGAACAGAAACTTTTAGAGATCATGGGTCATAACCTTCTCTTTTCATTTGGTTCAAATACAGAGGCTTTATAGACTCACTTATCTGATATTCAATTTAAATTTAACTAGCCTTTATTTAGTGCCTACAAATACCCTTTTCTAGGTAATGAAAGGCTTTTAGGCGAAAATGAAAGTACTAGTTAAAACATGGAAACTGAAGGGGTGCCTACCTATTGGGGAATGCCTGAAAAAATCGTGATGTATGAATGTGGAGGAACATAAGAAATCAGCGAATGGTCAGTTCACAGGGAATTTAAAAAAATGAATGAATGCAAACTAAGGTGAGCAGAATCAGGAGGATAATTTCTATAAAAACAAAATCAAAGAAAAATGATTTTTTCTTTTTTATAAATTTATTTATTTAACTTTTTACATTCATTTTCACAAAATTTTGGGTTCCAAATTTTCTCCCCATTTGTCCCCTTCCCCAACCCCAATACACCAAGCATTCTAATTTCTCCTATCACCAATCTGCCCTCTCTTCTATCATCCCTCCCTTCCCTTGTCTCCATCTTTTCTTTTGTCCTGTAGGGCCAGATAACTTTCTATTCCCCATTACCTGTATTTCTTATTTCCTAGTAGCAAGAACAATACTCAACAGTTGTTCCTAAAACTTTGAGTTCCAACTTCTCCCCATCCCTCCCTCCCCACCCGTTCCCTTTGGGAAGGCAGGCAATTCAATATAGGCCATATCTGTGTAGTTTTGCAAATGACTTAGATAATAGTAGTGTTGTGTAACACTAACTGTATTTCCCTCCACCCTATCCTGCCCCCCATTGCTTCTATTCTCTCTTTTGATCCTGTCCCTCCCCAAGAGTGTTGATTTCAAATTGCTCCCTCCTCCCATTGCCCTCCCTTCCATCATCCCCCCTACCCTGCTTATCCCCTTCTCCCCCACTTTCCTGCATTGTAACATAGGTTTTCACACCAAAATGAGTGTGTATTTTATTCCTTCCTTTAGTCGAATGTGATGAGAGTAAACTTCATGTTTTTCTCTCAGCTCTCCTCTTTTTCCCTCCACTAAAAAGTCTCCTGCCTGCCTCTTCTATGAGTGATAATTTTCCCCATTCCATTTCTCCCTCTCTCCTCCCAATACATTTCTCTCTCACCGCTTAACTTCATTTTTTAAAGATATGATCCCATCCTATTCAATTCACTCTGTGCTCTCTGCCTCTGTGTGTGCATGCACGTGTGTATCTGTGTGTGTGTGCATGTGTGTGTGTATGTAATCCTACCAACTACCCACATACTGCAAAAAGTTTCAAGAGTTACAAATATTGTCTTTCCATGTAGGAATGTAAGCAGTTCAACTTTAGTAAGTCCCTTATGACTTCTCTTTGCTGTTTACCTTTTCATGCTTCTTTTTGTTCTCGTGTTTGAAAGTCAAATTTTCTTTTCAGCTCTGGTCTTTTCATCAAGAAAACTTGAAAGTTATCTATTTTATTGAAAGACCATTTTTTCCCCTGAAGTATTATACTCAGTTTTGCTGGGTAGGTGATTCTTGGTTTCAGTCCTAGTTCCTTTGACTTCTGGAATATCCTATTCCATGCCCTTTGATCCCTTAATGTAGAAGCTGCTAGATCTTGTGATATCCTGATTGTAATTCCACAATCCTGGAATTGTTTCTTTCTAGCTACTTGAACTATTTTCTCCTTGACCTGGGAATTCTGGAATTTGGCCACAATGTTCCTAGGAGTTTCTCTTTTTGGATCTCTTTCAGGCGGTGATTGGTGGATTCCTTGAATAATTATTTTGCCCTCTGGTTGTAGAATCTCAGGGCAGTTTTCCTTGATAATTTCATGAAAGATGATGTCTAGGCTCTTTTTTTGATCATGGCTTTCAGGTAATCCCATAATTTTTAAATTGTCTCTCCTGGATCTATTTTACAGGTCAGTTTTTGTTCCAATGAGATATTTCACATTCTCTTCCATTTTTTCATTTTCTTGGTTTTGTTTTGTGATTTCTTGGTTTCTCATAAAATCATTAGCTTCCATCTGTTCCATTCTAATTTTTAAAGAACTATTTTCTTCAGTGAGCTTTTTGACCTCCTTTTCCATTTGGCTAATTCTGCTTTTTAAAGCATTCTTCCCCTCATTGGCTTTTTGAACCTCTTTTGCCAATTGAGTTACCCTATTTTTCAAGGTGTTATTTTCTTCAGCATTTTTTTGGGTCTCCTTTAGCAAGGTGCTGACCTGCTTTTCATGCTTTTCTTGCATCTCTCTCATTTCTCTTCCCAGTTTTTCCTCCACCTGTCTAACTTGATTTTCAAAATCCTTTTTGAGCTCTTCCATGGCTTGAGCCTATTGAATATTTATTTTGGAAGTTTGGGATACAGAAGCCTTGACTTCTATGTCTTTCCCTGATGGTAAGCATTGTTCTTCCTCATCTGAAAGGAAGGGAGGAGATATCTGTTCACCAAGAAAGTAACCTTCTATGATCTTTTTTCCCTTTTCTGGGCATTTTCCCAGCCAGTTACTTGACTTCTGAGATTCCTCTCCACCCCTGCCTAGATCTGCCCAGCTAGTGCTTGGGGTCTGAGATTCAAATGCTGCTCCCCAGCTTCCGGGGAGGTGGGGCTGCTATTCAGTGTGAGATTAGGTTCAGGTGCTCAGGTTGGGGCAGGGCCGCCACACAAAGGGGCTCAGTTCCCTTAGGGAGTTTATGTGGAGATCTTCAATAGTGGATCCGAGCTCCTGTCTGCTTTGGGAGCTCCTGTCTGCCGCTGCCTCTGTTGCTGCCTCCTGAGGGGACCTGAGTTACGGAGACACCCCACTCCCCCTCGGCCAGCCAAAAAGGCTCTCTCACTGACTTTTGCACCTGTGGGTGGAGGGACCTGCATGGCCACTGGAGGTTCTGTCCCTGAAGCCTGCTCAGATCTGCTCCTCTCCGTGCTGCACAGCCAAGGCAGGACAGGACTCTGCTCCGGGTCTGGCCCATGATGGACCTTTGGTGTCAGTTTTTCAGGTCTCTCTGGAACAGAAATCTCCTCCACTCCATTGTTCTGTGGCCTCTGCTGCTCCAGAATTTGTTGGGATTTTTTCTTTACAGATATTTTATGGACTGTGGGTTGGGAGCTAGCTTATATGAGTCTTTCTACTCTGCCATCTTGGCTCCTCCCTGAAAAACAATTTCAAAAGACATTTTTTTCCCTGTTACAAACATCTATAGTCAAGCAAATAAATACCCACATTGCCTACGTCATGTACAAATTTCATTCAAATTCTTAAGAGGCAGGGATGACCTCCAGCTATGGATTGGGGGCAGTTACTAAGAAGAGCTGACATATGAACTAAGGCTGAGGGGTTTTGACTGGTAAGGGCGGAGATGACGTTCAAAGCATTGAGCACCTTGTGATCAAAAGTTCAGAGGTAAGAAAGCACAGGGCATATCTGGGGAATGACAAGCAGGCCAGAAAGTCCAGAATTTAGGTTACGTGAAGGAGAATAATATGATATAAGCCCTGAAGGGACAATTGGAGCTGGATTGTGGAGGACTTTGAATGCCAGGCTAATGATCCTGGGTTTTATTTAGCATGTAGTAGAGAGTCAATGAGGCTCTTATTTTGTTTTGTTTATTTTAAATTTTATTATTTTTTAATGAACACCAAAGAAATACACAAAAAGACCATATTTTTCCTTTTCTTGCATCCCCAGTACTTGGCATTGTTCCTGGCACATAGTTAGTGCTTAATAAATGCTTATTGTTGATGATGATAATGAGAAAAAGAACATTTCCATATATATAGAAGAACAGAAAGAGATTACATGTAAACCTACAAATCTTTATCACACAACTGACTTTTTAAAAACAAATTTTTAGAGCATGTGTTTAATATGTTATTTTCACAGTGGTACTACTTGCCTGTTTCCTTCTAAAAGACCTCATTGAAGCCTTTGAGAATTAGAGAGCTAAGATCAGATCTAAGCATTTTAGATCATAGATTTAGAAATGAGAGGAACATCACAGCTTATCTAGTACAACTTCCTCCTTGTATGGATGAGGAATCAGGCCAGAGAAATTAAGTGACTTTCCAAGATTGCACAGGTAGTACAGTCAGGATGGCATTTAAATATAAGTTTTTGACCTCTTTATTGTGCCATGCATTAATCTGGCAAATATGTGCAGAAATTAATACAAGGAGAAAGCCTGAAAGTGAAAAGAACTTTTGGGAGTTCATAGGTGACTTAATTGTCCATAAAAATGTCAGAAGCACCTGACCTTGGTTGGTGTGTTGGTGGAAATGGGAAGAAAGGTATGGATACAAAGGATGCAGGAGTAGAACTGATCAGGCTTCATGATAAATTAGATGTGACAGATAAGTGAAAGGAAGTGATAGGGAAAGCAGGAAGGATAGTAGATTTGATAGAAAGACAGTTTTAATTTGGAATAGTTGAGTATATTGTATGTATAGTATTTCTAGATGTAAATATTCAGTACATTAGTTAGAAATGGAATCATTTGCTAAGTGGTAATTACTGAAGCCACAGGGGTAAATGAGAAAATGTAGGAAGGGAAAAAAGTACCAAGGCTGGAACTTTGGGGAATATCTTCATTAAGAAATTGGGGTGAGGGTAGAGAACCAGCAAAAAAAAGAAAAAAAGACAGTGAAAGAGGATAGTTGTGTCAGAGAAGTAGAAGAATTAAAGGAATTCATTGTCCTGAAAACCAAGAGAGGAGACAGAATTAACAGGGACGGGATGGTCAGTAGTGTCATATGCCATAGAGAGATTAAGAACGATTGAAACCAAGAGGATTTGGCATTTTGGAAGTCATTGGTTGATTACCTTGGAGAGAACACTCCAAAGAGTATTGAGAATGTAAGTCAAACTGAAAGAGGATGAAGCACAAATAAGTGGTAAGGATGAAGACACAGCACACATGAACTATTTTCTTACCATTTTGGCTGTGGGAGGGACAAAGGGGATGAAATGGTAACTTGGGTGGATAGCAGGGTCAAGAGAAGGTATTTTTTTAAAAGGATAGTGAAGATTTGAGAAAGTTTATAGGCAAAGGGGAAGGTGTTAATGAAGAGGATATAGATGAGAGAGAAACAAAGTCCTGAAGGAGCAAAGGGTAAGGGTAAAGTGATTAACTTTAGAAAAAGAAGTAGCCCTTCTTCTAAGACTTAAGGAAAGGAGGGATGAATGATTGTATGGAGGTATAGAGGAGAGAGTTCTAATTGAGTGGCTTTAGTCTTTTTTTAGGAAAGTAGGAGGGTCATTTGCTCAGAATGAGGAGTCAGGAGTATACTTTGTGGTAAAAGTTTGCAACCTGTGTAGGGGCTATGTAGTATTCAATAGTAAGCTGATAAGAGAAGAGGGTTATTAAACCTCAGGGATAGCCCAACTTAGGTTTAATGGTGTGGATTTCTTGTGTTTGCCATGGGCATCATTTTGTGACTTTCAGTAGCAAAGTTCAACAGATAAAACAGATCATAGTAGGGACCTGAGATAAGTGATTGAAAGAAGGGAACTGTGGAGGGCAGGACCAAGACAGCAGAGTAGTAAAAAGCAGGGACTTACTTGAACTCTCACCCCAAACCCCTCCAAATACCTGTAAAAATTAGCCTAAACAAATTTTTGAGCAGCAGAAACTACAAAATGACAGAATAAACATATTTCTAGCCCAAGACAACCTGGATGGTTGATGTGAAAAGTCTATTGCACTGGGCTGGAGGAGGAACACAGTTCAATGCAAAATGTGCCAGCATAGACTGGGCCCCAACAAACCTGGAGTAGGCCTCAGGGGACTGAATTACTGGAAGCTATGGTGATTTCCAGACTTCTTAACCCACAAATGACAAAGATAGCTTAGAAGGCTAATGGGAAAGGTCTATTGGACCTAGAACACAGTCTAGTTCTAGCCCCGGGGTGGTGGTGCAGTGGTGGCAGCTGCTTCTGGAGCTCTTGGCCCACAGGTGGGGGGGATTGAGTGGCTGTTCAGAGAGGGATTGCAGGGATTTCTTTGCTGGCACTAAGTCAATATTCTCTTGCTTTGTCCATGCTTGCACCTGGATCACAGTCCTGGGAGGCAGTCCTGGGGTGAGGAGGAACACTGGTATGGCAATAAAGAGGGAATTTTCCTCACAGTTTCAAGGCAGAAAAGAGTGCTTGTGGTCACTCAGAGAGAAGAGCACAGGCTAGGAAAAGAGTAACACCTCTCTTTTGATCATACCACCTTGGAAGAACTGAACATTTACAGGTCTCTAGGAGTATCTCTGAAAATAACTACACAAAACCCTTGAAACTTGGGACAGTACATCCTTCACGTTGGAAACAGAGCCCTACCTTAACAAAGAGTTAAAAAGTCAACTAATGGGATGGGAAAAATGAGCAAACAAAAAAGAAAAAACTCAGACTCTAGAATCTTGCTTTGGTGACAAAGAACATCGAAACATACAAGCAGAAGACAACAAAGTCAAAGCCCCTCCATCCAAAATCTCCAAGAAACATATGAAATGATCTCAGACCATGGAAGAACTCAGAGAAGGAGAGGAAAAATTGGGAAGGGAAATGAGAATATTACAAGAAAATCATGAAAAATGAGTCAACAGCTTGCTAAAGGAGACCCCCAAAATACTGAAGAAAATAACATCCTAAAAATAGGCTAATGGTAAAATGGCTAAATGGTAAAAGAGGTCCAAAAAGCCAATGAGGAGAAGATGTATTAAAAACCAGAACTGGCCAAATGGAAAAGGTAGGTCCAAAAGCTCACTGAAGAAAATAATTCCTTAAAGTTAGAATGAAGCAAATGGAACCTAATGACTCTATTGGAAATCAAGAAATCATAAAACAGAACCAAAAGAATGAAGAAATAGAAGATATTATGAAAAACCACTGTGGAAAAACCACTGACCTAGAAAATCAATCCAGGATAGAAAATTTAAAAATTATGGGACTACCTGAAGGGCATGATTAAAAAAAAAGAGCCTAGACATCATTTTTCAAGAAATTATCAAGGAAAACTGTCCTGATATTCTAGAACCAGAGGGGAAAGTAGAAATGGAAAGAATTCACCATTATTTCTATTAATCATATATTATTATTATGAACATGAAAGAATAATCTTTGCTTAATAATAATTTTAATCTTCTTTGTGGTCAATGGGTAATCAATTTTTTATGTGCATCCTATTTTTACTGGCAGAAATATATTAACTCTTTCTCCTTTCCAACATCATTCTATATAATTATTAAGCCTACATGATACTCTGTTCAACTTTGCAATTTCCTTCTTTTTAGTTTTTGTTAGTTTTGTCTATTTCTAACATGTGGATGGTGAACACGGTGAAGTTTCTCACCATGACTGACTTTGTCAGTTATTTCTTTTTCTAGGACTGATATTTTCTTTTATGATCAGATTTTTGCAGAAATATTAGGTAAACTGGTAATTGGCAATTGGTAAAATTTGTAATCTGTCACATTGAATATAGCCTTTTAGCAAACAATATTATTATTATTATTTACCTCTTTTTTATGATTTCTGGCTTTTGTTTCACTTTTCCCAGTACCAACACTGCCACACTCATTTTACATGATTTGGTGATAGGTTATGTGGTCATTTGACCTTCACTTGAAAATATGCAGTGAGTAGGTATGAACTACTTTTCTCTTTTTTTAAATATTTTATTTTTCCAGTCTCAGGTGAAAATAATTTTAGCATTCATTTTTTTTTTTTTAAATTTTGTGTTTTGGATTCCCTTCCTCCCTTCTTTCCCTCTTACCTCATTCAGGGGCAAGCAGTATGATGTGCGTTTTTCATGTGCAGTCCTGAAAAACATATTTCCGTGTTAGTCATGTTGTGAAAGAAAAAAGACAAAAAAACCCCCCAAGAAAACTAGTTTGGTTTTCCAAAAAAAAAAAAGGGGGGGGGCGAGTTGTGATCCACCACTCTATTTCTTAGCCATTACCAAATAGTTTTGACGATTTCTGCTTTATAAGACAATCTAAGATCTGGTATGACTAGGCCACATTCCCTTGCATTTCTTTTCATTAATTCCCTTGATGTTCTGGACATTTTGTTCTTCCAGATGAATTTTGTTATTTTTTTTCCTAGGTCTACAAAGTAATTGGTAGTTTTATTGGTATGGCACTGAATAAGTAAATTAATTTAGGTAGGATTGTCATTTTTATTATATTAGCTTGGCCTACCCATGAGCAACCGATATTTTTCCAAGTATTTGATCTGACTTTATTTGTGTGAAAAGTTTTGTAATTGTGTTCATACAGTTCCTGGGTTTGTTTGGCAGATAGACTCCCAAATATTTTATGATATCTACAGTAACTCTAAATGGAATTTCTCTATCTCTTGCTGTTGGCCTTTGTTAGTAATATATAGAAATGTTGATGATTTGTGTGTGTTTATTTTACGTTCTGCAACTTTGCTAAATTTATTTCAAGTAGTTTTTTACTTGATTCTGTAGGATGCTCTAAGTATGCCATCATATCATCTGCAAAGAGTGATTGCCTTTGCTAAATCCATTTCTTTTTCTTCTCTTATTGCTAAAGCTAACATTTCTAGTACAAAATTGAATAACAGTGATGATAATGGACATCATTGTTTCACCTCTGATCTTATTGAAAATGCTTCTAGCCTATCCCTATTACATATAATACTTGCTGAATTTTGGATAGATGCTACCTATCATTTTAAGGAAGACTCCATTTATTCCTGTTTTCTAGTGTTTTTAATAGGAATGGGTGTTGTATTTTGTCACAAACTTTTCCTGCATCTATGATTTCTGTTAGTTTTGTTGTTGATATGGTCAATTATGCTGATAGTTTTCTTGATACTGAACCAGATTTGTATTCCTCATATAAATCCTACCTGGTCATAGTATATTATCCTCGAGATAAGTTGCTGTAATCTCTTTGCTAATATCTTATTTTATTTTTGCATCTATATTCATTAGAGAAATTGTTCTATAATTTCTTTCTCTGTTGTGGCTCTTCACAGTTTAGGTATCAGTACTATATTTGTATCATAAAAATAATTTGGTGGGATTCCTTCACTATTTTTCCAAATAGTTTATATAGTAATAGAGTTCATTGTTCTTTAAATGTTTGATAGAATTCAATTGTAAATCCATCTGACCCTGGAGTTTTTTTCTTAGGGAGTTCATTGATGGCTTGTTCGATTTCTTTTCTTGAAATGCAGTTATTTAATTATTTTATTTCTTCTTTTGTTAATCTGGGCAATTTATATTTTTGCAGATATTCATCCATTTCACTGATTGGCAAATTTATTGGCATACAATTGGGCAAAATAGCTCCAAATTATTGTTTTAATTTCCTCTTTATTGATGGTGAATTCACCCTTTTCATTTTTGATACTGGCAATTTGGTTTCAAGAAGAGAACTGCGGAATGTCAAGGCAGCAGGAGAAAGGATGTTAGTAAGAGATATATGCTAATTGAGAAAGTCGATTATGGGATCCAGTCTGGGTTGTGGGAAAAGTTAGAAGAGGGATGAGAACAACTGGGAAAGATCAAAGAGCCTGAGGTTTTGATGAGCAGATCCAATAAGAGTGAGAGTGATGTGAAAGAGATAGAAATCTTGGTCTGGGCTGGGAAATTTCAGAGGTTAAAAACTTAGAAGCAGTGGAGAGTAGTGAGAAGGTTGAAGGTGCGCTCCTGCTCATAAATTGTTGAAGCAGAATTGAAGGCAAGGTCATTGGAATTGAGGGCAGTCAAAGGCAGGGGTTGGGTGATGAGGTGGTAGTGTGTGGTGGTGGTGTTTGTGACAAGGGACTATGAGGTCAAGGAATTGAGAGGGTCACCTGTGTATATTGCAGTTGTGTAGGTCCATCCATATCACTTCCCTCCTTACTCAAAAACCTTCAGAAGTTCTCAGTTACCTCTAGCACAAAATAATATTTGGGGATTTCACATACACTTTCCATCTGCTATTCTGCCTTGTTTCACTTCCATGAAACAAGATAGTGCTCCTGGGATAAATCCATCACTTCTTAACTCACCATCATACAGATAAGCCAATGCTTGATTGACTCTACCTCCCTTAGTCTCCTCTCTCCTCCATTTGGATGGTTGAAGGACAGAGTACCAAATGCCACCCAACGCCTTCCTTTATAGCGGGCAGAAACAGGATTCTCAGATTATTCCACTTTGCATCTGCTGCCCTGTCTGCTTTCAACTTCACAGATTTCCCCTTCCCCCTTACTTTTCTGTCTTCTTTGTGTGTTGCCTCCCTCTTTAGATTGTAAGTTAGTTGAGGACAGGTACTATATTTCTTTTTTTATTAATTGTATCCTCAGAGCTTGTTTCTTATGTTTGTTTCCCTAGCACTTTCAACAGGGTCTTGTGTTTAATTGAATGGATAACAGAAGACAGGGAGTAAAGTACAACATTGATTTGGACATTGAAGTCTTTGAAAAAGCAGGAGTTATGTTGTAGAGGTCAGTAGAGAACTGTAACTTATCACAAATTTAATAAGATTCAGGATCCTAAACAGCAGTGGAAGGAAGTACAACAATCTCCCTGATCAATCTTTTTTGTTGCCAAAGGAAAGGCCCCAGGGACATGTCATTTGGAACATGGCCCCCAGGCCCACCCATGGTGTTTGGGAGGAAGGAAGAACTACTATCTAGTCCAGCTCTTGTCCTGTGTTCCCCAGGCCTCTCTAAATTGAAGTTTGAGGCAGACATGACTGCTGATATAGTTTGGATCAGTCCTGGGCAAACTGACGCTTCTAAGAAGAAAACGGGTTCATCTACAAGTCAGAGCATTACAAAACAAAATGCAGCATGAGACAGGAGAGGGCAAAGAGAAAGTAGAGTAAGTAACCTTACTGAGGGAAGACACAATATGGAGGGGTGGTCAGCCACTTCAGTTCCTGTATGGAACTTGTTGTTCAGTTGTTTCAGTCATGTCCAACTCTTTGTGACCCATTGACTAAGATACTGGAGTGGTTTGCCATTTCCTTTCCAGTTCATTTTACAGTTGAGGAAAAAGACAAATGGAGTTAAGTGACTTGTCCAGGGTCACACAGCTTGTAAGTATCTGAGGATGGATTTAAATTAAGGTCTTCCTGACTCCAGATCTGGCACTCTGGGCACTTGGTTTCCTAGAGAGAATTAGGCTCCCCAAATAGGTGAAATGAGGTAGGTTTTTGTACAGCTCTTATTTGGACCAAGGCATTGGAGTTAAGGCCTGGGGAGCTTGCATCTGGGGTGTACCTAGGGACCACACTTGGGGTATGCTGGAGCCAGATAAACTTGCTTAAGGTCATTGTTAAATTTTCTGTGTGAGCATTTACACCTTAGTAAACAGTGTTGATTGTCCAGACTTAAAAAAGGGTTGGAAAAATAATAATAATAGAAATTAAGCTTAAAAGTGTATCATCTGCATTTTTCTGAAAGTCTGTTCTTAAACATTTACCACCATATCCTTGGGTGTAGATCAAGGTTTGAGACTAGGGTTGACTCATGCTGATGGTTCACCTAGGAAATTGGCACCTAGTTGATGTTCAGACTATCTGCCATTGGAAAAGGGGCTTTTGGGAATTTGCTGCTGCTGGTCTTGCTCTGACAAGGTGACTCAGGGGTTTTTAGCTTCTATGTGCCTTTTTCTTTTAATTTACCAGAGTGGGAAGGCTACTGAATTCCTTACAAACTACAACCAAGATGAGGAGACAGAGTCATAAGAAGCCAATATGAATTTCAAGAGGAGAGGTTGGTGGCAATAATTTGGAAATGGCGAACTTTAGACGTTTCCTCTTCTCTCTGTGGGTCAGGAGGAGTAGTACAGTAGTATGAGAGGCTACTGTTGTAGAAAATTACAACAAGAGATGAGTTATTAGGAGAAGTCAGGTTTCAGATGGAGATAGAAGGTGAAGGGGGCAACTGTAGAAAAAGTCAGGGATTTAGGAGTTTGTTCATTATAGAACTGACATTTACTGAATTGCAGAGTTTGGGAGTTGGTACTACAGTAGTTATCTAGTTCAACCCACACCCTAAAGGAATCCCATGACAGGCAGCAACCTAGGTGCCAACCAAAACTGTTGGGATCAATGGGATCAGAGCAGGCATTAATTAATTAGGTTTGGAGTCATGTGGCTCCTGGTACCCTAGGCATCACATGGGCAGCACACAAAGTGACCATGCATATAGTGGGCTTATGCCCCAAAGAAGAGCCTAGTGTAAAGATGGGGAACCAGTAGCCTCAAGGCCACATGTGACCTTCTAAGTTTTCTAGTGTGGCCCTTTGACTATATCTTTAAGTTTGGATTCAGTCAAAGGGCTGCACTTGAGGACTTAGAAGGCCACACGTGACCTCAAGGCTGCAGGTTCCCCATCCCTGGCTGGTATATGGGATCTGGGGCTTATATTGGGTTTTAGTTACTGGGGAGAATATGTGTGTTCAACATCAAGCCCACCAATCAGGTAGCAAGAGGAATAAAAAACAGGTTTGAGGAACAAAGCAAGGGGATGTGGTTTTGGAAAGAGGCTGTGTAGGTAATTTCACATTTGGGAAAGTGTATCTCCAATGCTTTGTGCTAAACCTTGCATATCTTATGTAAGGGTTGTCTCAGGGAACTCAGGTGTCAGAGATGGATGACCCAACAATTTGGGGTCAGTCTCGCTCAGGCATGATAGCCCACCCTACTCTAACAATCTTGACAAGTGGTCATCTGGACTCTGTTAGTAGATGCCCAGAGAGAGCCCTTAACTTCTGGAGACTGCCCATTCTCCTTTTAAATGCTTTAATTCTTAAGAAGTGTTTCTTGACATTGAGACTAAACTGATCTCTTTGTAGCTTCTCCCCACTGCTCCTGGCTCTGGACTCTGGGGCCAAGAAGACAAAGCCTTCCCAATACTTGATGATAGCTTACATGGTCCCTCAAGTCTTCTCTTCTCTGGGTTAAGTTTCTTCAGCTGATTCTCAAGCCTATGACATAGTCAAGGACCCCTTTACCTCATGGGCTGCCCTCTTCTGAATACTCACCAACTTATCAACATCCTTCTAAAATAACTGTTTCCCTCAGGGCTGAACACAATACTGCAGATGAGATGAGGCCCGTGTAGGATGCAGCAGAAAGGACAGAAATAAAGAGATGAACATGACTGAATGGGCCAGGGTAGATGAGCCTGTTGGGGATAAGAGCATGGGAAGAGAAGAGGAGAGAAGAGGGGCCCGTGACTAGGACAAGAGCTGGAGATGGCAGAAATGGCAGAAGCAGGAGGTGGGTAGGGAGGTAAATCAAAGGGACTGTAGAGAAAGAGGATGGGGAGGAGTTATACTTATTAGAAACAGAAATAGAATAATAATATTCATTCACATTTACATAACAATGTGAACTTCACAATAGCTAGTATGATAGCGAGGTTCGCCAAGCTCTTTACATGTTATCTTTTTTGATCGTGACAAAAACCCTGCAAAGTTGGTGCTATTATTATCACCCCCATTTTACAGCTGAGAAAACTGAGTCATAGAGGTTAAATAACTTGCCCAAGGTCAATAAGTAAGTGTCTGAGGTAGGATTTGAACTCAGAGCTTCCTGACTTCAGATCTAGGCACTGTATCTTTTTCATAAAAGCATTGTTCTTGCAGTGGTCCATGTGGTAGACACTGATGTGTTTTGTTTTTATGTCATATACATTTTCAGATTACTGCCATTTTGTGAAAGATTTCTTGTAACAAAGTAAAACATTGAAGTCAAACAAATAATATAGTGACCTCATCTGAAAATGCATATGACATGTCAAATAGAAATCTATTTTGTTTCCTCCCATGCTACTGAGAGAAAGCGTAAAAAATGAAAGAAATTTACAGTCAAGAGAAAATCCTGTAGTGTCTGCATATAAAAAATATATGTCTCATTCTGCACCCCAAAGCCATCTACAAACCTTATTAACATAATTTTATGGCTGAGGTAATTGTGACACTCAGGTTAAGTGATTGGCTTACTCTTATACGCTGGTCTGTGATGGAGCTGGGATTCCAACCCAGAAGCCCAAGGATTTTTTCCACTAGTCCCACTGAACATATTGATACAAGGTATGACTCCCACATTTCTGATGGGGATGGGGTGTGCATGTGTGGTGTGTGTGCACATGTGCATGCATGTGTGTGTGGGTGTGTGCATGTGCGTGTGTGTGGTGTATGTGTGTGTGCATATGTGTGTGGTGTGTGTGTGGTGTGTGCGTGTGGTGTGTGTGTGGTGTGTGTGTGCGTGTGCGTGTGGTGTATGTATGTGTGTATGTGTGTGTGTGGGGTGTGTGTGTGTGTGTGTGTGTGTGTGTGTGTGTGTGTAGGCTGGCTGCTGCTCGTTGGGTCCTGCTAGTGCCTGGAGAGGAGGGCAGGAAGGTGCTGGGCTTTTGGAAATAGAACCAGCTGCTCTCACCTTCACATCGCACTTGGAATCCTACTTTTAATTTTAGTGCGTATCTTCTATTGATAATTTGCAGTTTATCCTGTATTAGCTTACTGCCATATAGCTGTTTGCAGATTATTTCCTCTGTCATACCATGAACTCCTTGAGAGCAGGGAGTAACTTTGATTTTCTTCCTTTGCATCTTCAGTGCTTAGCACAGGGTCTGGCACATAATAGGCGCTTACTTAAAGTTCATCAATGGATTGGACCCTTGCTAAGTCTTTTTCTTTTCTTTCTAAGTCTTAAGACAAACCAACAAGGAACAAACATGGCAATTCTGATCCAATGACTTGCCTGGAATGTGGGGTTCTGGGATAGTAGTACTCATTCTTTAACCCTAGCTTCCTTATTGGCTTCTTCTCCCCATTTTCCACCCCTTTCCCCCCACTATTATTTACTCAGAAATCAGATTTAAATTTACAAAGGAAATTGCAAGCAGAAAACCTGGCTGGAACTTTAATGAAGCCAGGTGGGACATATTTAAATGGAAATGTGTTTGAGTAATTCATGAAGAACTGATACCAGCTGTCATCCCACTTAATGAAAGGTTAACAGGAGTTCTGTGAGAGCTGGTTGGGGAGGCTCTTTCTTTCTCTAAAGAAAACAGAAAGTTGAGAAGCTGACTTCCCGATGGAGTGAAGAACTAGGGGAGGAAACCTTTGAAAACAGGAAAAAAGATTCAGACTGAAAATGAGCTTTCTTTAAATTTGTAAACATGTTACAGCCTGGAAAAGAAATACCTATCTCTAATAGCTCAATACTCCGAGGACACGAAGGACAGCAAAGGAGAGCCTTCCTGACTAAGATGAATACTAATGTTGATGGAGACACTTCGCACAGCTCAAGATGGCTGCTGGCAGAAGAGTAGTTGGAGTTTTTTTTTTCAGATGCATATGGGGCCTTTGTTGGGAGAAGTCTTAAAAAACAGCCTGGTGTGGTGCAATATACACAGGATTTAAATCAGAGGATATGAGTTCCAGCTACTTTCTGCCTGCATGATTTTACTTAAATTATTTGATCTCCCAGGGCCTCAGGGTCATCATCTCTAAAAGGAAAGTGGTTGGCCTAGACAAGGTTGGGGAACCTATGGCCTTGAGGCCATGTGTGGTTCTCTAGGCCTCCACATGCAGCCCTTGAGGCGCTTGAGGGCCTGTGAAGTTTGAGTTCAGTCAAAGAGCTTCACTTGAGGGCTTCAGAGGGCCACATGAGGCCTTGAGGCCACAGGTTCCCCACTCCTGGCTAGAATCTAGGCCCTACATAATTCTAAGGTTTCTACCAGCTTTGAATCCTAAGATTTAGATCCTGAAAATGATGGATGAATGAAAAGGAAGGGACCAGAGCTATTATTAGGAATCTTTCCACTTGGGGTAAAAACAGTTGGGTAGGATGGTGTTTGTGGAGGGGTCTCTCTGTTGGGATATATGGTAGCCCATATTTTAGAGAGCTGCACTTTTTCCTTGTTTTTCCTTGTTCCTTGGTGGGGGCAAGGTGGTTATCTGGAGAGACAACTGGACCTCAAGAGGGAGGTTGAGTAAGAGAGTTAGATTATATATTGCTTGATGTAGGCCTGTGGAGGAATACAAGAAATGAGGCCTGGGGATGGTGATTTCTGGGTCAGGAATGAAGCATGTCTCATAGATGGCAATACCCTAAGATAAAGTCTCAGTTGCTTACCCTATTGTGCACTGGCCCTGACCTGAGACAGTTCTTAGGATTTCTCAGACTCAGGAGTTTATAGATAATTCCATGATAAACATTCCAAGATTAGGTGATTATAATTCCCTTAAATGGTGACATCTTATTAAATGATTTGTTTCTTAAACTCCTATCTATGTGATTAGAAACCTGACAGAAAGGATCATGTCTTCTTTTGTATGTTCTTCCTTTCCACCAGGCCTGAGCATGGGGCTATGTACACAGTAGATGCACAATTAATATATCTTATAATCTTTGCTGTTCAGTTGTCTCAGTTATGTCTGACTCTTTGTGATCTTATTTGGAATTTTCTTGGCAAATCACTGGAGTGGTTTGCCATTTCCTTCTTATTTTACAGATAAGTAACCTGAGATAAACAGGATTAAGTGACTTGTCCAGGGTCACACAGCTAGTAAATGTCTGAGGTTGGATTATAACTCAGGAAGAGTAATCTTCCTGATTCCAGGACAACCTACTCAACCCACTGCTCTATTTTGCTACCCCATTTTCTAAACCCATCAAAACCAAACCAGACCCCAAAGTACTGGTGGAGAAATCCATGTAGAATTTTATCATCATCATCTTACCTCTCCAATTTTAATGGAGCTACTGTCTCATTACTATGGATAATTCCTTCACTGGCACAGATCATACCTCATTATGCCTTTGTATCTCATCCTTGTCTTTCCTTAAGTGCCCCCTAGAGGATCAGTCCAATAAAATAGGAGTTTTTCTTTGGTTTTGTTAATATTTTTTGGATACCAGAGCACCCTTAGACTGTTCACGTGTTACCCTTCAATTTAACAATATCAGTCCTAGCTCCTTTCCTTATCGAACGTTTCATGTAAATTAATGTTTGTAGGGAGTCAAAAACTGTGTGATTCTGAGCACGACTCATTCTTTTGAGTTAACGATGTTCGTTAAACCTTCACTATGTGCAGCTTCTACACTCAATTCAGTATCACTGCCAACTACCTTTTCCAAAATAGGCAATGCACAGGAGGGGAACATTGCAAGTGGGGCATATAGACTGCAGTCCGGACTCAGAGCTGCGTGTTTCTGTAGACAACCTTGCTCCCATAAGACACTCTGTAACATGATATATAAATTAGAGAGAAATCTTCCTGGTTCAATCTTTTACCATCAATCTGGCCTCCTAAATCTATTGCAATTATTAAGGCATTACATATGGACATTTCAGTTGGACCCAAGTGGATTTTAATTTGCTTCGATTCAATGTCAAGCCTGAATGGTATTATGTCTAGAGAGTCTAAAGGGAAGGGAGCTTTGTACCATGAAGTAATGTGGTTAATTAATCAAGGATTAAGTTTGGGTCTAAGTCATAATTTTACATGAATCTAGCACTTGTGAGCGATTTTGTTCAATAAAATTGCTGATAAACTGGCCCAAAAAGGTCTGAAGAGACAAGATAATGACCTAAATATCCCTATTAGTATGGAAGAGGCCTATTAAAGTAATTAAAAATGAAGATAGGAATATTTGGAAAACAGAAGGGCATAATGAGAAAATAGGAAAGAAAAACAGAGAAAAGATAAACCTGTGGCAAAAATAGAGCTACATATCCTTTCAGGAGAAACCAGAGGAATAAAGGAAGAGATGAATCCATGATCATTCAATGAAAAGAAAGGAAGGGAGGATATTTGTTCATAGGTCTACTTCTTGAAAAATGAAGAACGGGGTTCCAAAAACCCCATTGTAACTGAGATGCTCCCAACCATATGGCCTCTATTAACAAATTCCAGCGGGGGGCCCTCTTCTGAAGTTAAAAACCCTATTCTAACAGAGAACACATATGGTCTATTTCCACCGTGACGGTGCATTCCATTACCTCATGGGCTCAGTTAATTCTTGATGCATTTACTTGAGGAGGTAAAAGGTAAGCAGGAAAAAAAGAATAAGAGGGGCCCCCAAATCCAAATATTTAGAAACTCAGACATTGGAGAAAGGGTTAAGAGGAAAGCTAATGTGAAGAAGCTGTGTATGTACTGCTCACAAAGTTGTGAAATAGTGAAATGAAGGGGCGTGCACTGGGGGATGGGTGTAAACAATAACTATGAACCCAAAGGAGAGTGAGGACCTAGGGCAAACCTGGGACCATTTAGATCAATGAGGACACCTAAATAGGGATAAGGACAGGAACTGTGATTTCACTGGGATGGGAAGCTCCCAGGTGAGCAAACTTCCTCTACCAGTGGAGGCTGACACTTTCCTACTACATATAGATCTAGTTGCCTAGAATGTCTAGAATATAAGAGACTTGCTCAGGGTCACATGTGTCAGAGGTAGAGACTTGACTCCTGATTTCTAGAGACTACTCAAATAAATTTTCTTAATTTAAATGCTAATTAGCTCTCTTGTATAGACATGTTGCAAAAGAATTGTAATTTTTTTTCTCCCATACCATCTCCACCAATACAGATCCTAAGCCATGTAGAGAATTCTAGGAAAGTTGTCTAAGGCAGACAGAGAATGAGTGACTTGTTCAGGTTCACTTTTCCAGTTTTCTTATACCTTACACTCCCTCATGTACCCTTTGATCTAATGACATTGATCTCCAAACAGGATACTCGATCTCCTTACTCCAGACATTTTGTTGTGTTTTCAATGCCCTCCTCAGCTCTATCTCTTGGTTTCCATGGCTCTCATCAAGTCCTAGCTAAAATCCCACCTTTTACAGGAAATCTTTCCCAATCCTTATTTCTAGTGTCTCTCCTGTGTTGGTTATTTCCAGTTTATCCCCCATAGCTTGTTTGTCCATGGTTGTTTGCTTGTTGTCTCCCACCCTTAGATTGTGAGCTCTTTGAGAGAAGGGACTGTCTTTTGCCTTTCTTTGTATAATGCCTAGCACATAGTGTGGATAATTAATATTTGTTGAATGACCGGCTGAATGGAGAGGCATTGAGAAGGGGCCAGTGATGAACAGTGTACCCTAAAGAGCAGACTAGTGAAGCACACACACACAAGCAATCAATCAAGTGGAAATTGGTTTTGCTTGACTATGCATATTTATTTCAAGGGTTTCTTTCTTTTTTGGAGGCAGGGGGAGAGAAAATAAGTGTTAGTTAATTGAAACACATAAAATTTAATTAAAAAAGGATCAATACTAAAAGAATGACCACCATTTTGCTTTGTTTTGGTTTCCTACACTCACAAAGACTATACAACTAGTTGTTGAACACTTGGGATCAATTTCAGCCCTGTTGATAAAAGCATGGCTCTTCCAAAGACCAACATTATTGGAAGCAACATTATTGGGCATTTACATTAGTGCCTTAGGAACTAAGAGGAGAATGGCAGAGTTTCAGGTCTCGCTACTCTTTATAGAGATGCTCAGAGCAGAAATAGACATAGAACTGTTGCTTGTTCTGATTTATTCTCAGTTTTATAAGTGGTCATCTTCGTGATCAAGTGATCATTACTTCTTAGGTGACTGTGACTCACAGTCCTCCTTCCTTGTCTTTGTTCATTTTTCTTGATTTTCTCTGCTCCCCATTTCTCTTTTCTCTCTTCTTCCTTCTGTTATGGGGTTATCTTGGTTTTCTTATATATATATATATATATATATATATATATATATATATATATATATATATATATATATATATATATATATATATATATTGTGTTGTTCTGTCAACAAAGTTATATATTTTTTTTTCCCCCATGGGTCAGCACACTTCCAAAGCAAGAACTGTCTTTATCTAGAAAATCACCCCATAAGTCTTCACAGCTCCTTCATCATGTCATCATTTCAAGGCAGTAAAAATCTTAACTATGTATAATGCTCAAAAAGTGACATTCTGGGCAAGAGAACTTTCTAGGTGACCCTTTAAGTGTGAGAACTCATCCTGTTTCCAACCTTCAATCAAACCCTTTTGACTCAATCAGTGACTGTAAAAAGGAAACTAATTTCTGCCTGACATTTAGTATGTACCTCAAAAAATTTTTTATCTATTGTCTTCTGTTTTCAGCTATTGTCTTCTGTTTTCATCTTTATCATTTCTCTTGTGTTGTTCTCTATTATTGAACGCTTCCATGCAACAAAGAAATATATATAAGTAAAACTGATATAACAACCATGTCTCACAGTACATACCATATTCCACATCTGTAGGACTCCCTTCTCTCCCACCCCCCTGCCCTCAAAAGGGACGAAGTGTTTACTTTTTCATTTTTCCGGGACAGAGATTTTTCACTATAATTCACCAGAATTCACCTCCTTTTAGTGTTGCCATTAGTTGAATTGTTGAAGTCACTTTCAATATTGTTCTCTTGCTTCTGCTTTCTTCTCTATATATTATTTCCTCCCTGTGTATTACTTCCTTATGTATGGTTTTCCCCCTATGTACCAATATTCCCATATTTGTCTGAATTTCTCATATTTGTCTCTTTTTATGAAGCAATGCTATTCCATTATATCCACCATGCTACGGTTTGTTCAGCATTTCCCAGTGAATGGGCTATCCTCTAGGCTTCCAACTTGCAAATAACACAGAGTGGTACTAAGATCATTTTGCTATATGTAGTGCATTAAGAAGGCCTTTTTTTAAAAAATCAACAGAATTCTGCAACAATGGGATAGAGATAGTGATACTTCTTCACTGGAAGTATTCAAGCTAAGGCTAGATGACCCTTTATCAAAAATGTAGAAGGAAAGACTTTAAACTCCATGTTCTATGATCATACAGAATGCTTCTTTTTTCTTTGTTTAGCCATCAGAATTGGAAACTTCAAAGAAAAATAGCCTCCCATTAAGTTCCTTGACGATAGGCATTGTTTTATTCATTATAGCCCTAGTGAACAGTTCAGTTCCTGGCAAATAGAAGGTATTTAATAAATGCCTGTTGATAGATT
Source organism: Bettongia penicillata ogilbyi (assembly GCA_023548195.1). Classification (NCBI taxonomy): domain Eukaryota; kingdom Metazoa; phylum Chordata; class Mammalia; order Diprotodontia; family Potoroidae; genus Bettongia; species Bettongia penicillata. The sequence goes on from JAJHZJ010000278.1 coordinate 507,612, forward strand.
GATTTTCAAAGTATTTTCCTGTCAACAATCATAAGAAAAATGTAGGACAAATAGTATCATCTATTATTCATAAATGAGCAAATTGAGATTCCAAGAGGGTAAATGACATGTCTGTTGGTGGCACAGCTAGCAACCATCCCCGCTGTATCACATCTTGAAGAACAGTGTAGTTCCAGTTCCTCAAGCTAAGCAGCCAAGGAGTTAACACATATCACATGTCCAGATGCATATTTAATGGAGAAATCCATAGCGTTTAATCCAGGGATGAATGATTTATGGGAGCCTTGGATTATTCACTTTGCACTAAATTAAGTTGTCTTATTTAGACAAAACAAGACTTCCTGACGGGATCTGCGTCAGGGGCTTGATTGAGTAATGATGTACATTGCCGAGATGACTTATTGATTACATTTTTGGATCATCTGCCACCAAGAGGAACTAAAGCTGTTTAATTTTAAGTCTGTTCACATTGGGAAGTACTTGTACAAAGGAGATTGTATGTATTCTGCTTGAAATCTCAGCCATTTAATTATCCTCTGAATATTTATGGAACCTTAAACTGATTGGTTTTATAGTGTTGGGTTATTTTTAGGCCAAAGTAAGTGTCACAGTATTTGTGCCCTTCCTCCCCTGCCCCTTCTACTGTTAAAAGTTATTGTTCCATCAGTTAAAAATTTTATATCCTGTATTTCAGGTCCGAATGTTATTATTTGTGAAAATGAGAAAAATTTTCATATTATCAGCATGAATTTAACTACCAAATACCTAATGATAATATTTATACAATGTATCTTGTTATCCTATAACCTTATTTGGTGTGAAGGAGCACTTTCAGAAAACCTGGGTCCTGGCAGTTACGATTCATATAGTATGGGTGTCAGGGAAGATTAGCACCTCTGATGTGAAGGCTGCTGAGCCCTTTTCAGGGCTGCTTTCCACTTTGGTGTCCACCTGTCACCCAACTCACCCATGGTTCCAAGAAATTATAGCATGCTCAGTGGCTATAACCTGGTAAACTTTTTCGGCAGATGGGTTAAACCAGGTTGAGGGTAACCCAGGGGTCTCAAACCCATTGGAGAGGTAGGAGGGTATTGACCTCAAACATGCAAAGACTTCCCCTGTACAATGGGCACATGAGAACAATTTGTTCCAACAGGCCATGAAGGTGGCTGAAGCAGGTGCTATGGAGTGCTTAGAGCTTGGTCAGGTATTGAAGACACCAAAGTCATCCACTGCATCCCAAGCTATCTCCAGTCATCTTGAATTTTATCTTGCCATTGAACTTTGATGACTCTGGTAGAGAGAGTGAAGCTGATGCTTTGTGCAAGTTTGCCTTAAATACAATTTATGCATATGTCAAAGACATCATCAGTGGCTCACCACACAGCTAATTTTTGTAGCCTTGGGGAATGGCTTTCACTTCCTTGGGCCTCAGTTTCCCTATCTACAAAATGAAGGGTTAAGCTTGATGATCTCTTAGTTCCTTTCCAGCTCTAAACCTATGGTATCAACATCCTCCCCCACACAGAATCCGTGAGGTAGGTCAAGTCAACAGCATCATTGTCTTCTATGTGTTCAGGACTGTGCTAAATGTTGGGCTTAGTGCACAGGAGGCACTTAATAAATGCTAAACGGCTAATAAATTACTTGAGATACAAATAAAAGCAAAAAAAAAAAACCAACCCCCAAACCCTGCCCTAAAGAAACTCCTAGTCTAATGGAGTAGACATGTAAGATTTACTCAGGATAAAGTAGAGCTAATATTAGAGGGAAGTCATTAACATTAGAATTCTTGCAGAAAGCAGGAAAGGAACCAGGAAAGCATTCTTGAAGAAAGCAGGATTTTAGCTATGTCATGAAAAAGTCGGGAAGACCAAGAGGCTTAAGGTAGGTAAAGGCATTGCTATCATCCTCTTATGGCCAAAGAAGAAATTCAGGTACAGAAAGACCAAATTGTTTTTCTAAAGATGATACATCAATTTAGTAAGAGTGGAAGAACTTGAATACAGACTTTCTGCCTTCTAGGCCCAAGGCATTTTTTTAATAGCCCAAGTTGCTTCATATTAGCATAAGATACCTCTCCACTGCTCCTCTCACTAGAGTATAATTTCATTAAAGATAGAGAAGTCATTTATTGCAAATCCTCTCTTATTTTGTCTTTATATAGTGCGGTGCACATATAGGATCTTTAATACCAGTTGATGGACATATTTCAACTACAAAGATAAAGAGTCACAGAATATCAGGGCTGAAAGGAACCAGAGATGTCACTTAATTTAGTACTTTCCATTTAACAGATGGGGTCACTGAGGTCCAAAAAGGTCAGAAGTCTTCTCACTCAGCTATACTCCTTTAGACTTTTCCATCATGCTCCCAGGAATCTCATTATCCTCTAAGATCCAATCAGCCTTAGAACTCAGACCTCATCAATATCTTCTGCCCCTCTGATTAGAGGGTAGATTAAAGAGTTCCTCTCCAAACCTCCATTTACAGAGAGGGCATGGGTCAGCTGTCTCTTCCTTTCTTTCTTAGACTTCTCAATGATGCCAGGATCCTTCCGCTTTAGTGTAAGACCCGTGAAGGGAGGGACTGCTTTTTGTATCCTTGGTACACAGCACAGTACCGGCACAGAAGGAATGCTTATTAACCAACTTGTCCTGGAATACACAGGGAATTGTTGCCAGAATTGGGACTAGAACCTGGTTACACGGAAAGTTCCATGAGAGCATAGACAATGTCATGCATATGTATATGCATATGTACACACATAGCTGCAACATATGTATATAAGCATGTATGTATAGCTATACACATATGTCCATATATGCATGTGTATGTATATATGTATACATTTATACTCTCTATCATCTCCCCAGCACAGGAATGTATCCTATAAATTTATATGGGATTTATTATTGACTTTGAATTTCTATGATAATAGCTGTGCTTAAATTCACACAGAGTTTTCTATAACACATCTACATTTTAAGACAAAAATATTCCTAGACTTTCATGAAAGTTGAGCATGAACTGCATCTGTTAGGATTAGGAATATTGTACATTGGGAAGTAGACACCTTTGGGTTTGCTGGAAAGTATCCTAAGCAAGCCCTCTGGGCCATGGACAACCAATGGAAGAACTCGATTCTATCAACTCTAAAAATATAAAACATACCTAACTATTGAATTTTTGTCCTTGTTGTTATTGTTTTGGCTAGCAGGTTTGCATTCCTAGATACTTTACCTCTATAATTCATGGTCTTTTGGGGAGGCTAAGAAAAAAGTGGAAACTGAGTGCACATGAGTTAAAGGATAGCTGAATAAAATGGTACATGAATATGGTGGAATATTATTGCTCAGTAAGAAGCCAAGTAAATGAAGAACTCAAGAATCTTGGGGAAATCTGCATAAACTAATAGAATGAAGTGAACCAAACCAAGGACACAATTTACAGAAGGACCACAATAGTGTAAAGGGAAGCAGCATTGAGAGATATCAGAAATCTGATCAGTGCAAAGAGCAATCTTTATTTTACTGGCCCAACTGTGAAACGTACCTCCGCCTTCTTGGCAAAGGGGTCATAGAGTGGCATTGTCAAACTCAAATTGAAATGGAGACGATAGAGTGGAATAAAAGGATTTCTTCAGGCAGTAGATTGATAGGAAATTCACATATTAATATTATTTGTTTTATTGTATTTTTATTTATTTTGTTAACTATTTCCTAATATTTTTTAATCTTGTTCAGTCATAGTAGTGAATATTTTGGGTCAGATGTTGTAGACTATAGATGAAGAATGAGGCATATATAGTTAGACGTCACTCACTCAATCAATATTTATTCCTTTGTGCCAGAAACTATGCTGGGTACTAGAGACGTAAGTACTAAGAATAAAGCTATCCCTACTCTCAAGGAACTTACATTCCAATGGTAGAGACAAGAAGGAGATAGTGAATATCTGAGACAGAGTTCCAACCCGGATTTTCCTACCTCCAAGTTCAGTACCCTATGGTGAGCCAGAAAGCCATCCCAAGAACCTTCATCCTGTTACTGGTAAAACATTTTCATAACTTTTAGGAGTGAAGTCTGAGGCCCCTCATCCTCAAAATGATGTTTCAGCCTAATAATTTAGGCGGAATCTATGTGATCAGTGAATACACTCCACATTGAAAGAATTGGAGCGGGGCTTGAATTCCAGATCTGGTTCTCTGTCGTAGGGGATGTCTGAAGGACCGTGCTGTAGGAGAAGGCCCTGATGGGAGGGAGAGGAATGCCTTAGTAGCTACCCCCAGAATATTTGAACAGCCAGTTTGAAATGAATTCCCACTGTATTTGACTTGGGGCCAGTCTGCTGATAGGAGAGAGTAGTTTTTTTCTGTTTGCTTTGTGAAAATAAAGTTGAATCTTTATGTAAATGAGATGTGAACTTTTCACTCTTATCACTTAAAAAAACACACACACACCAATCCTCCCAAACAACCCACCTGTCTCTTAAATAAGTTTGCTTCAAGAATGCCATTATCACCTTCATTATCATTAATATTATCATTATTTAACATCTGTGACTGCTGGAGGTGTGACAAGCATTGAGTAGCCTCACTGAAGGAAAAGGTCCTTGCTAATAACCTCAATTCTTTTGTGACTAGTAGGGAACAAAATATTTTCTAGCAAATTTCAGTATACAGAAGCCAAATTGCTGAATAGAATTGAAAAGTCTCATTGAAATTCCCTTACAGGTTGAGCTGCGCCTGTGGAAAAGTCTTATGAAAATAGTGCCTTTTAAGGCCGGCCCAGGGCTGTTTCATCTTTCTGTTCTAAGAGGAGTTAAGTGACTGGAAGGTGAGGAGAATGTTCCTTGAAAGGAGAAGCTGCAACACTCTCTGCTCAAAGACAGTGAAGTCTGAACTTCTTGGTATTGATTGAAACCATATAAAAAGACTCCTTTAATGAGAGAAAGATTGGTTACTCCCACCCTGGGGCTTACACAGGCACTCTGCATGGGGGAGTGAGAAATGAGAAGCTTTTGCCAAGGCAGAGGTAGGGAAAGCAATGCCAAAGTGTGTAGGGGCTAGCTGAGAGGGAGTGGCGTAATGAAAACATTTGTCTTTGTCAGAGTGAGGCCCACATCTTGGTTCGTCCCCAGCCTTCATGAGCTAACAATTCCTATGCCTGGGAAGAAATAATTGAAATAGCTGAACAGCTGGGTCATCCACTGCTGCTGAGGAGCCAAGAACTGACAAATGAGGGCCACTGGAGGTTGAATAAAGAAAACTTCCAGGTCTGGTAGAGATGCAGTTAGCTGCTCTTCTTTGCATCTGTAGAAATCAAGAATTCCTGATAACCATCTGAAGGGTATTTGCTTTGAGTGGTTTTCCCAGTAGGAGAGGTACATTTACTTTATTGCCCCAGTGAGGCTCTCAACTTGTCTTCCATTTGACCAATAGCATGTGTGAGGGAGTACCCATTTCCATTGCTGACTATTTTGTTAAATGAAAGTGGCGAAAGTAAGAACCAGTGTAAGAGAAACACTGATAAAACTGTTGATAGGGAGAAGGCACTTCATCAGGGTGATGGCTATAGTATCTATCAATTTTGAATTTGCATACGTTGGATATGAGGAATTCTGAAGTGGTTTGGGGACACCTTGATTTGTCAAACTTTTTTTGCTAATTGTGGGACACATGGATATTACCCAGCTGTAGTAGATGACAGGAATGTGAATTTTGATTTATCACCATAAAATAGAGGTGAGTCATCTCACAGAAGGAACCTGCTTTGATCAATAGAAGAGCTGAGTTGAGATAAACTGAGTTTAAGGCTCAGGAGAAAGCTTAGAGTTTGTCTTTACTCTTCTTAAAAGGGCTGACTGAAGGAAGATAGGTTTTGCATTTGCTCTTTTGAAAAGCTGACCGAAGGTGTTATCTGCATTTTCATTTACCTCCAGAAAAGTATAATATCTTTAGAGCCCAGATACATGATCAAATTCTGTATGAAAAAGTTCTGTAGATCCTAGACTTATGCTTTCTACTTTTACTAAAAGAGTACAACATTACCCAAGTAACCCAGAAAAGGAGGAGCCCAAGATTAAGAGCCAGAAGAAAAGTGGTCCCAAAAGTAAGGGACTATTTGGAGAGGACCAGAGCAGGAGTTTCATGAGCAGGGCAGTCAGTGAAGGAGTAGCCCCTCTCATTGATGAATTGTTTTCTAGGCTATTTCTGAGTAAAACAAAGAGCATCTCCACCTACAGTCCAGAGTGGTGAGTTGCCCCTAGGCAGATCCCCATACGTGCATTCTCCTGGTTCTGCCATGGACACTGTGTGTATTAGTGGTAGAATATCTCTTTTTTGGGTGGAATAGAAAGAGATTATTCTTTCTTTGTCTTCTGTTTAGTAAATGTTTCTGATTAAGAATATAATCATCTCATATCATTTGATTTGTTAGGTGAGAAATACACCAGTGAGGACTCTGCAGCTACAGTATACAAAGTAGAAGAGGAATCCCCCTGCCATAGTACCCCTAGCAACTTGAGAGAGTAAGTTGGTGGAGTTTTTATAGGAATCTCCCAACTTATTGGAATGGCTGTAGGTTAGCTGAACAAGCTGGCGAAGACAGAGAAAGAGAAAACTGATGGGGCTTTGCCCTACTCATGTTGCATGAACTGAAAGGGTCATGTCTCTTATGGGGTTGTAGTGGAAAGAGTATTGAATTTAGAGGAAGGTGTCCTGGGTTCAAATCCCAGCTTTGCCACTTGTCAGCCGACAGCATTTATTAAACACCTACTGTGGGCCAGGCACTGTGTTGAGACCTGGCAATATAAATAAAAACAAACAAAGAAACAAGATAACCCTTGCCTTTAAGGAGCTCAAGTTTCAAAAGCTTGGCTTTAAGGAGCTCATGCGTTCTCAAAACAGGTCAGTAAGAAATTCTCTGGGCCCAGGTCTTCACAGCCCCTGACTTGGCCCGGATGCATTACATGCACCTGAGCCTAAAGGGAATTATTTTTGCTTATGTAACAAGATGATGTAACCACTGGACTGGAGTAGAGCACCATCTAGTGGGAAAACATTATGAAGTACACTTCCTTGCAAGTCTAACGGTAGAGGTAATTAATGATTAATTAAAGATCAGTGATGTCCTGATATCTTAGTCAGATGAGAACTTGTCTCAATCAGAGATTAAGTAAAGTCCTTGAAAGTCACTGGATGAATTGGAACAACATTGACTGGAAATCTGCTCCAATTGGGTAAGGGACTTGGTAATGTCCCGAAGGGAGAGGGAGGATGGAGTTACTAAAAAACCAGGAACTAGATAAAAACCTGAGTTTGAGGTGTCAACTAGGGGAAACTTCTTGCCTACCTCCTAAAAAGCAATCACTTGGAGGGGTCATGAAAGGAGCTGCCTTAGTCCCTTCTGCCTATTGACTGATGGATCATCTAAGGGTCCAGAAGATTTTGGATTTTTCAGCTTTCCATTGGCATCTTAGCATATAGAACAGAGAAGGCAGGCTTCACCCTAAGTCCAGCAGAAGTCACATCATACCTAAGATCAACATTTAGAGGGCTTCAGCAAAAAAAGACTTCAAGGAGCTATGAATTACTCCTTTGCTACATATACTCACTAAGCTTGAGCCCACTTTCCCCTGGACTATGAATGTAGGGAGAACATGTCATAGCCTTTTGGGTATGTTTTATATCAGCTCTTCTTACCATACCACCTTAATAAATGCCCTCTTCTAAAAACTAATTAAATCTGGGTGACAAGAGTGCTGCATAGAATCAGGGTAATATCCATTATTTATTTAATTGGTTTTTACTGTGATAAAAGTCACATTTGCAACAAGAAAATAAAGCATTTTAACTGACTGCAAGTTTTTTCCCAACAGAGAAATTGATCTTCTTCACATCATTTTCTTTCCCCCACCCAGGTGATATTTGGATGACTGCAAATCATGGGACACCAAAATCCAGAAAAAAATAAAAATTTCAAATGCCCCTAAAGGTAACACAGAGATACACGTGGGCATCTGTATCTTCAGTATATGAAGTAAGGATGACATGAACTCAGGAAGTTACATTCGGGATCAGAAATCAGAGAGTGACTGGGAGGGGAATCTTAGAATCCATCTAGTCCAACCTCCTCATGTTACAGACAAGGGAACTGAGGCCCAGGAAACTTTAGTAATTTGTTCGGTCACACAGGTCTGAAGAATCAGAGGCAAGATTTGGACTCAATGGTTAATCATATCATGTATTAGTAATTTAGTAAATGCTTTTGGATTGGTTGATTAATATTATTAAAAGAAGCATGTGGTAAGAATAAAGGATAATTGATAGGTAACCCTTGTAATCCATTGGTTTCTTATCCTTCCTTCCTTCCTTCCTTCCTTCCTTCCTTCCTTCCTTCCTTCCTTCCTTCCTTCCTTTCTTCCTCTTCCTCTTCTTCTTCTTCTTCTTCTCATCATCCTTCTTCTTCTTTTCTTCTTCTCTAGGCAATCAAGGGTAAGTGATTTGCACAGTGTCACAGTCAGGAAGTGTCAAATATGTCTGAGGCTGGATTCCAGCTGGTGCTCTATCCGCTGTGTCCCCTAGCTGCCCCACTGTCATTGTTTTCTGATGAATATCAAGAGATTCAGAGAAAGGCTCATAATACGTTGATTGGCTTTCCTTGGGAAGCCATATAGAACATAGACAAGAGTCACAAAAAAGAGTTACCATCTGAGCCATTAGAAGGAGTGTTCACATTGATGAGTTTGTAGATCTATCAACAATTGAAAAATACTTTTCAGGATGAATTTATTCACATAGTCCCCTTGAATTGGTAGTTTTTTCTTCCCTCTCTTGTTCAATAGTCTGTATTAAATATTCTCTCTCTGAGATTACTATTTGTTTAATGAATGAACTTGGATGATCATTTTTGGTAACTTAGTTTTCAAAAAGGAAGATATTTATGAGATTGTCCTTATACCTTAATGTTAATGTTTTAAAGTTTCCTTAGACTGATTCCTCTGGTTACCCCAGAGAGTTATAAAACTCAACCTTCATGACAAATATCTAGTATGATTTTAAATGGTTAGCGAATTATAGAAATTTAAAAAAAATCTATCCCTAGATGGCAAAACCTTAAGTGGACACTTTAGGGAAATTGAGAGTTAATGAACTCCTAATGAATTGCTAATGCCACCTTCTAAAATTAAGAGAAAAAAATCATTCACTGGTCTTGAGGGGGTGAATGTACATTCTCCATCCTGTTAATTATAAACTGTTAATTATATTGTAAATATCCAGTAACATATATTTTAGCTTAGTTTAAGAATTATGCAAAGTCTTTAGTTTGGTTTTGTGTTGTATTGTCCAGTATAGGGAATCTCCTTTTTTCCTTTGTTGTAAATAACCCTGTGCAGATGGAATTCTCACTAGCACTGAATGATATGGGCTTTACCCCAGGATAGTGAAATTTAGAGGGTGCTTATGGTCTTTGCAGTTCTTTCAGGAGCATAGAAATTACTGAACACCTAGTAAGCAAAATAATTAGTTACAACTCAAAGCTATCTGAGGGTGTGCCAGTGACTATACCCTAGGTAATCTCTTCCCCAACCTGCTACTTTCCCCCTTTTCATTGGCTTATCCAAAATAGTTGAGGACATGTTTTTTCTTGTTTGTCGTGGATACATTTTTTGCTACTTGTTCTAGGTACAGCTATGATTGGTGACTATTTTGTAGGAAGCAAACTCCCCAGATTGAAGGAGCCACTTGGTGTTAAATTGCAATATTCTACCTGTTGGCCTCTGAAAATCTAAAAAAATGTGACTGGGAATTGCTTGATCGCTGATCATGCAGGCTTGTCTAAAACATATCTCAAAGGAGTCAAATGCATTAAAAGTGGTTCATGAATTGTACTGAACCTGCCACAAGAAAACAGAAGCCTGAGGGCTTTGTCCCTTTTCACCTTTGCATAGTATCATTGGAGAGAGAAATAGCAGGAGAAATTTGAGCCAGCTTTCATGCAACTAGGATCTATGCCTGTGTAGGACCTGTGAGTCCAGCATAAGAAGAAGCACTGGGCCTGATTAAGTTAGGAGGTTCTAAAAGCAAGGTCCCTGACATACACAGTGGACCTGCTATGTATGTTCGTTGATCTGCTTTTATAAAAGGAAAGGCAACTTTTGAGGGTCAACAACCACATTAATCAAGCTCATATATATCATTCACTGAGTTCAGAGGAAAAAAGTCAGCACCCTGAACTTCAGAGAAAATACAAAAAGATCAACCAACAGACATGGCTTCCAGCTGCCTGACCATAAGCAATACATACATCACAGATCAACAGACACATCCAGCTGTCTGACCATTATATACATACATAGTTACCAGAGAGAGAAGCAGCAACATCTGGGTTTTTAAAGCTGGGGGCGGTGCTCCTTAGCAGCCTCCTAGAGTCTCATCGGGCCAAACAAACATTTCCAATGAGCAAGCCCCAAAGTAAAACCTCACCTCAGGGTATTTATACACTTCAGAGCCAGAGGGCATCACAACCCTTGAGAACCAGTGCCACATTAACAAAAGGTGTGGATCTTCCTACAAATCTCTTCTAATCAAACTCCTCTTAATGGGCAGACCTTTTAATAGGAGGGAAAAATCTTTAATCCCAGTAGCATTAAGGAGGCATCAAAGTAAATTGGAAAGGGAATTAGGAGTCTGAATACTTGGGTTCTAGTTCCAGCTCTGACACTTATTTGTCCCATGACCTTAGGGAAGACACTTCAGGTGTCAAAGCCTACTTTGCAGGGTTGCTATGGTCATTGTATGTGGAAAGTTCCAAGGATAATATAAAGTGCTCTACAAAGATACGGGAATACTATTATTATGATTGGTATTTTTGGAGTTTTGACCTGTGATTTCCTTGGAATAGGCTTTCCCAATGTGGAAACTCTATCAAGTTGGATAAACAACTGCTCTCCAATTCATCATCTTAGAGAATTGCCTAGATCCCTAAAAAGCTGACTTGCCCATTGGCACCCAGTCATCATGCCTCAGAGGCAGATGTTCCTAACTTCAAGGCAAGCTCTCTATCTGCCCTTCTATAATAATTTGTGATTAAGCAAGTGAAGTACTCATTTTAATCATCAGTACTTGGGTATTTCCATGTCTCCGTACTATTGATGTACTCATTTACTCTATTAGTTTCTAGTTAAGACTCATCCATATCTTTCAATCCTATGGGAATCTTGTCTATGACCTTGCACAAATGTTCCATGGAGCAACTAAGGGGTCTTCATATTGTTCTTTTTTACATATATATTTTGTGTATACCAATGTAGTACTTAAGCTTCCCTTCTGTTATTCCTCATTCTTGCTACATGGCTGGTACATCTTTTCTAGTCAAACGTATCTTTAATGATGTTTTTGGTGCCTTTTCTTACATATCTTGTTATTGGTAAGATGCTGCCACCTACTTACTCCCATCATGGATATTTCTTTCTCTTAAAATTACTTTTTCACTTACCATTTGTTTTTCCCCTCACATTTTCTAAAAAAAAAAAAAGAAAACAAAACAATGCAGTCAACAGAAGTCTTATAGCAAATATTCTTAGTCAAGTGAAAGTAAATTCAAGGATAATTGCATTGTCTTTGTCCAAAAAATATGTCTAATTCTGTACCTGGAGTCCACCACCTCTCTGTCAAGAAGTGGGTATCATGCTTCAACACTGCTGGGCATTACAATGATCAGAGCTGTTAAGTCTTTCAAAGTTGTTTTTGCTTGACTGTGCATATTTATTATGAATTTTGGTTGGTTGCATTGTTTTGCTTTCATTTTTTAAGGAGGTATAAGGGAGAGAATAAATATTGTTATTTTAGAAATTGTTTTCCTGGTTCTACTTACTTCATTCTACATGTCCATATAATTTTTCAGAAGTTTCTCTGAAATTCTCCCTTTCACAATTTTTTTATGATGTGATAATATTAAATTGCATTTATATAACATAGTTTGTTTAGCCATTCCATAACTGATAGGCATCCCTTTTGTTTCAGTTTATTTGGAATTACAGAAAAGGCTTCCATACATGTCTGTCCTTTTCCTTTTTCATCAATCTCTTTGAGGATATCGAATTAGTAGTGGCATTGTTGGGGCCCAGGGAACATAGATAATTTACTGCCATTTTGGCTGCAGTTCTAAAATTGCTTTCCAGAATGGTTATATACTTCTTTCCATTACAGAGAATAAAAAAGTTTGTATGGGAGACTAATAATATTTTCATTTTCCTATGATGCTTTAAGGTACTATACAACCATCTTATTTTGCCATTTTGCAGATACGTCTAAGTCGATCTCTAAGTCACTTACTCGAGGCCACACAAGCAGTAAACAATAGGGCTGAGATTGGAACCTAGGGCTTTTGAATATGACCCCAACACTATGCTACCCATGATACAGAGAAGAGTACTGTTTTGGAGATAGAAGCCCCATATTGAAATCTCTGCTCTGTCTCTTACACGTTGTGTTTCCTTGGGCAAGTCACTTTTCTGAACCTTAGGTTCTTTGTGGACAAAATGAGTTGGGTGACTAGATAACATCATAATGTTCTTTCTAGGATCTATGACCCTGATCTTAAAGAAAAGTATCTCTAGAGAGAGCAGCATCCTTTCCCCTGTATCTTTTAAAGCTCTCCCTCCAGGACTTAGCTACAAGAAGGAATGTGTTGTACCAAATGCTGAAAATGCTTTTACTCAGTTTTCCTATTTGTAAAATGGAAGGATTTGACTCAGAGAATTTTAAGACCCTCTCCAAGGCCAACATGTTAAGATTCTTTATTTGTTTCCTAAGCCACTGCACTCATCCTCCAAGGTCTTTGGAGAAAAATCCATTAGGCAGGTAGGTCCGGAGCAAATGCATTTTCTTGACCTTTTAATGACCTGCCTTTTTAGGAGGGGAAAATAGTGTCAGAATGCTGCTTTTGAATTCTACTAGGTATGTCCCCTGTCCACTAATGAATGCAGAATATGATGAGCTAATTATGGTAATGCAGACCCTCATGAATGCCAAAAAAATTCATGATGATCTGTAGTATAAGAATAAATAAAGTGCAATTAATTTGTAATTGGGGAGTAGTTAGCTGGTATTAATATTAATAACTTGGTTCTGAATTTCTTCATTGCATCAAACTGTTTTCATCTCTGACCATAGAAGTTTATTGGAAATTCAATTAAGTCAAGAAACATTTATTAAGCACCTACTTTGTCCAAGGCACTGAGCTAGGAGTTGGCTGTACAAAGACAAAAGAATCTAGCCCTTCCTTAGTAGTTTGCCATTTAATAGTGCATAATAACAGCATATTAATAAACATAATACCTGGTAGAGTGTGAAAAAGGAGTTACAAAGTTTTTAAAGAAAGTTGAAAGAGGAAAAAATCAGTTTGAAATGTGGACATCAGGGAAGACTTTTGTGGATCGGGAGGCATCTGAGCTCAGATGTAAAGGAAGAAAATATTTTTAACAGTCAGTGATGTGAAAGGAATACTAGAGGATGATAAAGATAGGGGGATGCTTAGGAGAATGCTGGAACATGAAATAAGTGAAGGAGAAGAGTATAAGATGAAACTCGAAGGATAGGCTGAAATCACATGGAGGAAGAATTTAAATATTAAGGTAAATTGTCTGTTTTTTATTCTATCAGTAGTCACTTAAGGTCCTGAGAAGAGTCACGAACTTATTAGACAGGTATTCTTGTGGTTATTCAGTTGTTTTAGTTGTATCTGATTCTTTGTGACCCCATTTGGGGTTTTCTTGGCAAAGATACTGGAGGGCTTTACCATTTCCTTCTCTAGCTCATTTTACAGATGAGGAAACTCAGGCAAGCAGCTAAGTGATTTGCCAGGGTCAGACAGCTATTAAGTGTCTGAGGTTGGATTTGAACTCAGCCCTTCCTAATTTGGGGTCTAGAGCTCTATCCACTGCACTATCTTTTGGCAGCTCTGTGAAGGCTGGAATGGAGAAGGCAGAAACTGGAGGTAGGGAGATCCATATAACAGAAAAATGTTATAGCAGAACATATGATAGTGCTAAGGGTCTGAACTACAGTATTATGACTACAGTATTGACTGTATCAAAGAGAGGAGACCTATGGGAGAGATAGATCACTGGGGCCTGAGCACTGATCAGATAGATGTGGGGGATAAAGAAGAAGGATTCAGAGATTCTTGGCAACACAAGTGCCTGGGAACAGGAATAAGAAAATCACAGCTAGATTCCTTTACCTCATTGTCAATTCTCCATTAAAATAAATGCTATGAGAGGAGAGACAAATAGCATTTTCAGTTGACTTCTTGCTCCCTTTATACAAAGGGCATGCTGACCTTTTAGCTTCTCCTAAGCCTTTCTTCCCCTTCTTCTCCTTACACCATTAATAAGCACCTACATGCTTGCATGAGGTACCGCTAAGTCTCCTGTATGCTCCTGCTTTGCATGTGGATGACATCCAAATGCAGAAGCAAAAGGAGAAGCATCCGAAATAAATAGCTCCTGCTTGAATGTCAGTGTGGCAGGGAAATTACATTTCCCAGAGCAAAATCAAATAAATTCCCCATGAAAACAGTCTCATTGGCCCCCAAGGTAATGGTCCAGAAAAATGCCCATTTTCCTGGTAGACCTAGAAAGTGGTCTGAGAGTATAGAGAGCTGGAAAAGACCTTAGAGATCATGTCACCTAACGCCCTCATTTTACAGATGAAGAAACTGTAGCCCAGAGTAGTGAAGTGACCTTTGGTCATGCCCAAGGTTACCCAGTGAGTTAGCTAGTGGAAGAACTGATGCATTGAAAAGCCACCTGGCATGGTCCCAGACTTCCTGATATCCACGCTCTGAGCTGGGTAGGTTTTTGAGTAAAATTGTAAGAACTAAGGACACACTGCAAAGTGACTATGCAGCAATTAATCATTGAGTTAAAGTGTTCAACTTTTTCTAGTGTTAGGGCACCATGAGAAATGGAAGAAGCAGAACAATACTCCCTGACCTGGAGTGGACACATTTTCCATGCTTCCATAAATGTGTGATCTCATTAGTGAGGGCACTTCCTGTATTGGGACACATCCCAAGTCATTCTTTCTAATTTTGCATGATTCCTATTCATTTCCTCCTTGAAATTCTCTGCTTGATTATGGAGTCAGAACTGGAAAGGACCTTCAGAATGATTTTGCCCAATATTCTAATTTTATAGACAAAGAAATAAGGGCCTAAAGAAATTGGATGACTTGCCCAAAATTATGCAGCTAGCAATAGGGCAGACATGAGACACCAACTCAACTTTTCTGATTCCACATTCCATGCTGTTAGAAAAATGTGGATTCCTTCTTTTATTTATGGTAGTAATAGGGGAAGCTAGGTGTGCAGTGGATAGAGCACCAGTTGAGGAGTCAGGAGGATCTGAGTTCAAATCTCACCTCAGACACTTGACACTCACTAACTGTGTGACCTTGAGCAAGTCACTTAACCCCAATTGCCTCATCCTGGGTCATCTCCAGTCATCCTGATGAATATCACTGACTTCAGATGACTCTGGAGGAGAAATGAGGCTGGTGACCTGCACAGCTCTCCCTCACTCAAAGCAAAATCAAGTGCAAGTCATGTCATTATTTCTCTGATGGCATGGTCTTCTTTGGCAATGAAGGACAAGCACACACAGATAATAATAATGAATAATAACCCCCTGCTCTTGCACGATTGGCCCACTCATTTCTTTCATGAAGTCTTATGTGGTACTTCTCAAGCATAAGTCTGGTAATATCCAGAATGTTTTCTAGGTGTCAAAATGCTAAAAATGCTAGACTTGGAGTCAGGAAGGTTTGAGTGCAAATTCTGACTCCGATACTTCCTGTGGGACCCTGAGCAACTTATGTAACCTCTCTCAGTTTCACTGGCATGGTGTACAAAATTGGGTGATTGTGATGTTCAAATAAGATACGTGTAAAATACTTTGAAGAACTTGTTACCTGTCTCTACTATGCACATTTTCATTATTCTTTGGGTAACTTGTATTTGTGATTCTTCTGAAATTGTTGTATTCCCTGGTTAACATACAAAAGGCATGGCCAGGAGATAGTAGTATTGAGAAGATGGACATTTGGGAGTTATTCTAATAGAATGCAAACATTATCATTTTTCTTTGGGACTTCAGTGTCTAGAATATACTGTTACCACTTCAGAAATCCATTTTTTTCCAGATTTCCCTCTCCTTATTAAGTTCTGGTACCAGTTCATCATCTATTTGCCTCACTTGTCCCAGACATACGTGCTGAAGGGGGTAATTCAATGCCCTTCTTATTGCATGTCACCATCAGGGTAATATACATTTTTCATCCACTCTTTTCCAGATGTGAAGGGTTAGGCCAATCACTTTCAGATTATTCACTACAATGCAGATTTTACATGTATTAGAGAAACTATATCACAGAGAAATAAAGCTAAATCACCCATCTGCCTCCAGAGAAAGAACTGATATTGTCTGAATGTAAACCGAAACATTTTTTCACTTTCCTCCTTCCTTCCTTCCTTCCTTCCTTCCTTCCTTCCTTCCTTCCTTCCTTCCTTCCTTCCTTCCTTCCTTCCCTCCCTCTCTCTTTCTCCATTTCTCTCTCTTTCTTCTTTCTTTCTTTCTTTCTTTCTTTCTTTCTTTCTTTCTTTCTCTCTTTCTCTTTCTTTCTTTCTTTCTTTCTCTCTTTCTCTCTTTCTCTCTTTCTTTCTTTCTCTCTTTCTCTCTTTCTCTCTTTCTCTCTTTCTCTCTTTCTCTTTCTTTCTTTCTCTCTTTCTCTCTTTCTCTCTTTCTTTCTTTCTTTCTTTCTCTCTTTCTTTCTTTCTTTCTCTCTTTCTTTCTTTCTTTCTTTCTTTCTTTCTTTCTTTCTTTCTTTCTTTCTTTCTTTCTTTCTTTCTTTCTTTCTTTCTTTCTTTCTTTCTTATATTCTTGTACAAAATGACCAATATGGAAATGTTTTACATGATTGCACATGTATAACCTATGTTGGATAACTTACTGTCAGCATCAGAGAGTAGGGAGGGGAGAGGAAGGAAGGATAAAATTTAGAACTCAAAACTTTAAAAAAAATATGTTAAAATTTCTTTAAAATGTAATTGGGGAAAAATAAAATATTATTTAAAAAGGCATAAGCAAAAATGATATTTAGAGTGTAAGGGCTAATGTAAAGTTAATGGTGGGTCAGGGGAAGAGTTAAAGTCCTTTTGTTAATGATGCCTTTTGTTAATTTCTGATGAGGCACTGGGTCACAAGAGTCATGCCCTCCAGTCCTGAAAGGATATATATATATACTCTGAGATGATGTTTTGCTTTGGGACTTATTTTTTTGGAAGAAGGTTCATGTGCCAGATAAGATAGTCATTTTAAGAAGCACCTAGCTTTGAAAACCTAGAAGTTGGTGCTTCTCTCTCTGATAACAATATGTGTATTGTCTATAGTCAGACAGTTGGAAGCCCTGTCTGTGGGTATTTCTGTTTGTAATTTCTGCTTGTAATTTCTGTTTGTATTTTCTCTGAATTTCAGGGTGCTGACTTTCTCCCCTGAACTAAGTGAGTGATATATGACCTTGATTAAAGTAGACTGTTGACCTCTCTAAAGTTGCTTTCCTTTTAGAAATGCAGATCTAAGAACCTGTATAGCAGGTTCTGTGTATGCTGGGGTCCTTGCTGTTGCAAGAAACTATTTAGAAAACTGTGTGACTGTCCTGGTCATGAAGGACTTCATAGGGGAAATCGAATGCTACTTTGGAAGCATATAGGGATATAGGTAGAATTTACATATTTGAATGAGATGGGACGGGGAGAGGGCATTTCGTATGCCCCAGGTTAGCGTGGGGAATGGGCAGGGGCAGTGCAGCGGACAGCCCAAGCAGGTGCAGCAATGAGATTTCCAGTTGGGCAGTTATGAAAGATGAGTTTGGATACAAAGACGAACAGAATGGAGAAAGGGGCACTGGAACAGGGGAAAGAAAATAATTTCATCATCTCCTTCCATGTCAACTATTTCATCCACCTCCCTCACTGTCAATATTAGCCTGTCATCCCCAAAGCCAGGGACCTACACAGGCTTCTGGTTCATCTTTCCTCCTTTGTGTCTAGACCTCTCCTCCCTCTGACTCTTCAGCTTCTTAGGGGCTTTGGCTGGGGCAGAGAGCTTTCTGTTAGATGGCTGATTATACTCATTAAGAGGGAAAAGAGAGACTTGTGACTCTTTTAACCCAAGAATCTCATTCCACCTCCATCCCACCTCCCTATTTTGCAGGCAGGACTACAGAAAAAGTGGTGCACATTCTATAGTCATTTATGTGATGAACATTTATTATTAGTTTATTATGTAAATGAATAATTAATGTTCATCAAATATATATATATATTTGGTATATGTATGCAAGAAACTGACAACAGAATGGCTGTGACTACTCTTTGCCTAGTCTCATGTTTAACTCTAAAGAACTGTGCAGATCCCCTCAGTAGGTGGAATGAGCCTCCCTTCATAGCTATGAGAGAGAATTGGATTAGTGAGGGGAGAGGGAGACAGAGAGAGAGAGAGAAAGAGAGAGAGGGAGGGAGAGAGAGAGAGAGAGAGAGAGAGAGAGAGAGAGAGAGAGAGAGAGAGAGAGAGAGGGAGAGAGAGAGAATGGGGAGGAGGAGAGGGGGGAAAGGGGAGGAAAAGGGGGAGGAAGAGAAGGTGGGGGAAGAAAAAAGGGAGTGGAGGAGTGGGAGAGAGAAAATTTCTGTGATGTCAAAGGACTGTTGCTACCAAGTTCCCAAGGTAACTGCTGGAAAGTGATTAGCAAACATTAAATTCGCAAGGCTTCCCAAGCCTGCATGAGTCACATGAGGTCAGTACTTAATATTCTCCTCATTTTACAGATGATGACCTAAGCCACAGAGCAGATGTGACTCACCTCATCCTGGGGACCCACAGGTCTGATGCTGACTCTCATTTTCTCAAGGGTTCAGCCTGTGCCACTAGATGGCTCCCCAGTTAAGACCTTCAGTTCTTTGAAGTGTCGAAATTAGGGCCCTTCAATTAACTCCTTGGGCTGGAAGTTATCCATGCCAGGACACTAATGGAGCTTGTAGTATTAGCAACTGGACCCTGATTTTTCAGCCTTTAAGGTTCTTTAGGAGATGTAGGGTTCAGCCCAGATCCCAGCAATGCTACCGCAGTTTTTATAGCCTACTTTGAATTCCTGAGCTTTCTTATGACATAAAAACAACCAGAGCACATGACTCTGGGAGAACACACTGACCCTGGGCAGGGAATCAGAGCTTCTGGGCTTGAGTTCTGGTTCTGTTATGGTTCCTTGGAGAATGTTGCTCAACACAGTTCTCTTGAGTTCAATGAGTATTTATTGAACACTTAGTCCAAGAAAGGCTCTGTGCTAGACAGAGGTGATATATTGGATGTCCAGATGGACCTGTGATCGCATTTGGTTGTCTCTTCCAATGATGCATATTACAAGCCTTCTATGCCTGCTCATCCTGTGTGACTTTTTTTGTCCACGTTTTACCACAAGTTCCCCATGAGAAGTCCACCCAGTGTGCTGGAGGCCATCCTTCCTTTCTCCTGACATCTTTTGGCTACCAATGGCGTACTCTGGATACCAGGGGCACACCCTGGGTGTCTGCTTGTCATTCTTTGTCTTCACTGGGCAACTAACCCATCTTTTCTTCATGTATTTCTCTGATGACATCTTTTACTCTTGTTTTTCAAAATTCCTCATGGCTTATATGAGGCAGTCTTTTCAAATCTACCATGTGACTCCTCCCTCCCTTTGCCTTTTGAGTGATATTCATTTTCAATTTATCAGAAATTTTTGTGTTCCTTCTCTTTAAACATATAATAATACCCCTAGAATACTAGTAATGAAAAGATGAACTTTTGTTTCAAAGAGATGTTTTGGGCCTTCAAAAGGGATGTACAATTCTCAGAAGGCATTCCAGTTCTCTCAAGTCCTCCTATGTAATTCTGGGGAAGATAAAAAGTCAGTTGATCTTTCAGTTAGTCAATCAGTTGACAATCCATCATTTCCTAAATGCTTACTAAGTACTAGACATATGAACTAGGTTATTTGGCCTCTTTTCGTATTCCCAGAGTATTTGAATGAGATTGGCAACCTTCAATCAACATTTATTGTTTTCTATGTGCCAGGAGCTGTGCTATACTCTGGGAATATGGAAAGAGGGCAAATAACTTACAGTCTAATGGCGGAGACAACATGCAAATAAATACGTAAAGAGCAAGCTATATACAGGATGAAGAGGAAATAATCAACGGAGAAGGCACTAGAATAAAGAGGGTTTGAGAAAGGGTTAGGTCTTAAAGGAGCTCATGGAGATCAGTAGGTGGAGCAGAAGAGGGAGAACATTCTACGTATGGGAAACAGAAAGACAAAATTTTCTGGAGCTGAGAGATGGAGTTTCTTGTTAGTGGAACAACCAGGAGGCCAGTGTCATTGGATCAAAGAATATTGGTATCATGGTGTAAAGTGTGGTGAGCCATGTAGATAAGAAATTAAATGGGGATTTTGGGGAGTTTTGTGAAACCTTCAGATGACACACAAAGGCTAGCTCATGAAGCAGAGCCTATGACTAAATACTTTACCCAAATTTTACAATACGGTAATGGAAACACCCCATAAAAGAAAAAGAAAAAAATCAGACTTTGGTACAAAAAGAGGGCCAAAAACTTTTACATCATTTTCTAGGTCATGGGTTGTGCTGCTCGCTTAAGACTTGTGATATGGAAGGGATAACTGTATGCATGTATGCGCACACATATATGTTATGTATGTATATGTGCACACATGTATATGTATGTGCATGAGTGTGCACATATGCATGTGTACATAAACACATAATGGAAGGCAGTTTAAGAGAAGAAATTAGCAGGGAGCTGGGGGCTGGTGGGAAAGGTTTTCTGTAGAAGATGGAATTTGAATGGAGTCTTAAATGAAACCAAGAATAGTAAGGAGTGGAGGCAAGGGTTGAAAACATTCTGGGCATGAGGGACAGCCAGGGCAAATGCTAGATCAAAGAGCGTATGATAAATTGTGAATAGACTGGAAAGATGAAATGTGACACAAATCTCGCTCACAAAGAGCTTCTACTATAATGAGGTTTATGTGTGGATAGGACACATAAATAAATAAGTGTGATATAAGGTAGAATGTGATAAAGGCAAGTGAGATTCAAAGTCCTAGGTAAAAATCTGAGACAGGAGAGAGTACATCTACCTGGGAGAGGGCAATGAAGGCTTCATGGATGAAAAGGCATCTGAGTAGGGACCTTAAAAAAAGACAAGGATGTCAACAGGTAGAGATGAGCAAGAAATGGGTACTGGGGCATTTCATTTAACTTTTCTGACCTTTTGGTTTCCTTGTTTGGATGTGAAATGTTACAGGCATTTTAAGATGGGGTCACTATGATTTGTTTTGCTTAATTATTTCCTTCATCATGGGAAATTTTTCCCAAAGTGATAGTGATCTGTAAATGTAATGTAAAAATAAAGCATCAATAAAGCTGAAAAAAGAGAAGGGATTGGACTAGATGGTTTTTGGTGTGTTCAGGAAGGCTTGCTCTTCTGGGATCAAAGTTCTGATGGTGATCTGGCATGCTGGCCAGAATTCTTGAGTGTCTCTCCTCCAGTGACTCTGAAAGTAACTAAGTGGAGTAGTTAAGGCCACATTTTCTGGTGTTTTTGCTCTAGCTCAAATCCATTAACTTGTTATCTTTTGATTCATCACCTTTGAGCCTTCGAGTATTGCCAAAGGCTGGGACCCATTCCCTACTTCCTCTAGCTTTCAGAACCAATGCCAGCAGAAGTCACATTTCCTGGAGGGCGATGAGATTACCTGTTTGGAAACTCATCATGATTATAACATCAGATGCCCCAGATTTTCTTTCAGTTGTCCTTGGAGGCTGCTAAAAAGCCCATCCAACATTTCCCTTTTGTTTGCCTCACTCTTCATGCAAGTCCAATATTCTTTGCTACATTTTCTGTAGCAAGTTGACAGTAGCATTCAAGTTCTTATTTCTCTCTTCTGTTTTACTGTCTATTTTTGACAATCTGGCTTCAATCATTGGGGGAGCCTGAGAGGAGTCCATCAATCACATTCAGATCCACAGAGCAATGTAATGCTTCGAAGATTGAGCTTTTCAGCTGCTAAAGGACTGGTGTGCCTCTGCTTCCTTCCTCTCCATGTTTCCCACTGTGCTCTCTCCTTCCCTCCCCACTCTCTCTCCTACTGTGGCTCCTCATTTTACCCTATGACCCCTGACATCCTGAATCTACAATTTCACAGACCCTTCAAATAAGCTAGGGAATGCCATCCATTGTAAAACATTGAAACAAACCCCTCCCCCCCAACTTCAGCCAATCATGGGATTGTCGCAATATTCCACCCAATAATTCTTCTCCATCCTTAAGTATTTCCTATTGGAGAACAGTTCTTCATTCATCTTAGGATAGTTGAGGTTCACAAAATTCCCGAGACCTTTGAGCTTTCCTTTCTCCAATACATACATACACACATTCATACATATTTGACTAGTTGCTAATGTCTCATCTCAATTATTTCACATTTATTTTTCACATATCTATTTTTACTTATTGGACACTGGTTATATCCCACTATGATATAAGATTCCTGAAGGAAGGGAATGTTTCATTTTGTCTTTGTATCCCCAGAACCTTGCCTAATGTGTGGTACATAATTTAAAATGATTAAATCATTACATTTAATAAATTAAATAACAAATGAAAAATTTATCAAATTGATAAATGCTTACAGATTGATTTCTTATAGAGATGTTAGGGAAAATCTTTGCTTTTTTTCCCCCCTTTTCCTGACGTTCATCATTCATTCAGTCTCTCATTCAATACATTTATACTAAGTACCTAAGTATACAATACTGGGCTAGGGGACTGATAAGGAGCAAAGATACCAGTGTAGAAATGGGAAAAGACATGAATATGTATGTATGTTATACGAAAAGACTATTAACTACTTGCAAGACAAAGTGTTATGTAAGGTCATCATATGAGTTGACCTAGGGTTCTTTTATTTACTTTTTGGGTAGGGGTGGCTACACAATGGAAGTTGCCTGAATTCCACAGATGTACAAGAGGCATATGCAGCACACAGTTTCACTCAGACTTCTGCCAGCCATCTTACACCTCCCATGAGGATGGGGACAGCAATGGCAGATCAGTAATCTGAGGGTAAAGGGCATGGGGCAGACAGATTGGGTGGTTATGGGGAGCCATGGTGGGAGACTAGACCCATGTGGTCTGATGGCTAGTGAAGCTGCGGTGAGTCCCTTCTTAGTTTTAGGAAGCTGGAAATAAACCATGGGATTTTTTCTCCTATCTTGGGTAATTAGGAATATGGACTTTCTGGTTCCTCTTAGCTAGGACTTAGATTCATTAACAATGAGCCATTCTGTTTCAATCAAGAATGGTACCTTGCACCTCGTTTAGCCTACTGTTAAGGGGACCTTTACCAATCAGCTTTTAGTTGAGAAAACTATTGCTCAAAGTTGTTGTGTTAATATCCTATGTTTGTTAAGCTTAAACTTTAAAGAGACTATCAAAGGGATAGCAAAAACAGAACTGGCCATGCTAACCAGTACACATAGCATTTGATCAAGAAAACCAGTTGTGCTCATCACAAGCATCTGGTTATCAGTCAATTGTTTACATAATTAGGGTACACATGCTTATTACAAATTCAAGATAGAGTCATTTGTATCCAGAGCACTTTTATCTCACGCACTATTCTACCCTTGTGATAGCTCTCCAATTTGCTGCCACACCCCGATTCCCTTTTTTTTGTTTTCTGTCTTAATTCTGTAACATTTAACACCATGGACCACCTGTCCTTACAAATGCCACCTCCCTTCTCTTAATTAACACAGGCCTTTCCTGACTCTTGAGTCATTCCTTTCCTCTCTTTTCCTTTCTGTTTCCTTTTCCTCTTCCTATCTCTTAAATTTGTCGTTACCAAAGGCTAAGTCTTTAGTCCTCTTTTTTTTTTTCTCTTTGCCTCCAGTTTCATGGCTTCAAATGTTACATTTATATAGATGACTCACCAATCTTATGTGTAAGGCACTATTCTAGGCACAGAGGGCTACAAAGAGAAAGGGAAACAGTCCCGACGCTGGAGGAACTTTTCTTCAAGTGAGAGATCCTACATAAGCAGAGATAAATTATGATAATTAATTGGAAGGGGGAAGTCAGTCGGCAAGAATTTACTAAACACTATGTTCCAGGCACTGTGCTAACTGCTGGGAGTAAACATAGAATCAAAAGGCTAGCTGAGGCCTGAAGGAGCTCACTGTTTTAACCAGGGGGAAGATGATGTGTAAAGTGGGGAGGGAGAAAGTCCTGTGGAGGTGATCAGTAGTACAGCCTGGAAAGGAATGAAAATATCTTAGCTTGGACCACTTCCTACAACTGGAAATTCTGGGAGGAATCAGCCAATCAGAAAGGGAATCTTCAGGGATGGTGAATACTTTCAGTGTGGAGAATAAGTCGAGGTATGGAATGAGTTTCCAGAATGAAGAGTTCCATGGCATGATGGCAGAAAGTCCTGTGGAGATGGGTCAATGATGCAGCTTAGGAGGGATGAAAAGCATTGCCAAGGCAGGGGTGAGACTTCCCAAAGGAGGTAGCTCCTCATAGGAAGCTAGCACTTCAAAGAGATGGAAGTGAGGAAATAGTCCCTTTTTAGAGTGGAGGAGAGACTCTGTAAAGGCATGAAAACAAATCTAGAAGGTTGCATTTGGGAAACAACTAAAGGGTATTTTGATTGGAATATAGCATTATGTGAAGGAGAGTCATGTGATATGTCTGTCAAGGGAAAGTGAGAGCCAGATTTTGTAAGGCAAAGCTGAAGAGTTGGTACTTTTCCTAGAGGCAACAGGGAAGGGGTGGCACAGTAGAGTGATGGGCTTGGAGTCAGGAAGATTCATCTTTCTGAGTTCAAATCCAGCCTCAGACACATACCTGTGTGAATCTGGGCAGGCCACTTACCCCTGTTTGCCTCAGTTTCCCTATCTATAAAATGAACTGGAGAAGGAAACGGCAAACCACTCTAGTATCTTTGCCAAGACAACTCCAAATGGGGTCATGAAGAGTCAGACATGACTGAAAGGACTGAGCAAGAACAACAACAAATAGGGGGGTGCTGAAGATTTCTGAGCAGGAAAATACTGTGATTATCCCCACGATTATTTCAGCATCTCTGTGGAGAGATGATTGGAGAAGAGAGACACTGGAAAGCCAGGAGGCCAATTCCAGGTGAGTGGTAAGGAGGGCCCGACCCAGGGAAGGTCAGTGAATGAATGCAGAGAGGAGATATATCTGAGGTGGATTGACCAAATTTAGCAACTGATTGGATATTGAAGTTGAGTAATAGGGAAGAGTCAAGGATGACTCCACTCTGTAAAATCTATAATCCAATGACACGGGTCTCTTTGCTGTCCCTGGCATAAGGCACTCCATCTCCTGACTCTCCCTTATGCTGGGAATGCTTTCCTTTCTCACCTCCACTTTTTGTCTTTCTTTAAGACCCAATTCAATCCCATTTTCTACAGGAAACCTTTCCTAGTCCCTCCACCGATAGTGTCTTCTTTCTGAAGTAATCTCACATTTATTGTATATATCTTGTATACACATAGTCCTTTGTGTGGGGTTCACAATTGCCCAAGCTACAATAAAAGAAACTGAGGCAGAGCTCCGAGCCAATGGTACTTTATTAAAGGGTTCATAGCCCCCTCTAATGAAGTGGACCTTAGATCTTCCTCACAATTTGAGATGCCCCCTTTCTGCAGAGCCTTAGTTTTACGGTGCTTGATACCCAGATAATACAGATGAAGCAAACTAAAAAATCTCATTGGTTGATAGACTTACTCTTGACCCTCCAAGAGGATCTACATAAAAATATAGAATCCCATTGGTTGACAAATGGGCTAATGAACTGATCTTGAAAGACCCATGAGGAGGTCCTATTGAGCTGATGAGTAGATGCATGTCTGGGCTGATAAACAGATATCAAAACATTTGCATGGGTGGATGAGTTTGTCTTTTTGTTAATTAATGAATTTTGTTTCAATAATTCAAATAAATGACTTCACAGAGAAGTCACCCTCAAAGTATGTTTGTCCAATACAGTTGGACAACATATATAATAGGAATGACAACATGTATAATTTTATACTATTATTGCTTACTATTTGTTGAAGGAACAAAGGAAGAAAATAATATATGTTTTCACTTCAGAAAACTAACCAGTCTTGGTCATTGAATTTTACCTAAGGGATGCTTATTTTTTTGGAGGGGTGGTCTTTATGTTGTGTTCATTTACATAATTGCAGTTACTGTATATATGTTTTTTGGGGGAGGGGGCAGGGGGTTGCTCTGTTTTCTGAGCTGAGGTCCTTTGCCAAGAGAGAGGGAGAGGGAGGGAAGTAGGAGGCTTGAGGAGATCTGCGGCAGCCATTTTAAAGCCTAGACTCCTAACTTTGTATTCAAGCCATTCTAAGACTTGTCTGCAATTTTCTTTTGTAACTTTTTCTCACAGTACTCCCTTTCACATACTTCATTCTCCCGCTCATCTGTATTAGGCACTATATCTGAAACCTGTTCCTTTAGTCGCCTCTCCAGGACTTCTTCCCTGACTCCTCTGCCAAACTTGTAGGCTGGGCCCTCTCAGGGAGGCTGTTGCTGCTATGCATAATTCTAGGGGTATCTCCAAGAACCACTGGGATTTATGGAGGTCTAACTGATTTATTACTTATTTAGCATAAGTATTTAGCATACTTATTTAGCATTCATAAAAATTATTCACTGAGCTAGTATAACCAGGACAATTGTTATAGAAACATTACCTCAGACTGAAGCCACATTTCCTCTTGCACACACAATGTCCCTGGGGGAAGTGAGTGTAAAGTCAGAAAGGCCTGTGACCAAAATGTAAACTCACAGCTCCCTATCTTTTCTTCCTTCTTGAATTACTCGTGAATTTCCTGTTAGGTGTAGCTTCCTGGGCTCCAAAGGGTGCCTCTGTAGTCCAGAAGCTGCCTTTCCTCAGTATATCTAGTTTAACTTTGGTATGATTTTCAGCTCCAGATACTGCCATCAGCAACCACTACAGATGCTGATAGGAACTCCAGATCTTTTGACCTTTTGAGGTTAACAAAGTTGTTACCCAATGAAAATGAACTCCATCCTTCCACCCCTCCTCTCAAGGGCATTTAACCTCCCAGAAGTCATGCAACAATAAATTTGCCCATCAATTGATTGATTGGCTTTGAATCTGGACATGTCCTCAAGAGGCATGATTGGCTCTCTTCAACCAATCACAAGATACTTCTTGTATAATATCATCTGTGTCCATCCAATAAATCAGAGTCCCTATGAGTCTTTCAAATTGATTAGGGACTTCATACCTAATACTTTGGTTAATTGCTTGATTCAATTAAATTTTTCTGGGCCTTCAGTGATTAATTTGAGGGGAGTAAGGGTATATGTCCACATTTATATTTCATATTCTCAAAATACTTTTCCCTTTGCTTCACATGTCCTATAGTCTCTATCCTCTGCCTTTCCCAGCTCTATTTGTTCAATTTTTATCATCCTTCAAAGTCTATTTCCAGTGTCTTGTTAAGTGATTCCCTCTTCTGCTTAAGCAGAAATAACCTCCCTTCTCTGATTATCATAGCATACCCATTTATCTTTCACATCCTATTTTATATCCTGATTATTTGTGCACATCATTTTTTCTGTATACTTTTGAGGGCTAGGATTATTCCTTATTCATCAAATATTTATTGAGGGTTCATTATATAGAAGATTTTATATTAGAAATTTTATGGGATTTTATGAGAATAAGAAATGGACCCTGACCATATGAATCTTAGAGTCTTAGTGTGATGGGGCAGCACGGCAGCACAGTGAGCAGAGAGGCCAGCTTGGATTCAGGAAGACTCATCTTTCTTAGTGGAAATTTGCTCTCAGACACTTATCAGCTATGTGACCCTGGGCATGTCACTTACCCTTATTTGTCTCAGTTTTTTCATTTACAAAATAAGCTGGAGAAGGAAATGGCAAAGTATTCCTATATCTTTGTCAAGAAAACCTCAAAACGGGTCAAGCAGAGTTGGACATAACTGAAAAACAACTGAACCACAAAGTGAGATGATAGATTTGAGGTTACAAAGGACCTTGACAGTGGCTAGAATCCTGAAATGAAGCCAAGTATAATATTTTGAGTATAGTATCAAAAATCAGTTATATAAAGGCTGGAAGGAAGAGACTTAACTTGAGAGAAGCTCATTTGAAAAAGATATTAGGGGGCAGCTAGGTAGGGCAGTAGATAGAGCACTAGCCCTGGAGTTAAGAAGACCTGAGTTCACATCTATCCTCAGACACTTGACATTTACTAGCTGTGTGACCCTAGGCAAATCACTTAGTCAAGTTGCCTCCCTGCCTCCAAAAAAATAAAAAGATATTGCTGTTTTAGTTAGCACATGTTTACTATAAATGAGTTTGATGTGGCTGATTTTTTTTTGTTAAATGCTATCTAGGTTTGGATCCTTATTATTGCACATAAGTCCCTTACAGAGTGTAAGTTCCTTGAAGTCAGGCATAGATATTTCCTTTTGTCTTTGTACTCCCTATGCCTTTCAGAGTGTTATACAATAGTAGGTATTTAAAAAATGCTTATTGGATTTGTTTGATTGGGCATCAAGAGGCATTGTGGGATAGTCAAAGGAGCACTGGATTTTGGTCAGAAGACCTGAGTTCAAATACCAAGTCTGATACTTGCTTCTTTTGGAGTTTTGGGAAAGTCACTTGACCTTCCTAGGACACAGTTTCCTCATCCTCCTCAACAGTATGTTGACCTTGTTTTAGCTGCTCCATAGCTCCAAATTCTATTGAGTTCCATTGAAATCTGTGCTAATTAGACTGCATCCGGAGTGCTGAGTTCAATTCTAGATACCATATTGAAGAGACCACTGGCAAACTGTAGTGTATCTAGATGAAGGCAGCCAAGATGATTATTGATCTGGAAATGATGGGAGATGAGGAATTATGGAGGGAACAGATTATGTTTAGTCTGGAGTGTAGATTGTTAAAGGGATCTATGAGGTCCATTTTAAAATGTTTGAGAGTTGCTTATTTAGAGGAGTGAACTTCTTACATATTGCTTCAGAAAACCAAACTTAGGTTCAATGCATATTACAAAGAGCTGGCTTCCAGATCAGTCTAAGAAAGAACCATCTGATAATTTGAGATAATTTATAATATCTTGCAAATAGTAGGTGGGCAACTAGATGGCTCAGTGGATAGAGCAATGGACTTGGAACCAAGAAGACTCATCTTTAGAAGTTCAAAGTTGGCCACACATATTTAATAGCTGGGCAAGTCACTTTACCCTACCTCCTTTAACTTCCTCATCTGTGAAAGGAGCTGGAGAAGGAAATAGCAAACCTCTCCAGTATCTTTGCCGAGAAAATCCCAAATGGGGTCACGAAGAGTCGGACATGACTGAAACTAATGAGCAGCGGTAGCACATAGTAGGATTTCAATAAACATTTGATTGATTGATTGTAAGTCCTAAATATATGATTATTGACTTAGTGTTCAAATAAGAGGCTTATAATTTAATATAGGTAAGTGCTTGCTTTTTTTCTGGTATAAATGAAAGTTCCTCTTTTATAATTTAGCAGGTGATCTTTAAGAGTTGCTCTGGCCTAACCATTTATCACTGTGCAACCAATCTAGTGATAAGTCTCTCTGGAAGTAAGTAGGCTGGCCTTTGGGTAATAGGGACCCAGATGCTTTTCCACATTCCTAGGACTTATCACAGTCAGTGTTCCAACTGAATAGCCAGGGTCATCTTCCTACCAAGATGAGTCATCAAAGTAGATCTTTCGTGGAGTCTGAGCAAGACAAGAGCACTCTATGTGTTAGTACCCCATGCTGATAACCTGATTGCTCTGCCTTTTGTGAAAGGAAAACTTCCTATATAGTGCTAAAAGAACACCTATCCTATTTGTTGTTCAGGCTTTTCAGTCATGTCTGACTCTTTGTGATCCTTAATTTGGGGTTTTCTTGGCAAAAGACACTAGAGTGGTTTACCATTTCCTTCTCCAGCTCATTTTACAGATGAGGAAACTGAGGCAAACAGGGTTAATTGACTTGCCCAGGGCCACAAAGCTAGTAAGTGTCTGATGCCACATTTGAACTCAAGACACTGATTATTCCTGAGTTCAGGCCAGCCACTTCATTCATTGTGTCACCTCCCTGCCCAACTATACCTATATTCATGCCAATACTGATCCATGCCTATGTCTAATATGAAGGAATCCTAATAAAACTGCCCCCCCAATATTCTAATTTTCTTATAGGCCCCACTGAACAACATTCCCACTGTACCTACCTAGCCACTCACAACCCTCATTCAATATCCTAACTTCTCCATATATGCCTCACTGCTCACTAGAAAAATAGATGTGTCCATGAACTCACATTTCTCACAGAAACAGCAGGGGTGTCCATGTGATGGGATCCTAGCCATTGCTGGGCTACTGCCCTCAGATCTATTTCTCATATTTCCTACATAAATAGCAGGGGTGTCCATGCACTCAACCACAAGCACATCCATCTAGTCTCAGATAGGACCACAATACTCAGCCAATCAGAAAGCAGCACCACCAGGATGCCCAAGCAGGATGTGGATCCCAAAACAATAGAGAGGACTTTTTCTAAGTAGGCATCTGTGCAGTAACAGTAAAGAATTGATCTAGAAGGAACTTATGACACAGAGAGACTTATGATAATATCATTATCATACGTACATACCTCCCCAATGGGTTTTCCTGTATGCACTGTGGGTAATCGCATGCACAATTTCACTAAGGTTGCGACCCCTCCCATGTTACCTAATCCTTTAACAAACCCGTCCTGCCTTTTTAATATTAATAATTTCTGTTATGCAATTGCACCTTTTCCCTGTAAAAATCTATCTTACTTTCTCTGAAGCTGTTGGTTCCTCTTGAAACTTCCATGAAAGTTGTCAATCTCAATAAATGCCTATACTTGGATCGGAGGTGGTCTGACTGAAGTCTTTGAGATGGCTCCACCACAACACATCATGAAATCTCAACAGCTTTTGGTGTCTCTGGGTGGGTAAAGTTGAAACCACAAAATAATATACATATAGTTAGTTATAGTTACATCTATCTATACCCCTGTGCATGCCCATATCATCTATACTTATATAGTGAGGGGTGTCTTGGAGCCAGGCTTAATCAGCTTGGGAGACTTGATTGCTAAATTTTCCATGTGATCATTCATATTTCAGAAATTGACAAATGCTATAAACAAGCATTGATTTATTGTTTTATTGATCTTCCAGACTTAAGAAAGTATTAATAGTGCAATTTAAATTTAAAATTATGTCATCAGGCATACTTTTTTCCCCCTCATTGAGATAATTAAAGATTTAGCAGCATGTCACTGCCTATGCTTATACCTATAGACATACAATCTCTGTGTACATCAATGAGTTTTTTCTGATAATGAACTTTTGTCACACACATTGGATGTCACATCCACATTGAAAGAGACCCTAGAGATGATTTGGTTACTTTCAAAGACAACATCCTCCCAGCAAATCTCATTATCTTTCACCTCCAATAAAATGGAAACTCTCTGAGGGCATACATTGTTTTGCTGTTTTTTAACTCCCAGGGTTTGGCACAATACGTGCCATCCACTAGGCTTTCATAAATGATTGTTGAAATAAGGAAAAAATGAATCAAAGTTGAGAGAAGTTAGAGTTCCTTTGGCACTGTTCTTTACCTTTGTGCTTCATTTGCTGCACAATCTCTGTCACATCAGATAAGAATGGCCCAGTGGCTGCACAACATCAATCTTGTTTTCTATAATAATTGATGATGATGGTGATTAAAACTCATATTCCTATGTTGAGTTCCTCATAATCCCTTCTATGAGACAGATTGTACAAGTATTATTAGTCCGGTTTTACAGATGGGGAAACCAAGCACAAAACCTTGACTTGTTCAAGTCACACAGCTTCTCTGAGTCAGGGTAGGAACTCAAATACACATCCTTTGGCTCCTGGTTCAATATTTAATCTCACTACCTTGAATTGCTTTAAAGCATCCAGGTTCCAAGTGTGAATATCCAAAGTTGTCCATTAGCATTTATCAAGTGCATCCTATGTGCTAAGTGTAGGGATATTAAAAAAAAAAAAAAAAAAGTAAAAGACAGTCCTTGTTCTTGAGGAATTCCCAGTCTAATGTGGGGCACAAACTGCAAACCACTATATGCAAACAAGAAATATATAGAATAAACTGGAGATGATCTCAGAAGGAAGCACTAAATTCAATGAAGGTGAGGAAAGACTTGGCGAGAAGCTGGAACTTCAACTGTTGCTCTAGGAAACGTGCTGATTGGGAACCCTCTCTAACAAAGTAGAGTGCAATGTTTTATGAATTAGTCAATAAATACTGTGGAATCGCCTGAGGCACATGGATGTTGTGAGACTTGCCCAGGATCACACAGTTAATACTAGAGGCACCATTTAAACTCAAACCACCTTGACTCTAACTTCTAAGGGAACTTGACTCTAAGTGTATGGTTACCTTAAAACCATAAAAATTGGACCTCCATTAGTTTGAAGCACTTCACATGTTAACCTTTAGCACATTCTGTTTGAAAAGATTTCTTTCCTTTAGATCCCAACTCCTTAATTCATTATTTGGCCTAAAGGTCATGCCATTATTCTGGAAATAAAAGATGATTTGAATATGCTCTCTCAAATAATGAAAAATTATCATCAATAGATGTCTTGTGTTACAGAAGTGGGGAGGATCTATAGGTATGGAATATTGTTATGTAATGTTAAATTCACATATTGGTTGATTTGGCTGAGCTGTTTCTTCCTCTTTTAACCTTTAATTTTCCACTGGCCTTGCAATTTGTCCTCAGCATTTTAGTGTCATGAAGTCTGGAAAGCACCACAGGTGCCTGAGATTTAGTCCCCCCAAGGCCTGCTCAGGTCCTGTCTGTGCCTGCGTGGCTCACACTGGACTGCGCTCTGCTCCAGTGTGGTGTGATGGACATTTCCTGGTGCTCTTCCAGGCTGTTTTGGACTGGAGATTTGCTTCACTCAGCCTTTCTGTGGGTTCTACAGCTCCAGAATTTGTTTAGAGTCATTTTTTTACAGGTTTTGGCTAGGCTTGGGGGGAGTGCTCTAGAAAGTCTGTGTTGTTACTCTGCCAACTTGGCTCCACCCCCCCAAATTTTAAGTCTTTAAGCCATCTCTTGACAGCTTGTTGGGGTTGGGAAAAGGATACGTCTATATCTATGGCTATATCTATCGATAATGAGATAATATATGCAATACATTTTGCAAACCTTAACACTCAATATATGAGTTATTTTATTATTATTAAAATGAAGGTGATGAAAAAACAGAAGATATCAGTTAAAAATCATTAAATAATGTGGATTTGTCATTATATGCTCACCCCAAAGAAGCATTATTTATACAATCAGAGATCTAGACCTGTAAGGAACCTCATTCCCTCTGTCATGCCTGGGAAGGCTTGTCTGAACTGGTACAGAGTAATACAGGAATGCACATCTCTTCACATTCAGCTTATTTCTCCTGTGAGCATCACCAATTGCCTCTTTGGTGTTGCAAATGAGGTCCTGGAGAGATATCTCCTCATATTCCATATATCAATCCCCCCTACCCCCAACAAAAAACCCCCCAAACCTCAGAGGCTATCTAGTCCAAACCTCTTATTTTATAGGTGGGGGAACTGAGGCCGAGAGTGATTAATTGACTTACCCAAGCTCACACAGGCAGTAATAAGCAGACCTAGAATTTGAACTCATACCCTCATACATTGCAAGCTTCTTTCTGTTCTCCCCTCCCCCCAATTTTTTATGTCATATTAGTTATTTCACATTAGAGATAAAGGAGAAGAGCAATGATTATTTCTCTCTTATACTAATAACCAAGTATTAAATTAGGATCCTTTCTAATTCCTCTTTCAGAAATTTGCCCCATAGGTTATTCAGTCAGCCTCTGAAGGACACTGCTGGTAGATGAGATTGCCCAAATCCTTGGTGTACATGCTTTCAATGGGATTCTCCCCAGCTAGGAGACCCTAGACACAAAATCTAGTCTAAGCAAGCTCTTGCCCTTAGGAAATGGGCCCTTGCCTGTTCTAGGAACCTTCCATTAGAATTTAGCATTGCCCAGCTTAGGAAGGGGAAAACCAACTAGGGAGGTCTGAGTGGAGATGGATTCTTTTGCCCAGATTGCTGGAGGTGGTTGAGTTTCATGATTAGGTCACATTCTCTGCAGGGGGAGCTGAAGACCCTTAGTCTACTTCCTCAATAATGTTTACCTTTTCATTGATTGTTAGCCAATCAGACTTGATTTCTATCTTCAGGGACACACTCTTTCCCAAAGGCTTTTTAAACATTCAATATTCTTCAGGAAGGATCTTTAGTTTACAAGAGAGAGTCAATGACCATTTTATTAGTTAACTACTAGCCATAATTAATGAAATTATTACTTACCCAGAAACTATGTCTCTTAAACTTTTCATTCATTACAAGGAGAAAGAGTGTTGTACTTGGAGTCAGGGAAACCTGGGTTCAAGTCTCATTTCAGACACTTACTAACTACTTGACCCTGAATAACTCACGTAACCTCTCTCATTCATCGTTTCTCCATCTGCCAAATGAAAATAACAACAGCACTTACCTCACAGGGTTGTCATGATAATCACATGAAAGGATAAATATAAAGTGCTTTGCAAGTCTTAAAATGTCATCCAATTATTAGTTGTCATTGAAGATAATAGTAGATAGTCTACTGTACTAGAAGTCAAGAAAAACTAAATTAAAATTCTACATCAGACATTTACCAGCTGTGTGACCTTGAGCAAGTCACTTCACCTTGTTTGTCTCAATTTCCTCATCTATAAAATTAGGATAATTATAGCACCAGGATTGTTGTGAGGCACAAATTAGAGAATACACATAAAACATTTTGCAGACTTAAAGTGCTATGTAAATGCTTATCATTATTATTACTATTTTCTACACCCCTCATCCCTCAGGTTAAGTCCTCTCAGACTTAATCACGAAGTCATAGATTGATTGGTGGATGGAGACTGGAGGGAGGGAGCACTCATACTGGGAGTTCACTAGATGGGTAAAAGCACAAATCATTCCATGGATAGGTACCATTTATGAACAGGTATCATAGCCAGCAAAGTGAAGGAGAGAGCCAATGCTATGGGGGCACCCCTTAGAAAAGAGGGTAGGTGACAAAAGGGTCTTCTATATGAAGCAGATATCCTTGAAAGTAGGGAAAGCAAGCCACTTTGCCAAGAATATAATGGGGCAATTCTGAGTGCTGTTGAGGTGGCTGCAGATTTCAGACCAGATCAGAGCATGCTTGCTTCCTTCCCAGAAAGTTGGCAAAGTATCTGCAGTATGTTGGTATGTTCAGGGGCTGCCAAATATGGCAATTGGACACACAATACTGTCAAACGAGCTGTGAATTTGTTCAATCTGTAAACCAGGTGGAAAATTATTTAAAGCTAGCAAGAGAAGTACTTGCTTTGTGAGTCATGAGGCAATGGGCCAGTCATTTTGCTTTTCTGACTCACATGTGTAACAGGAGCTGGAAACACTGCCTGTCCTTGGGGAATTTGGAGGATCATCCTTGGATAAGAATAGAAGCTAATTCTCATTTCCTTGCCTCAGACCTTTCCTTCTAGGGACTATGAGATGTGTGCCATTTTTCTTTACCATCCCATTACTGCTGAAATCATCTTTGTTCTTTTTATTACTGGTTTTTGTGAAAGGGAAAAAAATTAAAAATTTTTATGACTCTCATTTGATTTTTATATCACTTTCATTTCTCAACATTTCTCCTATCTCTCAAACTGAGAGCCGTTTCTTATAATAAAGAGTAAAAAAATAAAGAAAGAAAGAAACTCAGCAAAACTACTCAGTGTATCAACTGTGTCCAAAGATTATATGCAACATTTCACGTTCATACTTCCCTTTCTTCTGCAAAGGAGGAGTAGTACAATCGCAAATTTCTTCTTCAGGGTCTAATTTTTTCATTATAATTACCCAGTTTCTACTTCAATTTAAAAAAAATTAGATGATTATAATGATTGAATATATAGCTTTCCTGGTTCTACTTACTTCATTTTGAATTACTTCATAAAAGTATTCCCATGTTTCTGTTTTCATCATTATTCCACACAGCAAAGTACTGGGGAAAGAAAATATTGAAAATGCCTTGGGAAATAACACCTCCTTTAAATATCTTCCAAGTATTTTCTTCTCTCTTTTGCCCACCTTGGCTATTGCGGATTTTTTCCATTCACCTGGTTGAATGCTAGATCATTTATTTATTTATTTATTCCTTTTTTAAGATTAATTAATTTATTTTCAGTTTTTTACAATCACTTCTGTGTTTTAGATTTTCTCCCCCTCCCTCCATTCCTCCTTCTTCCCTCCCTGAGATGGCATGCAATCTTATATGAGTTCTACACATACAATCTTATTAAACACATTTTCCCATTGGTCATGGTGCATAGAAGAATTAAAATGAATGGGAGAAACCACAAGAAAAACCAAACCAAAACAAACATAACACAAGAGAAAATATTCTGCTTCATTCTGCGATCCAATTCCATACTTCTTTCTCTGGCTGTGGATGGCATTTTGCCTTAAGAGTCCATTGGGAATGTTTTAGGTCCTTGCATTGCAATTAAATTCTAAGTCTACCAGAAAAATTCTTTGCATACTGTGGTTGTTACTGTGTACAAAGTTCTCCTGGTTCTGCTCCTTTCACTCAGCATCAGGTCATATAAGTCCTTCCAGGTCTTTCTGAAGTCTTTCTGTTTGTCACTTCTTATAGCACAATAGTATTCCATTACATTAATATACCACTTGTTCAGCCATTCTAGATTATTTATTTTCTTGCTGGGACTCAGTTACTGTAGGGGGAATGGATTTTATCCAGCTTTCTGTCCAGTATTTTTTTATGGTCTTAAGCCCATTGCCTTGGGTTTCAGAAGCCCAATGGAAAGAGAGATGACTATTCTATGAGAATAGAAAATCTACTCATTTAGAAATTGTTTCTCATGTCTTCTTTTCACCATTGTGAGGAAGCACAGGGAAGGAAAGAAGGGCTTTGCAAGTCCCACTGAAACTGCCAGTTAGTGATGGATGCCTCTTATGAAAGGCCCATTTTGAAATATGCTTAGTGTATCATAGACCAGCACCTTGCCAAACCTTCTCCCATCTTAGACTATTCCTGAATTTTGTTGACATTCTGTTTCAAATAAAAGTCATTTATTAAAGAGTGTTCTTTCTTTTTTCTCCCAGTAACCCCTGATCAAAATGCATTGCATGACAAAGTAGCACATGGACTTCTTTGATGACAGATTTAATGCCTGAGCTGGTGTACGAAATGGAGCTGAGTAGAAGAAGAAAAAAAACCTAACATTCTATTTCCAAGTGTCCATTAATTCTTTGCTAATATTAAATTACCTTGGAATCTTGATGGAAATAGATGTGTGGGCCCCATGGATACCAAGAGGATTTATGAAGATCAGTGAAGGAGTGAGGCATATAGCCAACTCTTCATCATCCACCTTAGGGATTACCTATCACAAATCTTGGTTTTTTTTTTTCTTCCCAGTGACATTATTGCTTTCTCTGCTTTAAATAACTCCTTTGTTGATATTATAGCTTCCTCTCTATTTTTGCTCTACTTGCTGCCCTCAACTAATTAAGAAAGGAATTAGGCTTATTATGTTTGACTCTAGGGAAGTTGTGAACTGGATGACAGGAGAGCTAGAAGGAGGCAGCTCTGCTTAGGTTGGAACTTTGAGTAATGACAATCTTTAGTTGCAGTGTATCACGGGAAAGCAGGAAGAAGATGAAAAATTCATTATTTGATTGAAAACGTTCTGGATTTCTAGAACGTCAAACAAGGCCATATTCCAATTTCTATAACATCATATCACTCTAATGAGTTCTCTTCCTTTTCAAAATATTACCTTAAAAATTTAAATTTGATTTCATCTGAACTCTACTTCTCTGTCCTCATGAGCATCAGCCGTAGTAAATGTCAGACCTGAGTGAATATTTCATATTTTCATTGGAATTTTTAAGACTCCTTGATGACTTTTTTGCATTCCAGGTTTAATGAGGTTTCTGAGTTGATGTGTGGTTTTTTTTGGCTGGCTAAGATGGCCAATTGACAAAAATGAACTGTTTTTCCCCCTAGAAAGTAAGTCTCTCCAAATAGAAATTAATCCAGCTGGCTAAGTTGTATCATCATCATCATCATCATCGCCACTATCACTATCATCTTCATCATGATGCAGTATTGGACCTGGAGTTAGGAATATTTTGCTTCAAACCCTCGCTGGTTTTATGATTTTGGGCAAATTACTTAATCCCTCTCTGATTCAATAAAACTCTTGGGTAAAATAGGGACAATAAAAGAACCTAACTCACAAGGTTGTCACTAGAATCAAATCAGATGAAATATATGACATTGAAAATTTTAAATTATTATACAGTTTTTTAGTGGTGGTTGTTTAGTCACTTTTCATGACCCCATTGAAGTTTTCTTGGCAAAGATACTGGAGTGGTTTGCCATTTCCTTCTTTAGCTCATTTTATAGATGAGGAAACTGAGGGAGATAGGGTTAAGTGACTTGCTTAGGGTCACACAGCTAGTGAGTGTCTGAGGTCATATTTGAGCTCAGGAAGATAAGGCTTTTTGACTCCAGATCTGGTGTTTTCTCTGCTGTGACACTTAGTTGCCCTATAAAAATATTAGCCGCCATTGTCTGACATTTCTGACATTTCTATGATGTTTTAAGATTTGCAAAGCATCTTACAAATATTTAATTTGCTACTTAGTCACAACTATCAGAGAAAATCTCCAGATGTTATCCCTATTTTGTAGATGAGACAACTGAGAATTAGTGAAGTAAAGTAACTTGTCTTGAGTCACATAGCTAGTAAGGGTCTGAGTCAAGATTCTAACTCTGATCTTCCTGATTCCCAATCCAGTCAATGCTCTATTCAAGTATAGAGACGAAATTTAGAATGTTGTCACATTTCAGAAATAATGTTTATTCAACCCCAATAGTTGAGTTTTCCGTATGGATGGATTTTTTAACTGGCCAGTATTTACTGATGAAATATTCTATGTAATATAGCTTTATTAACTTGGAGCTATTTCCCTCACTCTTCTTATTTTCTGCATCCACAGAAATGAGGCAGGTGATATTTCACATAACCAAAGTAATGGCTCTTGGGAGTCACATTGTTTACGTCTCTGGTATAATTTTCTACTGAGCCCAAGTGATGGTGTCACTTATAGTTTAGAATCTGAATAAGGCCTAAGCCTGTTTATCTTTAAAAATGCCCAACCTGAGTGTTTTACTGGAAGTGCATGGCTAAGGAAGGACTGGTAGATGTGAAAAGACGGCAGTAATAATGATTTACTACCAAACAGAGGCTAATAAACCTGTTAGCTTTTGGTATTTACTGTGGAGATCAATGGTGACCTCAAGCTAAAACTTGTTTTAACTTCATCCAGCTTCCCCTTTTCTGCTTTTTATGGGCTCCTCAATTACATTACTTGTCTGCTGAAGGAGACTTTTATTTGTTGATAAGGACTCTTTAACCAATTGCAAAGTTGAAAAAATAAAGTTACCATTATGCATAAGGCAATGCATGAGTTACCACTTCAGGTTAATCTGATTCAGCTTTTGGACAAGCCAAAATGAGAGAGGAGGTAAACATATATAAAGGCAAAAATCCCATAAAGAAGTTGTTCAAAGGGACATGGAACAGTAAAAGGAGATGTGGAATTATGTTGCTCTTACACGAAACAATAGACTTGAATTTCTTGGACCATTTCCTTCTTCCACAGAAAAACCAGAAAAATGCTGGTCTGATAAATACCAAGTACCAATTGAAGCAGAGTTTCTCTTGTTTTCTCCTTTTCTCTCCCTCTGTTCACTGACTTTCTGGTTCATACCTTCCCTGGAGAGTAGAGAACTAATGAAGTCTTTTGGTTTAAAAGAGAGGAGCCTGGAGCTAAGAGCGTGGATTAGAAGCCACAAACCAAGTGAGTTCTTCCAATATTCCTCTCCAAACAACTTTAAAATAACACCTCAAAAAAAAATTCGGAGTGGAAAAGCCAAAAAAATGTCAGGGTGAGGCATGTTTCCAGTCTACGTAAATTTTGGAGGTCAGCAGGCAAGGTCTGTGACACCACAGTGGAGGCCTCTCTAGAGTGTGCACATGCAGTGGCAACAAATAGTAGTTTTAGGGGCTCTCAGTCCACAGGGATCAGACAACTGATCAGAAAGAGATTACAGGGGACCCTTTTCTGGTACTGAGTATAGGTAATGCTAATTGGCAACTCTATTGCCTATATGTAATTCTGGGTCAAAGTACCAGGGCAGAGAGGAGTGCTTGTGGTTGGTCACAAGGGCAGGGCCTTTGTTGCAGTTCTGAGGCAAAGAGGAGTACTAGAACTTGTGGCTGCAGAAAATCAGGGGCCCTAGTCTCAGTTCCAGGGTGAAGAGGAATGCTAGTGCTTGTGGTTTCCTGGGGAAAGACCAGAGTGCAGACCAGGAGAGCAGTGATCACACCTCTTCCCCAGATCATACCATCTCGGAAACATCATGAACTTGTAGATCCTCAGAACTATCTCTGAAAACAACAGCACAAAAAAGCCTGAAACTTGGGATAGCTCCTCCTCACCCTAAAATGAGCAAAGTACAACTCTAACATAAAGTTCAAAGCCAAGGAATAAGCTGGAAAAATGAGCAAACAAACAAAGGAACAAGAACTTGACCATGAAAAGCTACTACTGAGACAGGGAAGACCAAGACACCAAGACAAAAGACAATAATAATGACAAGCAGAGTCTCAAAGAAAAATGTTGATTGTACCCAAGTTCAACAAGGATTAATGCAAGGGTAAAAGAGATAATTCTTATCTAATACAGGAAAATTTGGGAAAAGAAATGAGTGATGCAAGAAAATTACGAAAAGAGAATTAAAGTAGAGCGAAGATGTTAGAGAAAAGGCAGGGACTCACCTAAGCTTCTCCCCAAACCTCTCTAAACACCTTTAAGTAATTCCCCTAAACAAATTCAAGAGTACTGGAACCTACAAAAGGACAAAGCAAAACCATTTTTCCAGCCCAGGAAAACTTGGAAGTCAGCAGGAAAGCTTTGTTGCATCAGGGTAATGTACACTGTGCCCCAGCAAACCTGCAGACCTTGGAGAGATTGAATCAGTGGAAACAGTGACAGTTTCCAGACTTCTCAGTCCACAGATGGTAAAGGGATCAGGCAACTGGTCAAAAGGAGATTACAGGGGTCCCTTTGCTGGCACCACAGGCAGGACTTTATTGCATTATTCATACTTAGATCTTGGTCACAGTCCTGGGTCTTAGTCCAAGAGTGAAGAGGTGCATTAGCACACCTGAGCTTGTGGCTAAAGGGGAGCTGGGACCCTGTTCACAGTTACAGGGTGGAAAAGAGTAGTTGTAATCATTCATAAACCAGAGTACAGAACAGCAGAGTAGTAAATATACCTTTCCCTACCAAATACTACCTTGAAAAAACCAAAAACTTACTAGTCCCCAGATTTATCTCTGAAAACAACTACACAAAATACCTGAAGTTTTGGATGGTGCCCCCTCCACTCCAGAAGCAGAATCTCACTTTGGCATATAGTTAAAAGTCACGCAGTAGGCTAGAAAAATGGGCAAAAAGCAGAAAAAGATCTTGACTGTAGAAAGTTACTATGGTGACAGGGAAGATCAAAATACAAACTCAGAAGACAGCAAAACTCCTATATCCAAAGCCTCAAAGAAAAAAAAAACCATAAATTGGCCTCACTCCATGGAAGAGCTTAAAAAGAATTATAAAAATCAAGGAAAAGAGAGAGAGGAAAAATTAGGAAGAGAAATGAGAATGATGCAAGAAAATCATGAAAAACAGAGTTGGTAGTTTGGTAAAGGAAGAAAATAAAACCTTAAAAAACAAAATAGACCAAATGGAGAAAGAGGCACAAACATCTAATGAAGAGAAGAATGCCTTGAAAAGCAAAATTAACCAAATGGAAAGAGAGGTACAAAAATTCATTAAAGAAAAGAATTCATTAGGAAGTAGAATTAGCCAAGTGGCAAAGGAGATATAAAAGCTGACTGAAGAAAATAATTCTTTAAAAATGAGAATTGGGCAAGTTGAAATTAATGAGTTTATTAGACATCAGGGAACAATAAAATAAAACCAAAAGGATAAAAAAGAGAAGAAAATGTGAAATAGCTTATTGTAAAAACAGCTTACCTGGAAAAGAGATTCAGGAGAGATAATTTAAGAATTACTGGACTACCTGAAAGCCATGATAAAAAAAATCCTAGACATCATATTTTAAGAAATTATCAAGGAAAACTGTCTTTTTATTCTAGAACCATAGGGTAGAAGAGATATTAAAAGAATCCATCAATCACCTCCTGAAAGAGATCCCAAAATAAAAACTCCAGGAATTTCATGGCCAAATTTCAGAGCTCCCAGGCTGAGGAGAGAATGTTGCAAATAACCAGAAAGAAATAATTTAAAAAACTGAAGAGTCAGGCAGAATCACATAAGACTTATCAATTTCCATGTTAAAGGAGGAGAGGACTTAGAAAATGATGTTCTGGAAGGCAAAGGAGCTAGGATTACAACCTCAAATAATCTACTCAGCAAAACTGAGTATAATCCTTTTGGGGGAAAATGGATATTTAATGAAATGGATGATTTTCCAGCATTTCTGATGAAAAGACCAGAACTTAATAGAAAATTTGATTTTCAAATAGAAGACTCAAGAGAAGCATTAAAAGGTAAATATGAAAGAGAAATCATAAGGTATCCAATAAGGTTAAACTGTTTACATTCCTACATGGGAAAATCATACTTGTAATGCCTAAAGTCTTTGTCATTATTAGTGTAGTTATAAGGAGTTTCCATAGATACAGGGCATGGATCTGAGTCTATGTTGGAATGCTCTCCAAAAAAAAAATGAAGGGGTGAGAAAGAGTGATGCATTGGGAGAAGGGGGAAGGAAAAGGTAGAATGGGGGAAATTTGTTCACATAAAAGATGCACAAGGAAGAGCTTTTATGGTAGGGGAATGTGGGTGGTGGCAGGCAATTATTGAACCTCATTCTCATAGGAATTGGTTCAAAGAAGCATAGAAGATGCACACACACACACACACACTCAGTTGTGAATAGAAATGTATTTCAATAGGGAAATAAGAGGAGCAGGGAATAAGAGATGGGGGTGGAATGATAAAAAGGAAGGGCAGATTAAGGGAGGCAGTGTCAGAAGCAAAATGGACTTTTGAAGAGGGATAGGATAAAAAGAGAGAGAAAGATAAACAGAATAAAATGAGATGGAGGGAAATACACAGTTAGTTACTATAACTGTGAATGTGAATGGGATGAAAAAACCCATAAAGTGGATTAAAAAACAAAATCTAACCATATGTTGTTTATAAGAGATACACTTAAAATAAAAAGACATACACAGAGTTAAAATAAAGGGCTAGAACAGAATCTATTATGCTTCAGCTGAAATAAAATAAGGTAGGGGTTGTAATCATGATCTCAGACAAAGAAAAAAACAAAAAATAAATATAATTAAAAAGAGATAATCAGGAAAATTACATTTTGCTGAAAGGTGCCATAGACAATGAAGTAATATAAACATATTTACAGCAAGTTTTTCTTATAAAGGGCTTATTTCTTTAATGTATAGAGAACTGAGTCAAATTTATAAAAATAAGAGCTATTCCTCAATTGATAAATGGTCAAAGAACATGAATGAGTAGTTTTAAACTTTAAGAAGAAATGGGAAACTACTATTTATTAGAGAAATGCAAATGAAAGCATCACTGAGGTACCACCTTACACTTATCAGTAATGACAAATGCTGGAAGAGACGAAGCAAAATAGCTACACTAACAAACTGTGGAATAGTGAACTGGCCCACCTATTTTAGAGA
The DNA here is from genome assembly GCA_023548195.1 of Bettongia penicillata ogilbyi. NCBI lineage: Eukaryota > Metazoa > Chordata > Mammalia > Diprotodontia > Potoroidae > Bettongia > Bettongia penicillata. Next base: position 551,813 of record JAJHZJ010000278.1, read on the forward strand.
ACAATTTGTAATTATCCCCTAGGGACTATAAAACTCTATATATCCTTTGACACAGCAATACCACTATGAGGTCTGTATCCCAAAGATATATCAAAGAAAAAAGAAAAATATCTACAAAAATATTTATAGCAGCTCTTTTTTTTTTTTTTGTGGTGACAAAGAATTGAAAATCAAGGTGAGGTCATCAGCTGGGGAATGGCTGAAAAAGTAGTGGCACATGATTGCAATGGAGTACTATTATGCTATAAGAAATGATTACAGGGTGGTTTCAGAAAAAAACCCAAGATCTATATGTACTGATGCAAAGTGAAGTGAGAAGAACCAGAAGATTGCTGTGCATAGGAATAGCAATGTTGTATCATGTTATCCACCTCCAAAGAGAGCTGATGAACTCTGAGCGCAAATTGAAATATAATTTTCTCACTTTACTATTATTTATTCATTTAGTTAGTTAGCAATATGACTAATATAAAAATATGTTTTGCATGATTTCACATGTATAATATTCTCAGTGGTTGAGGGAGGGCATGGGAAGGAAAGAGAGAATTTAGAACTCAAAATTTAAAAAGAAAATAATGTTAAAACAAATAAATCATAAGTCAAACAACAAAAAAGGAAAAATAATTGAATAACAGTTGAAATTTAGGAAAAGAAAAGGAAGGAAAGGAGGTTACAGTCTCCTTTCTTTCTAAGCCATGGAGCAAAATTTTGCTTGCCTCATAGAAAGAATGTGATCTCCTACTTTTATTTGGCAATCCCCAAGCTAGTCAAGAAGTTAGGAAGTGTACAGAGAAGGTAGCCTTAATTCTGTTGACTAGTAAAGAAGTGGCTAGGACACTATCAGAAGCAAACTCATCAAATTAGGAATATTTAGTCAGGAAAGAGAACACTCCCATTAAGATATGGGTTTGAAGGTTGGTCACATGAAAAAGGAATTAGATTTGTTCTATTTGGTCCCAAAGAGCGGAATTAGGGGTAGTAGAAGGAAATCTAAAGTCAAATTTCTCTACAACTAGTTTTGTGCAAGAGCTGAACTAGCTGCTTTGGGAGGCTGTGTGCTCCCTATCATGAGAAGTCTTTAAGTAATCGACAGGTTACTTGTCAGGGACAGGTAGAGGAGATTCCCATTCAGTCACCTACTTGGTGACTTTAAAGGATCTTTCCAATTCTGAGATTCTGTGATGTGTTAATCAGATAAAATAAGGAACTGATTCTTTTCCAAAAGTCATTCTCTACTCATGCAGTTCTGTTATTAATGAGTTCTCAATGCCTTAGATCTGCCTCCAGTTTTAATCTTCATTTCAAACTTAGCTTCAGTTTCATTCACTTACATAACACATTTATTTAAAAAAATCATAATTCCCTTTCTTATTCTTCTATCAAATCATCTTTCAGACAAGAACGACACTGCATATAATTTATTTCTGCATTCATCCCTTTGGGCCATAATGTCTGTAATTTAAAAAGCCAATATGTCTCTCTTTTCTTCAACAATTCTATCCTGCAGTCAGCTTTAAAAAAATTCTCCAGTTTATCTCTTTATTTATAGATCCTTGGGATCATGCTCTAGATATAGTTTTCTTCATTACAAAATGCCACAAGAGTAAAATTATACATGTTCTTTAATCTGTATTTCATATTTTTTGTGTGTATATGTGTTTACATATATATAGTTCTATATCTATCTATAAACATATGTATCCATATCTATATCTACAGATCTCTATCTATCTATCTATCTATCTATCTATCTATCTATCTATCTATACATAGTTTTTGTAGTAGGGAAATGCACTAAGCAAAGTCATGAATTTTGTTCTCAAAACCAATAATTTATTTAAATAAGCAATATGACCCTGAAGAGAGGGGGAACACTTTTAAGGGAAAGTGTTCAGAGACACTAACTTCCTGAGAGAAATGTAAAATCAATAAAATTCACAAATATAGTATGGTAAATTTCCACTGTATTCACATACCATGGCAACTGTTCAAAGGCTATGTCAATAGAACAGAAACTCAAGGAGGACTCATCGAATTGGAAAGACTACGAATATGGCCCCCATGATAAACCATATGTCTATTACCAAAGGACCAACCTAGATAAGTTCAGAATGACTCATTGTCAGAAGGTCAATCACCAGTTGAGGAACTATTTGGGACAGAAATTCATGAAACTTTCTACTAAATCTTGATAGAGCTGTTGAGAGGCAATTCACCTGCAAGTTGTGTGGTATAATAGCAAAAGGCCTAGATTTGGAATTAGGAGAGACTTGAGTTCAAATTCTCCTCTGACATTTATTAGCTATATAAACTTGGGCAAATCTGCAAATTTCTCAGATTCTTGGTTTCTTCAACTGTAAAAATGGAGATAACAAACTTCCTTCACAACACTGTTGTGACATTCAGATGAAATATTGTCTGCAAGGCCCATGTGTGGAAAATTGTGTTCCATATGCTGTTTGCATGTTAAAGGTACCAAAACCGTGAGAAATCTTAGGGTTTAGAGTAAATAGTGTAGGATGTAGCACAACACGTTTGGAGGGGGAGCTTAAAAATAGGCAGAGAGAATATCGCATCTCTCTGTCTCTCCCTCTGAGGTACTGTCTCTCTTAATGGGAGTAGTATGATCTACCCTCTTGTGTTTCCAGGGTTCTGAGCTGGCAGTTGGCACTTGGTTGATAGTGTCAATTGTGATCTAATTGTATGACTAGAAAGAAGTTGACTGACTAATGAAAGTATTAAACAGTAGTCATCCTTTGGGCAACCATATTTACTGACCAGGATTCTCTGAAGAGTTGTTGTGACACTTCACTGGAGAAAATACTGACTACATTCCCTGGGATATCTGGCTGAGGGAATCTGATGACATACTTGGCAGCTAATTGGCATAGTACATAGAGCTCTGGGCCTGGGGTCAGGAAGACCTAAGTTCAAATCCAGTCCCAGTCATATACTAGCTATATGACCCTGGATACTCTGGAGACTCTGTTTGTCTGTTTCCTCATTTGTATAAGGGGGATAATAATTACACCCACCTTCCAGGGTTGTTGTGAGAATCAAATGAAATAACAATCATAAAACATGCCCACTGTGTTAAGTACACAGTAAGCACTTTATAAATGTTAGCTATTATTGTGAATACTGATATTATTCCTTCTCTGTTAGATGCCTGGGAGTTGAGAGCATTTGCTATAAGGGACAGAAGCAGAGACTTTCCACCTGACTTGTTGATCAGGATTGGGCAGTGGTGAAACAGTTTCTGTCTTATCCCTTACTGTTTTGATATCCAGATGTTCTGAAGCACATAGGCCTCTGGGTGTGAAGTCATCTTCTTTGTGAGAGCAACAAGGCATTTTGCAGAAAAAGGTCAAGGATATCCACTGTACTCTATTGCTTTGGCCTTCTTTATAGAGTTGTACCTTATAAATTTCCTGCTTTGTTTTAGTAAATGTACTTTAATCCATGAGACTAGTCCTTTTGATTTGAGATTGAGAAAGGGATTAAGATTTTTGTGGGAATGGGGAAAGATCATATCTAGAAATAAGTAACACTTCAAAATAGCACTCAGTTTCTTCCTGGACCTCTCTCCTTAAGGACTGAAAAGAGAACTTTCCTATGATCAACATCTTAATCTTGAATGTAAAAGATGACACTATCCTCAAGTTGGACTTGGTGCCATCACTTCAGGTGGGTGGGGAGTCAACAATCTTACTTGGAAAAGATTCAAGTTTGGTCATTAACCTTAATCCATTTTGCTAAGGAAGGACTTGACTTTTGTTCTACCCACTTTCCTAAGTGAAGGTAAAAGTCTAAAAAGGATTTTAGGCTGGAAAAATATTATTTCTTATTTCTAGAGCACCTAAAAATGAATTCATTAAAATATCTTGTTATTGATATATTTTGTTTTTTTTAACATCACCATAGTGAGTGGTGATTATATTATAGATACGTTGCAATTGTGGAATTTTTGATAGCATTTAAATAGGGTTTAGTTATGATATATTAATGAGGTTAGTGAGAAACCTCATTGTTGGGTTATTGTTATATGGGGGGAATGCCTGCATTTCACAGATTAGCTTTGGAACTATAAAATATTATTTGTGAGATTAATGTTTTTATATTGGCTGAATCTAGAACTTAAGCTTCAGCTGTGGCAGATAGAAATATATATATATATATATATATATATATATATATATATATATGTGTGTGTGTGTGTGTGTGTGTGTGTGTATGTGTGTGTGTGTGTGTGTGTGCTTTATGCGTCTGGTACATAGTGAGTAGAGTACTGGGCCTGAAGTCAGAAAGACTCATTCTCCTGAGTTCAAATCTGCTTTCAGACACTTCCTAGCTATGTGACCTTGGACAAGTCATTTAACTCTGTTTGCCTCAGTTTCCTCATCTGTAAAATGAACTGAAGAAGGAAATGGTAAATCACTCCAGTATCTTTGCCAAGGAAACCCCAGATGGGCTCATGAAGAGTCAGGCACAACTGGACAGCTACCAATTTAATTCAGCAAGCATTTATTAAGCATTACGCACATGAATATATGCGGAGATATGAAGTCAAAAATGAATATGCTCTGCATTCAAAAAGTTTACATTCGATTGGTCTATTACTTGGATATATAAACTTTACATTCATATATTTAAATTTACTCTGCAATGTTTTTGTATGAGTTGGATTTCTACTTTCTCTGAAGAAACCTTAACAATGTGAGAAGTTTATGTTAGAGATGGTTCTCTATTTGCCTTCTGACCCGTTCTTTTAAATAGACTACCTGTACTTTCTAGCTTATAAAGCATGGCATTAATTTTCTCCATGTCTCTACACTTATCTATATATCACCAAGAGGCCTTGGCAAGTCACTTAATTCTTGGTGCCTTCAAGTAATTCCCTGAGGCTATCAGTTGCAAAGCATGTCCTGATTTGCATTGATAGAGGTTTTTCGTGTTGGGAACTTCCCATAATAATGAAAACATAAGCATAGTGTACTTACTTACATACACATACCCACATTATCAAGGGCAACTTTGGCGATGTTATTCATAGGGAATAGGAAGATTTTTGCAAGCCATATTTAGCTTCATTCATTGCTCCAGTTCTTTGAGGTCTAAGAACACTGAAAAGAGACCCCAGACTTACAAATCCTGTCCCTAAGGCTTTTAAGGAACAGAGAAAATGGGAAGCAGTCTGGATGATGTTTTTTTTGTTTCATGAAATGGTTGGGATGATCACCCATTGGGGGATGGGCCATGAGCTGACAACTCAAGGCAGAAGCTCACGTACATTATCTGCCTTACACTGTGTCCTGAGTGGTACTCAGTTTTAATTCTTTGAAGATCATATTGTCACATAACTTTCAGTAATACAACAATACTACTGGAACACATTAAAAGACAGGCTGTTATTTCAAGGAAGATTTTGGAGGTTGTTAAAACAGTTTTGCAATTTCCTATATGTGAGCCATCCCATTCTCTTCCTTCTGCTTAATTCTGGAGTGAACTTGTTTATTTGCAGTGTCTATATAAGAATATTTTTGGATGGCTGTCCATCTAACAGCATGTCAAATTCTGAACAATAGGCATTCTACATCCACTTGTATGGTTTTCCTGTGAGAACGGTTAGGTCAAACTCTTTTGGAGTGCTTTGAGATTTTCTCTAGTACTTTCTGTATGTTCTAGGTATTGATGCAGCAAACACAATGTCATCTCTAAAAAGAAACATCTGGGAAACCTCATCTTCTATAGGGACATCCCACTTTTCATAACATGGAGTCAGTTCTTCATCTCTATGATAATGGAAAATCTGTGGTGAACAGATACCTTGTGATTTCATTCCTTATCTGATATTTATTATTGATCAGAGAATTGTTGAACAAAATTATATCTATTGTTGTATCTCTCAAAGTCTTATATAGTTTGATGCATGATTAGGAGATGCTTTAGTGTAAGAGAACTCTTGCTCTATTAAATCAAAGATGTTTGTCTTTTATACTGAATGAACAATAAAAAAAAATCAAAGTTACCCTCTATAATGTGTGTGTGTGTGCATGCGTGTGTGTGCATTTGTGTGTATCTGTATGTATGTATTAGAGAAAGGAATGAAAAACCAGTCTCTTTTCCAAGAAAACCCCAAAGAGGGATTATAAAGAGCTGAACATGACTGAAAACTACTAAACAACTCCCAAGTATGTCTGTATATACACATGTGAACTATACTTATGTTTTCATTTTCATGAGGAGCTCTGCACACAAAACACCTCTATTATTGCAAATCAGCACATGCTTTGCAACTGATAGTCTAAGAGAATTCCTTAGGGGCACCAAGAATTAAGTGACATGCCAAGGTATGCCAGAGACAAGACTGGGATCAGCTCTCTACCCACTATGCCAAAAACAATGTGTATGTATATAAACATATATATGTATAAATATAAGCATACATACATACATACACACAGATATATACATACACATACACCTTTTTATATGAGAAAATAAGAAAATAAGCCTGTGTAGGTAGCTGTTGATATTCTTTCATGTGCCTTTTTAATTTTTTCGCAAAAATAATGTTTTCCTTACTCTGAGGCTGGTCCTCTATTTATTATGACACTAATATTATTCTCACAAAATTTTTATATATATTTGAAAATAAATATATACATATACATAAGTGTACACATATTGCATGTATGCATGCATGTATACACAAACATGCGCATACATATACACATACATACACACATACATATAAACCTACACATACATATACACATATCTACACACATACACACATACGTATGCACATACACATATAAATACACACATACACATATATGTATACATATATACTACACACATACACAGATATACACATATGCATACATATAAACATATATACACATATGTGTGTATATAATATAATGTATTATATATAACATGTAAATAATTTATTATGTATTATATATATTTAAATATAATGTATTTTGTATATATATAATTGGGTAGAATTAAGATGGCAGACTACAGGCATCTGACCCATCTGATCTCTTCCAATAATTCCCTTTAAACAACTTCAAAACAACTCCTCAAATCAAATTTTGAAGTGTCAGAGTCAACAAAAGATCAGAGTGAGACAGCTTTCAAAGACTGTGTAGGATGTCTGTGATACTGGGGTGGGAGTTGACCCAGAATATAGCAAAAGAACAAATAGCTGGCTTTGGAGGTGGCTGCAACAGTGGCAGACCCTTCTGGATCTCATAGCCCAGAGATGGTAAGGGGTCAAACAACTGGTCAGAAAGAGATTATGGGAGACCCTTTGCTAGCACTTACCAATGATGACTCTGTTGTCCATAAGCAGTTCTAGGTTGTGGTTCTAGAGTGGAAAGAAGTGCTGGTGGTTGGTCACAAGGGAGCAGGGGCCCTCATAGTATTTCCAAGGCAGAGAGGAACACTAGTGTTCTTAGCTGCAACAGCCTTGTCCCAGTTCCAGGAGCAGGAGGAGTGCTAGTACCTGTGGCGGTAGGGGACCAGAGACCTTTTCTGGGTGAGGACCAAGGCACAGACCAGGGAAATCCATGATCACACCTCTCCCCAGATCACACCACCTTACAGCATACAGAAAACAAAGCAAAACAAAAACTTGGAGACCCTCAGAAGTACCTCTGAAAATAGCAGCATGAAAAAGCCTGAAGCTTTGGATAGCTCCCCCTCTACCACCAGTCAGGTGAGCAGACCTCAATTTTAACATAAAGTACAAGTCAAGAAATAGGCTGAAAAAATAAGCAAAACAAAAACAAAAAAAGGACTTGACCATAAGAAGCTACTATAGTGGCAGGGAAGACCCAAACATAAATAAACTCAGAAGAAAACAACAATGTGAAAATATCCACAAGCAAAACTTCAAAAAAAAAATGCTAATTGGACCTAAGTACAACAATAATTCGTGGAAGAGTTAAAAAGAGATAAGAATAGTTCAGGGAAAATTGGAAAAAAGAAATGAGAGTGATGCAAGAAAAGATAATTAACATTGGTGAAAGAGGCACAAAAATACTGAAGAAAACAATAACAATACCTTAAAAAACAAAATTGACTTAATGGTAACAAAGATTCACTGAAAGAGAGAACTCCTTAAAAAGTACAATAGAAAATAGAAAAATGGGTGCAAAAGTTCACTGAAGAAAATAATTCTTTAAAAATTAGAATTGCATAGGTGGAAACTATGACTCCATGAGACATTAAGAAAAAAATATAAAATTGAAAGAATGAAAAAAAAAGAAGAAAATGTGAAATTGGAAAAAAAAAAACAGCTGACCTGGAAAATAGATTGAAGAGAGATAATTTAAGAATTATTGGACTACCTGAAAGACATGATCAAAAGAAATACCTAGAAATCATATTTCAAGAAATTATCAAGGAAAACTGCCCAGTGTCTTAGATCCGGAGGGTAAAATAGAAATTGAAAAGAATCCACTAACCATCTCCTAAAAGAGATCTTAAAGTGAAAAGTCCCAGGAATGTTATAGCCAAATTACAGAGCCCATGGGTCAAGGAGAAAATATTGCAAACAGCCAGAAAGAAATAATTCAAAAATTTAGTATCTGCAGTCAGGATCACAGCTCTCATACTAGGGGAGGAGAGGATTTAGAATATGATATTCTAGAAGGCAAAGAAGCTTGAATTATAACCAAGAATAACCTACCCAGCAAAATTGAGTATAATCCTTTCAGGGAAAAATGGGTATTTAATGAAACAGATGATTTCAAGCATATCTGACGAAAAGATCAGAACAGCATAGAGAATTTGACTTTCCAATATAAGAATCAAGAGAAGCATTAAAAAAACATAAGGGTAATCATAAGACACTCAATAAAGTTAAATTGTGTACATTCCTATATGGGAAGTTTATACATGCAATTCAAAAGATCTTTATTATTATTAGGGCACATACAAGGAATCTACATAGACAAACTGCATGAGTATGAGTCAATTATGTTAGGATGATCTCAAAAAAAAAAAGACGAGTCAAAGAGGGGGAGGCACTGGGAGAAGAGGGAAGGGAGAGATAGATAGGGGAAATGTACTCACATAAAACAGGGACAAAACAGGGGGAAAATTGTGGTAGACAATGCCTGAATCTCTCAGAATTGGTTCAAAAAAGGAAGTAGTTGGGTATAGAAATCTATCTTTTTTTTAAATTTTATTTATTTATTTAATTTTTTACATTCATTTTCACAAATTTTTGGGTTCCAAATTTTCTCCCCTTTTATCCCCTTCCCCCACCCCAATACCCCAAGCAATCTAATTTTCCCTATCTCCAATCTGCCCTCTCTTCTGTCATCCCTCCCTTCTCTTGTCTCCATCTTCTCTTTTCTCCTGTAGGGCCAGATAACTTTCTATTCCTCATTAACTGTATGTCTTCTTTCCTAGTTGCAACAACAATACTAAACAGTTGTTCCTAAAACTTTGTGTTCCAAATTCTCCCCATCCCTCCCTCCCCATCCATTCCCTTTGGGATGGCAGGCAATTCAATATAGGCCATATCTGTGTAGTTTTGCAAATGACCTCCCTGATAGTTGTGTTGTGTAAGACTAACTGGATTACCATCCCTCCTAACCTGCCCCTCATTATTTCTCTTCTGTCTTTTGATCCTGTCCCTCCCCAAGTGTTGACTTCAAATTGCTCCCTCCTCCCTTTGCCCTCCCTTCCATCATCCCCCCCCTTGCAATATCTCCTTCTCCCCCACTTTCTTATACTGTAAGATAGGTTTTCATACCAAAATGAGTGTGCATTTCACTCCTTCGTTTAGTCAAATGTGATGAGGGTAAACTTCTTGTTTTTTTTTTTCTCAGCTCTCCTCTTTTTCCCTCCACTAAGAAAAACTCCTACCTGCCTCTTAAATGACATATAGTTACCCCCTTCCCTTTCCCTCTCTTTCCTCCCCCTACATTTCTCTCTCACCATTTACCTTAATTTCTTTTAAGGTATGGTCCCATCCTATTCAGTTCAATCTGTGCTCTCTATCTCTGTATGTGTGTGCATGTGTGTATGTGTGTGCATGCATGTACATGTGCATGTGTGGTCCCACCAACTACCCAGATACTGAAAAGTTTTAAGAGTTAGAAATATTGTCTTTCCTTGTATGAATGTAAACAGTTCACTTCTGGTAAGTCCCTTAAGACTTCTCTTTGCTGTTTCCTTTTTCATGCTTCTTCTCATTCTTGTGTTTGAAAGTCAAATTTTCTTTTCAGCTCTGGTCTTTTCATTAAGAATGATTGAAAGTCCTCTGTTTCATTGAAAGACCATATTTTCCCTTGAAGTATTATACTCAGTTTAGCTGGGTGAGACAATTTAAAAATTATGGGACTACCTGAAACTCATGATCAAAAAAAGAGCCTAGACATCATCTTCCATGAAATTATCAAGGAAAACTGCCCTGACATTCTAGAACCAGAGGGCAAAATAAGTATTGAAAGAATCCATTGATCACCACCTGAAAGAGATCCAAAAAGAGAAACTCCTAGGAACATTGTGGCCAAATTCCAGAACTCCCAGCTCAAGGAAAAAATCTTGCAAGCAGCTAGAAAGAAACAATTCCAGTACTGTGGAAATACAATCAGGATAACCCAAGATCTAGCAGCTTCTACATTAGGGGATCGAAGGGCGTGGAATAGGATATTCCAGAAGGCAAAGGAACTAGAAATCTATCTTACCCAAAAGAGATATAAGGGGAAGAGGTTAAAAGACATGGGAGAGGGGAGAATCATAAAAGGAATGACAAATTAAGGAGGCAGTGGTCAGAAGCAAAGGATAAAAAGAGAACAACAGAAGAAAATCAGATTGAGGGAAAAACAGGATTACTAATCATAACTGTGAATGTGAATGGGATGAGCTCACCCATAAAATGGAAGAAAATGGTAGGGTGATTTAGACACCAGAACCTAACAACGTATTGTTTACAAGAGACATACTTGGAACAGAAAAACACATACCGAGTTAAAATAAAGGGCTGGAGCAGAATCTATGTGTTTTAGTTGATGTAAAAAAGGCAGATATTGCAATTATGATCTTAAGCAAGTCAAAAGGAAAAATAGACCTAATTAAAAGAGCTAATCAGGGAAAATACATTTTGATAAAAGGTTCCATAGACAATGAAGTAATATCAAAAATTTTTACAGCAAATTTCTTTGATAAAGGCTTCATTTCGCAAATATATAGAGAAGTGAGTTAAATTTATATAAAAAAAGAATCATTCATTCCCCAGTGGCTAAATAGATAAGGGATATGAATAGGTAGTTTTTCAGAAGAAGAAGTCAAAGCTCTCTATAACTATTTGAAAAAAATTATTTAAACTATTGATATGTGTAACACAAATTGAAACAACTTTGAAGTACTACCTCACACCTATCAAAAACGACAAATGCTGGAAGGGGTGAGGGAAAACAGCTACAATAATATATTGTTGGTAGAATTGTGAAGTGCTCCAATCATTTCTGGGAACAATTTGAAGCTATGCTCAAAGGGTTATAAAACTGCTCTGTCTCAGCTCACACATCTACTAACTTGTCTTAGTTGAAATTAAGTTCTTCCTGACTATTTTATCATATTACATTATTATTTAATAATAACTATTTTTTAAGCAATGATCTCCAAAATTAACATGAAATTCTCCTATTTTTCTAATGGATATGTTCTAACTATTTCTCTTACTTTCCTCTCTTTCCCCCATGCCTCCCAGTTTACCTTCCCTTTTTTTCTGTAGAAACTCTGGGTAAAGACATTTCTGTTGGTTATAGCCTTAATGAGAAATGTTTACACAGCTTGGTAAGAAGAATCCAGACTAAATCTTCACAACCCCAACAAGTCAATCAAAGAGATGTGACTCAAAATAAATTAAAAACTTCCATAAAGTCTTGAAATAACTGAAGAGTTCAGGCAAAGCTATTGGGTTCCAGGATATGTGGTTTTACTTTTGAATTACAGGACAAAGGTGATTCTTTTCCTCCAGACATCTTTCCAATGATAAAAAAAAAACAAAACCAGCTAACATTTATATAGTGCTCTAAGGTTTGTAAAGCACTTTACAAATATTATCTCATTTTTTTTACCACAGCTTGGAAGGCAGGTAATTTTATTCTCATTATACAGTTGAGGAAATTAAGTTAGAAAGAGGTAAGGTGACTTGTCTGGGATCACACAACTAGTAAGGGTCTGAAGCTAGATTTGACCTCAGGTCTTCCTGACTCCAGGTTCAGTGTCTTATTCATTATGCCACCCGACCTCCTGTAGTCTGTAGATTTTTATTTCACTGTGGGGCTTTTTGAGGACAGAGGGGAAGGGGAAAGTTGAGTTAGAAAGGTCTTTAATACTTTCTTGGAGACTTTTTAAAAAGACTGCCTGAAATTAACTGGAAATTAAAATTATTTCTCAGGTTTTAGGAAACATGAGAAACTTGGCCCTTGGGAGTCTATAAGGTGCAGTGGATAAGAGCTTTGGATGTGTAGGCAGCAGAGCTGGGTTTTTGTGCTGACTCTGTGTGACTTTGGGCAAGTTATTTAACTGCTTTGAGCCTTAGCCTCATCTATTAAATTGAGGGAATCAAATACACTAATTATACAACTGTCTCCAGTTCTACCTGAAACATATAAGCACATGTAAGACTTGGATGGATGAGTGAAGCACAGAGCCCCTGGAGCTGTCAAGTCCTTTTCTTTGCTAGAGTGTGGGCCAGTCCTCTCTCCACTTCTTGTAAAATCTTTTGGGGAAGGACAGCATCTAGACACAGAACTAGAACCTCAATTGAATAGGACAAGGAGATTGAATTGGGTCACATTTGGGAAATCAAGCTGTGTTTTCAGTGATCACAAATTGTTCACTGCTGTAAAAGCCCATTTTTTTAACACCAGTGTTTTCCCGGTGATAGGTACAAATCATGGAACACCGCGATCTAAGGAGAATCAAAATTGCCAGTGACCTAAAGGCTAATAGAAGGGCGTATGGTGGGTATAAGTAACCTACCATAAATAGGATGGGTAGCAGATTACTAGTGATGACTTGTGCATATGAAATAGAATCAAAGAAACTATTGAGGACATATAAGACTAGAAAATATGGACCAGTTAGAGAGAAAACAATGGATGAGACGGATAGCATTGAGGGCTGCATTTATATAAAAGAAGCATTTTTTTTTCAATTTTTTTTTAGTTTTGATTTTTTTTTAATGTTTTACAATCACTTCCTTAAAGTTAAGATTTTATCCCTCCCGCCCTTCCCCCAATACCCCCCTCCCTCCCCATGACAGCATACAATTCTGTTTAGGTTTTACATATACTTTCCTATTGAGCACATTTTCACTATAGTCATGCTATGTAGTCGAACTAAAATAAATGGAAGAAATCATATAACAAATCAAAACATAATACACTGAGACCCACCCACACACAAACATGAACTGCTACATTCTGCGAATGACTTCCATATTTCTTTCTCTGAGTGTGGAAGGCATTTTGCCTTAGAAGACCGACATTAGGATTTTTTTTTTCTCAGTAAGTTCTTGTGTTATTACAAAGTTCCAAGTCTACCAGAAAAAACTCTCGCACACTGTGGTCGTTGCTGTGCCCAAAGTTCTCCTGGTTCTGCTCCTTTCGCTCAGCATCAGATCACATAAGTCCTTCCAGGCCTCCCTGAAGTCTTCTTGTTCATCATTTCTTATGGCACAAAAGTACTCCATTACATTCATATACCATAATTTATTCAGCCATTCCCCAATTGATGGGCATCCCCTTGACTTCCAGTTTTTGGCTACCACAAAGAGTGCTGCTATAAATATTTTTGTACACGTGGGACCCTTTCCCGTTTTTATAATCTCTTGGGGATACAGTCCTAGTAGCGATATTTCTGGGTCAAAGGGTATGCACATTTTTGTAGCCCTTTGGGAAGAAGCATTTTTTTTAAAAAAACACAGTAAATACAAACTTTTTGTGACCATACTTGGTACCAGTGAAGAGATATGAAAAATTGTCTCCTTTTTGGTAGAGGTGGGAAATCATGGACATAGGACACTGCCATATAATGTCAATTTTTTTTATGTTTTGATATGTTGCTTAGTTTTACTGAACTATTTTTTTCCATTTTTTTCTTATTATTTTTCTTTAAAAAATTTTCTTTTTTAAGGGATAACTCCCTCAGAGGGACAAGTGGGAGGAATACACTAGGAAATGTAGGTATTATGAAAACAAGAGACAACAAAAAGTTATTTAAAAAGATCACAGGATGTGAAAGGTAGGTCTTCTGTGCAAGATTCATGAAAAGATTTGGACAAGAATTGCCCAGGATAAAAAGGCAAATGGGAATTGTTGTCTTGACTGGATATGGGCTACACTAAGCCTTGTCTGAGACTGCAGGATTCTGAAACCAGGAATTTGTTGAAATTTCAAAGTAAAAACAACAACATAGTGATATAGTCTTAGAAAACTGCCTTGAACCCTGAAAAATTAAGTGACTTTGCGAGAGTCACATGGCCATTAGGTGTCAGAAGCATCCCTTGGACTCAGGCCTTCATGCCATCCAGGCTACTAACTCTCTACGATTAAGTTGCAAAATATATTCCCCTATTAGCCACATTGGAAAATAAATAAAACAAGAAATATAAAGCAAGTGAAAAAGTTGTGCTTTAATGAGCACTCAGAGCTCTTCAGTTCTTTCTCTGGGGATGTAGAGCATTTTTCATCACGAGTCCTTTGAAATTATCATGGATCATTCTATTGATCAGAATAGTTAAATCTTTGACAGCTGATCATTGTTATAATATCATTGGCACTGTGTACAAAGTTCTGGTTCTGCCCACCTCACTTCACATTAATTCACATGTTTTCCCATTTTTTTCTGAAAACATTTCCTTCATATTTTTTATAGCACAATGGTATTTTATGACTATCATATACCATAACTGGTTCAGTCATTCCCCAGTTGATCAACATCCTCTCACTTTCTAATTCCTTGCCATTGCAAAAAACCCCTATATATATAGTATAAAGATATATTAAAATAAAAAGATAAAGTAAAATGTAATAGAATAAAGTTATATATTAAAATATATATAAAATAAAATAAAAAACACATTAGTAATAGATATTAAAATATATATACACATATAAAGTATAAATATTTTTGTACATACAGGTTCTTCGATTTCTTTGGGATATAGACCTAATAGTGGTATTGCCGGGTCAAAAGGTATGCAAAGTTTTATAGTTCTAACTTGTTCTTCAGAATGGTTGGACCAGCTCACAATTCCACCAACAGTGCATGATCGTGCCTAGTTTCCCACATCTCCTCTAACATTTGTCGTTTTCTTTTTCTGTTATGTTAGTCAATCTGATTCGTGTAGAGTGATACCTCAATTTAAAAAGTTATTTAAATATGGGCAGCAAGGTGGTACAATGAGTAGAGTACTGGACCTGGAATGAGGAAGACCTGAATTCGAATCTGACCTCAGATACTTGCTAGCTATGTGACCCTAGCAAGTCACTTTACCCTTTGTTTGCCTCAGTTTCCTCATCTCTAAAATGGGGATAATAATACTCTATAGAAATATCAGCTATCATCATTGTTCTTGCTATTATGTTATATTATTATGATTATATATCAGTGAGGCCAGGATGCTCTCATTCCTCTCCTAATAGGGATTCCTGAATGATAAGCACTTTACATATACTCAAGACACCATTAAAACTACTTACCTCTAAAAGAAACAAAATTCTGTTTCTGGGTCATTTGTTGAAATAAGATTGTTTATTGGGTCAAGGCTTCTGTCCCATTCCCTAGGGATCCTTGGGGACTGGGATCCAGTCCTGCCTGACTTTGCTTCGGACAGGCCCCTTTCCCTCAAAGCCTTAGTTTCTTATAAATTGGAGAAGGGGAGGCTCAGAGCAGATGACCTTAAGGGTCCATTTTCAATAATATATTCTTATGCTGTCCAACTGAGTTCCAGTGCTGTGTGTAGGATGTCTCCTCCCACTCCCCAAAGGTGTACATGTGCAGAGAAGGAATAAGTATTCCTGTTATGTACAAGACACAGTTTACTGAATATTATCTAATCTGAGACTCACAACAACTTTGGGAGGCAGGTGCTGCTATTATCTGCATTTTATAGTTGAGAAAACTGAGGCAGATAGATGTTAAGTGATTTCCCAAGGGTCACTGGGCTAATAAGTCATAGTGTACCTATAGCTAGTAAATGCCCAAGGCTAGGTTTGAACTCAGGTTTTCCTCAGTCTAGGCCCAGCACCATAAAGTCTCATTATTATCTTCATTTTATACTCGAAGAACTGGATCCTGAGAGATTCTGAGTGATTTGCAATGGTCATGACACTCGTAAGTATCAAAGATATGACTTGAACCTGGACCTCTCCTAATTAAGTTGAGAGCCTTTTCCATTGTATCGTACTGCCTTAGGGATTGCACATGTTGGGGAAGAGAATGAGTTCTCACTGGTGTTATAAATAGCTATGTATTCATCCAGAATTATTGCAGAATATTTGTTTTCCAATGCTGGTGGTAGGTTCTCTCTCTCAAAGGAGGCAGCAATGGAAGAGACATATTGGAATCTCGTGTGATCCTCAAAGTGTTGCTCCTCTATCTACTCCATAGCTTCACAGAAGGGATTAATGAGACACTAGTTGCATACAAACTGATCAATCAGCAGTGTGTCAAAGAAAATAATTACAGTTTGGGGAAGGTAGGATGGGCAGAGGTAAAATCCAATGTTTTACATATCTGAGCTCATTACTATTTCTAATACATTTCTTCACAATTGTCTTCATAATTCTGATATATTGGAGATGACTGGAAAAATTAATCTGTGACTATTTCATCTGTCTCCTCCTAAATAGAAAGACCATTGAACCTTAAACTCTATCAACCATTAAATTTTTATGGTCAAATTGAGATTCTGTGCAAATACTGTTAATTAAAATTTTAAATGATCTATAACTGAATTTATCTGGGACACTTGATTGAAAATGGTCTATAAAAAGCATATCTAGGAGGCAACACCCAGACTCCACCCCCCTGGGCTGCTTGCCCTTAGTACCAATGGCAAGCATTCCAGATTTCTTAGCAAAAAAACGTGAATCACTAATGAAGTGATAAATGCATTGGCATATAGATCTGGAAAATGCCAAATTTAAGTGAAATGATGTCCAGGCATGCCACTGAAAGATTGAATCTTGGGAACAACAAGTAATGAACTGATTTGGTGGGAATATAGATAGTACAAAGAGGATTAATGGGAAATAAACATATCTTTGAGCCAGATTGTGAAGGAATTTACATGCTAAATGGATGTTTGTATTTATCCTATAGGCAATAGGGAGCCACTGGCGGTTTCAGAGCAGGAGAGTGACATTAGCACTTTGCTTTAGGACTATCATTTTGGCAGTTGTGCAGAAGATGGATTGTAGAAGGGTCATCATCTATGGGGATGCTAATTGTATGGGAATCATTAAGAATAAGACGTCGACCTGTTTTTCTCATACAATGGAATCAGAAACCATTTATTTTCCTTAACTCTTTTCCCCCATTTGTAGAATCAAATCCCAGCTTCCTTTCTCAGTCCTCTTTTCTTCCACCAATTAAATCATATCATTTTTTTCTTTCTTTTTTTCTTTTAGGCACAAATCTTACTTAGGTGGAGAAAGCCAAGGGTGATTTATTTCAGTACATGTCGACTCATCAGACTTTCTTTCCAGTTTGACCATAGAAGACCTTGAATGCCTCTTGAGCAAAGACCAAGACCTTGTTATTGAGAGAGCTTTCTGCATAAAGACATAGAGGGGTGCCAAGGCCAATTCCCCTCTTAGTAATTCGTTTTCTGGACACAACAGAATGGAGCAGCATTGTTTAACCTTTCAGAAGCTATGTATGAAATTTACATTAGCAGGTTGTTGAGGTTTTGTTACAAAACGTTTATCCCATGAATATCAATGCAGCCATTTGCTCCGGGAAATTATCATCTCTCTGTTGAGAGTTACTAAGGAATCAGTGGGCATATAGAGAAGATTGGAAATACAGCCCTGGGCATCTCCGAGAGAACCATGGGAGTAATTAACGATGGAGGTGACCCTTGGACCTGGAAAAGTACACATACAATTTCCCCCTGAGATAGACATCATCTTTTCATCCAGGTGATTTTGCACAAATCCAAAAAAGTCTCAGGACATTTTTAAGTCTTAAAAGCTTAAAACTTTCCTGATGTTTTGTCCTTGTACTTTTTCCAGTAGAATTAACAAAAGCAAGGTGTTCTAAGACTTTTGGGACACACTACATTTGGTATATCTGTTGGAAAAAATGTTTTCAGTACTGAAATTTTTTTTAAATTGATAAAGTATCATTGATTTCTGATTATATCCCTGATATCATGTCACATCAATTCCTTAATATATCCCTGTTCACTTCTTTACTCAGGTTACCATCTCTTGAATGAATTAAAGTATAAATGAATGACTAAACAATTATAAAGTGTTTACCATTAGTCAGCCACTGTGCTAAATTCTGGGATTACAAATGATAAAGTAGTATAATCTCTGCTCTCAGGGAGTTTATAGTCTAATTGAGGAATATAAAATACATAGGGGATTGGTGTTCAGAGAAGGGTGTTTTGGTCTGTGAAATAACAGGATTGGTGAGTAAAACAGAAGGTCAGGTTCAGAAATAATGGTAGTGTGAATTTGATGATAGTGCCCAGAGCTGTGGGATATGGGAAACGCAGTGAGGGGTATACACATTAGGTCTGAAACAAGCCAAGGTGAAAGAATCTAGTGGTTCTGGGGCCAGCTAGATAGAGTGAGCTCTCACCAAGCAGGAAAGGCTGGCCCCTAGGTGGGATCTGGCTGTCCCAAAGTTCCTCCAGGAGGTAGAGTAGCAGCATTGCCATTTGGGAAAATGGTCAGAATTCAACAAAGATTTTATAAAAAGGAAAAAAAAATAAATCAGTTCAACAAACCACACACATTTTGCATATTTGATAGTATATTCAATAAGTCCATATTACGGTTCTTCACTTCTGCAATGAAGGGAAAGAGGTTCATTTTTTCAATTCTCCATGGAGCCAAGCTCGTTCATTATAATGTAAATACATTTTAAAGTAAAACAATTCACAGAGAAGAAATACAGCTTCTCCATATATGTATAATAGCCAAACTTAAATCAAACTTTCCTTATTTTATTCATGGCTACCGCTTAGTGATTTTTTCATTTGTGTTTGAGCAGTTGCTGAAGGCTGATGAAGGGATTTGGCTTTTATCGTATGAACTGAAGCAGCAGGGCTGCAGAAGTCCTTGGCTCTCAGGATCTCACTCATATGAGCATGAATGTGGGAGCTTTGTTTGAGGGAGTCCAGCAGGGAATGGGACTTTTGTTCTTTAAAAAATTAGAAACATGAGGTGCCATAGCCATTTCTCCGGGGATTGCTTTCATGCAGCTTTCCGTGCATCCACCATTGTCTGATGTGTCTGCGTAAAGCCCCTTGAATATGGCAGCTACTATTCTCATCCTCACATTGTAAGAATCACATCTGACATTTATATCATACTTTTAGAATTCGAAAAGCCCTTAAATTACTTAAGGTAAAGCAACCGGAGCTCAGAGAAATTAAGTGATTGGTTTATGGTCACACAGTGAGCAAGTATCAGAGTATGGATGTGAACTTAAGTCTTTCTGATTCCCAGAATTTTATCTACATCTCATACTGCTTTTGGAAATGTTTTAATTTGATGCAGGGCAATTAGGTGGTACCATGGATAAAGCACCAGTGCAGGAGGTAGGAGGACCTGAGTTCAAATCTCACCTCAGATACTTGACACTCACTAGCTATGTGACCTTGGGCAAGTCACTTAACCCCAACTGCCTCATCTTGGGTCATCTCCAGTCATCCTGATGAATATCTGCTCACTAGATTCAGATGGCTCTGGAGGAGAAGTGAGGCTGGTGACCTGTACAACCCTCCCTCACTCAAAACAAAGTCAAGTGCAAGTCATGTCATCATTTCTCTGATGGCATGGTCTTCTTTGACAACAAAGGAAGAACACACACACACACAAATTGATGCAGTGCCTAAATGACTGTTGGTGCCAACAATAATACAAATTTGTAAATACTTTGAAGGAAGAATAATGTACACATTCATTGATAAGGATCCTGCTGACATTTGGAAAGAAGCAAGTATTTGTTTTGTCTACTAGTCAGGAACTGTGCTTGATGCTTTACAAGGATCTCTTGACGCTCACAACAATCCTGGGAGGAAGGTGCTATCTTGTCCTCATTTTACAAGAAATTGAGACTGAGAGTGGTTAAGTGACCTGTCCAAGGTCAGACAGCTTAAGTATTTGAGGCCAGTTTTGAACATAGTTCTTCCTGACTCCAGGTCCAAGCCTTTATCTACTGTGCCACCTTCTTAGGTGATTGGGACTATCCTTAGCTCATGCTTAAGGACTATATTTCTACCAACATTTGTACATGTTGTCTCCATTTCTAGAGTGTATGCTGAAGCATCTGCCATTTTTGTTTTGGATCCTTGGCACTTAGCATGGAGCCTGGAATATAAAAGTCCCTAAACATGCTTTGATTGAATGATTGGGTAAAGATTCAACAAGCAAACATGTGAAATTCACTTAGGGCTGGTGTGTTCATTTAACATCTGGGTTTGAAGGACCAGCCCTTGAAAAGTTTATTACTTCCTTCTAAGGACTAAGGCCAAGACCTCCCTTTGTATCTGGGGCCATCTCCTGTCATCCTGATCTATATCTCACCACTGGACCTAGATGACTTCAGAAGAGAAAGTGAGGTTAGTGACTTTGCACAGCCTTCCCTCACTTAAATCTAATTCTCTTGCATGTCATGACATTTCCTTCCTGATGATATGGTCCTCGTTGAGAATGAAGGACAAACATCACTAACAATCACTGTCATTTAGGTACCAGTAAACAGGTGAACATCAGTGCTGGAACTATGGTATAAGATTATCCCAGACCTGGATAATGGAGAGAATAGGAAGAGCACATGATCTAGCCAGCAGAGTATCATGAGACTTAAAGCAGGAAGGAATTTTCAAGGTCATCCTTTTGACCTTCATTTTGCAGATGAGGCTGACTTTTCCTCAAGTGGAGTTCCATTGCTATAGACACTCTATTCTACTGATGGATAGATTTATGAATTGTCATGGCTAAAATAATTTACCCCTGGGTGGACAGTCTTCTACCAATGGACCACTGAGTTCTTAGAGTGTCCTCAAGTAACAGTCATATAGTCAATCACTGGGCTGTGTGCTTGAAACCTTTCCAAACTGGTGGGATGTGACAGAGTTTGTTCTCTACTGGTGTGGATTTTCAGAGCTCAGGGTCACCTGCATGCATTAATAAGGCATCCAGCCAAACTTTACTGAAGTCCTACTACAAAAATAACATAAATATTTAATAATCACTAATGACTACCATTTACATAAGACATTTAGGTCAACAGATGAGAAGCATTTTTTCAAGAAAATATAAACAACCAGGCACAGTTTAGTGGCTCACTAAATTCAAAACAATCATTGCTTACTTTAATTAACTCTGGCTTTTCATGCTAGTCCTAAGATGAGACTTGTCTAAACCCCTAAGTCTGTGAGTAGTCAATGGGGAGCCATTGAAGTTTTTTGAGCAGGGAAGTGTTATGGTCAAAATGAGGCTTTGGGGAGATTAATCTGGCTACTGCTCAGTTTTGAACAGACCTAAGCACCCTCTGGGGCAGGGCACAGGGGCTGTTTGATTGAAAGTTGAAGGTAGAGTTAGCTATAGAGCATGGTCAGGCTGACTAAGGGTGTGACAGAACAAATTAGTCTGATAATGACACTGTCCCCACTGGGGAAACTGATTGGGTCAGGAGTTTGAAATCAAATGTGGGGGTGGAGGGGTCCCTCCAGTTACGGTCACTATTTCTTCCACTAGTTTCTCCACGCCACTTCCCATTTCTTTCCTTGTCAAACATCACGTTTCTGTTTTTGGAAGAGGAATCAGCTGTCTTGTCAGTCACATAATTTAAATATGTTGGCAGTCCTCCGTACTCGATGGTGATGGATAAAGTTGCTCTATACTCATCTAATTTGGAGAGTGATGAGAATGAGAAGTGCTAAGGTCAGCAGGAATATTGGCACAGAGTGCTGCTGATGGAGTCTGAGACTGTGTTAAGTGATGTCCTTCCCAATTTGGGGCCTGGCAGACCAATATAAAGAGTTTTCTATGGAACCTGCATCAGCATTTTGGGGGTCATGAGTTTTTCTTTGTTGTTAAGAATACCTTGATCATTTGTCCTGTTCATAAGGGACTGCTATGGCAATGGCAATCATAATAGCTCACATTAAAGATCACAAAGTGCTCTGATCACGGGATCCCAGATCTAGAGCTGGGAAGAGACCTGAGAGGCCATTTAATTTCACTCCCATCGTTTTACAGATGAGGAAACTGAGACCCAGGGACATTCAATGATTTGCTTGAGGCCACTCAGGTAATAAGTATCAAAGGTGGGATTTTTGCCTCAGGCCCTCTGATTTGAGAGCCAGTGTTCTTTGCCACAATTTTATGAGAAAGATAATAAAAATGACATCTCTATTATTCCTTTTAAGAAACTGTGGTTGAATAACTTATACAGGGTCGCAGATTCAAGTCTTCCAACTCTAAGACCTGCATTATTTCTGCTATACAACCCTGCCTTTTATTTCTAACAAGTTGGATGGTTTTCCAGTGGGAATAAAGAATTATAAATAACATTTATACGATATTTTAAGATTTGTAAGGAATGTTGAATAGTTCATTTCATTTTTTTCCCTTCTAGAAACCTTGTGAAGTAGTTGCCATTATTGTCCCTAGTTTATAGATGAGGAAACAGGTTTAGATTAAATTTCTTGTCCAGAGTCCCACTCTTTGTAAGGGTCTGAAGCAGGATTCAAATATGCAACCTCTGGATTCCAGGTCTAGCACTCTATCCCCTATACTATTTTTTATATTTTATATATATTTATTTATATTTATATATATCATATTTATATTTATATATATTTTCATTAAAAGTAATTTAATGTCAAGATCTTGCTGCAGCTATGAGAAGTGTGAGGGTTGGAGATCACATAGAAAAAACTTCAAATCTCTAGGGATCCACTTCTACCATATCTTTGGGCTGCCCTTACCCTACAGATGTGCTAAAAAAAAGAACCTTGCAGAAACATCTTTTTCTCTGCACTATAATCTTCCTAGTGGTCCCCAAGGGCATCTGTACTATTGGGCCATTTGATGGGCAAAGCCAAGTTTTACTAAGGTTCTCTGACACTTTGATAGCCATTCCTTCAGCCCTAGTTAGGTGATGACCAATAAGGACCTGCTCAGACTAAATTCTTATCTTCCATGAAAAGTATTAAAACAAGGCACCAGGCTGTGTTAGTGTGATTGAAAGCTTTATTGTTCATCCATTGGTCATTACCGCATGGTTAGTGAAATAAAAAAGACAGAAAGATTTCAGAATTCTTTATCCTCTTCCGTCTTCTAGCCGGTAAATGTCATTAAAGGCTCTCTTCGGTTTTAAACCCTAGTGATAATTGACCTCTTTTGGCAGGTTTTTTTTTTTTGTTCTAGTTTGAAAAGATTTTTTCTGCCAATTCAATTCATTCTGTGTTGGCCCTCCTCTTCCAGTCCTCAGCAATGACATCATGATCATTATCAATATCTTAAGCATGTGGCATTATGCTGGGAGATTTACAAAGCAAATTAAATAGATGAGGTTCCAGTGCACAGGGGTTAGGGAGCTCAGGCACCCATGTGTCAGTGTGGAAAGGAATACAGATCTGGGATCCAGAAGACCTGAGTTCAATTTCCTGATCTACTGTTCTCTTTTCTCAATGACTTTGGACAAGTCAATGAACCTCAGTTCACTCCTCCATAAAGGGAAGTAACTATTTCTTTGGACTCATTCAAATTTGTGACTCTATTTTGGGCCTTTGGGGATTAATTAATATTTCAGTGAAAGAAATTACTATTATGCAAAGCATAGAGGCAACATGGTGTAGTGCACAGAGAGATAGCCTTGGAGTCAGGAAGACCTGAGTAATCCTGGACAAGTCACTAAACCAATTAATACTCTAATATACTCAGGTGTAGACCTGTTCCTGATCTGTATTGATAGAGGAAGTTTCATCACCAAGGAGATCCCTACATCAATGAAATCCCAAGTCTAGACCATGAAAAAGAAAAAAAAATGAAGTATAGATATGTATATATGTATCTATATGTACACTCACATAGAAATACATGTCTATATCTATACCTATGCCTGTATGTACACACATACACTATATATATATATATATGATAGATAGACTGACAGACAGATAGATAGATAGATAGATAGATAGATAGATAGATAGATAGATAGATACTTTTGGGGATTCTACATCTCTGACTTCATCAATAAGCGAAGATTCCTGCTAGAGAAACTTCCTCAACCAGTGTAGATTGCAGAAGACACAAATGGACTAACCTGTAATGTATTGTTTTAGAGAGTTGCCTAGGGGTGATTAAAAGCTAAATGACTTGGAACAGGAATGGAACTCAGATTTTCCTTACTTAAAAGCCTCTCCCCATATATCAAACTGCCTTTCCAGGTTATGTAGACAATATCGTAAAGATAAATCAAGACAGCAATAATGGTTGCTCACATTTAGACCAAGCTTTAAGGTTTACACTGCTCTTTATATCAATTATTATTATTAACTCCAACTTCATAATGATTCTGTGAGGTAGATGGTGCAAGGACCATTACTCTAATTTAATAGATGGGAAAACTGAGTAAGGTGACTTGCCCAAGGTCACATCATCTGAGTCAGGATTTAAAGCCATTGTCAGTTTGATGCCCAGATCACAGCCCTTTATACCAAAATGCCCATTAGGGAGATTAACAGTAGAAATAACAAGAACCTCTCCCCTTCCCAGCCAAAATAAAACCTGCTGTTAGTTGTATTAATTTAGAAGACATTCCATTCTGATGCTCTTACCTCACTTTCTATAAGGCTCAGAACATGAAAAAGGTAAGAGTCATTGATCAGCATATAAAAAGCAAAGAAGTCAAGATTCCCTGAAATCCTGGAGTTTCTCACCAATAACATGCCTATTTTTCCACCAGGTGTCACTGTTGCTATGTCTTTCTCTGAATAGGTCCGTCTACAGCTTGAACTTCCTTCCATCTTTGATCTTTATGGCAGAGACCTTCTTTGTTTGAGAATATCAGTTGTCCTGTTGTCTTTATCATTGGGATTCTGTTTTGGGAAGACCTGGCAAGAAATTTTAGAATTGTCAACTGAGGAGAATCTTCTACCCTCAACTCATTGAGGGGGGGTAGCAGTTATATCTCACTAGGTTTTAATGATAAATCTTAAAGGGAATTTGCTCTTACCAGCTCTCATATCATCAATAACACTGATGATAAGAGAGGCTTATTTCCATAAGATTTTCTAGTTTCACTGTAGGAAAAAATAATCTTAAGTGAAAATAATCTCATTTAAAAAGAATTGTTTTAATAACAGAAAAGAGCCAAGCATAGGGAAATAATGTGTTCAAGAACCAGCCAGGCTCCCCAACAGCAACCACTTTATTTGCATGGGCTGGCCCTCATTTAAAAGGGGTCTTGGACTATTTCTTTCTGTCACTCCCACTTTCCCACACCCCACACACAATTTAGAGCATCAGAATATACTCTCTGCATCCTCAGTAGGCACTAGACTGTGCTTCTGAGCTCTGTAATTTAATTGTTAATGGTACTTTTCAGTCCAATCTAAAAAACAAAATGAAACACATAAACAAACATGCTTATTATATGTATTATAAGGCAGCATTGTACAATCAATAGCAAATTAACCTCCAAGTCATGAAAATCTGAGTTCTGTTCCTGCCTCAGACATTTAATTTCTCCCAGCCTTGGTTTACCCATTTGTTATATGGGTTGTTGTGAGGGTGAGATAAAATATGTGCAGTACTTTGCAAACCATGAAGTGCTACATAACTGCTAGCTATTATTATCCATTTGTATAGATTTACTTATTTATAAATTATACATGCGCTGCTATTCATTTGTTTTCAGTTTTATTCAACTCTTTGTGGCTCAGCTGGAGATTTTCTTCGCAAAGATACTGAAGTGGTTTGTCATTTCCTTCTCCAGATGAGAGAACTGAGGCAACTAGGGTTAAGTGATGTGCCCAGGGTCAGCTAGTATCTGAGGCCAAATTTGAACTTAGAAAAATGAGTTTTCTTGACTCCTTGCCTGACACTGTTAACTATGCCACTCAGTTACTGTTCTTATAATTATATCCATTATAAAAGTTATAGAAAGATAGAAGTTTTAAAGGAAGATTTAAAGATGATTTGATTCTAGTGTCAATAGGTAGACACTGGAGTTTCTGGAAAAGGCAGTGACATTGTCAGACCCATCCTTTAGGAAAATTACTCTGGCAGTGGTGTGGAGGATAGATGGGAAAGAGGAGAGGTATTAGGCAGGGAGACCCAGTAAGACTTCATTGAAATATTGTAGGTGAGAAATTATGAAGGCCTGAACTGGAGTGACGGCAGTATAGATAGTGTGGAGGGATTAGATTCGAGTGATGTTATGGAGGTAGAAATGACAAGATTTGGAAATGGATTGTATGTGTGGTAAGTGGAAGATTGAATTGTCATGGATAATGGCCTAGATGGAAAACCTGGGTGATTAGAAGGATGGCGGTGCCCTCTGCAATAATAGGTTTGAAAGAGGGCTAGGTTTGGAGGGAGAGGTAATGTAATCACAATCCAGCCATGCTTGCTCATCGTGTTCCACTTGCTCTTTTCCACTGAAAAATGAAAAGCGAGGAGGTAATTTATTCATTGACAACTGCCTTGGAGTATAAAGTCTGCTACTGTGATGATGGTAGAGATGGACCTTGGAGGCCAAAGGTCAGTAGTTTTGCTTGTTACAGTAACTATGGATCTCTAGGATGGTTGGGATATAACTTCCTGGAGAGGCCCTTGTCTAGGGGCAAGGGAAGTAAATAGTGGGAGGGTATAGAGTGGGGGAATTTTAAAAGTTGTTGTATAGGAGAGATGAA
This sequence comes from Bettongia penicillata ogilbyi, assembly GCA_023548195.1. Classification (NCBI taxonomy): domain Eukaryota; kingdom Metazoa; phylum Chordata; class Mammalia; order Diprotodontia; family Potoroidae; genus Bettongia; species Bettongia penicillata. The sequence continues at coordinate 578,970 of JAJHZJ010000278.1, forward strand.
AGGGTAGGTGAGTTATAATGTATCTTTCTACTCTCCTATTGGTTGATTGACATACCTCTTGGAGTTAGCTCACAGTCCCCTTGGGCTTATTCCATGGAATATCAATATTTTGATAGACATGACTATAGGCAATGGGTTGCTACAGAAGGTTTCCAAGCTGGTAAGGAGCATGGTCATAGCCGTGCATTAGTAAGAGTGTTTTGGCAACTTTTTCAAGGATGACTTGCAGGGCAGAAGAGACTCAAGGTACGAGGCTATGATAATAGACTATTTAAGATATAATAGGATAGAATAACGTATTTAGGCTATAGTAATTGATGAGAACCTGAGTGAGCATGGCAACAACAGGAATGGAAAAGAGGGGACAAAATTCAAGAGCTGTTATAGATCTAGGATTGTCAGAACTCATCAACTGATTGAAGGTAGAGGATGAGTGAAGAAAAGCTCGAAAATGACTAATGTTTATAGCTTTAGCAACTAGAAAAATGTTGGTACTGTCAAGAGAAATAGGAATGCTGTACATATGAACACTTTTTTTGGAGGAAAGATGATATGGACAGATGAATTTGAGGTGTTGTTGTGACATTTCAGTGCAGAAGTCCAGTGGATTGTGGGAAATACGAGAAAAGGGAATGTGAGAAAAAAATAACCAAACTAAGACCTAAAAAAAAATAATGCGTAATATTTATAAAATGCTTTAAGATTTGCAAAGCCCTAGCATAGATAATCTCATTTGAGTCTCATAACAACTCTATGAAGCATGTGCTCTTATTATCTTCATTTTCCTTAGATTACAAATTCTTTCATTACAATGTAAGCTCCTCCAGGGCAGTGACTGTTTCTTGCCTCTTTTTGTAACTCCCAGTGATTAGCACAGTGCCTGACACATAGGCCCTTAATAAATATTGATTGATTGATAATTGAGGACGAAACTGAGTCTCACTACCAATAATGCATTCGTTTACCTGTCTTTAAATGATGCTCTAGTTCCGGAAGTTCATTTTTTGAACTCTCAAGCATATTTTGAAGTTTATGTAGTATAGTGATTTTTCATGTTAGTTTATAAAGAATAGTGAACTTTCAGTATCGCCACCTGATTGTGCTTTTTCTGATATCTGGTAGGTGCTGAATTTTGTAACCCAGTTCCTCCACTTCACTGCCTAATCTAAGTCAATCAATAAATCTGGACTTTTTTTGGTAACTTCTCATGACAATGACCCAATTCTGAATTGCTACCATAAGCCTTTCTGTTTCTACAAACAATTCTACATAACTCAAATGTTTATCCACTGTTTCTTTGCTGATATATTCTTGGTTGAGTTCATGTGAATATTGCCCATGAAGCGCCTTTGGATTCCATTCTTGGATCTTAGCCATTCCATAATATCCATTTAGAGACAAAGCACTTTCAATTTTATTTTACAAATCCATTGATACATATCTATTGTCAGCCTTGATCTTTACTTTCGTTTTATGAGAATTTTTACATATACAGCCTCAATTTTCTCCTTATGCTTGATATTTCTTAGCTGGAGAAGACCAAAGTATTTGTAAGTATTGCCTTCATCTATTGGTTAAATTTAACCTCCGGATTTAAGCTCAGAGCCTTCAGTCTCTAATTTTTCTTTAAAGCACATTAAGAATTTACACTTAATGAGTTCAAATGACAGTTTGATATCAAAAGAGAGAGTTTCTAGTAGATAAATTAGCTTTGAACATATTTCCCCCCAGTAAAGCTATGTAAATTGGTATCATTTGCATGTATCAAGTGATTGATACAATGTTTTAGTATAATTCTTTGTCTTGAAAGTCACATTCTCAGTTCTATTAATACATAATGATAATGGGTTTAAGGCTAGGTAGAACCATAGTGGATTTAAATCCTCTTCCTGATATTATTGTGTTGGTGGAATATATTAAGGGGAAAAAAATAGTGTCCTTTGTGAATATAATCTGGCATTCTCATTGTACTTGGATCTGTGTATATATATATATATATATATATATATATATATATATATATATATATATATTTGTAGTACATGACTAAGCTACATTGAGTGTAGAACCAAAGTTCTATGATAATTAAGGCAGATGGCACTTGTCCAATAATCATTAAATCAATAATAAGCTTCACATACCTGGGAATTTTTGACAAGCCCTTTTTTCTTCTTGGTCAATAAATTGTTTTCCTGTAGGTGAATATGATTATTTTGAATGATATAAACTATAAATACTTTGTATAAAGTACAAAAAATAGAGTAACTGGGCTATATTTAGAGGAGTGATTATTATACTCATCCTTTGGAAATATATGTGAAATCTTCCTTTAAGAAAGATAGTTTACAAGAAATTTATAGTCAAACAAGAGATAAGAGAACAATATGAAATGCGAAATGGATGATTTTGATTACATTAAATTGAAAAGTTTTTGCACAAACAAAGTCAATGCAACCAAGATTAGGAGGGATGCAGAAAACAGGGAAAGAATTTTTACAACTAGTGTCTGTGATAAAGGCCTCATTTCAAAAATATATAGATAACTGAGTCAAATTTACAACAATATAAGTCATTCCCCAATTGTTAAATGGTCAAAGGATATGAGCAAGCAGTTTTCAGAGGAAGAAATTAAAACTATCTGTAGTCATATGAAAAAATATTCTAAATCACTATTGATTGGAGAGAGGCAAATCAAAACAACTCTGAGGTACCACATCACACCTGTCAGATTGGCTAACATGACCAAACAGAAAGATGATAAATGTTGGAGAAGATGTGGGAGAGTTGGAACAGTAATTCATTGCTGGTGGAGTTGTGAGTTGATCCAGTCATTCTGGAAAGCAATTTGGAACTATGCTCAAAGGGCTATAAAAATATGCACACCATTTGACCCAGCAATATCACTTCTAGAGCTGTATCCCAACAAGATAATAAGGATGGAGAAAGGTCCTACATGTACAAAATATTTATAGCAGCTCCTTTTATGGTAGCCAAGAACTGGAAATCGAGGGAATGCCCATCAACTAGGGAATGACTGAACAAGTTGTGATATATAAATGTGATGGAATACTGTTGTGCTGTAAGAAATGATGAACAGCTGGACTTCAGAAAAACCTGAAAGATTTATATGAACTGAAGCTGAATGAAATGAGCAGAACCAGGAGAACATTATACACAGTAACAGCCACAGTATGTGAAGACTGTTTTTGACAGATTTAGCCCTTCACAACAATGCAAGGACCTAAAACACTCCCAAAGGAGTCTTGATGCAAAATGCCATTCACATACAGAGAAAGAACTATGGAATTGGAATGCAAAATGAAGCAGACTATATTCTGTTGTGTTATGTTATGTTTTGGTTTGGTTTTTCTCATGGTTTCTCCCATTCATTTTAACTCTTCTGCACAACATGGCTAATGTAAAAATGTGTTTAATAAGAATATATGTGTAGAACCCATTTGAGATTGCATGCCATATTGGGGAGGGAGGGAAGAGAGTGGGGTAAAAAATTTAAAACTTATGGGAATGATTGTTAAAATGGAAAACAAACTAATTAAATTAAAAAAAATTTCCAAAAAGAAAGATAGTGTAACATGTATGATCTGGTCCATCCCTCTGTACCTGCTACATCAATTTTCAGGTTTTGAGGGTACTCACTGGTGTTTGTGGGATATGTCTTTTTTCTTTCATTAACTCAAAATCCTATTTGTTATGCTCTCTTTCATTTATTAGGAGTCATTGACTGGCATGCCAGTTCCATTTAATGACTTCACCAAAAAAAATTTTTACAGTGGAATATTTACTTCAAAAATATAGCCCCCCCCCCAAATGTTCAACATTTCCCTCAGTACCTCCTGAGTATACTCTTGTCTATATCATCTCAGTCTATGTGGAGTAGATCAGTTCCTAGACAAGAAAATTTAACTCAGTCCCTAAAAGCATTGATCCCACAAAGTTCATGTCCAGAAGTGGATGAAACCTTCCACTGAGCTAAAATCCTGAAGGTCGTTGCCAAAGATCACACCTTGCTTTTCAGGGTATTGATGCTGAGCTAGCCACAGCACTCAGCCTGAATTCAGTCACCAGAATTCCATTTCCTGGATTCCTGTAGTTTACTCACCTAACGACGTTGGCGATTTCACTCTCTGTACCTAGGATGGAAAAGAGTGAATGAAAAAGTCAATGACTGAAGTCTATTTCTTAAGGGTCACATGGCCTTAATGGGAACAAAGCCCCTGAAACCTTTCCCATTTTAGCACAGTCTCTCAATGGAAACCATGAGAGGAAGAATCACTAAGATTCAGAAGTGAATTAAACCCAAAGGAGAGAGAGCCAAAGCTGACCCAGGTCCTTTTGAAGATGCCAACAGTTTTGGCTATGCAGTCAATCAAAAAAGCCTCCTTCCAACAATATGGTTAGCCAATCAGAGCCATTTACTGTCCACATAGTCAACACCATCTCTCCAGGACACTTTCCTTACACATCAATGCAGTTCTCCCAGAAGCCATATTTCCATGTAGAAAGACATCATGTGAGCAAAGTGATGGAGTCTGCAAATGCCTCAGCCATCCCTTCAACTTCCGATCATTACACTAGCATCTTTGCTACTAATTCATTTGCCACCTTAAATGCTTAAACCAATAGTACTAGATTATATGCAGACCTTCTGCTTTTGAAGTTTTTATAGAAGATAATTTCAGTCACCTGTCTTGATATAACTACATTGCCATTCATTATGTTAATGGTATGGAGTATTTCCACTTTGCATTTGATCCACCTTGCAGCTTAAATGAATTTCTTTTGGGGGAAAATTTTTTTTTTGTTTTCCCATAAACATTCCATCTCCTCCTCTTTTTGAATATTGTTTTTCCAAAAATATTGCTTCTATTCTTATGTCTTTGTTTTTCAAATCTCATGAATATGATTTTTTACTGATGTTGAACTGTTTTTTCTATGCTTTATCCTGCTTTGATTCCTTATATTGCTTGGACCTTTTGGTATTACTTTCAATGTTAATTATGGGTAGCAAGAATTTCTACTTTGCTTTTTGTTTTTTAGGTTCAGTTTCACACATTTCTTTTCTCTTTTCTTTAACTGAGAGTTATAGCATTAAAGAGTTCTAATGAGTCCACTGGCTGTTATGTTCTAATCTTTCAATGTCTTCTGCAGGTGTTCAGTAATTCAATCCACTTCTGCTATGATGTTATTTGCCTCCTACCCTTCGGACTATTCCTAAATACTTTCACCTTTCCTCCCATTACCCTTGCTATTGCAATGGCCACTGTGTGTCCTATTGTGTGCAAACCTAACAATATTTTGCACTTGGTTAAATATTGTGTGGAAATGTGGTATTTTTTTCTTATGATGGTTATAGTAAAAATGTTGTTGCTCAGTTGTTTCAGTTGTGTCCTATTCTTTGTAACCCTGTTTGGGGTTTTCTGGGCAAAGAGAGTGGCAGTGCTTTGTCATTTCTTTCTCCAATTCCTTTTACAGATGAGGACACTGAAGCAAACAGGGTTAAGTGATTTGGCCAGGGTCACACAGCTACTAAGTATCTGAGGCTGGATTTGAACTCAGAAAGATGAGTCTTTCTGACTTCAAGTCTAGTGCTCTATTCACTTCACCACCTAGCTGTCCCATAGAAAATATGAATATCTTTTTAATTGCTCTGTTTGATCTGTTAGTTGCACTGATGCAATTTCACTCAAAAAGGGTTCTTTGAAATTCCATTCTAAATATTCCTTATCTCCTTTTCAAAATCATTCAAGACATTGGCATTACTTTTCCCATCCATTTCATTGTTGAGGAATATATATATATATATATATATATTGCTTTCCTAATTGTATCCCCAGATGCCATATAATAAGTGTTTTTTAAAAATACTTTGTTTCTTAATTCTAAATTTTGCACTAAGTAAAGTTTTTTGATACTTTCAGGTTTTTCGGCTTTTCACTCTTTAAATGTAACTCCTCAGTTTCCACTCTTATTTCAGCTTATCTAGACTTAGGAAAGAAGCTATTTCTTATTAATGCCCTGCCTTTCACTGGAATACATGATTAGGTAACTTAGAGCTGAGGATATTATTGAAAACAAGAAGTAACCTACCTTTCCTACATCTAGTAATATTCTGGTAAATTGCAGCAACTCACTTTCCCTACACAAGTGTAAATGTAATACACTTTTAAGTTGAATCTGCATTGTTCACATTCTCCATCACTTTCCTAAGTCTAGAAAAATCAACAAACCAGTGCATCAAAGTCTGCTTTATCTCGTCAAATTCTGACATGCAAATGTTCATGCTGAAAATTTATTGAGATTTGGCTCTTGTGAGCCAGTTGGAGATAACTCAAGCATATTCCTGTCTATAATTGGCAATATTTATTTCCAATTTCATTCAGATATATTACTGGGACATATTAAAGCATCCATGTCTCCAGTCCATTTCATAACTATTCATAGTTTGTCCACTTTAGTGGTTATACCATTTGAAGTGAAGTATTTCCATGGTGTTGCTTTGTTTGTTTGCCTTTTTCCATTTGACCTCATGTAGGACATTGGGACTTCTGATTTGTTTTGATGTGCCTTGTCTCCTTGTGGTACCATAACTCAAAGAAGCATTGCTTACTCTGAAGTTGTCCTTCTCTCTTTTTTTTTTATTTAACTTTTGACATTCATTTTCACAAAATTTTGGGTTCCAAATTTTCTCCCCATTTATCCCCTCCCCCCACCCCAATACAGCGAGCATTCTAATTTTCCCTATCACCAATCTGCCCTCTCTTCTATCATCCCTCCCTTCTCTTGTCCCCATCTTCTCTTTTGTCCTATAGGGCAAGATGACTTTCTATTCACCATTAACTGTATCTCTTATTTCCTACTAGCAACAACAATACTAAACAGTTATTCCTAAAACTTTGAGTTCCAAATTCTCCCCATCCCTCCATCCCCACCCGTTCCCTTTGGGAAGGCAGGCAATTCACTATAGGCCCTATCTGTGTAGTTTTGCAAATGATGAAGTCGTCCTTCTCAAATTAATGATGGAATGGTTTTGTACAGGCCCAGCCTACATGTCTATTAATGCTACCATGATTACTTATAATAATAAGAGCAGTTAGCTCATACTGCTGTGTGTGCTAACCTAACAGGTGGCATCACCAGAGCCAAATTAAGCAGCACATCAGGGCTCCTGGCAGGCTTTCAAAATTGCCATAGAAAACTCAAGGCACACAGAGTACCTGCCCTACATCAGCCTTCCTGGTGGTATGCTGCATTCTACTTGCTCTTATCTCACAACATGGACAATAAATGGGGTTGGTCCCTGAGAGCTCATTAGTCTTGAATTATTTTTGTTTCTGAGGTAAAGTGGTTTGACCTCTGTGAACTTCAATTTCGCCTTGTTCAAAATGAAGGAGTTCAGCAAAATGGTCAACTGCAACTCTAAATTTATAATCATGTGACTTTCTATGTCTCTCCAGACTGATGTTACCTGCATGGCTTTGTCCTGTCTTCCTCAAATGCCCTCTCTATATTATATAAGGCTATGCCTGAAGCTGAATATATTGTTGCCTTACAGCAAACACTGTTCACGTCAACCAAATGAGGTCACAATAGAGCACTAGGGCTAATTAAAGTAATCACTAATCCATTTCTTGACTTTTTAAGCCTTGGTATTATAATTTCTTCTAAATCTTATTTAGAATTCTGTAATTTTTAGAGTCCCTTGGCTGAAAAGAGTTTTGATTTGAAATTGTCTACAAATGAGAACATTTATTAAACACTTAATTTTGGCACAGTAGAGAAGAGTGCCAGGACTGGAGTCAGAAAGACTGATCTTCCTGAGTTCAAATCTGGCCTCAGACACATAATAGTTGTTAGACCCTGGGCAAGTCACTTCACCCTGTTTGCCTTAGCTTTCTGAGCTACAAAATGAGCTAGAGAAGGAAATGGCAAACCACTCCAGTATCTTGGACCAGAAAACATCAAATGGGATCATGAAGAGTCAAACACTACTAAAAAATGACTGACCTACAACTCAGTGTCAATCACTGAGCTTACTTCTGAGGTTACAAATAGAAAAACACAAGTCCTTACCCTCAAGGAGCCTACATTATGATGATTATAACATATCTAAGGGAGTGGTGGCCAGGGAAGTGTGTTTTGGTCAAGTGAGTCATAGGGATGATAAATGGAACTATAGGTGAATTGGATAACATGCTTTATTTATTTCAGTAGCAATGGCAGCATTGATTTAGAAGGTGAGAGGATGGGAAGCAGATGCACATTGTGGAAGGATAGGTGACAAGGTTTAAAAGTCTAAAGAATGCATTGACAGGAAGGACAGATAACAGGAAAATGGCCAAGTTGAAATGTGAATTGTGGCTGATGATGATGACATGTATTCATGGCCATGTGATACTCTCACCAATCAGCACTAAATTCCCAGGGCAGGGGTTCCAGAGCTCTCTGTCCTAATTTGAAAGAAAGACCACAGCTCAAGCATCCCAGATAAGTGAGCATTCACTTTATTTTTAAGCACCTGTTGAAGAAGATTGTATAATTTCTCTATATGTGACTCATTCCAGCACCTATAAACTTATCCTGTCATTTTTTTCTTATCCCCATATAAACTTATTTCACTACAGATTAAACTGGCCCATTACTCCTACATTCTCCTTTGCTGCATTGTCTGGGTTATGCCATCCACTTAGATGGAGAGCTCACTTAGCCAGTCCATCAGTACAAGTATCTCAGATAGGTACTACAAATGGCCAAAGAGCTGAGTCTAGAAAGGAATTGGAGAAAAGGGTCAAGCAAGAGAGTGGCATTTTCTTTTCCATTCAATAAGCATTTATTGAAAGCCTACTATGTGCCAGGCCTTGTGCCAATTGCTATAGATATAAAGACAAAAATAAAGCTCTCCAGACTTAATGAACTGCTGAGAAGGGATCACAGCATTTTCAATGATCTTAAGCTGCTCCCTGTTGCAAAAGTCTATCAGCTTATTTAATTTATTTAATTTTCACATGAAATTATAACCTCTAGTAAATAGAGTTAAATGAGTTTTTCTTAAGAGTATATATATATATATATATATATATATATATAAACTTTAAAGAAATAATGACAAAACCAACCTGTTGGTCTACATGTCCCTTCCTGAAATCTTTTTCCGTGTATTTTTCTGCATTTCATTGATCTGATGACTTTTTTTTGCAATGCTTTTTGTCACCTCTCAACAACTTAATAACCACACCTTACTTCTTTTTCTTTCTCTTGCCAGCATCTAGTTTGCTTTATTTTTAAATTAATTTATTTATTTTTAGTTTTCACCATTCATTTCCGTAAGACTGAGTTTCAAATTTTCTACTTTTCACTCTCCTCCCTTCTCTTCAAGATGGTGTACAATCTGATATAGCCTCTACTTATGCATTCATATTAAATCAAATTAAATTCACATTAGTCATTACATAAAAAACAATTAGAATTAATCAGAGGAAGCCCGAGAAAGAAGCAAAAAGCAAAGCAACAAAGGAAAAGGAGAGCATATAGTATGCTTTCATCTGCCTTCAGACTCCAGAGTTCTTTCTTTGGATATGGATAGCATTTCCCAGAATTACTCTTTTGGAATTGTCTTATAACCTTGCATTGCTTAGAAGATCTAAGCCTATCAAAGTCAGTCCTCACACACTGTGGTTGTTCCTGTGTACGGTGTTCTCCTGGTTCTGTTCATTTCACTCAGCATCAGTTCACATAAGTTTTTCCAGGTTTTGCTGATACTTGTTTTATTAATTTTTGTTATTTACCTTTACTTATTTACCTTGCCTTGTCAACTACTTTCTCCTTGAGTCTTCTTTTTAGAACCTCACTCCTCAATTCTTTCTTCCTTTATAGGGCAAATGGTCATCCAACTTCTGCCTGAAAACCTCCAAGGAGAAAGAACCCATATCATCCACATTAAGTCCATTCAACTTCTGAATGTGAGTAACCATTAGGAAGATTTTCCTTGCACCAAAACTGAATCTGCCTCCTGTAGTGTCCAATCATTGATTCAATTTTTGCCTTCTGAAACCCAGTTAGAACAAACCCCATCCCACTTTCACATTCTAGCTCTCCAGACACTTAAAAATAGCTATCATGCTTCCCACCCCATTGTCTTAAGTCATCTCTTCTATTAGCAAAATATTCCAATCAATTGATCATCATAGAGAATATGAGGGTATGTAAGTGGTGTAATGGCTGGGACTGGAACTGGTGTCTGAAAGAACTGAATTCAAATGTGGTCTCAGATGCTTATTAGCTAGGTGACCTTAGACAGGTCACTTAACCTACTTTACCTACTTCAGCTACTTCACAGGGCTGTTATGATGATAAAATAAGATGAAAATTGTAAAGCATTTAGCATTGTCTGGTATGTAGTTAGAGCTAAATAAATGTAAGCTATATTGGTTATTTCACAGCTCTTTGCCAGCACAATAGCCCTTCTCTGGAAGCTCACCAATGATGGAACCTAAATAACCTGTTCTGTGCCCAACAGGCTTGCAGGAAAATCCTATAGTGTGTCACATTCTTTGGAAGGAAGAATCTGGATCATTGCAATCTCTACCTGACTTTTACTGTCCATTACTCAAAGACTCTTGGATCTAAGAAGATTACAAAAGGGTTCACTATTGAGCCATAATTAATGGTATGAAGCTTAATAGAAATGAATTTAAAGCTTTTTGTGCTTATCCTCAAAAAAATCAACCATACAAACAGAAAAAATAGACCTGGCTTAACAATAGCTAATGAAAAAAGACACTAAGGGTTTTAGTAGCTAGAGTTCTAAGTTGATGGTATGATGGGGGAAACAAAAAAGGGTAATTCAATATCAGGCTAGGTTAATAGAAGTATAGATTAAAGGGGAGATGGTCTTATAGTGCTTTGCCCTGGTCAGATTCCATCTATAGTGTTGGATTTGATTCAACACAAATTTTAAGACAATGGAATGTGTCTCACAGTAAGGATGGTGAGGAGATGCATGTCATTTGGGGCAGGAAAGAGGTAGAGACCCCAATCCAAACCTAAACCTAAAAACAAAAATGTGTTATTTGTGTATATAGCTGCATAAAGAGATAAGACCATGCTTTATCAGAAATTTATATCTCCCTCAGAACCTAGAACAATGTTCTACTCCCAGGAAGCACTTAAAAAATGTGCATTGGTCTTGAATTTAAATCTGGAAAAAGGAATAGAGGAGAGTAATACAGTGGAAAGAGCCCTGGATTCCAAGCAAGAGGACCCAGCATGGATTCCTCATTCTGCCAATTATATCTGTGTGACCTTAGGCAAATCACTTTGAATATCTGGGGCTCAGATCCTCCTCTATGTAGACGGCATATGTGACCACTGAAACTCCTCCAGATTCTAGATCTTTGGCTCTGTTCATTTTATTTAACTTATCCCGAGGACATTATCCTCCCCAAACTCTAGAACTCTGTCCTCTATTGAATATGTCCCTTATAAATATCTGTTGAAATTAGAGGACATAGCCAAGAGGAAAAAATAGAGCCCAACCCCTGAAACATCAATAGTACAGAGCAAGGTGGTTGAATTGCTCTCGAATGAGAATATGACAACCCCATAAGCCTGGTACTTGTTCAGGTTCTGCCGTTTTTCTCAGGACCTTGAGTAAGTTGTTTAACTTCTCTCATTCTTACTTTCCTCTGAGGTGGTTAGACTATCCAGGGTGGGGAACCTGTAGCCTCGAGGCCACATGTGGCCTTCTAGGTCCCTGGGTATAGCCTTCTGATTGAGTCCAAGTCTTACAGAACAAATTCTTTTATTAAGGGGATTTGTTCTGTGAAGTCTTGATTCAGTCAAAGGGCTGCACTTGAGGACCTAGAGGGCCACATGTGGCCTTGAGGCCACAGGTTCCCCACCCCTGAACTAGATTATCACTAAATTAACTCTCAGATCTTAGATGTCATGATTTGAGTATTCTTTCTTTCATTTAGAAATCAAGAAGGCTCCCACATGTCCTTCTCCTCTTACTGTGTGGCAATAAGGAAGCAATCATCTCACCAAATGGAGAAGAGACATCAGGTGAAGGGGGTCTAGAATAAGTCATGGAAAAAGCTTAAATTGATGGTGAGCATGGGGGAATGGGCAGAGATTCTTGAAATGTACTAGAAAGGGAGAAAAGAGAGAAGCAGGAAAAGAGATAAGAGAAGGGTGGAGAAAAATGGATCATAAAATCAAAGATTGGAAGGGACCTAGGTCATTCTAGAATGGGAAAAAAATAAGGATCTGCTCCTATTTGCCAGTCCCTTGTTATATTTTGGCTTTATTTTCTTCCCTTTACTACTTTGACCCTCTAGTGAGTTGTATTTGGGGTAATCAGTAGGATCTTGGATCAATTTAATGAGTCCCCTAATTAATGAATTAACAGGGTGGAGACTTTTATCCAAATGGTCACATTTCATGGAGTTAAACACTCCTGTTCGCTAAGCATGGGGCTCGGTTTCATGTCCGCTTATCTCCCTCTATTACAATGTCATTTCAATGATATACTCTCCTCTACCCCAAATCTCTTTTCTCTAAAAAAATCATATTCTTGCCTTGACCTCACTTAATTTTCAGATATAGCCCTTACTGTTCTCCCATAAAGTCATTATTTAAAATAAAGAAAAAAGATTAAAAAAAAAAAACCTTTCAGCTCAAGTATGTTTGTCCTTCGTTGCCAAAGAAGACCATGCCATCGGAGAAATAATGACATGACTGCACTTGACTTTGTTTTGAGTGAGGGAGGGCTGTGCAGGCCACCAAACTCACTTCTCCTCCAGAGCCATCTGAGCCCAGTGACCAGATATTCCTCAGGATGACTGGAGATGACCTAGGATGAGGCAATTGGGGTTAAGTGACTTGCCCAAGGTCACACAAGTGACCTTGTGAGTGACAAGTGTCTGAGGTGAGATTTGAACTCAGGTTCTCCTGCACTGGTGCTTTATCCACTGCACCACCTAGCTGCCCCTTCAGCTCAAGTAACATATCCTAAAACTATATGCAACATTTCATGCCCTTGGTCCCCCATCTCTAGCAAAAAAGGGAGGCCAATTCAGTGCCTTAGTGAAATGGAGAAATACCTGAGTTAGAATTCTGCCCCAGATATTTACTAGCTATGTGACTCTGGGCAAATCTAATCTTTTAAATCGGTGCAGCTATTCTGAAAAACAATTTGGCACTATGTCCCCAAAGTGCCTAAACTGTAGCCCCTTTGATACTACTATTTGGCATGTACTACAGAGAGATCAAAGAAAGAGGAAAAGACCAATATCTATCAAAACATTTATAGTCGCTCTTTTTATAACAGCAAAAACCCCAATCCTGGAAACTAAAGAAAAAGACCAATATGTGCAAAAATATTCATAGCAGCTCTTCTCATAGTAGCAAAAGAAGCCTCTCCAAATCAAACCTGAAAACTAAGGGGATGCCCACTTATTGAGAAATGGCTAAACAAATTGTAGTATGTAAATTTAATAGAATATTATTGTGCCATGACAAATGATGAAATGGACAGTTTCAAAGGAAGCTAATATTTATGAACGGATGTAGAACCAAGTCAGCAGAATTTGGGGAACAGTTTCTACATTGACAACACTATAAAGAAAACAATTTTGAAAGTTTAGAAACTAGATTAATGTAACAAACCATAATTCCAGAAGGCTGAAGAGGACTTAAAATTAAGAAAGAGACAATGTGGGAATTTGTTTTGATTAATTTTTCTTACTTGTTGTCAAGATTTTCTTTTTTATTATTTAAATTTGGGGTGGGGAATGGTAGAGTAAAAGAATAAATGCTTATTAATCAGGAAAAAAAAATAAAATGAAATTTTAAAAAAGAAAGAGTGCCATAACATTTTCTATTAAGCTCTGGGATAGATATGAGACCCAGGTCAAATCTGGGCCCTAATAATGACTATATGAAAATTGAACAGGTTATCCCACCTTTTAAAGCCTCAATTTCTTCATCTATAAAATAAAACATGTACCTAATCTAAGAAGTCTCTTTTAACTTTAAAATTCCAAGACTCTAAATGTGTATTTATAATGATGTACATATAACAATATATAAAAATTACAAAACACTTATCTCTACTATCTTATTCAATGTTTTATTAAGCATAGTTAACAAACCTCTATTGAGCACCTACTATGTGCTCAATTAATATTTGTCGAGTAGAGGCCTTCCAGAGAATACTGAGGTGAAAATGATCCTTGCTCTCATGGCACTTACAGTCTAGTAGGAGGGAGATGTGACATGTCCATGGATAACTGATATAAGTCTGAAGAATCCTTAAAAGGTATTCAGAAGTCTAATGTGCTTTTGTATGTATGAAACTGCTTAATTCAAACTAGGCAGCCACTGGATTTCCATTCACTCTTTTCTTACAATATTCTTTTACAGAATTGCAATAGAACCTTGTTCGAATGTCTTTCTTTCATCATACTATAGTGTCAGAGCAGGAGTACATGATAATCTTGTTTTAGATCAGCAGTTTTCTAGTTGTAGATTTTTCTGTTGGTGTTCCCTCTCTTTCTCCCTCGCTGTATACCTTCTGCTCCTCTAATTGTGAATCTCCAAGTTCTTGTCCTGTAGATCTCCCATCAGTTATTTTGATTGGCCCTGTTGCCAATGCCCAAGAGTGAAACATTTACTGTTGGTGTGACGCAAAACCAAAACCAAACAGCAACAACAATCTAAGACCCCCTTTACCCTACTTCCTGAGGGTCCAGTTTCATGAGATTCAGTCAGAAGTTGGAGGTCCTCAATCCTGGGATTCCTCTTTAGTTTAATATAACCCTGACTAATCTCTGAGTCATGGATTTTTCTTATTTCCTCTGGAGGGTCTCTCAGTTCAGACATTTATGACAATTTAATCCCTAAATTCCTACCCATTGGCCTTGGGTGCCCTGGCTCTAGCCAATGCCCACTCTCTATTTGTCTTCTGCCACCCTTTACCATGGGCCCCAGATCACAAGTGCGCTAATAGTGGGGTTTTAACAAGGGAAAAGAGCAGTATACAGAAATGTCAGGAATAAGATTGACAGTCCATATAAAAGGAAGCTACCTGGTACACTTGGGTTAGCTTCCAAGTAGTCTATCTCATCTAACATCCATAATTGTACTTGTGCTTTAATAATGATAGCTCACATTTATATGCTACTTAAAGGTGTACAAATTGTTTTCTTCACAACCTTGTAAATGGAGGAGTTGCTTTATTAACCCCATTTTATAGATAAGGAAACTGAGATTGAAAGGGATTATATGTGTTGGTTAGTCAGTAACTAAAGCAGGGCTCAAACCCAGACTGTGATTTTTTCCTGTAAACCAATGTAGCGTGTTGGAAGTCAAAAGGACCTGGGCTCACCCCTCATCTCTGTTTCTTATTACCTCTGTGACCTTGGACAAGATATTTAACCTTTCTGATCTCAGTTTCCTCACTTGTAAAATGAGGGATTTGAATACAGCATGTCTTATGGTTCCCTTCAATTTAAAGCCTTTAACAAGGATTCTCTGATTTGTGTTTTATAGGTGCGTTGTTTACTGACACAGATCATAGTTCTCCATATCTCATTAAATGGTCTTCATGACTTAGTATGGTTGGAATAACTCTTCACTTAATGGCTAACCTTATGAAGCTGAGCCTTTCCACACTTAGCGTACATAGTAGACAGAAAGGGTTGACCCCTGATACATCTTTGTTGACATATCCTTTGAGGGCCTGGCTCACTCACCTTCATATCACAACAAAGTGTTACAGCAGGGTTCTGGTGGAAGATATAGAAATAATGATATATTCAACCACGTTTGTCTCTAATTGAGAATGACCTCATGTTCTCGTCTGCCCCTGAGTTTAATTTTGCCAGCTAGGCTGGTTCTTGCTCCTCTCCACAAGTGACAGTCCATCTCCTCCTCCTATACTTCTCAGATACAAAAGCACAACAAATCAATAAACAGCTAATCATTTTACGATTCACATCAATGGGAATGCTTAGATTTCCCTCAGGTATCCCAACTCACCAGAATGGATCCACAATCCTTCTCACTATTATCTCTCCAGGTTTACTGCCCTGTCCCTCCCCCAAGAGAAGGCAGCACAGACTCAGCATACACTTGCACCCTTGCTCATGACCGTGTTGTGTACTGTGTGAAGCCCTAGCCTTAGCTTTGGGGGGCATACCTTAATGCCCAAACTGGGAAGGCTCTAGGTTTCTTCACTCACCCACTCTCACTGAAACATGCCAAGTGAGTTTTGAAATAAGCATCAATGGGCTCAAACGCTTACTGTTTGAACTCTCCTACAGAGACTCAACTACTTCCATATATTTTTTCCCCTCTCTACCTTGGTCTATATCTCATTCTGTGTTTCATTCTATTTCTGTCTTCTATCACTCTTGAAATATATACTCACAAATTACTCCCTCTCTTTCCATGCTGCAATATTCATTGCACCCAGGTCAGCCTCCAGACCTTCCCACACTCTGGTGCCCTTGAGTAACACTGTGAACCAGTAATCAAGTGCTTCCCCTCATAATGGTTCCAACAACCACGAAAGATGGGAAGTAATTCTTATTATGCAAGGGGGTGACATTTGCATGTCTTCACCTTTCTGAGTCCCTGTGCCTTAAGCTCCAGGCACTGGGACCCTAGAGAAAGGGGAGCTATTATTATTATCTGGAGAGATCCTGAAATCCTTCATTGCCTTTTCTTAGAATTGTGTCTTTCCATTCCAGGGCTCCTTGTAGGTTTAGATGAATTAAATGGAAATTGGGGAGAAGTGTCAGGGGATCAAGAGGTGACTTCACCTATTGTCTTGAATAAAGCACCAGGATTCTGGAACCTAACACCCTCTGTAATTAGTTAGGATGGAAGCCAAGCTTCTGGATGCTTTAATCAATTTCTAACTGCTGAGCTGTGGAGTTGGGAGTTTGCTATTCAGGGGTCCAGGTTGTGTGTTAACACTCCTCTTCTCCCAGGAAGTTGAATTAGGAGGTGAGAACCAATGAATGGGTTAAGTGATAATGACACATCTTCAAATGCTATCAAGTAACACTGTTTTATAATCACAGTCGCTTGTGAATGTGAGGACAGGGAAAGATCCTTGTAATTGACAGTCCTGAAAGTAATAATCTACTACTTAGTCCTTTGCTATTATTAGTCCTTGAATATTTAATAAACACATGTAGGTACAGGCTCTGATTTTAGTTTGAGTCCATCCATGCATGAAAGTGTGTGTGTGTGTGTGTGTGTGTGTGTGTGTGTGTGTGTGTGTGTGTGTACATCTATGAAATAGAAAGACAGAGACAGGAAAAGATAGAGGGAAAGACATAAAGAGACAGATAAAGAAAGGATGTGGGAACATGGGATAAGTCAGGTCTGTGTGGGGCAAGAGAAATGAAGGACTGGAATAATTATCTGACAGTCATTTAAATACTGCTTCAACCTTGCCATTGCTTAGGCTACGAATTATTCAAACACAGAAAATTAGAGCTGGGGGGGCGGTACTCAAAAATCCTTTCATTCAAATTATCAATAAGTAGAATTTTCCTCTAGAAATCCTCTCCTGTAAGAAGTTAGTTAACTCCTAGGGTTGCTTACAACTCAAAATCCCAAGACGCTGCACTGCCTAACCCATGAATTTTGTTGTCAGGGAACTCATTACCTACCAAGGTAGCCCATTTCACTTTGGGTCAGTCCAAATTGTTTGCAAAGAAATGACTTGCTATGAGTGTGGGTTATGTCAGTTACTCGATAACATTGCTTTGCTCCTAAAGCCACTTGGAATTTCACACCAAGATTAGAGGCTGTTTAAGAAAAAGAAAGGATGAGACAGTTGGTATTTCCTTGATTCTCAGGAGAAAAGTTTTTTTGTTTTGTTTTGTTTGGTTTGGTTTAAAGAGAGGAGCACACTAATTTATGGATCTTTACCAATTCTTCTCCTCTCCTTTTTTACTGACCCAGACCATAGCTGTCACATCCTTTCTGATCACTTGCCTCAGAACAAGCTCATCTCTACCAGTTGAACAAAGGGTAAAGCAATTGCATAAGAGAGAGAACCACCAAAATGAACTTCTCTGTTATACAACCATAGATTTTTCCATGTAATCAATACATTTATATCTAGGATCTGATTGGAATCCAGGGTCATCCTTACCAAGGAGCTCTTCTACTCAGAAGCCCCAATTCCAGGCTTTTCTCCCACCCATAAAGAGAAAAGCAGTTACATGATCTGTGATCCTGTGGTATCTTAAGCCCATCTGAGAAGGAGCACAGAGGGGATAATCTGTCCAGAATCTTTGAAACTCTACGTTTCATTCAGTAGGCATGGAAGATCCTAATCACAATTCATAGTGTAGCAAGCACCTTCTCTGGGCTACTCCTCTAATTTGCATACTGAGAGGGCAGCCAGCTTAAGAGTCTAAGCCTTAGACACTAAGGAGAACCTTGAAGGGGTGTGGCTTCTAATACTGTTTTCACTTTGTTTCCCAATAGTAGCCAGATTTAAATCTTTTATTTTTATTTTTGTGGCACCAGAGTCTTGAATCAGGAAGACTCATCTTTGAGTTCAAATCCAGACACAGACTCTTATTAGCTATGTGACCTTGGGCAAGTTATTTAACCCTGTCTTCCTCAGTTTCCTCATCTGTAAAATGAGCTGGAGAAGGAAACAGCAAACCACTTAAGAATCTTTGCCAAGAAAACGCTTAATGGTGTCACAATGAGTTGTACATGACTGAAATAAATGAACAGTAACAGTATTTACTGAGATGGTGTAGTAAGAGCAGTGGGTACCAAATAGGGTTCTAAAAACCAGGGGCACACTGCCCCTGCACAGACAGGGTTTATGGAGAAAGCTTATAGAGCAAGTGTGAAGATAATTATTCACAGATGTAAACGTGTTGTGAAGGGGTGCTCCATATCATGGTACTGGAAGTCCTTTTTTGTTTTCTTTGTGGGTTGCTCATCAGGTTTCCTTCGGTAGAACCTTGCTGGGTTTTGAGAACCAGAGCCTTTCAAGAGTCACTTGTGGGTGCTCTTTCTACTTTCTATCATCCTTGAATCTCTCTTCCTCCAAAGATCTCAGAGCTTTGGCTTGAAGCAGATTCCTCAACTATCAATTTTAGTATTCTCTCTTGGGCTTGATTTTTCTGGATTGTATCCTTCACTATTCTAACCCCTCACTTATGTGGCTAACTTTTCCAATTCTTAACCCAATCAAGAAGGTTTGCCCCTTCAGGTGTACACAATCTCATTCCCATCAAAGAACTGGCATGCTTTGAAGCTTTGAAGCATGTTACTAAGGGACAACTGAAATGGCACTGTAGCATATTAATGCACATTAGGGAACAAAATCTCAAGGAGAAAGAAACCTCAGGACTCATATCCTTGGCCAGGGGAACCTCAGAAGCATCCTCTACCACCGCCTCAGACAGGCTCAGGATTTTATCAAATGCTCATAAATGCTTTCCCATGAATGAATGAGCAAACTTTTATTAACCACCTATTGTGTTCCAGGCACTGTACTAGGTCTTAGGATACAAAGGCAAAAAATTGAAACAGTCCTGCCCCTAAAGAACATTTGATTCAGATAAGCAACATGTACACATATAAAAATATATAAAATAAATGTAATTTGGTGGGTGTGGATGGGAAGTAATAACAGCTAGGAGGAGGAGATGAAAAGGGAGAGTATTCTAGGCATGGGGTCAGTCAATGAAAATTCACAGAGTAGGGGAATGAAGTGTCTTGTATCACACCAAGCAAGGGAGCTAGTGTCACTGAATCGCAGAGTTTGTGGAGGGGAGTAAAATGTAAGACTGAAAAGGTAGGATGGAGCCAGGTTATGAAGGATTTTAAAAGCCAAACAGAGTATTTTGCATTTGATCCTGGAGGTTACAGGGAAGCATTGGAATTTATTTTGTGTGTGAGGGAGGGCGGTTCATGGTCCAACCAGCATTTCAAAAAGATTACACTGGCAGCTGAGTGTAGGATAAAATGGAGTGTAGAGAGACCTGACACAGGGAGACTGATCAGAAAGCAATTGCAATAGCTTAAGCTTGATGTGATAAGGACCTGCAGCATGGCGGTATCTGTATGAGAGAAGATAAGGGGGCATATATGTGAAATATTGCAAAGGTAAAATTGCCATGACTTGGTAACAAATTGCATCAGTAAGGGGTGGTGTATGAGAGAGAGTGAGGAGCCAAGGATGGCATCTAGATTGCAAGTCTGGGTGACCTCATTGGTAATAAAGAAGATAGGAAGAAGGGAGGATTTGGGAAGAAAAATAATCAGTTCAGTTTTAGATGAGTTGAATTTAAATGTCTACAGGATAGCTAGTTCAAGATGCCCAAAAAGCAGTTGGAGATATGAGTTTGGATGTTGGGGCTGGATAAATAAATCTGAGAATCATCAGTATGGAAATTATAACTGAATTTATGGGAGTTAATGAGACATTCGAAGACAGAGAAGAGCAAAGCACAGAACCCTGGGTGACACCCATGATTAGGGGTTGTTACCTGGATGGAGATACAACCAAGCAGATGAAAAGGAACTGTCCGACAGGTAGGAGGAGAACCAGGAGAAAACATCTTCACAAAAACTTAGGTAAAAGAGAAGATCAAGGAGAAGAAGGTGACTGAGTGTCAAAGCCTACAGAGAGTTCAAAAAGGATGAGGAATGAGAAAAGACTATTAAATTTGGTAAGAAAAAGATTACTGATAACTTTGGAGAGAGCTCTTTTGGTTGACCGATAATATCTGAAGCCAGACCAAGGAGAGTTAAGAAATGAGAGAAACTCCTCAAGGAGTTTAGCCACAAAGGAGAGGAAACATACGATAACAGTTAGTGGGGATGGAAACATCAAGTGAGGGTTTTTAAGGATGGTAGAGACCTGGGCACATTTGAAGGAAGAAGGAAAGTAGTTTGTAGACAGGGAGAAAATGAATATTAGTGAGACAAGGAAAATGATAGGTGGGGAAAAATTTCTGGAGAAGATGGCATGGAATGGGACCATGAGTGCATATAGAGGTGTTTGCCTTGGCAAGGAGAAGGGCTACCTCTTCATGTGAGAGTGTTGAAGGAAGAAAGAGTGAGGGGAAAGAATCTGAGTTACGTAACCTGAGGAGGAGGGAAGAGCAGGGAGCTCTTAGATTGTGCTTTCATTTTTTTCCAGCTAAATACAAAGCAAGGCGCAGCTGAGAAGGTGTGGGGCAGGGTGGAGGGGAGAACTATGAGAGGCTTGAAGGAGGATGTAAAGGTTTGGAAAAGATGCCATGGTGAGTGGGATAGAAAAGGACTGTCTTGTCACAGTAGCAACCCAGTAGAGATTATGTAATGTAAGTCTGCAGAGAACCCAATCAACAGTTTCATTTGATCCAACCCTGTTCAATCAGCATTAGAATTGGAGTGAAGGTAGCAAACAGTGCAGTAATCTAAGGTTGGGGCTTGGCCAGATATGATCAGATAAGGTCAAGTAAGGGAGCAGGTGACTTGAATGGAGAATACGGTTTAGAGTTGAATTGATTCTTCAGGCTGTCAAGATGGGAGAGGAGCAAAGTGAAATCAGTACAGTTCAGTAGCCTGGGGGAAAACAAAACCCTGAAGGATGGAGGTCACCATGAGGTTAAGGCAAAGGGAAAGATCTAATGATAAAAGAATAGGATCAGAGAAGAGAGATGCAGGGTTCATGAACATGGAACTGGAACACTTATGGATGACAGCAAGAGCAAGACAGCTATGACCCTGTCTGAGATGGTGTAGTCGTAAGAAATGAGTAAGGTGAGGAGCTGGAAAATTTGAATGCTTGAAAGAGTATAATATGTATGTTGAAATTTCCTAGTTTAAGGTTAAGAGTTGGGGAAGAGGAAAAGACTGTGAGTTAGGCATTGAATTTATTGAGGAAGGAAGGAAGATGCGCGTGCGTGTGTGCGTGCGTGCATGTGTATGTGTGTCTAGGGTACAGGTCAAAGCATAGCCAATGCTGAAAAGAATGCCCTCCAAGGAGGAAGCCAGGTCTCACTGACTGTTGGAGGACGAAGGCTGTGAGAAAGTAAGAGGATTAAAATGAAAACCAATGGTGGTCATGTTGGATCCTGTGAGATCCAGACGGCCCACCATACTTCAGACCCGAGCAGGAGAAGGATACAGCCTAGGGCAGTCTGGACAGGAGGAAGGAGCTGGCAAGTTGAGGTAGGCTTGTTGTGGGAACTCTCCAGGACTACTGGAAAAGATCCTGACACAAAGACAGAAGCCAGAAACCAGAGGTCTAGATTGGTAATAATGTAGTGTACTTTTAAAAAGTTAGGTGTGAGGAGGCCGCAGGCAGATGGGCCAGATGTAGGCCAAAGGCAGAAAGCACAGGTGAGCACGATGAACCTAGGTCTCCCTAGGAATTCCCTGGCAAAAAGTCAGAGGCCACAGGTGTGCCAAGTTTGGATTCTGGTCAGGCCTTGCTCACTGGGAAATCTCAGAGGAAAGACAAAGTCTGCAGGTGGGAGCTGTTTGTTAAGATGGGATGGAATGGGACCATAGGTGCATGTAGAGGGGTTTGTTAACTGTCTGGGCTTCACTTTCTTCCCTTGTAAAATGAAGAGATTGGAATAGATAGACTTTCAGGGCCCTTTCCAGCTTCAAATATATGCTCCTATGAGTTCATTGCTGAAAAAAATTGGAAAATCTGAGAGGACCATGCTTTATGAAGAAAATACAAATTTAAGAAGTTGGATGGATTAGATATACACACAGAGTGAACGATTCTTCTAGGTTTATGACGTGATCAAGTTGGTTTGGGGTGGGAGTGGGGAATAAAACCTAAACTGTTTCATTTTTACTTCTCACCAAAGTCAACACAATAACTCTTAATCCCAGAAATCAATCCAGGTGAAGAGTAACATAAATTCTGGTAAATGTGTACATCAGAAAGCAGTGGGCCTTGATATGTCTCTCAGAGGCTTAGCTCGCTCTGTGGTGAGTGCTTCAGGGACTCCGGGTATCTGTGGTTTCATGACATGCTGGTTTACTGTCTCCCTGATCCTTAGATTTCTTTAAAATGTGTTACTTGTCATAGGGGGAAAATCAATGCACTGGGAGAGGAAAGGCTATGAGGGGAAGAAAATTTCCATTATTTCTTTCCAATTGTTTATTTCTAAAATATGAGTATGATTAGGATAAATTATTCACTGAAGCATTAGCCACCACTGACATCAGAGTGTGAATTAGTTGCTTGTTAGGTTAACTAATATTCGAGAAATGCTCTAATAAAGCAAAGCATATGGAAGGTAAATTTTGATGGTGGTGTGGGATGGTTGCTGGTGGAGGATGGAGTAGAGAAATGAATCCTAGAGCACTGAACATTGCCCAGGAGGACAAACCCAAGCACAGCACATGTTGGAGGACTTGGGAACTTGAAGCAGCCAGATTCGTAGATGCCCAGGAAAGGAAAGAGGAAACCAAGAAACAAGTCTGGGGATGGTGAATAGAAAGTGATTGCTAGTTTTGTTATGAAATATGTAAAAATTACAGGGTGATGGCCGGCCTGCAACACACAGAGGGAATGAACCATTCATCGATTGAGTCATATTCAGCACTGTGCCATTTTCTTCCCACACTGAGCTGTTGCTTTGGTCTTCTACGTCCGTGTTCTTCTGAAGGCCCCCCCTTCCCCCCCTATTTCTAAGATGAATGGATGCCTCGTTCTCCCACCCTCAAACTTCCTGAGAAGGAATGTCTCTGGTACACGCCTGATCTCATCAAGGTCTCGATAACAACGAAAATCTTGGTTCCAGACAACAGATTTGACAGTGTGTATGAAGGAGGGAGAAACTGGGAGGGTGTGAGAAGAAAGGATCATTTATCACTTTTGAAAAAATACCCTTAAAAGAAATTTGTGTAACCCTCTCATCAAGGCTGACTTTACCCATTCTAGTAGGAAGTTCTTTGTGGTGTGGCTCAGAGGCCACCAAGAAGGCTCACTCTGTCCAGAAAGAAAAAGAAAGGTGCCTGGTTCCAGGTCTCTGGTCCTGGTCCAGTCCAAACTGGTGTCAGGACCAGAGAGAACATCACAGTCTATATAGAAGATGAGAAGAGGAAATATGACGTAAGGGGAGGAGACTGACAGATCTTCAAAGGAGATAGTAGGTATTTCATGTCATCTGATGCTCATCTTAGGCTACAGAAAAGGTAGAACAGGGCCCTGGAATGAAAGGGTGCCAGCCGAAAGCTCTCAGGAGAACAAAAGGAGCTATCAGAAGGATGTGGTTCAATGGTTACATACTTTTCCTCTTAAGATTAATTCTCCCCTCCTCCTGCTCCTGCTTCCCCTCCTCCTCCCCTCCCTCCCTTCCTTGTCTCCTCCTCCTCCCCCTCCTCTTCTGCTTCCTGGCTCTCCTCCTTGAACGTGCTTAGCCACTTAAGTACGTTAACTATATCCCCAGAAATTAGTGGCAACTTGGTTCCAGGCGATGAGTTGGATTGTGTATAAATAAATAGAAAGGGTCAATGAATGAGTGAGAGAGTAGCGTATTACTTTTTCTTCTCCAGAAACATCCTCTTAAGGAGTAATCTCAGGTCCTTTGGGTGATCAGGGAGAGAGTGCTGGGAGTCAGGAAAAAAGGAGTAGAATGGTTGAAACCAAATTGAATCTTTCTGGATTTTGCTGAAGGCTAGAATGCAGGGTTAGATTTGCCTTACTAGGAGGAAAAGGAAGATGGGTGGCTCCTCCTTCAAAGGGAGTTTTCACATTTAAACAGAAGGTTGATAATACACTCCTGAAATAGCAAACAATTGTTAAGCCCCTAGTGCAGGCCAGATACTGTGTTAATCCCTGGGGATAGGAAGACGAAAATGAAGACATCCCTGCCACCAGAGAGCGTAAATTCTGCAGGTGGAGACAATGTAAATATATCCAAGAGCTACACAAAATGCAGAAAGACAATGTGACTCAGGGAACAGGGAGCTGGTTTTACATTCAGGAAGGCTTAGGTCAAGTTCCACCTTTGACACATACTGACTGTGATGCTGGGAAAACCATTTCATCTTTTCCTCAGTCCCCAGGCTAGTCTCTAGGCTGCAGATAAACTACCCTGAATTGGCAGAGGGAGCATCCTTATCCAGAAATGCCCTATACCAACAAAATTCCGGTCCTTATTCAAAACAATGTCGTTTTGTTTGGGGGGAAAAGGCAAGGGGTGAGGAGACATGAGAGGTAAGGGTCAGAAAAGCCTTCATGTAGGGGATTCTCAAGTTGAATTTTGAAGGAAACGAGACATTTTAAGAGTTAGTAGTTATGCTATGTTACAGAAATGTTAATTTTATTCCATAAATTAAAAAAAAAGTTAATAGTGTGGAGAGAGCCATTCCAGACAGTGATGGCCAATTCAAAGGCCCAGGAATGGGAAATGGAATGTCATTTATAAGGAATAGTAAGAAGGCCAGTTTGGTTACAGTGTATGAAAGGGAGAAGGTCTTTGAGTCAGCATGTTATTTGCTGTGCTCATATAGGAAACACTGCAGATTACTAAAGAACAGATGAAAGAGGAGCTTTATTAGGTAGTAGGAAATTTCCCAAGAGACTCATCTTACTTCAGAGACAAATTTCTCTTGGAGAAGGCTGCACTATGTAGAAGAAAGGTAGCAGGACCTTCAGGAGAATTTTAATGACTAAAAGGTCTGAAAGGCACATCTCATTTTTGGTAACAGAAGGGAGAAAGCCTTCCAGGGTGGCTGTTCAGATCACATTTGTAGAAGATCAACAGTAATATAACACCATAAAACCTCACCAAATTTTATTAATTAGCAGCTAAACACAGTGGAAAAACTACCTCATGCAGGCCTCCTCCATACAGGCAATTAATGCAGAAGCCTGAAGTTGAATAGCAGCACTTGGAGGTTGAGAAGAACCGTTTGAGGATAGGCTTTAGAGCAGAAGAAAGATCAGACTTAAATCAGGCCAGATCTAAGCTTTGCTTTTCTCCTATATGTTGGGCGCTCTGAGAAGGGATGAGAGAACAGAGCCTCTGCTTGCGATGGAGGGAGGGGGCCTGGAAACTTTTCATTGTTCCCCTTTGAAGTTTGAAACCAAGCTTCTACACATGGCTTCCTTAGGCCCCCTTTGCTTCTGGTTACTGGGAGCCCCTTTCTCTTTCCTAATGCTGTCTGACCCAGTGAAAGCTTCCCTGTCTTGCTCGAGACCTTCACAGTGAGCATTTATTGGATGCCTACTGAGTTCCCAGAACTGTATTAGGCATTGTAGGGGAGAAGAAAGAACTCTTTGCAATTCTAGTCAGGAAGAGAAGACTAGCAGAAAACATTAGATGGCAATGCTTGGGGGAAGCAGCATGCCGTAGTGGATAGGCTACTGGACTTGGAGTTGGGAAAACAGGTTTAAATCCTGGCTCAGACACTCACAAGCTATGTGACCCTGGGTGAGTCACTTAACCAGTCTCACTGTGCATTACTTTCCCCACCTGCAAGGTAAAGGGTTTGGATTTGATGATTTCAACACCCCTTCCTGATCTAAATCTGTGATCCTATGAACAGTAAGAGTAATGGGGAACTTGTACAGCACAGAGTCTAACCTCAGGCCCCAATAGCATCAGAAGGCCTTCTTCCAAAGGGTACTCATAGCCTAAGTCTGAGACAGTAAAGAGATTGGAAAGGCTGTGCTTCTGGAGATTTAGAGATGAGACATGACTATTCCATGTAGGGAGTGTCTTTTGGTTGTGTTGTATTCTCCACCATCAGTGCACTGCTGCCTTCAGGGAACTTAGTTGTTTAGTGACCCAGACGCCCTTAAATTTATACCTAGACACTCACTGCTACCTCCACACTCAGATACCTTGGACTTAGAGTAATCAGGAGGAAAGCTGATGGTTCTGACCCATGCTGACCCCATGCTTAGTAGTCTCAAGTCCCTGGATAGTGGAGATATGGGGAATAGAGTTGTCAGCTATTTTCCCCCCAGTGCTATCTATGGTGAGCCAGCTCCTTGTAAGTCTCACTTATCCCCCTCATTCAGAGTCAATGTTTGTAGTAGTCCAAGTCCTTTCCCCTTTTGATCTCTCCCTGCTCTCCTATCCCTATTCACTTCAAACCTAGCCCTCCACTTCCTCCTCAGTCCTCCCATTTTGTTGTGCCTTCAGGCACTTTACCTGCTCTGTTAATAAGCATGTCTTTCTTCTGCATCTCTTTCCCTCCCAGTTTGATTTTCTAAAATCTTTATTAATGGAGCCTTCCATTGGCTCACTTCTTAAACAGGTCTAAATGGTTATTGCCTCAGTCAAAGTGAGAACTTGGAAAGACCTTAGATTAAAAAGTTCAAGGTCTCCCACTGCATCCTGGGCCATCTGTAGTCATCCTGCTCTCTATCTGGCCACTGGACCCAGATGGCTGTGGAGGAGAAAATGAGGTTGGTGACTTGGTACCTGCCTTAAATCCAAATCAATTGCAAGTCATGTCATCATCTTCCTGGTGTCATAGTCTTCTTTGAGAATGAAGGACAAACTATACAACTGTACATTCATTCCATCTTCTTGCACTAAAGGAAACCTGTCTTTCTCTAGTACTATTCTTTCCAATTCTTGGTGTTCCTTTTGTGATGACTCATGGCCTATAGGGCAAGAAGGAGGGAAGACTACTTCTTGTTTCTCATGGCCATTTCTAGACCATTCCTTTGCCACCATCACTCAGCAATCTGTCTACCTTTGAGGTTTAGTCCATCCACTTCTAATGCCCACTCCATTTTCTTGTAGCTGTCATCTCTTAGCTTCCAGGCTGCTTTTCCTCCTCTTAGAACATGATTCACAGTCATCCTTCCTATTCTAATCAGTGACCTTATACTTGGAAATGTTAACATACATGCGGCAGGTTTCTAGAGTTAGAGTTGGGTGGGACCATAGTCCAACCCCATGCCCTTAGAGGTGAGAAAATTGAGGCCCAGAAAGGTTAAGCCACTTTTCAAAGGTCACATAAGTAGTAACAGAACCTAGATTTATATCCAGATCTGCCCATTATAAATCTAAAATTCCATCTTTTACTGGAAAGCTTCCCCAACTCCTCTTAATTACAGTGCTTTCCACCTGTTAATTAATTCCCATTTATTTCATAATATAGCTTACTTTGTTTATGGATGTATTGTATGCATGTATGTTGTCTCCTCTATTAGATTACAAGCTCTGTGACGACAGGGATTGTCTTTTGCCTCTTTTTGTATCCCCAGCACTTACCCTGGTACCTGATACTTAATAGGTGCTTAATAAATGTATATTGATTAAAATCCAATGCTGACCTTCCCACTGATGACACAGTAGATACAGCACTGGACCTAGAGCCAGCAAGACGTGAGTTCAGATATGTTCTCAGATACTTCCCAGCTATGAAACCCTGGGCATGTGAGTCACTTATCCTCTGCTTAGCTCAATTTCTTCGAGAGTAAAGTGGGGATGATATTAACACCTGCCTGGCAGAGTTGTTGTGAAGAACAAATGAAATAATATTTGTAAAGAGTGCTTAACGCAGTGCCTGGCACATAGTAGGCACTTCAGCCTCTTCCTCCTTTTACCAATTACTTCAGCTTCCATGACCTGTTCTCTCAGTTTCAACCGCCCATAAGGAGAGTCCCATCCTTTATCTGGCCATCGGCTATGACTCTTCCCCATGAAGCATCACTCCATGGATAACATCCGCATGAATCTAGCCAACAGCACCCCAACAAAGATCCACTGAGCAAATCACTGAATGAGAATTGTTTCTGGAAATACAGGGTTTAATGGCAGTGACATAAGACCAGGTTATTGATACCAGAAATTATGGAATAGTCATCCTTATGGAGTCTGGATTTATTCATTGATCTCAGATTTTGCAAAGAAAGGAAACTAACACATTATTGCAGTATGCAAAAGTATAACTCCTGCTGAATACCTATCAAGACACTACTCGGTAGCTAGGTATACACCAGAAACTCACTACCTTTCATAAACTAACTGATGCCAAATCCCTCTATGACAAATAGATTCAAATTATCCTTGAGACTTCAACAAATCAAGTGGAACCAGAACATCGTTAAGTC
The DNA here is from genome assembly GCA_023548195.1 of Bettongia penicillata ogilbyi. Lineage (NCBI taxonomy): Eukaryota > Metazoa > Chordata > Mammalia > Diprotodontia > Potoroidae > Bettongia > Bettongia penicillata. Next base: position 608,074 of record JAJHZJ010000278.1, read on the forward strand.
CAGAATTGTTGCCCACAGTGGCCCACTCATATATATTGGATTGATATGGAAGAATTTAAGAACAATATATTCAGCGAATGTTCATATGTCAAATAGTCAATACACATTTATTTATTAAATACTTAATTATCAGATATTGATACTGAGATATTGAGAAAACAAAGATAAGTGAAAATGATATTTGTCTTCAAGGAGTTTATATTCTAATGGGAGGAAACAATATGTATATTTGCTATTATTATTATTAATACCATTGATAGCAGCTAGCATTTATAAAGCACCTACTGTGTTCCAGGTACTGTGCTAAGTACTTAACAAATATTATCTCATTTGATCCTTACAACATCCTGGTAGTTACTAGTATTCTTCCCATTTCACAGCTGAGTAAACTGAAGCAAACAGGAGTGACTTGTCGAGGATCACAGAAATAGCAAGTGTCTGAGGACATATTTACATATACATGTGTGTAGAATATATATATTTATTTAAATAAATAAAAATAGAATATAAATGCATAAATACATACAAATATATTTATATAGAGAGAGAAAGAATGTCAAAACATTCCAATACCTTTACCAAGAAAACTCCAAATGAGGTCATGAAGAGTTAGACATGACAGAAACAATTGAACACCCACATACATTTATGTACACACATATACATACTGTGTATGTATGTGTGTATATATGTCCACCCTCATATATATATATATATATATATATATGCATATATATATATATATATGCAAAATAACATCCATAGTCACATAGTATATATCAGAGGCAAGATTTAAAAGGAGGCCTCCTGACTCTAGGGACATGATATTTTCCTGTATACTATATATTTTGCCACTCTGTTATAATAATAATAGCAATAATAATAAAACTGTTATTACATTAATAGAGATAATGTGGTATGATATGTGTGTGTATGTGTATGAATATGTAAATGGAAGGTAACCTGAGAAGGGAAGGGGAGAATGGTACAAGGAAGAGTCTCTTGTAGATGGTAGGATCTGAACCAAGTCTTTAAGGAAGTCAGAGAAACCAAGGGAGGAGGTGAGAGGGCAGAGCATTCCAAGGATGAATGAAAACCAAGGCAAATTATGGAGATGGAAGTTGGAGTGTTGACTTGAGAAACAACAAATAGACCAGGGCAGCTAGATCATAATGGGGAGTGTAGAGGGATGTAGAGTAGAAGGACACAGAAAATGTTGAAAGAGGTCAGATTGTGAAGACTTTTAAATGTAAAAAGAGTTTATATTAAATCCTAGGAGTAGCTGGAGTTCATTGCATAGGGTAGTGAAATGGTCAAAGATATGCTTTAGGAAAATCATCTTGGCAACCAAGAGGAGGATGGATAGGAGTACAGGAGAAGCTTTAGACAGGGAAGCAAGCCATTAGAAAGATATTACAGCAGTCTAGGTGAGAGGTTATGAGGCTCTGAGCCAGGATTATGGCTGTATGAGTGAAGAAAAGTATGACAAGATTTGACAAAAGGATAGGATATGTTAAGTCAGTGAGAGTCAGGAATTAAGCATGAAACCAAGGTTTTAAGTCTGAATAATTGGGAAAATGGTGCTGTCCTTGATGATGTAGGGAGGCTGGGAAGAGGGCAAAGTTTCAGAGGGTAGATAACAAGTTATGTTTTGGACCTCTTGAGTTTGAGATGCCTAATAGATACCCAGTTTGAAATAAAGAAGAGGCAATTGATGATGTGTGGCTATAGCTCAGTAGAGATGCTAGGGCTGAATATAGGGATCTGGGAATCTTCTGCATAGAGATGATAACTGAACTCGCAGAAGCCAATAAGTTCACCAAATGAGATGCTTCAGGGTGAAAAGACAACACAGTTTCTTGGATTATGGCTGTAGTTGGTGTGGGTGACATTGATGAATAATCAGCAAAGGAGATTGTGAAGAAGCAGTTGGACAGATAAAGGGAGAACCAGGAGAGAGCAATGTTACAAAAATCTAGAGAGGGAAGTATCTAGGAGGAGCAGGCGATCAACAGTGGCAAAGACTGCAAAGATAACTAGAAGTATGAAGATCAAGAAAAAGCCATTATACTTTGAAAATAAGAGATTACTGGTAATTTTGAAGAGGGCATTTTCAGATGAATAATGAGGTTGGAAGCTATCGAAGTCTATGGAATGAAAAACTTTCCAAATATAGTGACATCTGCAAAAAAAAAAATCATGTAGAAATAGAGCAAAGATCATGTCATTCATCCTTGTTGTCCAGTAGGTTACTAGAGTTGTACCAGAGATGTTTTGTGATGACTATGGAGAATGAGCTTAGATCCTAAGACCTTTATTCAGTTCCAAAAAAGCAATATTTCATCACCTGAGCATTACTCTGTAGATCATTAACTATTAAAGGATCTTGGCAGGATAGTGACTTGTATCTGGACTCCATCAGATAAATGAGAATGATATGCATATTATTAATAATATTACCAGCATGATATTTAATAATAGTATTCATAAAACATCTTTATTAGGTTATGTTATTTAATATTTTATTTATCTTATCATTATACTTACTATAATAATAATAAAACCTGTGAGGAAAAAGTTTTCTTAGAAAATCAAATAAAATGATATATGGAATATGTTTTTGTGAACCTTAAAGCACTATATACACATATATTTCATGTTTATATAGTGCTTTAAGGTTAACAAGACATTATCATTAATGCTTAATTATTATTAACAACTCATGTTTATATAGTGCTTTAAGGTTCATAAGACATCATTAAAAATTTATTAATAATAATAAAAATTCATGTTCATATAGTGCTTTAAGGTTTTCAGAAAACACTTTACAGATGTCATTTCATTTGGTCTTGTAAGGGAACCTCTTCGTACAGGTTTTCTCATGCTTTTGCTTGCTCATCCTTTAGGTAGGACTGATTTCCCATAATTTAGACCCCATTAGGGTCAAATCTCACATAAAATATAAATCTGATGAATGTATCTTTCGTCCTCCCTTGTTGACTACTCCCCCAGTCTCTCCAAAGAATGGACATCCTGTGAGTAGGAGGGAGGGTATCCCAGAATAAATTTAATTTAAACTGCAGCAATGCCTGTTTAAGCAGCAAGGTGTTTCTCCTCCTCTCCAGGATGTCTGTTTATCAGGATTCCATTCGCCTTCCCTATGTTTTACAGCAGAAAATTAACACACATTCAGATGACACCATCTAGCCAAGGTCGGCTGCAGCTGCTACTCACTTGTTTGAGATGCCTATTTTCTCCAGCGCCTTTCTGACCCCTATGAATCCTGTTATCGGCGCCTGCACATTTACAGTTACTGATTGTCATTATATTGTAAGGAGGCTAGCGCTGCTCGATGATTGCTTCTCAACCAGAGATGTCAGACGGATGTAATGGACCAGGAGACAACAAAGGACATTCCCGACTTGGGGGGAAAATGGAGGAGGGTGGGAGGGGAAAATTTACACAGGTTTGACATTTATATTCTTTCCAGGAGCTTTTGTATCTTTGAACAAAACCTGAACTAACCACCTTGAGGAAAAAAGATAAAGTTATATAAAATGGTGGGTGTGATGTGTAGGTGTGGGGGAATAATCGTATTTACATCATAGACGTTTGAGGTGAAAGGGACCTTAGAAGTCACCTAGTCCAATCCCCTCACTTTATAGACTGGGCGCCAGGAAAGTGAAGTAATTTGTCTAAGATCGCATGGGTAGAAAGAGGCAGAGTCAGGGTAATAATACCTGTACTTTTATAGAGCTTTCAGGTTTGCAAAATACTTTACTATATTATGAGACATACACAACAATCCTGGGAAATAGATACTATTTATTATCTTCACTTTAAAGATGGAGAAATGTAAGCTGAGGATTTAAATGACTTGTCCAGGGTCTTATAGAGGGTGTCTGGGGCAGGATTTGAACTCTAGACTTCCTGACTTCAAGTCCTACACTCTACCCAGTCTCTCTGACTTCAGATCCAACATTGTTTTATGGCAAAGCCTAACCAGAGGTTTGATCAACTCACCTGATGTTCCTGAGTCTTCATCACTTTTTTGTTTTGTTTTGTTTTGTTTTAGAGGTAGGTAGAGGTATAAAGTAATGAGGAGTCAGTAATGCCCATTTTCTGATGTCTTTGAATGGAGCAGCCCTTCCAGAAAGCAATACTGCACAATTACTTTTGTACATTAACTCAAGAACAGGCAGTTTATTCCAGCTCTCTTTTCCACTGAGGAGTGCTTGCCCAGTTGTTTCCTGAATAATTGATTACTTAAAAAGGTGCTAGGGGTGGAGTGGCTGGTGTGTGTGTGCATGTGTGCGTGTAGGTGTGCACGTGTGTGTGTGTATGGAATGAGGAGAGTGAGAGAACTCGGTTTGCATAGGTCAGTTGCCAGCCATTTTTGCAGTTGAGAATGTATTCCCAGTTTGTCTGAGGAGTTCAGATGACCAGGGCCTGGAGACTGTAGTGAGTGATGGATGACCCACTCCACTCCTGCTGCTTTCCCGGCCCAATGACGCTATCTACTCTGAGCAGATGCAGAGCTTGTCAAGCTGACTTGGACTTAGTGCAGTGAGATGAATCGAATCTTATTTTCCAGGAAGGAATAGGAAGAGGAGGGAGGAGCCCATTTTTAAGGCAGTGCTTTTCAGGAGACCTTAAGTAGGAGTCTGCCTTGCCCTTGAGCCCATGTGAAAGCAGTGACAATTCACTTACTTAGAGCCATCTCCCCGGGTCTTCTGGGGCCTAGGAAAATTGAATACTTAGAGTTCCAAAGGCTTCAACTGTGACATTAGCATCAATGGGATCAGGGGGAATTTATGATGCCCACCCTTGGGAAGATGCGAACATGTAATAATAATAACATCTTTTCTGAGGTAGTGTCAGTACCAATGAAATGAATTACCTGGGTGGAAATTCTCTGTACCAATACAAATC